>JASCZW010000070.1:102182-702182 GCA_034211315.2 Aedes japonicus | reverse complement strand
AGTCTTCATATTTCAGGTGCAGAAAATTCTACATTAAAATATATATAATAATTTTAATGTGCGTTCTATATTACAGTCGTGATCAGGGCACTAACTCCAACAACATATTATTTAGCTTGGGATCAGACCTTTCCAATTGAAGAACGACGCTGGCAAAGAATTAAAGGCAAAGGTTTATTGAAAAGAGAAAAGTAGGACGCGGAGGATCCGCTTTGGGAGTTGAGTAGCCTTGAGGCCATAGAATTATTCTTCTTTCTTTATAACCCAGACTCATAACTAAACCAATCGTAAAATGTGACGTGTCTGTAAGATCCAAACATCACTTTTAAACCATTTCTGTTTTAGTAGTTTCTCGTATTATTGCTGAAAGAGCAAAACATTGGTTTTATATAAAGTGTGATTTAAGAATTCCTGATCTCACTTTTTTTTCGGGATAAGTCATATTCTATTGAAGTGCGGAATTGTGATTAACCGATTTTAAAACGTCTTATTCCACCATTAAATATCCTTGTTTCTTTCCATGGAGTTTCATGTGGGCTGAATAGACTAGATCACCATTGCCCTTCCTTCATCATCGGCTTTGGACTGATTTGCGCTCTTATTGCCCCACCAAACACTGCAAACTGAAAATGAAAATCTTCCAGAGTTGTTATTAGACCATATTCAGCATATTTTGTATGTATCGCAATAGAAGTAATATTGAACAATAATAGCTATTGTTGATCCTAATGACCATCGGTCTTAGATCTCTCTGGCTGGCTGGCAATAAATTGACAATATCTTGCATTGAGTATCATGAGGGACTATCTAAGCGATTTTCATCATCGATTATCTCTTTTGACTATATCTTGGCTTAGGTAACATTTATAGGTGCGTTAAGTGTTCAATGCTGAAATGCTACAGCACTGAATCATTAAAATTTTGACTTTGTATAGTATTTGTTTCATTCTATAGGGTGTCCCAGAAAGTATAAGCCCGTTTTTTTTTCTCGAAACTGCACGAAACCGGATGACCTAAGACAGCTGATTATCACTGTATGTCTTTGTTTATATTTTGGAGAACAAGTTTGTGTGTCGGAATTGGATTTATGCTAAGAAGTCATTAAAATTCGAGGCATTTTACCCAACAAACGTAATCAGATTGTGCACAAATGGTGCTCTATTCCCAATATTTCACTCAGTCAACTGACAAAATTGAAAAGTGTGAGTATTGGAGCGGTCCGAAATGTTATGTAAAAATTGACCCTTCGGGAGTCCAATACAACACCGTGCATGAAAAAGACGCTGATGATGCCAATAAGTATGTTTTTATCGAGAAGCTCGGTAAAAAGGCAATGGTTTGACATGTATTTTTGAATGCTGTTATAATTAGGTCAGATCCGTTTGTAACATCAGAGACCATTAAGACTGATGCGTACATCTGGGAATGCTAAAATCTGTGCATTATGTTAATGACGCCATGGCATAAGATTGTTTATCTTGATTTTTAACTGTGCTTATACTTTATAGGACACCCTATATATTTTTTGTTTTACTTAGCTATCGATACGTACGAATTTACGACGTTCGTTCAATGTCTGAATGTTGATTAGCATACATCGTGATTTGTACGATGGAAAAGGAAATATGGACCAACGTAACTTACGGAGTGCATACAGTAAAATGGCTTTTGTACCAACCCAATTAATTTTTCGTTTGGGATGGTAAAGAGTACCTAAAAAATGCTGCCATATGCTTAGATTGATCTGCTGTGCTATAATGTGTTTATAGTACTGGGTCTTGAAAGTTTTAACAGAATCATTTAATAAAGCTTAACGTATTCTTAGCTTGGGTTATAAATGTGTTTTGAAGGTTAATCAATGTAAGTTAAGAGTCCAAAACAATACCTATGTCTCGAATGCTATAACAAATCTAAATGTGTTAGAGCGTCCATACACATTAATTTGCCTTACACTTATGTCACTCAAAAAATTAGGATGATACTCAAAAAGTTAACTACCACGATCTTCTTCTGAATATGTTGAATACATTCCCTGTAGAAGATTGGCAATTAAATTTCATATAACGTTTGCATTAAAAAAAGGACTTTTTTCGGATGGTGATAAGAACACGCTAAGACAGATAATTGCTTTTGATAAATTTCCCATGGAAGGTAGTTATTTAAGCTTACTTGCAAACAAATTCTACGCCCTTGCGAGCGGCCTTTCGGCAGTTAACCGGAACATTCGCCATGGCGGACGAAAACATGCGTGTAGGCATGTTTTGAGTTCTTTCCTCGTTTTATTTATCAATTTCTCCTCAGTTTCGCGACAAAATTGTTGGAGTAGATCTTTCGATTCAGGTTATCCCAAACATTCTCGATGGAACGCAGCTGGGGGACGTTGGGCGAGTTTGCGATTTGGGTACCACATCGATATTCAGCTCAATCTCCTCAAACGATCGCTTCGGCCAAAACACCGTGTCTTTGCCCTTATGGTATTTCTTGATGAACGACGTAACTGCCGGCAGGCATTTCTTACTATAAATTTCCCCGTTCACGGCCAGTCCGAAGTGAAAGAATAGCGGCTTTAACATCCCCTTCTCGCTGATTGTCAGCCACAGCAGCACCTTCTTGGGGAACTTGGTGTGTAAATGAACTTCACCTCGGAGCTCACTTCCTTCGTGGTGGAAGTAAAATACCAAGTGCCCTGCCAGTCGTTGCCATCCGAGGTGAGATAGGTCTAGTCATCCATCACCACTGCCACGTCGCGATTCGCCGGGAAAATCGAGTTGACCTTCTTACTCAGCCGCTGCCGCTGCGTCATTGCCTATAGCTCCGAAACCAGTGGATGCTACTTCCGCTTCCTGACATATATGTTCATGTTCGCCGGATACTTTTTCACTGTTGAACCGAGTTTGTTGCAATATAGGAAGACAAGGGGCATGATGAGCATCCCTTTTTCCTCTTACCTATTACATGGTTTTGAAATTCTACAGCACTGGTAAACAAACTGATATCTATTTCTATATTAGGTATCTATTGATTCTTATCGAACAACAAAATAAACTTAAACAATACAAGTGATTAAAGTTTCTTGCATGTTTATTGTTGAGCTGAGATTTGTACCTTCAAACATGTGATGCGGTGTTATAATTCGATCACACTGGTGGCCAGATTCTAGCAATCTCCACCTTATTCGCATCCAATTAATAGAATCATAATCCATTAACGGTTTCGTTAGGAGGCTAATGTAACTGAAAGTTCAAAATCCAATAAAAATGTTCCAACTTCAAGTAAAGCTGAATCCATCTCTGCATCATTATATTAGCAGCAGCATGCAGACTTCATGTGGCGCCACTTTTGACAGGTAGATCAAATCAGCTTCCCAAGTTGAAAAGGATTTCCTATTCACCTTCGCTGACCCACCTACCTCAAGTGGACATTCTTTTTCGTGCCTCAAAAAAACGCAGCAACACAAAAAAGAAATGCTCAACCAAATGATTCCTTCCATCCTTCTCCACTCGCAAGCATCAATCAAAACGCATCGGACTGCTGCATTTTGAACCATACCGAACCCAACCGGCGGCAGGGAAGGCCTCGGTGACGGCGGCACACTTTATGTGAACCAGATTATGTCAATGTCAAAATTCGTGTCGGTGCATTTCAAAGTTCGGCTAGGATACCCTAATTTATTTCCAATCCGTTGTCAATCAATCAAGAAATAGCACTGGTTTAGCAACAGTTCAAACTTGAACAATTGTAAGAAAACACTTCGGAAGGCTGGGCAAAATGTGTGTTCTTTTTATGAATTTCGCTTGAAACACAAAGGAAATTATGCCATCTGTAAAATGAGCTACGTCAAAGTCAAGATCTTTCAAGTGAAAGAAAAATTCTATGTTCTTGTTCGAATAAGCTAATTCAAAAAACAGTAGTAACCTTACATTTGACTTGTAGTAAGAATTTTACCCAGTTGAACTCGTAAACTTTAGTAATGTTGAACACAGCTACTGTTGAACACAGCTATGCATACAAAGCGTACGAGCATTTAAGTTGAAACGTCAACTTTGAAATTACTACTCCCTGCCTGCTTCGATTCACATAGAACATTAGATTGCTTTCAATTTACACCATCTTATCAACCAACAACTGTTTAGTTTTCCTTCATGATCATTTTACCTACGATCCCCTACACATGTTTTACGTATCTCATTCCTTTGCGTGAATTTGTCATGTTATCGTAAGCTTGCTCTAGAAAGCGAAAAAAAAATGATAAAAAAGATACAATCCACTTGAAAGGCCAATCCTGCACAATGAGCAAAGGGAGAATAACAAATTTCTTGTCTTAAAGTTTGTTGTTCTATGGGATTTTCAATATAGTCGCAAGCAAGTGAAACGCTTGGTGCACCTTCAACTAGGGTCAACCCTTCATCTGCTTTTTTCTCCTGTTCACAAGAATCGACTCGGGAAGGCGTCACGCGGTGATAAGGAATCTTTATGCAAACAAGCTTTGCGGTTGGCAAATTTAAAAGTCATTTCAGAGGCTTCTTTTTGCAAAATGGAAATATTCATGCAGGGTAAAGCAGTGGCCTTGATGTAGAATGTATCAGAAAACGAATTTGGCTTTGACTGCTCCTAAATATATTAACAGTTAACTCAAAATACTATTAAAATGAATGCTCGTGTTTTTTTAATTGGGATGAATCTAACATTGAGAGATTCTCTCCGGTCTCGCTCTGTTTCATTTATTACAGCGCCGTTATAAAACTTTCGAGGTATCCTTTAGTACAGATAGAAACACAACAGTGCTGGCTAGCCTACACTACAAATAGTAGAATGAAAAACCTAAAGGTGATTGAAATATTAATGAAAGAGAAAGTAATCAAAGAAAGTCTCTTAATTTAGATTCGCCCTAAAGAAAAAAAATCCCTAGAATTATTCTCCGTTCTTTTGGTGACAAAATACGTTACGCTCATAGGAGGAGGGTTTTTTGGAACTTTGAAGACACAAAAATTAAAGTCAGATCTCCTAATTCCCGACTGATACCATCTCTCTCTAGTAGACCCCACCTTATTTGATTTATATACAAAATAAATGATGGTGGTTGAAAATAAGATCTTTTTGCATGATGTAATTAGTCTTTCATTATTTCGTTAGCAATGTCACGCTTAGCTTTTTTTTCTCGTTCACGAAATATTTCAAACTGTATTTAGGTTGTTTTTTTTGCATAAACTTTGATGACCCAACAGTTTAGCTTTCTGCTACAAAAAATGGAAAAAACGGAGCATGATCGGCAAGGAAACATCATGCATTAGTGGTGAGATTGTACAAATTTATACTAAGCAGTGTATCGAAAATAAGCTATCCAAAAACTTTCTTTCAAATTATGTTGAAAATCGATATTTTATTCATACAAAAAATTGATCCTTTATTGTACGAGGTTAAACTGGAACATAATGAAGACCGGATGAAATTCCTTCACGAATTTTCGAACTTTGGATCGAGTGCTCTTCATCATTCATTTTTTGGACGCTTGAGCCCAAATTTTTTTGAACTCCTGCATGTTCCCAGCTGCCTTACCAGTCTTATTGAAGATCCTCTTCACGATTGCCCAGTAACGTTCGATGGGTCGAAGCTGAGGGCAATTTGGTGGATTGATATTTTTCTCAACGAAATCTATACCCTCTTCCGCAAGCCAATTGAGAGTGGTTTTGGCATAGTGAGCCGACGCTAAATCCGGCCAAAACATAGAGGTGTACTAAGCTTCTTATATAAAGGCAACAATCTCTTCTGGAGACATTAAGATCGATAGATTTCCGCATTTATAGTTCCGGTAGTGTAAAAAATGGTTGACTTCAAACCACAGGAACATATTGCTTGCCATACCAGTACCTTTCGACCGAATTTCTCCACTTGAATCGACCTGTCCGCATCGCTCACATCCTCCCCAACGACGGCAGTAAAGTATTGTGGACCTGGAAGGGTTTTTGAGTCCTCCTTTACATATGTCTCATGGTCCATCAAAACGCATGCATCCGGACGCTGCAGAAGACGCGAATACAATTTCCGGGCCCTTGTTGCTGCTCGCTTCTTCTGTTCTGCACTTTGTTTCGAGATTTTCTGCTTCTTGTAGGTCTTCAGGTGGTTTCGCCTCTTGATACGCTGGATCATTCCGACACTCGTTCCTGCTTTTTTGGCCAAATCACGTATTGACATTGATTTGTTCTTCATGATTAGAGATACCACTTTCTGCTCCAGTTTCGGGTTGGAAGAACCGGGTTTTCTGCCTCTTCCTGGTAGCTCATCCAAAGAATAGTGTTCTCCAAACTTCTTAATGATGGTTTTAACACTCGCATGATAAATTACAAACCGCTTCGCCAATTTTCGCATAGTAATACCCTTCGCACTTAGCCATGTGTCCAGAACCTTAATTTTCACTTCCTTTTCAATACGCGACATTTTGAAAACACAGAATTTGAACCGCACAAACAAGTAAACAAAAGAAAGCTGACAGTCAAACGCACAGCATGCAGTGTTCAGAGCAAAAAAACCATCACAAATACATGCGTACAACGCAAATGTATGTGGATAGCTTATATTCGATACACTCCTTGAGCTTATTTAACCCCACTTCCCTTTTATTTTTAAATAATTTATAGATATCTTTGCACAGAGAGGCTCAAGATCAACAAAATAGTGTTCATCCCTTGTGAAATTTCGTAGAAAATCGAATAGAGGTTTTTCAACCACTGCTTGGCTTTGTAAACGAAGTTACGGCTGATTTCACCCCACTTCCCCTTATATTATTGAATAATTCATAAATATCTTTGCTCGGAGTCACTCAAGATCAACAAACTAGGGCTAGTCCTATGTGAAATTTTCTGGAAAATTGAAAAGAGTGCCACACGGCGCTGTGAACAAAGATTTAGCTGATTTTACCCCAGTTTCTCTTATATTCTTGGGATCTCAGCCCAGAGCTTGGGAAATCAGCCCAGAGCTGTGCGGTGGTTGAAACAACCTCTGTTCGATTCTTCAGAAAATTTCACTATTTGATTGATCTTGAGCCACTCCGAGCAAAGATATCTATAAACTAATCAAGAATACAAGTGGGGTAAAACCAGCCATATCTTCGTTCACAGAGCCGTGCGGTGGTTGAAAAACCTTTATTCGATACTCCAGAAAATTTCACAGGGGATGAACACTACTTTGTTCATCTTGAGCCTCTCCTTGCAAAGATGTCTATAAATTATTAAAGAATATAAGGAGAAGTGGGGTTAAATCAGCTCTTTAACTTCACAACCATATCCGTGCGGTGATTGAAACCAGTTCCATTCGATTCCCCAGACAATTTCCAAGCGGAAATGGCCTTGTTTACAGGCCGCGCCTAAAAGTGACAAAAGTTACAGATTTTTTCCTTAGTTTTCGTAAGTTCTTGCCCACTGTGCGTCAACTGAGGAACAAAGTCATCAAGAATATTTAGACAAACCCGAACAACTCAGAACGCGATTTGGCCAAAGAGTTGTATAATTTTTTTGTCCCATCCTGTATATTCTATTTTTTCACACAAAAAGTGATAAATATACCTACATTTATTAATTCGCTTCGAGAAATCTGCTGATGTTTTGTTTCTTTTTGATCATAGAGGAGTATACCAGGTTATGATCTTGTACGCAATAATTGGAGTGTATACTTAATTTTTGCCACTACTGTGAAAAGTTCATAACTTTTTTATTTGACGGCTTCCTAATGCAAAATTGTAGCTGAGATAATTTCCTTCGAAAATAGCTTCAGAAAAATGTAGGAAAAAGCAAAGAGCACTCAAATGCAGTAACTTAATTGTCGCTAAGTTAAGTAACAAAGTAGTTATATTAACTACTTTGTAACATGTGTGCTAATTGTGAAGCCCATTGTAAATAAGATGAAAACGGGAATGCAAGTTATTTTGCAATTATTTTTCTTCAAATATGCTCAAATTTATGGATGCGAAAATTCCAAAATTTGCATAAACATAATAATTTAATTGCGCCCTCTATTTCATGTTTAAGAAATATTTCAATTTAACAATGATTCCACAGGGTAAACTTCTTCGAATTCGTTGACTGTTTTCCAATCTTCCAACAGAACACTGAAATTATTCATATGAATACTTGATTGACTAGTTTTGACTCAATTTTATGTTTTATTTTTCGTTAGAAGAACCACATACTAAAAAATGGTTGTTTTCAGATTACTTGCAATAGAAGATTTATTTTTCTCACGCAGTTTGAATGGAACGATAGCCGAATAAAAAGAACATTGCCGGCAGAAGTTACACTCTCTTGAAAAGTTTGGCGCTTTATTAAAACATGTTGAAGCAGTGGAGGAACATGCAAAACATTGATGTAGACAAAGATTTTTTTTTCTTTATTAAAGAGACTTTTAGCCTCCTGGGCTAGTTCGTCTCTTATGTAGACAAAGAAAAGTGTCAGATGCGTGCACGACACTAAGAAAATACCCATAAAAGGTCGGATTAGATTTTTGAATGTTTTGAATAGCCTTATGCAACATTGTTTTAGACCACTAGATAATTTTGTGCTCGTACGAATTTTTCTTCTTCCTAATTCTAGGAAGTACTCAATAATCGTAACACTAGAAACCCCTCAACAAGAACGAATTCGCTATTATATTCAATACAAACTGCCCCGCTTACCAACATAACTGCATGTCGGAATGCAGTGACACGCAAAGGGAACATCGTTTCTACTAATACACCGCATCGCATTTTCATGCGATTACCTTTATGCCTCGAATTAAACGGTTGTTGATATGAGGCAAATTGAGGCACCGGATTATTAGCACAATTGAACAACTTCATTATCATTAGCCTACACCTGTCCGCTGGTGCGTTGAATGATGGGAGCTTCGGTATGTTTATTTGCTGTCATTGGCACATCATTACAGTCGGGGTATTGTTGTGTTGACTAGTGAACATTTGTACATAGCCAAGGAACAACTATTCCGGGTTAGTTGAACACACTTAAATGCTGTTAACTCCGAGATTCATCGTTCAAGATTTTTAGTCCTTAGGCATGATAAAGGGGGAAGACAAGACGATTTTTTGCACAGATATTCTCAAGACAAAATTTATTGTTTTATTGTTTATTTACCAAACAAACCCTTACGATATATTGTGCTCACCGTTTACAACGTATCTAAATATTTTCCTAGTTCAACTCGTCCCGGAGCTTTGGCATTGATTTTGCATTTCTCTTCCTCTCCGAATTGTTGTTTCCAGGTAGAACTGTTGCATCGGAATACAGACTTACAAACGAAGGAACAACGGCTAATCCTATTAAAGTGTTATTCTTGACCACGGGGAGTAACTTGTTGCTGCTAATCTAAAAATCTATTTTTCGGTCATCGTGATGCGCATGAAAGGAGTTGTACTCGGGAGAGAACCCCTGGCAAGGGCTCAAGTACGTGTGCTTCTGCCGAGTGTACTGGGTTGTGTCAGATTGTTTCTTTTTTCACTCTTTCCAGGTCAAGAATCGCTTTTTTATGATTTTTATGATTTATTTTCATCCTATCATGCAGGCGCTGGGCTGTTAGATCCTTTTCAGAACACAGGTACCAAATCCGTGCATACTCTATTATCCTATTCGGTTTTGTGTGTCTGCCCGTTAAGCTAAGGAATCGAATGTTAATAACATCCGTAAAATATTTTCCGACGTTTATAGAAAAAGGACTGTTTTATGATCAGCCTGACACTTTCAGAAGAGAAAAGGAGGTGGACACTTGTTTCTTATTTTTTTATGTACATTTGTGTGATCGATTCTGACTTTTGTTCATTCAGATTATATTGTTTTACGGCGTTCGTCCTCCATTATCTTCAGGGAAATATAACTTTTACTTAATAGCTTACGACAAGCTGGGTGGTTACGGTCCATATTTTTAATCGAAAGCGAAAAGTTATAGGATCTTCCATCCCGTTCCTGTGGAAGGCTGTGGCGGGCTGCAGGCGTTGAAATTAGATACGGAATCGGGATGTTACTTGGCCACCCTCACACTGAGCTGGGTGTGATTCCGATACCTGTTCGACGTCGGCCGCCGCCACAGCCACCCGGAGGGTAATTAAAGTAAATTTACGATTGTAAACACTTTTGCGGTTCTTTTGCTCTTCGTGGTCATAGGTTTTTTTTTCTTCATCTCTTTCTCGTTTTTATTGCTGTATGGTAGTTTTATTGATCAATAATGTGCAATAAATGGACCTATTTAATGACTTGTTTGGATATAATATTATTTTACCACGGCACGGGTTTTATATTATATTGTTTTAAGCAGATTGGCATAATTGACAGTCGAGAAAGAAAACATAAACGATCCTGAGACTAATTGGATTTCAGCTAGGCCTCTTTCAGAAAATTCATACTTTGAATTATCTATTAGATTGATTTCGTTCACTAGCACATTTATTTGGTAGGCTCAATCGCGTTAGAACGCCGGCGTCGGTGGTGTAGTGGAAGGCGTGACCTCTATTTGGCACCCCAGTGGTTCTGGGTTCAATCCCAGTCATCGTCGGTGGTTTTTCTGAGGTGAAAAAATCTGGCCACGTCTTCCTTCGGAAGGGAAGTAAGGCCGTTGGTCGCGGCTCATATTCATGAGTCGATAGGTAGGGTCCAGGTGGTGGAGTCGTCTTCAAGCATCGGTAATTGTCACCATGTGAGGAAATAGGCCGACGGAAAATAAAATATAAAAAATAAAATAAAAAAATCGCGTTAGCTTTGCCGAGTCGATGTATTATTTTTATTTTTGATAATTGTTTTAATCCATGTAAAGGTATCTTCATCACAACGTCCAATTTTTAGATCTATTGGGCCATATTCCTCTTTTTTTGCTTTATATATTGCCAGCATGACAAATCGCTAATTGCTAGAAGTGATCACCAATGTTTGGCTTAAAGCGTTTTCCCAGGGCGGTTTAATACACCGGATGAAGTGCACTTTCGTACTGGGGTTTATTTTCCAGACGTCAAAGGGTTCTAGTAGCCCTTTGCTAAAGAACTTAAATCTTTTTTTGGAGATTGCCGGGCAGTGGCACAACACGTGTTCTGAGTCTTCTTTATTCATTAGTATTGGCATTAGCATAAGCATTGATGTTTGCACACCTCGTGGATGAAGCTACAATGATGAGCAACAATTCTTTGCATGTCACCATGAAACGAAACCAGTTACTGGTACGTTTCTTAACGCTATAATCTCCACGAAAGAGACTCCTCGATCGCTCACCTGACCACGTCCATGCAACCGTTGGATATAGGGAGGATTTGGTATCTACCTTAAGAAGACACGGGGAACTCACGTAGCCTTCAGTAGATATCAAAGCAAAAGTGAAATGAATAGCCGTAAAGAATAGTTAAACAGAATGCCCTATTTGATGTACAGAACAAAACATTATTTAAACCGGTCGTTGAGAGCATCTAGTCAAAAAAGGTTTAGTGATCCTTACTTTAGCATTAACTATAGTTCTAGCCCAATATGGCTTATGGTTATAGTGCCAATACTCGCTTACTGAAAAAAGAAGAATGTTTGAGAATACAATAACGGGTTTCACCACCCTTAACTTGATTTTTTGAATTTCAGCAACAAAATTGCATTACTTTAATATACAAATATTCAACTTTATTTGTGATTATTTGTTTCTTGTTTTCGTTCTCTGAATCAAAAACTAGCCATTTCCATCCTTCAAATTAATTCGTGTTTTGTTGTGTAATGTCTATACATGTAAAGACTGGTTGTCGCCTTTTTCTATAAGCTGCTAAGTTTATCATGTGTGTATCCACGTTTAGGATTTGGGTCTAATACCTCAGCTGAAAGGCTCTTTTTTTGGGTCGAAAATTCTTTATGATTTATTTTTTTTACAACTTTAAAACTAACTAACGCAGAAAATTCCATTAATAAGTTCCACGGAAACTTGAGACTGGTTCAAGAAGGATGGCGGAGTATTCCTATCCAAAGGAGTCAACACTCGTTGAAAGTCTACCGTGGAGATTGTAAAATGTTTTTGCTTAGAAAGGGTTTCCCACTGAGTATCGATCATTGACTGGAAAAGATGATCGAATATCCGTTTTTTTTTCAAAAAGTAACATGTGCTAATTATATGACATAGTAAAAATGTGTAAAATAAAATAAAAATAACATAACTAGAAATGAGAAGAAAAATTAGTATTTTCCATTTAATCCAACTACCTTTGCTTATCTTGACAGATACGCGTATTTCGTTTACAATATGTAGACTCCTTCAGTGTCTCGTACCAATAACTCGACAGTCGGAAAAATACTAGTTTTCTTCTCATTTCTAGTTACAGGTATTCCACTAAACAGCACAAACTCTCTAGGATTCAAAAATAACATGTTTATTGGTATAAAATAAAATAAAGTTTTCAATAAAGATATAAAATCAAAACTTTCATAATGAAATAAAATCATACATTAAAAAAACTGAACGAACTGAGAGGGTGTTCCGATCAAAATTTGGTCAAACAGTAATGTGTGTGAGTCGATCAAAGTTTTGTTGATAAGTCAAATTCTTTTTCTTTTTCAAGTTCAGTTAATATAGAAAACAGGTGAATTTTTCAGTTAAGCTTCCTTTTTACCGAATGCGAATTGCCGGGTCTTTCGTTTAACACCTGCCATAAGATTTTGTCCTCCTTGTCTCCTTGTCCACTTTATTCACCGTAGAACACCAGTTTGCCTTGAACTGTTTCTCGCTCATAACAGCTTTTTGAGGCTTCTTAAGGTTCCGCTTGATATTGTTCGATTGGGTGGAGCTCTGGAATGTTGGGAGGGTTCTTTTTCTTGAGCACAACTTAAACGTTTTTGGCAGCATACCACTTCATGGTCATTTTTCCGTAATAGCAAGATCCGGCCAAAATAGAACGGAACAATTGTGTCGCTTCCGGAAAGGCAGTAGACGTTTTTGTAGGCACTCGCTTAAATAAATTTCCTGATTGACGGTTCCGGTCGCAATGTAAACGTTACCCTTCAAGCCACAGGTACAGATGGCCTGCCGCACAAGATATTTCTTAGCGAACTTCGACAGTTAAATGTGCTTGAAAATATCTGCCACCCCGTCCGGTTGCCGTATAAAACTCCTGTCCAAGAAGCTGTTTAAAGTCTGCCTTGACGTATGTTTCATCGTCGTGTACCACACAATCAAACTTCGTCAGCATCGTCGTGAATAACTTTCGCGATCGTGCTTTGGCCGATGTGTTTTGTTTATTGTCACGATTTGGAGTCACCACTTTCTTATAAGTCGACAGTCCAGCGGGTTTTAGCGGGTAGAGCTACTGGTTGAAGGCACCACTCTCAGCTTCTTTGCGACATCTTGAACGGAGAGGTTGGGGTTCCACTCGCCAACTCGGCGTGATAATATTATGAATTTTCGCCATGCACGTGCAAAATTTTGATGCGTTGCTCCTCTTCATTTGACGACATATTGATAACTGAAGTGCTCATCTCAAAATCAAAATAGAGACATGATGCTACACGGACACATCTTCAAAATGAGGAGTGTGCAAAAGTTTTTAATGCACGATGAAAAGAAATGCGTCAAGTTTAAGCCGACCAAATTTTGAACAAGACACCCTTTACATACTGCTGACCAAAAAATCGAGCTGTGTTATCATGGCCGATAAAACCTACGTAAAACTCGATTATAAAAAAAACTCTGCCGGGACCACAGTTTTATACCTCGCTGAAGGAAAAGGATGTTTCTGGATCAGTGAAAGCCAAAAGGGCCAGGCAGGCCATATGCGTTCAGGAGTATCTGCAAAGAAAGGTTGCCACTCTTGATCAAACAGCATAACAAGCCTACAATCTTTTGGCCTGATCTTGCTTCCTGCCATTACTCAAATTATGCACTAGAGTGGTACAAAAGGAACAATGTCTTATTTGTACCAAAGGAGATGGACCCACCAAACTGCCCAGAGATTTGAGTAATGTTAAGTGAGTAATGTTAAGATTAATGAGTAATGTTAAGATTAAATAAGAAAACTCGCCTACCGTACAAAAAATCAATCCATTTGTAATGAAGATGGAAAGAAAACATTGTTATTTACACTAAGGTTTTTTTTGCACGGTTTTTTTTACACGGGTAGATTTTAGAGATAACTCTAGAGCGGAACAACTAATCGACCTAATTCAAATCACATTTTACGTTTTGGGCCAAAAGCAATCATATGGCAGTGTTTCAAAAAATTCACAATTTTTGGTGTAAATACTCAAAATTTAAAAAACTGTATTTTGATCATTGCATGGAAAGGTAACGCATTCAAAAAAAATTGGAGCAATATAAAATGTACAAGCATGTGAATTTATCAACTCTATCTAGTCTTTTTTTACACGGTTCCATACTAAAAGTGGAACGTATCCCCCGTGCAAAAAAAAACCTTAGTGTACTATGTTTGAGAATAAAATAATCAAAAACCACAGTATTGTATTTTTTAATTTAAGAAAGGAAGTGTATGTTTATTTTTCGGAACAGTCAATATTTATAAAATGGATCATCTATAAATAATGATTGTGCAATGGTTATTCAGTTGTGTAGACTATCGAGTCTAACTATCAATCAGAAGTGAAAATCACATTAGTGTTTTATAGTAGTTTTGTTATTTGATTTCTGACATTTTCTCTTAGATGAAAAGTTCAGGAGTAAATCCCTGCAACGAGTTTAACTCAGTAGATGGCTCATCAATAATATCGGAAGTAAAAACTTTCATCAGGACAGTTTTCCTTAGATAATTTAGGGTGCTTCTACAAAAAAAAACAACAGTTTTGCTCTTACATTTGTATTTCAAATTTGCCAACAATGTTGTCTTCAAATGGTTTTTATGACTTAAAAAGATAAAACTTATGATAAACTCTTGCCGATATCTCTGCCGTTAGCGAGTAATTAATGATTTTCTTATTAAATTACGCCCTTTTCAAATGTGTTTAACTCAATTTGAAAAAAATAATGTATCTCCAGTGTTCAGATATTATTACATTATTACAATAACTTTCCAAATGCTGTTGAGAATTTTTTTTTGCCCCAAATAGAGAAATCAACATTGAAAAAACTTGTTTTGTCTGCAAAAACCATAATAACTTTTGTTTGACATACGATAGAGACAGTTTTAGGACACGAAAAGTTTTAATTGTTCTAAAATCAATGGAAAAACAAATTTGCTTGAAAAAATTTGAAACAAAAAAGTGACTGCAAAATAACTGATTTTTATAAGGACACCCTAAGCTACGTTAAAATACATAAAAATACTCTAAATCGGTCATTTAAAATGGTACAGAAAAAAATGTTGAAACAAAGTTGCTTAAAATTATTAAATTTACAGCTTTTTCCAAGAATGTATGCCTTTATTTCTGCAAAAATAAAAAAATGATATTCGATTCCTCTGAAAATAAGAACCACCCTAGTTTTCATTGACACCAAAAAAAGCGTCTTGTTAGAAACAACTTTGAAGTAGACAATTTAGCTCCAAAACTTTTAACTTAGGCTGAAAATGTATCTTTCCAGCTAAAGTCGGATTCTGGACCACTGTGCATTGGGCACTCTTTTCAGTCACGCACGAACAACGAATAGAATTGGTTCAAAAGCAATTTATACTTTTGCACTTCGAAAATAAGGTTGAACAAGATTTCTTTTACCATCTTACAAAGCTCTTTGTATGCTCATCAGCATCCAAACACTAATTTGCTATGGTCTCAGTTGTAAACGATATCGTTTCGCATCGTATTGATTCTGAAGAACTTTCATCAAAACTTAATTTTTCTATACCAAGTAGACAACTATGATATCGAAATTTAAATTGAAGCAACAATTTGATCATATTTGCTAATAAGCCGCTGATAAATGTACTATAATATAAGCCAAATACTGTTACAAATGTATTTATATAGATTTAAATGACAAAACATGTAAAATACTGTAACTAAAGGTCTACACGTCAAATAAAGAACTAAAAAATGCATTTGCAAAGTTGACATGAAGGCCGCACAATGCTCTATCCCGACATCAATCGATTTCGGAACGTTTTCAAATGTTTACTAATTTTTTTTCAACAATGGACAATGTATCTTTAATTTCCGTAAATCAGATGTTCTTCAAGTATGTTTTCTTTTTTTTGCAGCTTGGATGTTTCTGGAAGAAGGCCGTAGTGAATACAATAGATTCCCTCTCGAAAAGTGTGAGTGTCGGTAGTATTTTCCCGTTTTTGTTTTTTTGTGCCCCCGCAGCCGGAAGAAGAGTTATATCAGCTTAGTTTTGTTTATTAATGGTAGTATTGTGAAACCCGGACATAAATTATTAAGTAAGAGTGTTTTTCCGCTTTGTTGCGAGTAAATCGATGTTTACTAGCATTTTTGAAGTTTTGAAGTTTTGAAGTATTCTTTAGAGTCGCCTCATAGCGGAGATTTGGATTATTGGCAGAGTGTGGAGTGAAAAAAGAAGACTAGTGCAATGTAGAGATCGGTCATTTACTAATCAGAAGCAGCAAACGAAGACAACGCGCATGCGCGTGTGAAAGGCTGGCATATAATTTCAGATGCATTCACCACGTGGTGTAAAGATTTTGGTTAAAGGCCGATTCAAAGTAAATTTGTGATCAAAGTGATCATAATTTAAGAAGTATACATTATACACGGTTGATCAAAACGGTATTTCTTCAGCTTTCTAACGATGTATAATAAGATATTACATTTTACCGTTTCGAACGAACTGTCGCACTTCACTTGTGATCGATGCCATCATGATCTGCACAGTCGCTGGTGACACTGTTCCGGCGAACTTATGCCACTTTAAACGCACTTGTCACTTCTTTACCGCATCCTCGAAGTTTTCGCTTGACAATTGCCCAATATTTTTCGATCGGTCTGAACTCGGGCAATTCGGAGAATTAATCTCTTTGGCGACGAAATTAACATTGTTTGCAGCATACCATTCTAGTACCTCCTTAGAGTAGTGGAAGCTGGCTAGATCCGGCCAAAACATAACGTTGGTCTTGTGTTACCGAATGAAGGGTAAACTCCGCTTTTTCAGACTCTTTTTAAGGTAAACCTTTGACGTCATTGTGTGAGATGTGATGAAAGCCTTGGGTTTAAGGCCACACAAGCTGATTCCTTGCCAAATCATTAGTTTCCGAGAAAACTTATCAGCGAAAACAAACTTATACCTGAAAAGGACCTCCCCATGACCAGTTGCCAGATAAAATTCTCGTTCGCGGATTTGTTTATAATCCATTTTGACATATGTTTCGTCATCGATTAGAATACAGTCGTCACATTTCATCAAAACTCGTTCGTATAGTAATCGTGCTCGCTAAACTTTGTTTCAGGGAGCGATTCGGATGTTTATGTGATGTGATGTGATAGGAAGCCACCACCAGTGCAGGACTTGCCATGGCGTACAGTTCCTCCTAATGGCAAGATCACACTGTACATTCCTGTAATCCTCACTATTCCGTAGTATGAAGGGCCAAAAACGGGGGTGTGGACCAGTAAGCAGAAGCACTTACATGAAATCCACGGAACGGATAGAGAATCTCCTTCCAACGAAACGCTCTTATTACAGGAAATGAACAGTAAGCAATACACATTAGGATTTCCATCTGGTGGTTTGTTAAAAATAGGGTTAGCAAACTCACTGTAGACTGTCGGAAGATAATAAGACCTTCGCTTATCTCGATCTGACGATTTCCATCAAGGAAGGCATAATTGTCATCCTGACTTGGGCCAAATAACCACGAATCCCTCATCCAGCCTACAGTCCGTCTAGCAGCCTGTATTCTCCCCCTACCCTTTGGAATATATGTATATAATGTAATAGAATATAATATATGTATTTACAAAATGCAACTGAAAGCCACTGGACTGTTACTGCAAAATAATAATTTGGATATGCATTAATATCTGAGTATCCCTGGAAAAGCTGAAAAGCAGAGTAGATCAGTCCTTTCAACAAAGATAATGAAAAGATATTTGATTTGTTTTATTATTTTGAGAATCAACATTCTGTCTGTTGAAGGTCGAAGAAAGCAGTTGGAGTGATCGAAGAGGCCGGTTCGATGATTTATGAGTTAAATGTAATATCTTATTGTAATATCACTAAACACATATATTTAAAAACAATCATATACTGCTACTATCACATGCCAGTCTTTAATGGAATAATAGTTGCAGTTCAGAAATAGAATTTTAATGAAAATTTTATGCTGAAATGCTGAAAAACAAATTGAATATTACAAGCATTAAATTGTCATGCTGCTGCTTCTGAAATGCAAAAGTAATTTGTAATGCAAAGATGTCGCAAAGCGTTCTGAAATTATTAATAAAATGAGAATGGAAAATACAATGAGAATGGAAGATTAAAGAGAATGGAAAATACACCCTGCTTGAACACGATCTTCATTTGCAGCCACTCACTTTCCTATTGTTAATTTGACAACGTTGCCCATGCTACGCCAACCAGCTTCTCCATGCTGAAATGTTGAAAAAATGTGTAGAAAACTACAGTAGAAAAACTAATTAGTGTGATATAACCACAATGGAACTGAATCTTAGCTTCGGGTCTTCACATACAATCCCTACTTAGCCCTTGTGGCACGTCAGTTCAGCGCAAGGGGGAGCGATTCGGATGTTTATTTGCACAAAATGACTTATATTCTTCTCTTGAAAGGATGCTACGCACGGTGGAAAAATTGGAATCGTAACTCTCCATCGAGAAAAACTTTTCACCAATATCTTTGTCAATAAAAAATCAACAAATGTCTGTCAAACGATTTTTGTTCCAACTAAGAGGGACGCGGTGGTGTATTAAACCGTGCGTCCAGATTTACTTTGAATCGAGCTTTATGCCGGTTGCATATCTAACGGGCGGTTTCATTACGAATCAACGTCGATTTTTTTTTATTTCTACGAATGAATAAGATAGTGTCACTGCAATGGGTGAGATCTATCTGATAATAACTATGTAACAATAATCGTTTTTATGCGGGGCTTGTATGTTAAAAGAAACCTCGGAATGGGCGTGACTCTCCAGATATTCTGAAATGGGTTGCTGGATCTGCAATAGAGCTATCACTTTCTAGCTCCCTGATTAAAGCTGCTTCCAATGGTCACTTGAATGATTGTTGTGAACAGATTTCTTATATAATACCATTACCGACTGATGGGTGTAAGATTGGACACTCAAAGCTAAAACACCTAACATCAGTACAAAGCTAAAACACCTAAAAACCTACAAAATGATACCCTTAGATTTTTGTACGCTGTTTATATTCAATAAATATCACCCACTCCGTGCGGCTAAATCCGAAATGAAACAATTTTCAAAGCAAAACAACTATGGTTTGAACAACTCTGACCCATACACAATATTTTTCTAACAATTCTTCAACAAGACTTGCGCAAAACCATAATTTCTGTCAAGCGAATCCTCAATACTGTACAGAAAAAAATCCTCAAAACTGACCAAAAGTTGAACAAACTTAAATTTCCACCCGCACCCCCATCCGGACACCCGGGCATCCGAATTTATCGGCTCCCATGATTGCCATTCCGGAAGAGATGGTTGGAAATCGATAATTCTGCGTTCTGTGCAGTTTGATTAAATCGGTATAGGAAGTATCCAATCATTAAAATGTATAGGAAGAGACTTCAATCTCTGCCTCGCCTCCGCAGCCACGCATTCCCGCGCGCTTTCAATTTGCGCCAAAAATTCATCGGCCCTTCTACTAACTGTATCTTACTGAACGCGGCCCGATGCTCTTCAGGCCGTTTGCTATGGGTGTATTTTTCAACGCACTCTTCAGCTGCCTTTTACTAAATTACGGTGTAATCATCGATTTTGAGCGCAGTTTTCACTTCGAGACGCAAGACAGTCAGCAACGAGGCGCGGCGGGTAAAATTTGAAGAAAAACCATACATTTCCCGTAGCCCCCCACTCAGGCACACTAATAATCGCATTTTCTGGCGCATGTGATCTTATTTTGATCTCCTCGGGAGAGCCCAAATTGCTCCAACCGAGAAAAAAAATAACATCGTGGGAACCTTTTCCCTGTAGGTATGTACTTTTTTGATGGATTTTTCTTCTCTAGCTTCGAATTCCGCCCTAAAATGAAAAAGAAAAGCACATTGGCCGATGGATTACTCTTGCCCTTTTATTTTTGGCGAGTGCGGTTCAGCGTGCACTAATATGAAGGCATAATTTACCGAATGGCGCGCCGGTATTTCTTTATGTTTACAGATGTTGATGGTCTTCGAAGTTGGATTAAATAAGGGCGGATTAATAGTTAAATTAATACTTCTGAGTTTGTGGTCAACTTGTTTGAATATACGGAGACTTTATTTTAGAATGGGTCTACATCCTTTATTGAAAAAAAAATTGTGCTAAAGCTGAGGGAAAACGAAACGTACAAGAACGCAAGGTCAGATAGCGGTACACAGGCTCGACCCACCAGGAGTCATTAGCTCGAAAGGTTGACTATGTTTTATGAATGCGTTCTCTGAATCAAAATCTGGAAATCGCTGCAGGGAGACACAATGAAATTCAAAAGTGTGCTATTCCTTGCTTATTGGAAGGTACCACCACTACTGGTTTCGAGGGCTCATCTAAAGCCATGTGGATCTGCTGCTGGCTAAAATAAAAAGACAACTTTGGCTAGCCATGCTGTGCGATCAAGTGGCGCTGGCGTTGATGATGCTCATGATGATCATGGTGATGCCGACGCGCGAAATGCGGTTTCAGATCCACGAGCTAGCTTCGTAGTCAGGCCTGGGGCACCGCAAGCATCTTGGCGCCACTGGGCGTGACGGACCCCGTCAGGGTACTTTATATCATTTATAATGGCAACTCGGACTTTCGGTCAGTCGCGCCGCATTTTCACCGTTGGATGCTGAATATTGGTTGACGGTGGGCAGCATAGGTCGAGATTTTTACTAATGGCTATAAACCATACTGCAGAACAAGGGTGCCGCAATTTAGCGCGTGTTTTTTTTCGGAACATCTTTCAAGTCTTCCGAATGCAGAGACTTTCTTCTTAGGTCGAAAGTTTTGGTACGATTTGGTATTTGAATATCACCGGTTGCACTTGATACGTGGAAAAAGGGTCAATTTCAAACAGTGGGCAAAACTGGATCCAAAATCCCATTAATTTAGACGGCGCAGGATAGAAGTCCTGAAAAATAGCTTGGTTTCATTGTTGGTTTCATTTGGGGTAACTACAGTAAGTGTCCCATTTTGCCAATTTCTCGCCTCCTTTTGGATGCAAATTAGAATTATTAAAGGGCGAACATGAAATTATTGCGACACATTCAACAGGGCATAACTTTTTTACCATTGATTAAAAATCAACCAAATTTTGCACACTCTCTCATTGATCTGTATTGTTTACATGCTGTCACACTCGAAGTCGTGTTTTTCGATTCAACGTAAATGGAGGTGAACCAACGCGAGTTGAGAGAACAAATTCTTTCCAAACACCTGGAATTTCCTGACCTGTCGCACTGGCAGTTGGGAAAAATGTTGAACATTCACCATTCAACCGTCTCCAGAGTGTTGAAGCGGTTCCAGGAGTGGTTGACGTTGGACCACGGCAAAGGAGCTGGAAGAAAACCGGGACCGGAGAACAAAAAGACGGAGGGAAAGGTGAAGCGGATGATTAAAGCAAATCCCAACGTCTCGAGCCGTGATTTGGCTAAAAAGATCGGCATGTCGCAGAGCTACGTCCAGAATGCAAAGAAGAGAGCTGGACTACATCCATACAAGGTACAGAACTTCCCAAACCGCGATGAGTGGCAACAATCGACGGCTAAAACTCGGGCACGGAAGCTCTACGAGAAGATGCTGACAAAATATGGCTGCTGTGTGATGGACGACGAAACGTATGCCGATTTTAAGCAAATTCCGGGGTGGGAGTTTTTCACCGGCAAGAGCAAGTTCTATGTGGACGACAAATTTAAGAAGAAGAAAATGTCGAAGTTCGCCTCCAAATATCTCATTTGGCAGGCCATCTGCTCTTGCGGACTGAGGAGTGAGCTTTTCGTGACAAAGGGCACAGTAAATGGCGAGATCTACAAATCTGAGTGCCTCGAGAAACGCCTTATGTCGTTCATGCAGCAGCACGATGAAGCTCCGCTATTTTGGCCAGATTTGGCATCATGCCACTATTCTAAAAGTGTCCTGGAGTGGTATGAGGCCAATTCTGTCCATTTTTTTCCAAAGGACATGAATCCGCCAAACTGTCCGGAGCTGCGCCCGGTGGAGCAGTACTGGGCAATGATTAAGTGGGAACTTCGGAAGAGCAAGAAGACAGTCAAAGACGAGAAGGACATGTTAAGAAAATTGAAAAAAAAACTGAGAAACTGGTACCGGATGACACTGTAAAGACTTTGATGGAGGGCATCAAGCGAAAATGCGTTCAATTTTACACTCAAGGCTCCATCGATTAACTTTTCTTTTGATTTTTGAAGTAAATATATGTATAAAACTACCCTAAAATTTTGGTTTGATTCTAAACATTATAAGAAAATTGGCATGACAGTTTCGGTGTCGCAATAATTTCGTGTTCGCCTTTTACCCAAAAATTAAACTTGGTGCTACTATATTGAACCCAAATGCACTGTAAATTTGCAAAACAAGCTTTTTTTGTCTTGATTATCGAGATTTTCAGCCTCGGGCTGGTTCATCTCCCGTCGTAGTCAGTCAAACACCACTTTTGGGCATTTTCGTAACTTCTCCGGGGATGAGATTCGAACTCGTGACTTAGGCGTGAGAGGTATGGATGTTAACCAATACGCTGGGGTCGCCCCCCGCAAAACAAGCTGAAGGACTGTAGGGTACAAATTTTACTTTGATCGGATGCCAGAAAGTGGTCCATTTTACCCGATTTTCCCTCACACATGCATTAACTCATATACCACGTGGTTCGGAAGATTGGCGCTAGTAATATTGCTCTCACTTGCACTGTACTTCTGTAGAAATGTCCGGAGAATCGAGTGGTGATGGTTTCGTTTAAAGTTGACCTCAGTAAATTGTCAATTGTACCTGATTTCCCCCATAATTTAATAACTTCATTCACCATGCCGTTTTGAAAAATCGTCGCTAGTAATATTGCTCTCACTTGCACTGTTCTTACGTAAAAATGTCCGAAAAATTGAATGATGACAGTTTCGTTTAGGGTTGACCACAGTAAATTGTCCATTTAACCCGATTTCCCATCTTTCTTGAAAAACCTCATATGCCATGCTGTTTTGAAGATTGGCGCCAGTAATATAGCTCTCACTTGCATTGTTCTTACGTAAAACTGTCTGCAGAATCGAATGGTGATGGTTTTGTTTCGGGTTCACAACAGTAAATTGTCCATTTTACCCGATTTTCCCTCATAATTTAATAATATCATTTAAATCATGCTGTTTTGAAAATCAGCGTTAGTAATATTGCTTTCATTTGCGTTGCACTTATGTAAAAATGTCAGTAGAATCGAGTGATGATGGTTTAGTTTAGGGTTGCCAACAAAAAATGTCCATTTTATTCGATTTCCCCTCATACTTGCCCATATCATGCGCTTCTATTACTCTCACTTGCAATTTATTTTTGTAAAAATGTCCGGAGAATCGAATGATGATAGTTTCGCTTAGGGTTGACCTCAGTAAATTGTCCATTCTTGCCCACTGTGCATTAGTTCAAGTTTTCAACCTTGCTTGGATTTCTTTAAAATAAATGCAAGGCACACGATGCGTTTTGGCTCCGGATTTGTTTATGAGTTGGAAAACATTTTTCTCCTGTATTGAAAAAACTGTCTTTTTAATGTAAAATCATACTCATTAGAGTATTTCCAGGAAAAATCTAACTGGAATACTGTGCACGTTTCTGATTATTCCACCGATTTTGAGAGTATTGTGACGCAAGATTAATTTTTGAAAGGGATATTCATGTTTTAAGACAAAAGTTCCAAAATGTTCAACTTCATAATTCACCGGTTGTATGAAAATTGTGCCTGAGACGAAATTGTAGTAAGTGAATGAAAATTCATAGAAATAATAAACGCTTATATATCATCTTTTTCTTTCCTAACATTACACTGTAAGTTAATATAAGTTGACATTAGGAATCGAAGGTAGGACTAACGAATCTTTTTGTTGTTTTCTGCAACGAAACTGATTTGTACACAGAAAAAAATTATTAATTTTAAAAGGTGCGCAAAATTTCCCCTCATTTAATGCAAAGCCAATGGAGGGGTAAAGAACGAAATTGTTTGCAATCTTTTATGCACCATACAACAATGTTTGCAATCTTTCATAGAACAGAGTAGATTCAGGCGTTATCTGGCTTAAATTTGCATAAAATGTCCCATTATTTTCTGCTGCATCTAGCATTCCCTCTATGTTTATTAGATAACGCATAAAAATCAATGTTTCTTTTTATCTGTGAACGTTTTATGAAGCTACCTTCGTAATTAATGCCACACGCGCAACTGTCAAAAGCACGAAGCATTTGGTGGCTCAGAAAGAACATTCTTGCATTGTCCGAAAACAATACAAAGCGCTACGAATATTTTGTCACAAATTACAAAGAAACGTCTCTCAGGTGCTTGCATGAATGACTGACAGATCTACTTTATCGACTCGAAATGTAATTAAAAAGAATGAGCGCAACCACGTGGAGTTGACCATTTTTTATTGTTTCTGACATGGGATTTGGGAAGAGCTGTTATTGAATTCTTGGTTGATCTCACTAGGCCATGGTGGCTCGTGAGAAGATATTTGATGAATGAATATGAATTTATAACTCTCAGCAGCGCTTTAATTTTTATTATGGGATAAATTAACAGTAAAACAAACATGCATAATAGAGAAGCAGCGATTGGTTCCATTTCGTGAATTCTATAAAAAGGGGTAATGATACCATTCCACCAGATAAAATGCAATATGAATGTTTCATACAATAAAGATTGGACTTGGAAAAAATGCGACACTTTGTTTTGGCTGTAACTGAGTAAAATTAATGAAATTTTGGGTAATACTAGTTTAGAGTGTTATGTTTATGTGTGCAAAATTTATCGCGATCTGTCAAGTAGTTTTCAAGATGCATTCGAAACAAGAAGAGCTACGCCAGCAAATCTTGGGCGCGGTAATCGATAATCCTGGTCAGTCGCACAGATGGATCGGCAAAATGCTTGGAATCCACCATTCCACCGTGTCCCGCGTTGTGAAGATGTTCCAGGAGACGAAGACCATTGGCGCGCTGGAAGTGGCCAAAAACCGAAAACGGAATACCCAGAGAAGGCGGCCTCGAGTTTTTTGTCGGTACGTCCCGCATGGAGGTTCCGGAAAAGTTCCGGAAAAAGAAAGATGGACAAATTCGCGAAGAAGTACCTGTTGTGGCAAGCGATCTGCGAATGCGGACGGTACAGCAAGCCGTTCGTTACAACCGGCACCATAAATGGGCAGATTTATCGAGAGGAATGCTTGCAGAAGCGCTTGCTACCCTTCCTCCGCTCTCACCGTGGTCCCACGCTGTTCTGGCCGGATTTCGCTTCGTGCCATTACGCCAAGCCTGTAATGGATTGGTAGGAAGCGAAGGGCGTTAATATGGTCCCGAAAGAGGCGGACCCGCCGAATACACCAGAACTTCGTCCGATCAAAAATGTTTTGGGCGATAATGAAGAAGAAGTTGAAGAAAAGCGGAAAAACATTCAAAACCGATGAAGCTTTGAAGAAAAACTGGGAGAAATTGTGTAAGGAAGATGGACAAAGCCGCGCCCAAGATCTCATGAGCAGTGTTAAGAAAAATGTACGAGCATTCAGCTTGGGAGAGGAAATTCAATAAATACATCATGCCAAAACATAGCTAATATATAGTTATTTATTCCCTGAAAATTTGTGAAGTATCCGATTTAAAATAAATTTTTGGTGATCATTTTTGTGTGTCTCATTTTTTTCGAGTCCACTCTTTATACAAAACATTTGTTTTATTTACAAAATCAATGTTTACGAAACGAATTAAAGTTTATCTACGAAAATTCATTTTCAGTGTACAAGGGAAGTTCTTTAGAGATGTTATGGAAATTTATTCAGAAGAGTTAAGGGAAGTTCATCAGAAAACTTCAAATAATTCTTCAGAGAAGTTTGGGAAAATTTTTCAAAGAACAAGAAAGTAATTTCAGGGAAGTTCTTGCGAGGAATTTCAGGGAAGTTCTTTAGAGAAACTACAGGGACATTCTTATAGTTGTTTTCAAGTTCAGGGAAATTCTTCAGAGAACTTCGGAGATGTTCTTCAGAAAACTTCAGGAAGTTCTTCAGAAAACTTCGGTGAAGTTCTGCTGAGCACTTCGGGGAAGTTCGTCAAAGATGTTCTGAGGTGTTCAGAGAAGTTCAGGGAAATCGGTGAAAGTCATTGCTTTGAGGTTTCAAATTATTCGTATGTACCGGTTTTTAGAGCAGCAAAAATGAAATGAAATTGAAATGACAGGTATATTTGAAATTCGTGTATTATTTAGAAGAGGAGGTGCTGTCAATTTCATGTGATTTTGAAGAAAAATTGGAATTTTCCATTTACCTCTACGTTCCAAACACTCCTACGTTTAATGGAAAGCACGAAGCAAAGAGCTTCAGTGATTATTCAGTTCAGCATTATTCTGGCTATAGTGAATTCTGAATACAAGTTTACGTACATCAACATTCGAGCAAGATTACTAACGGGCTTAGGCCAGTTAGCTCAGTTATCATATGATCGAGGATGTTGGAAAACTGTAAAATCGACCATCCTGCTGACGCATAGAAGCTGCAGAAGAACACCCCATTTACTTTCACAACCGCGACGCCAACATTTGAGTAGACACAACCTCTTGAAGCGGGTATTTGCCCGTCATCCATAATGACGCCATATTGGACCAATCCGAAACCCGATTGCCATTGATGACTGCGATGCGATATGGGTCGGATATTATGGCGATACACGGAGAAAAAAATAAAGTCATATCAATAATATTCCGGTCCCGATCAAGCATATTTGAGCATTGACTTTTATATAATACTTTTTTGAGATTGTTTCACGCATAATACAATAGATCGAAGAATAATGGAAGCTTCAATTAAACATAATTGATGATCTAATTAGAGCATGAAATAGGGTTGAATCAACCATATTATGC
This sequence comes from Aedes japonicus, assembly GCA_034211315.2. Lineage (NCBI taxonomy): Eukaryota > Metazoa > Arthropoda > Insecta > Diptera > Culicidae > Aedes > Aedes japonicus. The sequence goes on along the minus strand of JASCZW010000070.1, from coordinate 675,028 downwards.
TAACATCAACAATATTCATTGTTGATGATTTGACAGCTCTCTGATTCTCCTGATAAATTCAATAATGTTTATGTTTAATTTGACCTTATTTTGAGGGTTGAACTAATGGTATCGGATGGTTGGTTTAAGCATACACAGAGATTCGTTCAAATGATGTTATGGTTAGTTCCAAAATTCAAAAAAATCGTTAAATTTACGATAAAAGTTCCTATAATGGTGGTATTTTAGTGCAATATGTTCTAATTGGAACATTTTGCACTAAAATACCACCATTATAGGAACGTTCACTCAATTAGCACATATTCTTTGGATATTACGAAATTAAACAACATATAACAATGTTTGAAAATTGGAAATATAATTCTTATCATCATGCGACCCTAGGAGTGGACAGCAAATTCGACTTCTTCACGCTCGATTAATTGTAGCGCATTAATGTCGTACCCGTTAGCTGAAATCTAAATTCATTAAAACTACTTTAAAGAATAGTTACAATTTGCTTACATACCTACAAACTCTTCGATGCCCGCCGCGGATAATCCAAACGATTTCAATAATTCTACCACTTCTTCGTCAACATAAAACTCTTCAACCAGGTCGTCGTCCAAGTCAACCGAGTGATCTGCCGCCGCCATGTTATTTTTTTTTCCTTCGCTTTGTCGTAGAGTTCGGATGGCAGCCACGAGGCTCAGTAGAGCTGCTATATGCCCTATTTAACCTTCCAATATGAGTGATTCAACGATAAACACGGATTCAAATAATGACATGTATGCTTGATTTAAGCATTTAATGGTTGATGTTCAATAACGTTGATTCAAATGAAATATATGCTTGATGTAAACATCAAATCATTTTCAAACAACCATTTAAATTAACTATGTCAAGAATATCTTCGAAGCTTGGGATAACTATGGCAAAAGTTATATCAATCATGCATCATTTCTGTCCGTGTATCCGATGTCGACACGCGAACTGTCTGACACAGCAGTAACCGGGTGGCCGCTCAATGGTACAGGTTTAGTTGGGTTACTTGCATTACGATTGGCTCGTTGGAATTCCCTTAGTGGCCGGCACTTGCCTCTCCCATGACGTGCTTATTATCAGGTTTGGGGACCTTGCAGTCCCGCGCCTTGTAGCTTGTGCTGCCACACCTTCTGCACATGTTGCTCCTATCTTTGCACTTCCAGGACATGTGCCCGCTCTCTAGGCATCTGAAGCATGCCTTCGGTGGCTGGTGTAGGCTAAGCGGGCATGTAGACCATTCGCGTTTTTCAACGTCGCGTCCGCGTTGACTGCCGCTATCCTCATGGTTGCCATGAGTGGACCCTTCCGCAGATGTATGTCCGCGGCTGCAACTTAGACCTTGCACTGTTCCTTGTGTGCAGTGAAGATCTCGCTTACCTCGGCGATCTCATCCAGGTTTTTGCACTGGATCGTCACCTGCGAGACGAGGGCGCGTACCTCCACATCTTCACCTAAGGCCTGTATTGCCAGTTCTCTGTACGCCGGGCCCTTTAGAGTTGTTGCCTTTTTTAGCTCCAGGAGCATCTCGCCGGTGCGAGTACGGCGTATACTTCGAACATCGACGCCTAGGCCTGCCAATTTAGCGTCCCCGCGCATCGCTTTCAAGAACTCCGAGTACTTTGACGCCTAAGTTATCATCATTTGATAGCTGCGTTTCCGCTTGCGGGCCACCTGTTGCTTATCGTTTTCGTTTCGAGTTTTAGCACTTTTCTTCACTTGTTTCCCAATTTTGATTTTTCTTTCGGACCATTGTCCAGTGGCTCTTCCTGCCACGCTTGGGGTCTTTACTTGTCTCTCGTACTTGTTATTGGGGCCCTACCGCTCGTCCCCCATCGGCGTTTGAGACAGCTCTCGAACTGGACTTGGTGTTGGGGCCTCTCTCTTTGCGGCCAGCCCAAAATGGTCGCAAGCTTGGGCCCTCCGACCCCGCCGCCCCGATCGCGTACGATAGGAGCGTTAGTCACCATCCGCTTCTATAGAGCGCCGGGTACCACTTTACTCGAGGACTGCCTAGCCCACTTGGAGGTTACTACCCCCATAATAGATGGGGTGGAGTCTCCCACGGACACGGACAGCTCAATCTGCGTGTGCTTCGTGACTATTTCCCTCGCCCTTTTGGTGGCAGCTTGCCGCGCCAGCTCTTTGGCACTCGGTTCGGCTAGGAGCTTGGCTTCCAGCTCTTCCTTCTTCTAGGATGTAGTTTGCAGTGTCATGCGTAGCCTAAAGATGTTTTAGGTGTATACTTTTGTTGCTGGGCGTTGACGTGAAGTCAATTATGGCATCTAACTGCTCAGATGCTTCCACTATTTTAGAATGCGTTTCCCGCATCCTTTCCATGGCCCGGATGAGACCTATCCCATCCAAGGCCCCTACTAGCTTAGCGGTACCTGTTTCAGATTCCGTGGCACTTCCACAAGTGTCGGACATGCCACCGAACCCCACCTTCTTACGTGGTTTATAGCCGTTTATAGCGAACGGATTCGCTGTCTCCTATGGTTTGTTCGTTCCTGAGGTATTATTCTCCGTTCTGTTGGGTCCCTCTCTAGTCGCAATCCAAACCCACGTGATGGGACAGAGGCAACCTGTGCCGTTGAAACCTCGCTCTTTCTTGATCGATATCACCCGGCAGTACTCAGGGAGACGACACAGGAGCCAGTCCGAATACATTATTACCACTCGTTATGCTTTCGCAACCAGTTATAATAATTGGGATTTTCGTAGCATCAACCGACCGAGGAAGTTTGTTCAGCCGTTAATGGGAGCTTAAAGTTTCCAAGGTGCACCTTGTTGTAGTGAACTACACCACACATCAGGTACTTGGGAGCAATGATCGGCGATAAGCTGTCCTTTAACAGTCCCGTCTACCAGGCCTGCAAGAAAGTCTATATCTATATATCTAAAGGGTGTACGGAATCAAATTGCGACACACACAAATATTCGGCAAAATTCGCCTGTTCAACCAATCGTCTTCAAACTTTCAGGGAGTAAAATAAAACATGTTATAAATATTTTACCATGTTGGTTTTATTCAATTTCAATTTCATTTCCAAATGCACGCACCTTTTTCTTTACACTACTCATAAGGTCCTGTACAACATTTGGACCAACTTTTTTTTGCGCGGCAATCCATTTTATCTTTATATCTTCTTCCGATTTCACTTCCTTAGGATGCTTCCGAAGTGACTGCTTCATGATGGCCCTGTACCTGTCAATTGACCGCAGTTCCTGAAGGGTTGAGATGCTTTGGCACGAAATTGAGCTCCTTAGGCTTGTACCACTCCAAAACCTCTTTCGAGTAATGGCACGAGGCTAAATCCGGCCAGAAAATCGTAGGACTATCGTGTGACCTAAGAAGAGGAAGTAAACGCTTTTAGAGGCATTTCTTTAGGTACATCTTCCCATTGACCGTTCCAGTTGTCATGAACAGGATGCTCTGCTTTCCACACGAGCATTTGCTGCCAAATCATATATTTTTTTGGAAAACTTCGACCTCTACTGCTTTCTAACGTCCTGGGGGACATCGAATTTATGATGAGCAGTGAAAAACGGGAGCTCCGGAAGCTGCCGGAAGTCTGCTTTTACATACGTCTCATCCATAACGAGGCAATGTGGTTTCGTCAACATCTAGCTGTAGAGTTTCCGTGCACGTGTTTTACCTACCGTATTCTGCCGTTCCTCGTGATTGGGCGCCTTTTGGACTTTGTACCTGTGTAGTCCTTCCCCTTTTTTTCGCATCTTGCACGAAAGTTTTGGTTAGATTCAGTTTCTTCGCCACATCTTGAACTGAACTGTTGGGATTCCTCTTGAAAACTTGAACTTCCCGCTTGTGATCCTTAACGCTATATGGAGATCCATATCTGCCACTTTTTTTCTTTCCGATCGATGGTCAAACGTTCGTGGTACCAATTTAAAACATGAGATACCGTAGAATGTACCATTACCAGCTTCCTGCTGATGGCACTATGAGAAAGATCCGGAATTTGTTGCGCCGCTGCTGTTCTTCCGACTCCATCTTCGCAACGATTGCACATCTGATACACAGTGCTCTGTGCACTGCAGTGTTAACAAATACACATTGAACTAATTTTCCCCGAAATCCAAATAGAAAATACCCAACGGGTAAAAAACTACAGTCATTTAAAAGTGGTGCAATTTGATTCCGTACAACCTTCAAGCGTTATCTGGCTTACATTTACACGAAATATCTCATCATTTTCTGCCAAATTTAGCATTCTTTTTATGTGCATTACATTACGCAGAAAATTCAATGTTTATTTTTATCTGTGCAGGTCGAGACGAGATATTTTCCTTTACGAAATATCAGACCGAAAGCCGAACCCAGCCAATTCTAGCATGGTGTTGCTGGTAGTTGCGAATTTACAAACTGAACTAAGGGATGAATGATTCGGCAGCCCAAACATCCTTTTTGTCAATTGCTAGGAAAGCCTAGCATAAAAAAACAAAATAAGCTTTCACTCAGCCATTGAAATAATAGCTGTGAATGGTAGACAAAAGATTTATCAAATCAAATATTGACCATCCTGCCAAGTAATTTTGATTCCTAAGGGGGTTCCTCCTCTACGCTAATCACAAGTCACTTCCAATATGACTCACGGTTATTTAGTCGACGACACATTTCATGGAAGTTTCCCACTTCGCTATTCTGTCTCAGCTCCAAGCCCTTAGAGATCACATCAGTTAATACATATTGCCATCCGCCACGCTGTGTTCTTAATAAAGCTGCTGGACGGCTTTTATAGGTATGTGGTACGCGCATCATGACTTTGCCACTTTGCCACGGAACATGTCAGACCATGACTCTATATGTTAGTAGTTCTTCGCTAGTGGCAGCAGTAGATAGGTTCCCAGTTTTTAGCTACCGGCGAAGGTGGTGTGGCCCGTAAAGAGCAGCAGAACCAGTAGCACTCGGCAGATACAATTAAATCTGGAAAATTACTGTGATTAGTGCAGTATCATATAAATTATAATGTATGGAAATTTATGATGATGAGAAGAAATTTTATCGCCGGGCAGCTGATCGCAATGACGATCGCGATGACGGCAATGATGATGATGACTTTCCGTGCTTCTGTTTGAGATACTGGACGGACAATATTTATAGATTACGCGACATAAGTGTGGTAATGAATTTTAATGAGGATCGACTTTTCACGACTTGTTTCGGTGGCTCAAGCATGTCGGAATCATAACGTTAATCGGAGTAGTAATTGAAAATAAAGAAATTAGAGCAATCAAGGAACGGGAAAATGGTTAAACAAATGAAATTCAATCGTTTGCTAGATTATCATGGTCAGAAAGGCAAAGGCCGCTCATTGATAAACATCTCCGGCTCTGTTAATTACTTCGACCGGTGTGGTGTAACTCTTGGCTGATGGTATTACTACGGTTCATCGGTGAATTTCGGCATCCAACAAAGAGGAAGAGACAAATCTTTTTTTGTTGTATTGTGTAGCTCTTGTCGGATCTATATTCATTGAGGGATGAGGAAGGTTTTAACCGCCCGGAGATGCGTGTTTTCTTACGCGTTGTGATTTTGAGCAGGTAGGCACCTTCATTTGTAGGATGGATTCGAAAGATTTTATGAGGGAATAGACAACGAACCTACTTCTGATAGCACAGATCAGCTCTAGCTATAAATGAAGTGAAATATTTCCCATTCGCCGGTCAGTGTATGATGGATGTTAGGACATTTGTTCTAGTTTCCGGTGGCTGGGAATTTTCAGCCGTGAACTTGAACGCCGTCAGCATATTTGGCGCCCAACCAAACGCACACTAATTGAGCAATCTCTGGAAGCAGAAGATCTCAAACAAGCAGTATGGTTTAATGAGCCATAGAATACCGGGAATTTCTCGCGCCTCCAGTAAAGGGCTACAAAAGACGCGAAGAAATATTGCACGTTGTAAAAAGGTGATTGGTCTTTCTGTCCGCGGTGTCGTTAAGCGCAAAAGGTCATAAAAACTGGATGCATGATACCCTCATTAGCGTCAGCATCATCATAAACATCGCTGGCGGTTGCGCGTTTCTCTGCAAATCAGCAGGGAGCAATACGCGATTATTGGGTATGTTGAACTGGTCGCAAAAATTACGGTTAAAGATTCATTCTAGTGTTTTTTTTCTTCATATCCATACAGGTATACCTCGATCATATGTACATGAAACGTCCAATACCGGTTTTCCAATACCGTTTTCATAAAAATGACAAACCAATTGTGAAAATCTATAACAGCATCAGGCAGAACAGACATTCCTCTAGATATCGACAATCTATTTTTGTTGGTTCAATTTACCATTTGCGAGCAATCGTGTACATATAATCGTGGTATACTTGTACCAATGATCTTTGGCGCAGATCATCCAGTTAATGCGTCAGTCGACACAGGTAGCGCACCCCAACCGATATATCATGAGCCGGCAAACCGCAGCGGATTGACCCCAAACGGCACCGGCCAGGCGCCTCTTTCTATTATTTCCTTAGGAATGAGAAAAAAAAACCATCCGTCGGCAAACCGCTTCTGATGTCCGTCCGTTCGAAACCTACAGGAATCCTCCCCTCGTTTCCCCATTCTTCATTCAACCAGAGCGACCTCGAGGAAGAGCGCAACATTTTTTTTTCCACCACATACAGACGAAATTTCTCAATGAAACCGCGCTCACCCACCGCCGCTCCCTACGGGGCGAGAGCGGGTGGTCATTCGGTCGGTGAGCAAACACCGGCAAAAGGCAAAAAAAAATCGTAAATCGAAACAAAAATCTTAATTAATAAATTATAGTCGGAGCCTTTTTCTCACTGAAGAGCGAAAAGCGCGGAGCTGTGCCAAGTATAAATCTAGATTTATTCAAATCCGCCGTGAAGTGGTTTAGTTTTCGAGAGGTTTAAGTGAAGCATGTGTTTTAAGAAAATCAGGGGAATGTCTTATAACTGTTCATTTTTTCAAGTAATTTCACCCACCAAGAATATTTATACCCAAACTGAATGGTAAGCTCTTATACATTTTATGTGTGTTTTATATCTTCAATGAATATATTTGTATTTTGTTTTAGATGTTAAGCAATGACAACTTCGTTTAAGTTGTCACCACAAAGTCCAAAAATCATGAAAATTTCGATGATCTGACCGTGTATCATTTGTATCCTCTACACTTTGTGGAAAAAATCCTACTACGATATCCGGTTTTGGTATTTTTCGTTCTTCTACTGCTATGAGGCAAGCATCTTCCCATGGCTTAATGCTGAGGATTATCGCCTTTAACCAGTCCTCAGTGTCTTGATTTTTGCAGACAAGTATCATGTGCCAGGGCTAAAATAGCAATTCCCGAACTTAAAGGGCGAACACGAAATTATTGCGACACCGAAAATGTCATGCCAATTTTCTTATAATGTTTAGAATCAAACCAAAATTTTAGGGTAGTTTAATACATATATTTACTTCAAAAATCAAAAGAAAAGTTAATCGATGGAGCCTTGAGTGTAAAATTGAACGCATTTTCGCTTGATGCCCTCCATCAAAGTCTTTACAGTGTCATCCAGTTTCTCAGTTTTTTTTCCATTTTCTTAACGTGTCCTTCTTGTCTTTGACTGTCTTCTTGCTCTTCCGAAGTTCCCGCTTCATCATTGCCCAGTACTGCTCCACCGGGTGCAGCTTCGGACAGTTTCACGGACGGATTCATGTCCCTTGGAACAAAATGGACAGAATTGGCCTCATACCACTCCAGGACACTTTTAGAATAGTGGCATGATGCCAAATCTGGCCAAAATAGCGGAGCTTTGTCGTGCTGCTGCAAGAACGGCAAAAGGCGCTTCTCGAGGCACTCAGATTTGTAGATCTCGCCATTTACTCTGCCCTTTGTCACGAAAGGCTCACTCCTCAGTCCGCAAGAGCAGATGGCCTGCCAAATGAGATATTTGGAGGCGAACTTTGACATTTTCTTCTTCTTAAATTTGTCGTCCACATAGAACTTGCTCTTGCCGGTGAAAAACTCCAACCCCGGAATTTGCTTAAAATCGGCTTTTATATACGTTTCGTCGTCCATCACACAGCAGCCATATTTTGTCAGCATCTTCTCGTAGAGCTTCCGTGCCCGAGTTTTAGCCGTCGATTTTTACCGCTCATCGCGGTTTGGGAAGTTCTGTACCTTGTATGTATGTAGTCCAGCTCTCTTCTTTGCATTCTGGACGTAGCTCTGCGACATGCCAATCTTTTTAGCCAAATCACGGCTTGAGACGTTGGGATTTGCTTTAATCATCCGCTTCACCTTTCCCTCCGTCTTTTTGTTCTCCGGTCCCGGTTTTCTTCCAACTCCTTTGCCGTGGTCCAACGTCAACCGCTCCTGGAACCGCTTCAACACTCTGGAGACGGTTGAATGGTGAATGTTCAACATTTTTCCCAACTGCCGGTGCGACAGGTCAGGAAATTCCAGGTTTTTGGAAAGAATTGGTTCTCTCGACTCGCGTTGGTTCACCTCCATTTTCGTTGAATCGAAAAACACGACTTCGAGTTTGACAACATGGTAAAAAAGTTATGCCCTGTTGACTGTGTCGCAATAATTTCGTGTTCGCCCTTTAGGCTTGATTTTTTCCTTTTTTTTGCTTGGCTACTTTCTTCAAAATTGCCTTTTGAATAGAATTTAATTGTTCCGGGGTCAGTTCTATGTTTGGAAAACCTCCATGCAGAATTACAATTCTCTTAGAATTTAATATTTCGCTGTAAGAGGGTTTGTGAGAGACATTTTCATGCCCCTGAGGGGTTGACGATTCTTTTGCATCTCCTGTTCTGGCTCTTTTGAATCTAGATTGTGCTGAGAACTTTGCATAAGATGCATTTTCTCTTTCTGTCTGAAGAGCAACCCTCTTTGGTGGATTAGTGTCACTCGAGTTGGATTCACTCAGCTCTGCGGTTCTGTGGCGTTTGCTGGGGTCAGATTGAGGAATTCTAAAAGGCTTCTCAGCCAATACAAGGGTATGACCCTTAGTAATGAAGTGCTTCATCTTTTTTCTAGCAGCGCCATTGAGGCCTTTAGGCTTTTTATCCTTTTGAACGGCTTCTACCATCTTGTTTGCAGGGTGCTTTGAAGTTCCAGGGCCCATTGATGTTCCAGGGACAATCGTGGTTACAGGACCCGTTGAGGCGTCCAAGCCCATAGGAAATCCAGGGTACATGTAAATTCCAGGTACCTTTGAAGTTCCAGGGCCCATTGAATTTCTAGGGCCCACTGAAGTACGAGGGACCTTTGAAGTTCTAGGGCATTTGAGGTTCCAGGGCCCTTCAACATTCCAGAGCCTTTGGGTGTCCAGGAAAAGATTGGAGTTCCACAGCCAGTCGATGTTCCATCTTTCGGAACTCTAGATTCTTTTGGTGTTCCAGGACTTTCAGGTGCTCCAGAGCCTTGTAGGATTTAGAAGCAACAGCGGACGCAGATAACAGAGCGACGTTAATACCGTCTTCATAGTCATCATCATCATTGTAGATATCGGCGGCATCTCCATGGCCAGGGGAGTCGAGGATTGAGGAAGAACATGAGTTAACGTCCTCTAGCGAATTGTTTCGCAGCTGATCCTCGACATCGTTTATTTCTCTATTAATATCCATATAAATAGGCACTTATATTCTTACTGCACTTGATTCCTATTATGCACTACTTAGTCGCACCTTTTAATAGTCACTCGTGAATTTACAGAACGTTTTAACTACATAAAAATTGCGAATTATGAGAGCACCTCGAATCACTAGCAGCTAAATAGCAGGGAAACACTAACACACATGGAGCACCATACTGCAAAAAATGAGTGTTGTAAATAGGTTAACGTTTAACCCGTGCTTGGAATATGGTCTTGGGGTGCTTAAGCCGTTCTCTACCCTAGTTTGAAAAAAACGTCAGTAAACGGTTAGTTTACCCTCTCAGGCCAGTCATTGTGCATAATATATATATATATATATATATATATATATATATATATATATATATATATATATATATATATATATATATATATATATATATATATATATATATATATATATATATATATATATATATATATATATATATATATATATATATATATATATATATATATATATATATATATATATATATATATACATATATATATATATATATATATATATATATATATATATATATATATATATATATATATATATATATATATATATATATATATATAGTTTTTCTTAATCAGCAAATGTTTTCTCTCCAGAAAAGCTGTTTGACAATTGTCATCGCAAACATACTTAAATTTAATTTTCAATAAGTTGTACAGAGGATATATTTTAGAAGACAAATTTGGAATAAATTTGTGATAGTAATTCAACCAACCTAGTTTACCCTTCTTAAATCAAAAGAAGGGTAATAAGATCGCTTGAAAACTCGGCTTTTAATCCGAGGCCCAAAGGGCCGAGTTTCATATACCATTCGACACAGCTCGATGAACTGAGCACATGATTGTGTGTATGTATGTGTGTGTATGTGTGTGTAGGTGTATGTGTTCGTTAAAAATAATGTCACATTGGTTTCTCTGCCATGTGTGAACCGATTTCAGTTGACGGCAAATGAAAACTACAACATTCCCATAGAACGCTATTGATTTTTTTTGGCGGCGTATTATAATAGTAATCAAACAATTTAGTCTCCGATTACATACTGAGCTATTTGTGTACCGATTTTAGTTTTGTTTAGCGCCAAAACAAAGTTATAAAATCCTAAAATAACTGGTCAAAGTTTCATTATGATTGGATACTTATTCACGGAGACATGCCCAAAATAATACCTGAGAGCACATAATTGTGCGATGAAAATATACTTGTTGCAGTTCAAAACCGAACAAAGCCACTCACCCCAATCGATGTCGCTTGTATTCTATTATTCCGCATATTTTGCGTTGTATAGCACATACAGTGGACTAGCCACATTATGCGACTCTGTAGAATTAGAGCAGCATCGATTGGCTCGTGGTGTCTGGTTTTGAACTGCAACGAATATATTCGAAAATTACACAAAGTCTCCATTTACGACATTTCTTGAATCCATATCAATAATCAAAATAGACGCTTGGGATTGTCTAATAATCCATTCTATGGAATGATATATGAAATTTCTAATAATAACACTATTAATGACAATATTTTATTGTCAAATAGTTCATTTTATAGACTGAAAATATAACATTTCGAATATTCCTGGAATTTCCTGGAATTTCAGATGAAAGTATGTATCCAGTACTATATTGGCCATATTGGCTGCATTAGAGTTCGAACCATATTGGCTACATTAGAGTTCGTAATTCTGGTGAAGTGTAAGAAGGGTTCAGTCTCACTATCGGTGGATTAATTCGGTGGATTAATAATAAATTTTCCATTAAATTTGACCGAAACCATTGCTTCTCCCATAATTTTTTATTTTGTTCCATTTACGACCATCAATGTTTCGCTGTATCTACGCAAAGGATTGTCAAACTTCGACATACATCGTCTTTTACTAATGACTGACACAGGCGCGCCTTGATCAACCACCATTTCCAAATTTTCCCCTCAATATCTATTTGCACTAAACATGGGTTGCTAGTGTTGCTAGGATGAGCATGAGCATGATTGACTGCCCGAGATTGCTACTCCATTATTGCCAGATCAGTTGTAACTACACAGAGAACCAATAGATGATGCTTGGGACTAGCATACATCCTTGATATGTAAAAAACTAGTGATCCCAAACTAAGGCAATACCGGCGCTGGCCCGCCCGAGTGCAGGTCAAATAAGGAAAGGGTAGAAATATGTTGGCGTGAAACTTTCACGAAATATCACTGGGATGTTGGTTAAAGTGGTTGGGTTTGCAGCGGAATCTGTTTTGGTAAGCGATGTGCTGAATTCAACTGACATCGACATAAGATATTTCAATTTGTTGCCGGGTTATTCTCTGCACAGAGCTGTACATTAAAGTTTTCCAAATTTTGGCACCGATTTAAACCAACAGTGAGGATGTTGTTGGGACCACTCTCAAGTGTGGGAGGTTTATTTGAGTAGAATACAAAAATATGTTAAATAATCGACTTTGAGTATCAATATGAACCAACAGTCAGGATGCTGTTAGGGCCATTCACAAATGTGGGTGGTTGATTTCAGTAAAATACAAAAATATTTAAAACATCGACTTTGAGAACCGATTTAAACCAACAGTAAGGATGCTGTTTGGGCTACTCACAAGTGTGGGTGGTTTATTTCAATGGTATACAAGAAAACATTGAAATATCGATTCGATTTAAGCAACCAGTAAGATTGCTGTTAAGGCACCTCACAAGTGTGGGTGGTTGATTTCAGTAAAATACAAAAAAAAAGAAAATTATTTATTTATTTTGCTTAATTCGTCTAACCATACATGAATGAACGTCTACATGAATGTATTTAATCTATTGTAGCCTAGATTGAAACAGTCTTGACGCAGTTATTCTTTTTTTAAAAGATCTAGTAGATTATCCAAAGTCGAAGAGGTCGTCACATGATGTCAGTGGCTCATTAAAACCGTAAGAAGTTCGATGGAATCTGGTCAGCAGTAGAGATGACGATCTAACTTGTCTTCTTACTCGAAAGTCAATGCAAGACAGAAAAGCAGGTGCGTCAATTTCACCGTTCACTATCTTTGCGATAAAGGTAGCTTGTTTCGGCGACGGTGCAGCGTGTCGAGTCCTAGAAACCAGCATCCTTTGGGATACATAGGGAGATGCGGATTACGGCAGGGTAGGCTTCTGAGTGCAATGCGTATGAATCTACGTTGAACACGTTCAATTCTGAGGTCACATGACAATTGATATGGACTCCAAATCACCGCAGCACGTTCAAGAATCGGTCGTACAAATCCATAGTAGAGTGCTTTTAGGCAGTGAGGATCGGTAAAGCAACGGGAGAATTTATTGATGAATCCCAACTGTCGTAAAGCTTTCTTGATGATAGTGCTGATGTGCTGATTTAATGTAAATTTTTCGTCCAGTGTCACACCCAAACACTGACCTGATCAACGCGCTCGTGGACATTTCCATCAATTTGGTAATTAAAAATGATGGGACTTTTCGGGAACTATTATTAAACGTACTGGAAACAGCTGCTGAATAAATTTTTCACGCTCAGAACAAGACCCGTCAAGTTGCTTTCCAGCCATACCACAAGTCACTTTGATGCACCTAGACGGGAGAGTTTGCACAGAAGTATTATGTGATCAATGACGTCAAAAGAGGCCTTCAAGTCCACTTGATTTTTACCTTTAATCTGCGTAATACAGCTACTAGTGAAGTCCAGAAGGTTCGTTGTTATGCAGCGGCCTGGCATAAATCCATGTTGATTACCTGTAATTTATTGAAGAAATTTGTCAGAAGCAGATAATTTCTCATCTCCATGCGAGGCTCTAGGAGTGGACAGTAATTTATTGCTAGAACGAATAGAAATGAAAAAAAGTGTATTGATAGTTCCATATAGGGTAACGGCAGGCTTTGAAAATTTGAAAGATACAAGTTTGAAAACGAGCGGATTGCATTGAACGGTAGTATCAGATCAGAAATGTATTGTTTGGTACGGCCAAGAATGACAATACTAACGACTATTTCGGAAAGCTTCGATCCCGCAGATAGACTGTAATTCCTTTGTAGCTCTTCACATTTCTTTTATCTCCTTTCACGGGGAGCATAAAAGATTGTTTCCATACTACGGGGAACTTCTGCTGCGCAAATGATTTGTTGAAGATGTGGCAAAGAGGAGTCACTAAGGGAGCAGCACAGCGACAAAAGATAACAGCCAGAACACCATCAGGCCCGGGCAAATGCGAGCTTTTAAGTTTGCTAGAGGCAGCTATGGTCATGTCTGAAGTGATGGAAAAACATCAGCAGGTAAATTAGAAATTGCCACTTCAGCTTCTTGTTGAGATGTGATGCCAGCGGAGAACACAAACGTGAAATGCTGGGCAAACAGTTTGCATGATTCTTCAGCTGAAGATGATTCTGATTCGTCTAGAAATACATTTGACGGAATGGAACAGCATTTCCTATTAGAATTCACAAAACTCGAGAAACTTTTTGGATCTTTACGCAAGCCAAATTGTACACGCATAACATGTGATTAATACAGACTAGCATTCACTAGGCGGTATGCGTCATTTGCAAGTTTGAAAGCATGTTGATTAGTGAAGGAACGTTGCATTCAAAGTAACCTCTGTTTAGCATTTCGCTCACGTTTCAACCTACGTAGTTCTGAGATGCTCCCTGGGGGCTTATCAGAAGACCGAATCTGAGGTAGGGTTTCAAGCGCTCAGTCGTATCGTCAATATCCTGTTTATTGAGCAGTTCTGTTCAGTCCATATTCGACGAAAATTCAGTAAATGAATCAAGATCAAGTCGGCGGTAGTTCAAAGGTCTTACTTCACATCGTGTAGGAACTGTAGCTTGCATGCGAGGAATAGGCACGGAGCTGTTGATACGTAGACAACATTCGCAGAGGGAAAGTACACCAGGTGGTTTGTGTGGGTGGTTTATTTGAGTAGAATAAAAAATATGTTAAAACACCGAGGTTGAGAACCGATTTAAACCAAAAGTAAGGATGCTGTTGGGTCCACTCACAAGTGTGGGAAGTTTAATAAGAATAGCACATCAGTAATTCCAACTCATATCTAAGAGAGATGCAGAGAAGATGACACCTCACACGTGTCACTGGAAATGAAGTGTCAAGAGGAAGAGGACTACCACTCCTGACTCTCCTGACAAGCGCCACTGGTGATCAAAAATGTTGAAAACGATCACACATGGCACGCAGCAAACCAGCATCGAAGATCTCCCAAAAAAACAACATTCATAGAAACAAAGTCACAAGAACAACATTGAGTGATAACACATAACATTCAACTGACTCACCATTCGATGGAAATGTTGGAGGTGTAAAACTAAATATAAGAATACATCGAAACTCGTTAAGTAGTGCTAAAAAAAAGGAGCTTGTGCCTGTGGTGTACAAATTGATCTTACATTTTTTAACCTTTTTACAACTGAATAACTATAAGCAGAAGTATATTCGCCCGGTCCTTGAGAAACAAACACACGTTCCAAAAGCGCATCGCTTCACAACGCATCACAACAGATGGTTAGTACCAGTCAATTTATTTGAGTTCCCTCAAAAGCGGGTGAGAGTGAGAGCATTCCGAAGATACAATTTCTGCAACACTAAGCGACAAAACAAATTGATAGGGTAGCTGAAACTTAACGTCGAATGTATGATCAATTATCTTGTTGAGTGTTTCATCTCTCACAAGCATTCTAGTATTTGACAGGTTTTCATTCAAGGGTAATCGTGAAAAAAGCACTCGAAATAATGATTTGACTCCTTGATTTTTACATATTTGTTACTGCGTAGTCAGTTTTTAAAATAAAATAGCTTTGTATTTCTATACTATCATGCCCATGTCCCTATGTAAGTATTGTATCATATCCTCATATGAATTGTTTTTATTCAAATTTTACATTTTCTTCAAAAAAAAAAAGTGAAACTTGGTCATGCAATCATAATAGATTTAGCTAAACCCACTTCCAGGATTTTTAACATTTCGATCTTAGTCTGATACATATTTAAGGATTTAAGTAAAATGTAGGTCTGTTCAAGCATTACACAAAGAATAAACAATTTATCTTTAAAATAAGGTTAAAACTGCTTCATCACCCAAATCCAGCATTTAATTTTCGTACAATAAAACATCCGACATTGTACTTCCCCCTCCCCATAGAATTTGCCTTATCAGCTCAACAAACGAGAGCCATTCAACCGCAATTGGCATCAATATCAATTATAGACATGCAACCCACATCTGCGTGTGCATTTATTTTTTAACATTCGCACAGCCCCAAATAAATGTAGGCACTCAGTCGAACGCCTTGTCTAAGTCAGCAAACCCGGAGGGCGACTGGCTCGTAAGCTGAGGCCGCAGTAGATAACCTCGTGACGTGCACCCCGCCGTACTTCCAGCAGCAGCAGCAACAACAGCAGCATCATGCAGTCACAACAACCGGCCATGTAACCAGAGCCAACGAGCCCGGACTGGAAAAATATGTTTATTATTGTTATTCCCGGCTATTATTTCCAGTTTCTCTATGTGTTTCTCCTATTGTAGGCATGATTTGTAGAAATAATTATGTGATTCGAAGGTAAAGTACCGAAGAACTGTCTGTGTGTATCGTTGCCTCTCTTCTCGTGGCTGGTACGCCTTTATGACTTTTACACTTAACCACTTTGACTGATCTCACTTGTGAGGCAGATCTTTTTTTTCTGCCTCTACACGTTTCACTCGTATCGTCCCCCAAACCTCTTCAAAGTCAACAAAAATACGGACACCATCGGCATCGGGGTTCACAGCAGATATACCTGATGGGCCAACAGAAGAAACAAAGCACTTTTGTGCATATCATTGCTACTGCTCTGACAGTTGTAGAAACGATAACCTCAGGGCATCCTACCTTCATCTCGTGTCTCGTCGGCACATATCTCCCTAAACAGCGCACGGTTCGCCAATCAACGGCCGTCAAAGTTACGGACGGGTCGCATTGCTCGAGACATCGTTTTATTTCAAGCACTCGTCACAGGTTTTTCATCATCGTCGTCGTCGTCGTCGTCGTCGTCGTCGTCGTCGCCGTCAGCCAGTAGCTAGTCCATTGCGTTTCCAACAAATTTATGTACACAGATATAAAATAATATCTCAATAACTACCATACACCCAGGTGCTTCTAGTGGTGGCATCCATCATACTTGAACACTTCCCGCGTGCTCATATGGACACCATAGGAAAAGAAATGAGTCGTATTCAGCCACTCCACGACCAGAAGCTGTGTCATTATAATGGAGGATTTGAATTGGGATCGACACGATCGCTATCTATAGATTGGTAGCCAGAAGCTAAGTGATGAAATGGGCAGGGTCCTCGAAATGGTAGATTAAAGTGAACCGGTTCCGTGGATTGTTTATCCTTGGGATGCCTTTGGGAACGCCAGACCTGACCATAAAAGAAGATGAAACGTCGTCTCCTATTATGACGGACATTCTTTGTCCGGTCAGAAAAGATCGCATCCTGAGAAGCATACTGACATTCATGCCTAGTTTGTCAAATTGAAAAATATATGTCAAATAAACCGCAAATTGATGATTCATTTTATCAAAAGCTGCGGATAAGTCGCCACCTACGTGTTGACCGGTTTCGATTTGGCGAATCACGTACGAAGTAGAGCAACTCAAATTGGATGTCATCGAGCGTTGTGGTATACTAAGCTGCCTGAAAAGTCCCTTTAATTTCCTATAGATGGCGTTGGTAATCGCCAAGGTGAACCATTTCCTAAGAGTTTCACTCCTTGAATGACGGCTGTCAAAACTTCAGCCATTTCTGTCCATGCATTCATTAGTGACAACAGCGAGAAGAGACCGATCATAAAGTTTTTTTTAAAAATTGAAAAATCCGAGTTTCGAGTTTTGATAGAATACTATTTTCTACGCAAGAAGATGGCTGCCGAAACCAAAGCCAATCTGGATAAGTATTTTACAGACTCTGATCCGTCGATTCAAACGATTCATAAGTGGTTTGCTAATTTTCGTAGTGGTCGTACGAGCACCGTTGACGCACCGCGTTCTGGACGCCCAAATGAGGTCACTACAACTTCTTCTTCTTTAGCATTTCAAGCTTATTGCTTTCATAATTAGCTTATTGCTTGCTCTCAACTTAGTGTTCTAGATGCCCTTCCACAGTTATTAATTGAGAGCTTTCGATGCCAGGTACTATTTTTGCATAAGTATGATTGTGTGGCAAGTAGCCCAGGGAGTCGAGAAATTTTCCTTAACGAAAAATTCTTAGACCAGACCGGGAATCGAATCCAGCCACCTCCAGCATGATGTTGCTTTGTAGCTGCGCCTTTACTGACTGAGCTAAGGGAGGACCCACTACAACAGAGAACGTCGATAAAATCCATGATTTAAAGACTGTATTCGATGAAATTTCGACACACGCAATTGTTCGTAACTTTTTAGCGTGTGGGTAAAAATTATTGAAATTTTTCCTGAATGTATTTCATTGTGTTGTGTCAATTGAGTAATGAGTTTCGTAAAAATCGGTCGAGTGATTTCAGTGATGGCTTCGAATGAAGAAATAGTGCGCCAACAAATTTTGGGCACTCACTTCGAAAACCCAAACGCTTCTCATCGGTGGATCGGAAAACAGCTCGGAATCGCACATTCAACCGTATCTCATGTGATCAAAACGTTCAAGGACCGTAAGACAACCAAGCGGAAAAATGGTAGTGGCAAAAAACGTGGCACATCAAATCCGGAGAAGGCCAGGATGGTATTGAACCAATTTAAGCGTTGTCCCAACATTTCGATCAGGGATGTTGCGAAAAAGGCGAAAGTTTCAGTTTGTTTTGTGCAGAAAACAATGAAACGTTCTGGATTACATGTGTACAAGGTCCAGAAGGCACCGAACCGGAGCGATAAACAGAACTCGGTGGCCAAAACTCGTGCAAGAAAACTGTACAGCGAGTGGCTCACAAAACCGTTGTGCATTGTGATCGACGATGAGACCTACATTAAAGCCGACACCAAACAAATGCCAGGACAGGACACTACGTCGCCAGCTCTAAGTTGGCCGTTCCGGAGAGTGTACGGAAGAAGAAACTGTAGAAATTCGCCAAAAAATTCCTTGTCTGGCAAACGATCTGCGGATGTGGCAAAATGAGTCAGCCCTTCATCACCTCTGGGACCGTCAACGGACAAATCTACAAGGACGAATGCCTCCAAAAACGACTTCTGCCCTTCTTGAGATCTCACGGTGGCCCGACACTGTTTTGTCCGGATTTGGCATCTTGCCACTATGCCCGGCCCGTCTTAGACTGGTACAAAGATAATCATGTAGTTTTTGTACCAAAAAGACGTCAACTCTCCAAACACTCCGGAACTTCGCCCAATTGAAAAATTTTGGGCAATCATGAAGGCAAAGCTCGTTAAAACTCCAAAACTGATAGAAAATGAACTTGAACTAAAGAAAGTGTGGTTAAAAGAAAGTAAGCAAGTCGGTCCTATAATTGCCCAAAATTTGATGAAAGGGGTCAAGGCAAAGGTGTGGGCATTTGGGTTGGGAGGAGAGGTTCAATAAACCAATGATTTCAAAACTTAACAATTTAGTAGTACTTTATTTCCAAAAAGTTTGAAAAGAATCGGGCACAAGGAAAATTTTTGGTGACCTATTTTGTGTGTCCAAATTTCATCGAATACAGTCTTTAGTATTGGACGATCCAAAAGTGAAATTGAGAGAGCTAGCTAAGGCTTTAGGCATTTCAATGGAACGAGTTGGCAACACCATGCATTCCGTTTTGGGTATCAAGAAGCTCTACGCGTGATGGGTTCCGCGTTTGCTTACAATGGATCAAAAATGCATTCTCAGGAGAATTTGAGCAAGTTTACAAGCAATCCGAAGGAGTTTGTAAGCCGATTCATAACCATGGATGAAGCTTGGATCCATTACTACATCGGAGTCATCGCAGCAGGCAAAACAGTGGGTTTCATCAGGCCAGAGTGCTCCGAAGCGCCCAAAAACGCAACAATCGGCGGGAAAGGTTATGGCCTCCGTGTTTTGGGATGCGCAAGGTGTAATATTCATCGAATATCTTGAAAAAGGTAAAACCATAACAGGCGCATACTATTTATGCAGCGTTATCGGATCGTTTGAAGGATGAAATCCAGAAAATTTGCAGAGAAAAAATGTGCTCTTTCATCACGACAATGCCTCTAACGACGCCTGCTCATTCATCCTCAGTTGCTCAAGCAAAATTGAGTGAAAACTGGTATCAATTGGTTGCTCATCCACCGTATTCGCTAGACTAGGCCCCCAGTGACTTCTATTTGTTCCCAAACCTGAAGAGATGGCTCACCAGTAAACGATTTTACTCAACATGATGAGCTCATAGCTGAAACGGATGGCTATTTTGAAAGACTTCCGAAGGAGTACTATTCGGATGGGATAAAAAAATAGAATATTATTATATAAAACCGATAATAATAAAACCGAATTTGGAAAAAAAAATGTATTCGTGTTTCATATTAAAGGGACTTTTCAGGCAACCTTGTAAATTCCAGCCGGTCTGGCGAAATAATGCCTGTCCACGTTAAATTTCGGAAACTTTTCTTTAAATGTAAATTTTGAATTAGGTCACGGTTCGCTGAAAAATTTCACTTATATGACAGCTGAAACTCTCACTTTATTTTGGGGTACAGCATGTTTACATTCTAATTAAATTCAGTAAAATGGCGTCGAATCAAGTGGAAGTGCCCAAACCCTTTTTTGTACAAACGACATCAAAATCCGAATTTATCGGTAGGCGATCTTGCCAAGAAACATTAACTATCGGAACGTAACGTGTTTTGTGTTCCGGTAAAAAAGAAGGTGTCCAAATTCCCTGAGAAGTATTTGATTTGGCAGGCCATATGTAGTTGTGGTCGAAAATCTAAAAGTTTCGTCTCTACCGGCACTATCAATAAGGATGTGTACGAGAAAGAATGCCTGCAAAAGAGGTTGCTACCATTCATCATAAGCCACGACTCTCCAGCTCTGTTGAGGCTTGATTTGGCGTCTTGTTACTATGTGAGATCCCTCCTGGAATGGTATAAGGCACAAGAGGTCAAATACGTGCCAAAAACAGCCATTCCACCAAACTGTGCAGAACTGCGCCCAATAGAGAAGTACTGGGCTCTTGTTAAGCAGAAACTGTTTGAAACTAAGTGAAGATGGAGAATCTTCAACTGTTTTCAATGTTGGTATAGCTCTGTTATTATGAAATAAACAACTGGTTTTGTGGAATTATGTGTAAATTTGTTTTTCTATTACTCTAGTGTCCGAATTTTGACGTGTGGAGGATTGCAGTTTCTTAAAGTTCTGTCCAGTTAGAATCCGGAATCACTTATTGTGTTGCAGCGGCACGGAAAGTGACCACTGCAAGAATTATTTTACAGCGGTTTCTTGACCTAGGCACCCACTTTCTGTGGTATAAATCTTACGGTGTTTCGTGCAGTGAGTCAAAAGTTATTCCAGATGGAAGCCGAGAGGAGAGAAAAAATTCAGCACACCCACGATGATAATCCCACGTGGTCTGCAATAAAAACCGCAAAAACGTCGAAAATCGCCAAATCAACCGTGTATGATGTGCTCAAACATTTCAGGGAGCGAAAGAGCGAGTGCCTCAAGATAAGCTCAAGATCGTAGTGGAACATATGACCGCAAGCTGAGCCAGAAGGTGTTGAGAACTGTCAGAGCAAACCTTGGACTATCACATAATGAAATCGCACAAAAAACGCTGTTGCTCGCAGTACCGTTTGATGAATTCGTTTGCGAGAAGGATGTCGTTCTTATCGAGCCAGCAAGCAACCAAACAGAACGATGAAGCAAAGTTTCGTCACCGAAACTCGAGCTCGGAAATTGTACCAGCAGGTTTTGACGTAGTACAAAGGATGCCTGCTCATCGACCATGAAACCTACGTCAAAATAGATTTCGGACAGCTTCCTGGCCAAAAATTCTACATGGCGACGGCACGAGGAGATGTTTCTGCGAAGTTTAAGTTTGCTTTTATGGACAAATTTGCCAAAAAACTGATGTTTTGGCAAGAGATATGCAGCTGCGGAGCAAAGACCAAAGTGTTCGTGACGAATAAGACGATGGAATCGAGGCTGTACAAGGAAGAATGCCTCAAAAACCGCGTTCTACGTTTCATTAAAGCACATAAAAGTCCCGTGTAGTTCTGGCCAGATTTGGCGAGTGGCCATTACAGCCGGGAAGTCATCCAGTGGTACAGCGATGATAACGTAGATTCCATCGATAAAAACATAAATCCACCCAACTGCCCGCAGTTCCGGCCCATCGAGAGATTTTGGGCAATAATTGAGCGGAAGCTTAAGGAAAGTGGAAAATCGGCTCGGGACGCGACTTAGATGAGCAAAATGTGGAACAAATGTGCCAAGGAAGTTGACTCCGGAGGTGTGAATAAAAAATTATTCAATCAGGTAAAAAATCGGATTTCAAATAATCAACATGGTTTTTTCAAAGGCTAATCTTTTGGAATTTGTAGAATTTTCTCTAGGTTCAATGGATAGTGAAAATTTTGTAGAAGCTTTATATATTGACTTCAGCGTTTGATAGCGTTGACTTTCCATTGCTACTATTCAAACTTAAGCGAGTGGGTTTAACCAGGGCACTATTCAAATGGATTGAATCTTATCTGACAGATAGAACACAGGATGAACGATTCAAAGGAAAGATCTCTAGAGCAGTTAATGTCACCTCAGGAATTCTCATTTAGGCCCTCTTTTATTAATTCTTTTTGTTGATGATGTTAATTTTGTGTTAAATCATCTTAACGTAATTATCTATGCTGATGATATGAATTGGATGTGTATATGGAAATCTGTAGTAGGTTAGATTTGCAACATTTTCCTAATAAAATTGATGTCTTAGTGGAGATCCAACGCGTGTCCTCTAAGGCTTTGAACGGAAGGTGTTGCGTACAATCTACGGTTGAATGCAGATGGAAGACGGAAAATGTAGGAGGCGAATGAACCACGAATTGCACCACCCATCGTCCACACCGCTAAAACCGGTCGACTAAGTTGGGCTGGGCATGACTGGGCAAGAACGACAGCCCAGTTCAAGTGATATCCAAAGGACACAAAAAGTAGAGGCGCGCAACGGACAAGTAACCCGGGCCTTGGTCTAATTCATGTGCCATTATGAACGGTGGGGCTGGCTTTCCATACTGCAATGGCCATAAAGATTAGAAGTGTCAAATATTTCGAACAAATTTGCACTAGAGCTGCCAAGAAGGTCGCTAAGAAGTCCTTTCAGAGCCTTATGGCTGGAATAATAAGTGAAATGCTTGAGATTTTTTTTATATCAATACAGGATAACCATGCTCTGATTGTGTAATTTTGTTATCCATATCTATCTATAAACTTATGAAACAAATACTTTCGTTAAAAGTAATATGCTTCGTGCATGTTTCATTGCATTTTGGTTGTTCAATGTACTGTTTAAAAATTCATCATCAAAATTCGAGTTTTCATCCGATTATTACCAAATTTTTAAGGAAGAAACAGAAACAATTATTGTTAGTTTTCTCATTATTCATTTAATTTATTTCGCCTTCATATCCGAATGCGCGAACCTTGGCCTTAATCCTAGCTCAATAATAAAGATATCTAATCTAATCTAATCTAGCCATAAGGTTCTGAACTACCTCAGAATCGACAGTTTCATGCATATTAAGCCAATAAGAAGGCACTCCTTCATAATGGCCCAGTATTTTTCTATTTGGCGCAGTCCCGGAGTGTTTGGGAGGTTCAGATTTTCCGGCACGGAATTGACATTCACCTTTTATCACTCTAGCACGTCCTTTGTGTAGTGACATGATGCCAAATCCGGTCAGAAGATCGGTAGACCATCTTGAGCCTTAAGGAGAGGGAGAAACCGCTTTTGGAGAAACTCTTCCAAATACATCTGGCCCTTGGCAGTCACATACAGGTTTCCTGGAATCTGGTTGAAGTCCGCTTTCACATATGTCTCGTCATCCATTACGCTGCAGGGTGGTTTCGTTAATTTCTGTCCATATTTTGTTTTTCGTCACAGTGTGGGGACTTCTGAACCTTAAACGTACGTAGCCCAGCTCGTGCTTTGGTATTCTGCAAGGTTTCCTTTTAAAGACCCCAACCACTCGATTGTTATCGTTCTTGTTGACCTGACGGATTTGTTTCCGTATTTTCGCTTCCTATCAACTGTCAGACGTTCTTCGAACTGTTTTATGATAGCAGACACCGTGTGATTCGCGATTCCCAACTTTTTTTCGAAAGCTCGATGCGACAGATTCTTACTCTCAAAATACTCGTGCAAAACTTTGCACGTCAATTTGCGCAACGTTTGCATTTGCAAAATATGATTGCCAGCATTTTTGTCTTTCGATCTGTAATTAACGAAAGAAAACATGCATCCAGAGCACGACTATTGGATACCCTAGTGGCCCGAGGTAGACAACCCTTCCGCGAGGTAAGCGATGTTTTGGGAATGTGTGATCTAAGCGATTTATGAAATCCTTCGTTTGTCTGATCTAAGAGTGTAACGTCATGTAACTTCACCCCTTCCTTCCACTCTAGTAAATTCCCGGCCATTGTGTTCAAGTTAAATTATCCTTTTGTTTCCGTGCTACTTATACCTGCCCAGCAAGCGGTCGTCACCCATCTTAGTTCCTGAAAGGGACTACAGGGACCGAGGATTTGGTAGATGTCGCAACCAAAAGCAGTAAATAATGGCTTTAATAAGTTACCTACCTATCCCTTTTCAAACGATAATGTGACCCATTAACTCGAGCTAGCCACGAGTAATTGGCATCCCACTCTTACTAACATCGAAAAATAAAATTTTATGAAACAACAATATTGAATATCGGCTCCGTAAAGTGTTATATACGCCTGAGCCTAACAAATAAATGAACTGATTAAAAAAACAACGAAAGAGAACAATAGAGAGAGGAGTTTCTCTCATTGTTGTGTTCGGTCTATTGAAAAACCTTCTTGCTATAAAAACAACCTTTCAACCAGCCATGTCCAAACACTACACTGCACGCCGAGCTAGTTTTTACCACGCTAGCGCGTGCATTATATTCACCACTTTGACTTCGTGTCTCCAGACTAACACCCAACGCGGTGGATACAACACCAGTGTCAGGGCTCGTGCTTTGGCTTCGGACACCGTGATTGATGTTTCGGCAAACACCACAGCCGAGTGTTTCCGATTGTGTCCGATTGCGGAATACACGCGTGGTTTATTTATTTTCTTTCTAACCGAGCCGTGCTTGTTAAAGTCAATCAACTTATGCGCTCGTCACCCAACAGCCAAGAAAACAAACCAATAAGTCAAATTACCAAATTTTTAGAATCATACGACGAGCTTTGCTCTATCCGTGGCAACCAGTGTCATACTGGGTGTATGTTGAGAGCTTTCTTGTGATCGTAACCACTCGGCTCGGGTATTTTCCCAAAAATCATACCTTAATGTATGATAACTAAATCATTCTTTATGTTATCCTATTTCAATGTTATTGTGGTTCATTGCAAACAATGTGATTACAACCTGTAACAATCATAACAGAATTCCTAAAATATTTAAGTGCCTCCGAATCTCACTTTACATACATCGTGATAATTTTTCGAATGGATTATTTTACTGGCCAACCCACCCTACCTCTGGCAAATAACGCGCTTACAATTCCATATCGTGAGGTGTTGCCCGACTCATTTAGCTGCACAGTAAATTTACATCGCACAACCCGGTGGCAAACACGTCTCCGATTGACATTTGTATTCATCGTTCATCCACTTCGACCAGCATTTCCAACGTAGTCGGCTCCACTTGACAGGCTTCACGTTTCTCCAGAAGGGCTGTCGATCAATGTGAATTAACAATCCACAAGTTATGACAGCCAAGCTTAGGCAAAGTTTCTCCAACTCCATCACAATCAGCAAATCAGTGTTTTCTTACTTCTCCCTTCATTTACGAAATGTTTGAACAACGAACCATGCTTGTATAATAACCTGAAAAATATATATTCGATCATTAAAAGATCGTTTATCAATTGGTTCTGTGCCCAGGATAGTGCCCTTGATGCGGCCTTACCGCTAATAAAATTTATTCATTCATTAAACCGATCCAATTTCGTACAGCTCCGGCTCATTAACAACCAACATGTTTTTATTCCCGACAACACCGAGGTCGGAACAAAATCTCAGTCCCGTCGATCTCAATTCGCCAAATTAGGTTTTCCAGAAAAACTATCATCCGGTCATTAATATGCGATCAATTACCGTTGAAAAAAACAACAACACCAACATCACCTAACCCTCCACGCAGTGGTCTAGAATCCACAGAATTAGAACATGAAGAAATTTAAGACATCATCATCGGCTAATTTGTTTCCCGCTAATCAATTTTCGACTTCGGTCGAATGAAACCGGAGCCCAGCTTCTGATCCCGATGATGTGTGATGGCGGTCGCTTTGACGTTATCTTTCGACCGGCCGGGGAATGCACATGTTAACGTTTGGAAATCAAACACGGAAAAAGTGTGTCCATGATAATCGAAACCTGAACCTGACGAAGCCTAATCTCCATTTGTCAAAACAAAATTAAAATTGATTGATTTATAACTTGCTTGATTCCTGAAACTCATCCCGGCTCGGGCCTCCGCTCATGGCAGTCGTCGAAAGGTGTAGAAAGATCAATCGTTAGCCGTGAAAATTTATTGGACCTACCTCTCCTATGCTTGCTCCCAGAAAGTGTCGATTTAGTCAGCAGTAGCAGCACACATTAACATTTTCTACATTGTCATCCGATCTTCATTTGTCATCCGTTTAGGGTTTGTTTTACAAGAGCCTTAGCGCCATTTGAAGAATTCACCACTTGCTGAGTTGGGAACAGTGGAGAGAAGTGTGCCTTCGATAGTTGAAAAGCCGTTTGATTTATTGCTTTTGGATTTGGATCTTCAGTGGAATGCAACGAAGGAGGTAGCTAGGTGAAAGCAGTTTTGTTAACAAGGGGGCATAATGGCAATGATGGTATTTGATAATCATTGTGTCAACAAATTCTTTTATTTTATTGGATTATAATTGATTGTGACGAGCAATAACAAAATATTAAGGAGAAGTAAGTTCACGAGAGTTTGGGCTTTCATAGTAAACTTACTAAATCTCGAGTACTTTTTGAAACATGGACATTGACACTAATTTTAGAAAACAAAATCTACATTCAGCATGTTCGATTCGTTTCATTTTCATTTGATAATTGTAATTGGAAATTTTTCGCAAAACAGTTGCCTGCTGCAAAATGTAGAGGCCCGCATCAGTGGTGGTAAATGTACTGTATGTTGATATTGTTTTCATAAAATTTTACATTTTTTATTGCGACCAAATTGAACACACAAAAATTAACCGTCATGGGACAAAATATCATTACATTCTTTTGCTGTTTTCTTCGGGCGACGAAACATTTTTGCTGGCAGTAGTGATGGATTAAAAAAAGTTGTGATTTACATTTACGTCGCTCACTTATTTTATCAGAATACAGTACATTTACCACCACTGGTAACAACATTACAGCAATTGGGAAACTAGAAAAATCTTAATTAACACTTCAGTCGATCATCCTAAAAAATATAAATAACAAAACACTGAAACACTTTTTCAAACTATTTGTAGTTAAGGCGAGCAAATTTTTTAAACTTCCAATGGAGAAATCTTATCTTTTATTATCCTATTTCAATTTCGTCTGCGACTGACAGATTTAGTGTCGAGTGCTCGGCTTATAAAAACATCGCAGAATGCATATGGGCATTCAACTACGCATCAACTTTTGAGAGTTACAAATTTAATTCGTTCAATCAAAGCTGAAGCCTGCTCCACTGGAGTTGCTCTTCTAGACATAGAAAAAGCATTCGACAGTGTTTGGCATGAAGGTTTTATTGCGAAACTGAAATAGTTCAATTTTCCGCTTTATATCATGAAATTAGTTCAAAACTACTTAACTGATAGAACTTTGCAAGAAAATTATCAGAATTCGAAATCTGATCAATTGCCTATTAGAGCTGGTGTTCCTCAAGGTAGCATTCTTGGGCCAAAACTATATAACATTTTCACTTCAGATCTCCCTGATTTATCTCAAGGCTGTCAAAAATCTTGCTTTGCTGAAGTCTTTGAGTTAAATCTAAGAGGCTACAAAAAGTTTGGACATTTTTCAGATTATTTTCAAAAATGGAAGATTTCTCCTAATGTTTCCAAATCTAAACTTATAATGTTTCGACACAAACCTTGAGCTGCATTTTTGAAACCAAGTTATAGTCATATGGTCACTTTGAACGGAGTTTCAATTTTTTGGTCAAGTCGAGTAAAATATTTTGGACTGATACGTGATCAAAAATTTACTTTTAAAGATCAAATTGAGGGCATTCAAGCCAAATGTAATAAATATATAAAATGTGTATATCCTCATATAAACAGAAAATCCAAACTTTGTTTGAAGAACTAACTTCTAATATTCACACAAATTTTTAGACCGGCTATGCTTTATGCTTTGCCAATATTGTCTTGTTGTTGTGCTACTGCAAAGAATTCAGAACAAAGTTCTGAAAATGATTTTGAAGCTGCTATCCTGGTTCAATACTATTGAATTACATAGAGTTGCAAACGTTGACGGTCTAGAAGAAATGTACAACAAAATAATTCATAATTTTAGACAAAAATTATTTTAGATACATTCTATAGAGAGAAAACTAGTTTTAAGAAATCTACTGTAATTCTTACACGCAAGCCAAACAAACCCTGTTAAAAATTCCGATTAGACACATTAAAACTATTATTAACACAATTAGATATAAATGATAGCATATAAGGTTGAAATGTTAATTACTTAGCAAGAGCACATGAAGCATATGAATGTAAAATAATGTAAAATTTGGAATAATTAAAGAGTTAAAAAAACATCCTACTTGATCGGTAGGTAGTCCATTGTTGTTGTATCGTGTATTGTGTTGTGTGATCAAATAAAAATTTAAACAGCAACGAGTACAAAACAGTACAATGTCAAAATTTCCTATACATCATTTCGTCAATGCACTCGGTTTATGGCTGCTTCTCTCCAACCTCGATGACAATCCTTACTTACCTTACCAATCAGACTGAGGCCGGTGTGGCCTTCACTGTACACAGAAGTTGTCTCCATTGTATTCGGTCCATGACTGTACCTCGTCAGCCTCGCTGCCTGCGGAGAGTCAGCAGGTCGCCTTCTACTTGATCAATCTACCTTGCTCGTTGCGCGCCTCTTCTTCTTATACCTGTCGGTTCGTTTTCGAGAACCATTTTAACAGGGCTGTCGTCCAACATTCTTCCGACATGCCCAGCCCATCGTAGTCGACCGATTTAAGCGATGTGTACGATGGGAGGTTCACCCAGCAACTGATGCAATTCGTGGTTCATTCGCCTCCTCCACGTTCCGTCTTCCATCTGCATTCCACCGTAGATGATACGCAGCACCTCCCGTTCAAAAACATCAAGGGGGCGTTGGGCTTACACAAGTAATGTCCATGTCTCGTGGCCGTAGAGAATTACCAGTCTAATTAATGTCTTGTAGATGGTCAACTTTGTAGATCGGTGAACTTTGCTCGATCTTAGCGTCCTTCGGAAAGATTTCCAGCCATAATGCGCCTTTGTATTTCTCTGCTGCTGTCGTTGTCGATGATCACAAATGAGCCTAGATAGGCGAATTTATCACCGTTGATCTGGACTTTTGGTAGGAGACTAACATTGTCTTCTCGTGAGCCTCTTCTCTTCATGTATTTTGTTTTTAACGCATTAATTACAAGCCCAATCCTACCAGTTTCAGCCTTAGGTCTGATATGCGTTTCCGTCATTGTCTCAAAATTACGTGCTACGATATCAACGTCGTTGGCGAATAGTTGAGTGGGTGGATCGTCGATGACCTCCATTCGCCTAATCTCGCAGCAAACACGACTTCCATAGATTATGCGTCTTCGGATTTTACAGCAGCTGTAATTGTCCACCGTAAGCAAGGATCCAAGGTAGGCGGATTATTCCACCAACTCGAAGTTATCCCCGTCTATCGTAACGCGGTGTCCTATTATATCATCTTCCTATAACTATCATGTACTTTGTTTTCGACACATTCACCACTTTTTATTTCTTTTTTGGCTTTTGTTTCTTGGCACTTTGGGTGGCTGTATAGTTTAGATACTGTTTCAAAGTTCTTATCGAAAACATTAATATTATTAATTATTAACAAATTTACAGGAGCGTGTTGAAATCGAACCTCTGTTGTTGAGCCCAGCTCGTTGCATGACACCTTCCAGCGTATTGTTGAACATCAGGCATGAAAGTCCATCACCCCGACGTGATTCAAACGAGCCAGATCGTCTTGATAACTTTCCGTGAACTCATTTACTATTGGTTATAGACGACGGAAGATGATCTTGGATAAAACTTTGTAGGTGGCATGTAGGATTGTGATCACTCGATAGTTCTCACACTCCACTCCAATGTATCGAAAAGGAGATATACACGTATATTTGCGTTTTACGCGTGTATTCGTGATGGCTTTAATGTGTTCATCATAGCATGCTGTGCGTTTGGCTGTCATCGTTCGTTTGTTTACTTGTTTGAGTATGAGTATGATTGACCGCCCACGGATGCAATTCCGTTATTGCCAGGTCAGCTGTATTTGCACAAAGAACCAACAGATGATGTTTGGGACTAACATACATCTTCAATGTGTAAAAACTGGTGCCCCATTATTAAGCAATACCGGCGCCGGCCGTGCCCGAATGCTGGTCAAGTGGGAATGGGAAGGAACGTGTTGACATGATACTCGCTTTGAAGGAAGCCGAGAAATCCTCTGCACTTCCACGAGAAATCACTGGGATGTTGGATAGTTGGGGAAAGGTTAGCAGCAGGATTCGTTTTGGTTAACGATGCGCTGAAAGTATGTAGCACTATCCGCCAAAAGTTATGGACCGCTCCAATGTGACTTACATAATAAAATAAAACATCATATTAGATATTGTCTTCAAAACAGCTGGTGCCATCGGCACTCGTTCACATCAACCCGGCCGTCGCCGACGTGTCGGAGACCTTCCGGTAGTAACATGACATCTGTGTCTAATACACTCTTTTTGCACTGATTAATTTACAAATTAGCCTGCACACCGAAACAAAATTCACTTAGGCACGGTTGTGTTTTCTTCTAAAATCTAGTTTAAGATATTGGCACTTGGTTGCAGGAAACCCTTATTTTTCCATTGAATGTTTCCTAAACTTTTCGAATGCTCGAATGCTTGGAAAGTTTCCTGATCTTTGTGGGAGTTCCATGATCTTTGTGAGCATTTTCTGAAGTTCTGAGAAATTTTTTGAATTCATGAGAAACCCGGAACTTCAAGGAAGTTTCTTGAACTCCTACATGTTCGCTGAACTCCTAAGAAGTTCTGTAAATGTCTAGCAAGTTTCATGAAATTCTAAGATGTTCACTAAATCTCTAGGAAAATCCGCAAACTCTTGGAAAGCTTCATGAATTTCTTGACTGTTTTTTATTGGAAGTTCTCTAATTTTCTGGAAAGTTTCTTGAATTTGATACGCTTGCTAGAGAATATAGAAACAGTTCAAAGTGAATCCTTAATAGATAAAAATTATATGAATCCCTAAAAAGATGATAGATTTTTCAATGCATGCTAATTTGAAAATTGATTTTAATTGCAAAATCGTGAAACATGGTGTTGTTGGTGTCGATGAAGTTAAGAATGATTGATATCATAAATGAAATATTTTAGGTTCTTTTAGTAACGTAAAAAAAAGAAGTGAAAATAAGAAAAATATTAGATATAAGAGCTGTCACTTGTTTAAAGTTAGTCGTTTCATCAATTGAACTCATTGTGAAGACATTAAATCATACGGCAATTTTTTTTTTTTAAGGTTTACTGGCGGGACTCTGAATAGAGTAGAAACCTCTACGCCAGGCCTTTGATGATATCGTTGCGTAAATCTTTTTGAATCATTTTGCCATCCGTACACGGAGCATGTCGTCCAAGAAGACGCTGTTGCAAATGATTCGGAAGGAGCCACGTTTGAAAAATTTGAGTCCGTTCTGTTCGTTTGTTTACTTGTTTTCACGGTTTAAACTCTTCGTTTTCAAAATGTCGCGCATTGGAAGAAATGGTGAAAATTAAGGCTTTGGCCACATGTCTACGTGAAAACGGTGTAACTATGTGACAATTGGCGAAGTGCTTTGGATGAATCGTCCCTTGATCCTCAACTTGCAGATTCTTTCATTTTTCGGCCACCACCCGATCATGCGCTTCTGCATTTCACGTGTCGCACCACAGCTTTGGTAGATGCTATGATCAACTTACAAAGTATGAACCATCGATCATTCCAACACACCTCCTGCAGCCTCGTAGCGCTTTGTAAAACTGGCAATTCTTCAGTACATCGGAAATTATTCGGGGGCTTCCGACGAAACTTAGGGATCTGAAAATTCCAATCGCTGTTTCGTCGCTGTGGTCAGCCACTCCTGACATGAAGAACAGACGCTTGGGTGTTGTGTTGACATTTCCTCCAAATACAGTGTAGAATCACTTGTTTGTATATAAGAGACGAACCAGCCTCCGGCTGAAAGTCTCTTTAATAAAGACATCCAATCCAATCCAATCCTTTTTCGTATAATAATGTCTTATCGAGAATATCTAGAAGTAGGTAGAGGTAGGTGAAGAGCTGCTCCGAACAGTTCCGCTAATTGAAATGACCTAGTTCTCCTGAACCGTTCATTTGCTCTTGTTGTAGCTTAGCCAAAACTCAGCGTATTAAATAAAGTTGACTCTCACATTGGAGTCCTAGTTGTTGCCGTGGAAGATTAGCGGGAGAGCTATCATTCGATTAAAAAGAGCGTTAGGTCACTCGTTCATCTTGGTGAACTAGTTCTTCAGCTCAGTTCATGAGCGGATTGCCAAGCTCTAGTAAAAGCACCATGCCAGGTGGAAATTATGTCTTGGTATGTAAATGTATGTGTCTTAAATTGAAAACACAGTTAGTCAAGATATGATGAGCTGCTAATAGAAGAGAGAAGCACAGTGTACATCATTCTCAAAGCAGATTGTTTCGATTAAGAACAAATACATTGTAATACAGTACAAAATCACTTGCTTTTGCTTCTCTGCTGATTTTGATCTCTCTTTTAATAAATAAGAATCTATTCAAAACATGGGTGCGACTTAAATTATAAATATACGTGCTCATTTTTGGTTCACCTAAATTTGTAGTTTTGTTTTTTAGTGTATGTTTGTGTGTGTGTTTCAGAGCTCGAAAAAAATGACAGCCGTCGTGAACGATGAGTAAAAAAAATATTCAGTAGGTACAATTTTCGCTCCCTTCATTTCGTTCTATCAGTCACGCAATATATTCGTGTTTACTATTTTGCTATGCTCAGTCATTCCGTTGTCCTCGTGTTCCACACAACTCATTCACACCACAGCAAAGGACACGGCTATTCAAGCCTGGTTGCTTGACTGAATGTTCTGGTAACCAGTCATTCATTTTCGCGTTCGTGAGTGATTTTTTCTGCCACAGGATTTCAAGTATTCCCAAACATGGCTGAAGGCAAAGGAAGCCAAAGGGCTAAATGGCCGAAATCGCTACAGAGTTTGTGGGGCATTTGTTCGAGAAAACACATTTGCAGGATCGATTCGAGAAGTTTTGGTTTTTTTCACTTCATTGATTCTCCAACTGAATGACTGTTCTTTCGTCTTCATGGTAGAACGTTGAAATTGAATGAGTTGTTTGCACTAACGTACATTCACTGCTTTCCGGAACGAATGAATGATCAAAGTAAAGCAACACAAAACAAGTTGACTCATCTTGCACAAGAGATTCATGAAGGCAAATTTGTGTTTACTTCATGTTCGCTAAGAACAGTACGTGATGACTAATATTTTAACTCAGTCAGGGTCCAATTTGAGAATTGAATATGATATTTTTAAGCTCTGAGTGTGTTTCATTGAATTATCTTTTGTAGTTTTTTTTTCATCATCCAAAATATGTCCATTATGGTAATGCATACATTAATGTCACGTGGATGTCAAGGCAAACATGATGAGGCTGTTCAATTTCACAATTCATATTTTGATCTTACGTAAGACGCTGATTGTTTCAGAATCTAATTTTTGTTCGGAGTCTCCAAATTAAGAGATTTTTTTTTGGATTGTACGAGTATTTCTCAAGATTACAAGTTAGTAATAGTTGAGATATTTCTTGAATTAAGCTCTAAATGTAAGGAATGTATCGCAAATAAGATATCTACGAACATTAGCGTTGAACGCGTGTATTCGTGGTGGTTTTAATGTGTTCATCATAGCATGCTGTGCGTTTGACTGTCATCGTTTGTTCGTTTACTTGTTTGCACGGTTTAAATTATACATTTTATTACACCTAAAGGTTGTACGGAATCAAATTGCACCACTTTTAAATGGCTGTAACTTTTTACCCGTAAGGGATTTTCTATTGAAAATTTGGGTGGAATTATTTCAATGATTATTTGTTTACGCTGTGTAAGTTTCACTAGCAGATGTGCAATCTTTGCGAAGATGGAGTCGGAAGAACAAAGAAATTTTGCGCACATTCCTCGAAAATCTGGATCTTTCTCTACGTGCCATCAGCAAGAAGCTTGGATTGGAACATTCTACGGTGTCTCGTGTTTTAAAATGGTACCACGAACGTTTGACCATTGATCGGAAAGAAAAAAAGTGGCAAAAATGGATCTCCGTATAGATGACAATCAAGCTTTCAAGAGGAATCCCAATAGCCAAGTTCGAGATGTGGCGAAGAAACTGAATTTAACCAAAACTTTCGTGCAAGATGCGAAAAAACGTGAAAGACTACACACGTACAAAGTCCAAAAGGCGCCTAATCGCGATGAACGGCAGAATACGGTAGGTAAAACACGTGCACGGAATCTCTACACCCAGATGTTGACGAAACCACATGTTGCCTCTTTATGGATGATGAGACGTATGTAAAATCAGACTTCCGGCAGCTTCCGAGGCTCCACTTTTTCACTGCTCATCATAAATTCGATGTCCCTGAGGACGTTAGAAAGCAGAAGATGTCAAAGTTTGCCAGACAATATATGATTTAGCAAGCAATTTGCTCGTGTGGAAAGTGGAGCACCCCATTCGTGACAATTGGATCGGTCAATGGGCAGGTGTACCTAAAAAAATGCCTCCAAAAGCATCTACTTCCTCTTCTGAGGTCACACGATGGTCTTACGATATTCTGGCTGGATTTAGCCTCGTGCCATTACTCGAAAGAGGTTTTGGAGTGGTACGCGGATACAAAATTTCGTTCCGAAGCATGTCAACCCCCCGAACGCATCGGAACTGCGGCCAATTGAAAAGTACTGGGCAGGCACTTCGGAAGCATCCTAAGGAAGTGAAATCGGAGGAAGATATGAAGAAAAATTGAATTGCCACACAAAAAAATGTTGGTCCAAATGTTGTACAGGACTTTATGAGTAGTGTAAAGAAGAAGGTTCGTGCATTTGAATATAAAATTGAAATTGAATAAAACAGTTATGGGAAAATATTTATAATATGTTTTATTTTACTCCCTGAAAGTTTGAAGCAGTGTTGTATATACTCACCTCAACGAACGCTCAATACCTGTTTTCGAGAGAGATAACTCACAGTGTTCATTCTCGTACCAGCATTGCAGAACGAGATGGAGCGCGACGGTTTGAACGATATGGTGATTCGACTCACCGCGAGAATAGGAAAAACCAGAGAATAAGTTCATAAGAATCAGCTCTATCTCTCTCAGACCTTGAGCACGATCGTGATAACTCATGCAACGTTTGACTCGCAGTCTGAGCATTATTTTGTTGAACAAACAATTTCTTGCTCACTCAGTTCATCGCTAGCAGTTGTCTGGTTCGGAAATTCCAGTAATGTCGCCACTTGTGTGAGACAATGGCAAAACGAGAAAACAAGGAACTGATTTCCGTTGTAATGCTAATCCATACGGGCCACGTTGGGATAGCGGCTAGTGTGTTGAAGACTCTGATAAGTGAGCGAGTAAAATATAATTTAATAAACATGATTATCAATTTAAGATCGATTTCGCATCGCGTCTTGGTCATCATGCGTTTGCCGCAGTGTATGAATCAGAATGAAAACATGAATACTGGAATCATAATGTATATATGGAACGATTAAAGAAATGGTTGAAGTAAAAACTAGAAAATAAATGTATATAATTATTGAGATTTATCTTCTTTTTCTGCTTTCGGGAATGGATTTTCAGTGGTAGACTGATATTATAAATATCTGTATTCTTTAAACTCAGCATATAACACGCACTTGAACTAAAAGATGGAATGTGACTTTCAAAAACAAATTGGTTTATTTATCTTTGCATCGTACCGTTATATTTCAAATCTCGCGTATCATTTGAAAAAAGCCAACCGACGATTCTCTTCCTCGACTTTCTCTGTTGTATACCACGGCAAAATAAACAAATCTTTGGCTCTGCGTGTAGCTTTCAACAACTTATGCAATACAAAATATGTTAATAGCTGCGTTATTACAGAAGGTTGATGAACAAAATCGGTCAAAAAGGATAGTTCCTTTGCTCGTGGTACGCGAGAAATCGCTGGCTGCTGAGATGTTGTTGAAAATCTAACACAGTTTCTTAACCGCAATCACGGCATTCCATTTTAAATTACGACACGAAATATTGAAACGCCATTGACCCCATTGCAGCAGTCAGCTGTTGGTATGAAAAGTGTATTTGTTTGAAGCGTAAACTTTTTTTTTATATAAATCATTTATTTGTACAAGCTCAATCGAATTAACTTTACAGAGCCAAGTTTTCATATTTGCAAACATAAATTATCTTGAAACTAACGTTAAGAGGATAGAACCGATTACTCGCGGCCGCCTCGAGGTTAATAGGATTAACAACTGAATGGATGGGAAGGTAGGCAGGAGTTTGAAGTGGGGCTTACATAACACATTTTTTTAAATTCTAAATTATCAAAAAACTATTGGCTTCTTTTGACTTGAACATTTTTGAGAAAGAAAAAAAAACACACACACAAACACAGATAAAAAGAACTTTAAGTAAACATACAGGTTAAACTAACTACAATCTAAGGCTAGTGTTAGTCAAAAACACGTTAATGAGCTTCAATTTATTTGTTTTGTGTTCGGTCAGAAAGCATGTAAATATTCAGGGAATACGTTCATACTGACATTGTTTTGTAGTTATTGAACTTAACTAACTTGCCAAATGTATGATTTGATATTTCATATATAAACATTGATAAATTTCTTTTTTTTTCCTTTATTATCGAGATTTTCAGCTCTGGGCTGGTTCATCTCCCGTCGTAGTCACTCAAATACCGTTTGGGTGTTTTCGTGACCTGTCCGGGGGTGAGATTCGAACTCGTGACTTTGACGTGACTTTGAGAGGTATGGATGCAGACCACTACGCCGGGGTCGTCCCCACGGCAATAAATTTCATGTTTTCTATCGATGTGCCGGAAATGAGTTCCAATGCTGAAGTTTTGCTCTTCTCTACGTTTTCCGAACTTATAATCAAGTTGAAATGTCTTATTTTGTGGATTTTTTTTCATTAAATGTTTTGATAAATTATTTATGCAGCAATGAAAATCGTGTACAATTTGGTAATAATTAAAAAAAAAAACTTTCCCATCGTATCTCAAAACTTATTTCCTAGAAATAAAACTCTTTCCATCGTGAATTGTATGTATGTATGTATGTAAGGTAGTCACCATCCCTTCTAAGACCTTGTCATGTATGTAGCTCCACTTAACAGCAAGATCAAATTGAGTTAACGGTTTGTATTCCCAGCAACACTGTATGTAAGGCCAAAAACGGTGGGGCGGACCCGCAAGCAGAGACACTTACGCGAAACCCGTGAAAAATTAAGATTCTCATTCAAACTATACGATCCAACAAATTGAATAACCCAATTCGCAATCCTTATCAAACTTTTTACGGGATGGCTTTTTAAGTAGGGCACGTCACTCTCGCTGAAACTGTTGGAGTAGAATTCACAGCATCACAATCGAATCGATAGGATAAGAATAAAGGTAGTGTTTGTACCCTCCTAGACGCCGGTTGTCATATCACTCCATTGTTCAATTCCAGATTTAGTGATCCCTGATGCTTCCTCCTTTCCCAATAAATAATGTCATATAGTTATTTATAAAATAAAGTGAATGAATATTAGAATGCGAATTAAAATTATATATATATATATATATATATATATATATATATATATATATATATATATATATATATATATATATATATATATATATATTTATATGGCAGCATAATTAATCATCAATTAAAAGAGAGATTTGAGCAATAAAAAATGAAAAAGTGCCATTAAATTATTAAGGCCTGTGCCAACAAATAATGTGTGATCAGCATTAAAAAATTAGGAATGAGCAATAAAAGATGAGAAAAGATCTTCGGATAATCTAATTGTGACCGGTAAATCTATCAAATAAAGCAACAGCTATTAGTATATGTGCAATTAAATATGGCAGTATTTCCGCCAAATTATGTAATTTGAGCACTAAACTATTCGCATATGTCTTTTAATTTTGTTGGATTTTCCCATAAAAACAGTAAAATGAGCAATGGATAAATAAATATCCATTGCTCATTTTACTGTTTTTATGGGAAAATCTAACAAAATTAAAAGACATATGCGAATAGTTTAGTGCTCAAATTACATAATTTGGCGGAAATACTGCCATATTTAATTGCACATATACTAATAGCTGTTGCTTATTTGACAGATTTACCGGTCACAATTAGATTATCCGAAGATCTTTCTCATCTTTTATTGCTCATTCCTAATTTTTAATGCTGATCACACATTATTTGTTGGCACAGGCTTAATAATTTAGTGGCACTTTTTCATTTTTGGTGCTTTTCTGAATTACTAAGTGCAGGTAAATATTTTAGCCATATTTATATATATATATATATATATATATATATATATATATATATATATATATATATATATATATATATATATATATCCGTAACATAGCTGGTCATCCACCCATTGAAAGATTTCCGTTTATAGACAAGTAACATAATAAGCGTAGTAACAATGTATATATGACATCCACTGCTTTGTTACTGAAATTGAAAATTAGTTGTTCAGTTGAATTTGTTGAATTTGTCGCATATGATCCTTCGTAAAAAAACGTTAAAAACCTTCCTATCTTTTCGAATACATATTCAAAGTTAGGTAGACTATAATTGACATGGAAGGATATATGTGTATGATGTATGATGTATGATATGTACTACCACCCATTGTAGCACGGAAACTAAGTCCGACAGCAGTGAGCTCTCCTCGTTGTTAGACTTGATCAAGCTTTAATAACCACTGATTATCCTAATCATGCCATTGTATGAAGGGCCAAAAAGGTGTTGGGTGGATCGATAGGCAACATCACTTATACGTATCCACAGGGATATAAAGAATCTCCTTCCAACAACAAGATTGGACAATTGGTCAAAAGAGCAAGCTATCTAACATGAGGATGCCCCAATGGGCGGGGAGAAGAGCCCGCCCTCTATTCACAAACTGTTAACAATGGGGAGTTGGCATTTCCACTCTCCCCATTCAGAGTGCTTCAATCGGGTGCCCTGATGGTCCCTCCCATTCCCATTAAATATTTATATAATAGTGCATGTATTTATGTAAATGAAAAATACTGTAATCACTCGGTAACTATTATTTATGATCTCCCTTTGGTGGATCCTGAAATGTAAGAAATGTTGTAAAGTGTTAAAGTGTAGAGTTCTGTGGTTTCACGCTTATGCACGTTTTTGTTTGTTTTCAGCGATAGCAGCAATTTCCCAAAATCTTGAATTTAGGTATCGTAAAAAAGTTTGTTAAATTATACAAAAATAACATATATACATTTTAATTAACTGTTGCCATGGTCACTATTTGCTGCTTCATGTTGATTTTATAACAGCACTACGCTTTTATTTTTGCTGGCCAAATAATTATTGCTCCTGTGTAAGGGAGTTAAAGACAAATGGAAAAAAACAACAAACAACAACAACAACAAAACAACAAGCAATTTTTAAATCATCTAAGAAGTAAAATCAATAAAACAATTTCATCAAATATAATGAATTTGTGAGTTATGATACAGACACATCAGACACTATCCGAATGGCAAACTGCTCAGATTTGGAAAAAGGTCCATTTGCAAACCGGAATTGAAAAATACATTAGGTAATAAGTGCAAAAGCCTACCATAGATTCCGTTACAGCTTCTTTTGTTCAACTAGATACTTCTAAATCATAATGCTAATTGGACATATAAGACATAATAATTAAAAGTATATATAACCTATTAGGAGAAATAATTAAAAAAAAGAAATATGTTAAAATATAAATCCCGAAAACACCAGTAATGATAGAAATGATAATGACGGTGATAAAGAAGATTGATTATGGTTATGAATAAACAATGTCCTTTATGATAATATATAGTCAAGGGATATTATAATATGAACTGAAAATTACATCTGTGCCGACTGCTGTTTTGTTGCAATTGTAGTCAAACTTCCTCATCCATTATGAACCAGAAAATTTAGACAATGTATGACATGAGAAAAAAATGAATTTTAAATTTTAAATTATTTTATAATACCTGATGACCTGGTAGACCTGAAAGATATGATAATGGAAAATTATGATATGATTTACCGGTCGCACCCCCTCACTTCGCTATTGTCAGATTGACAACATTGCCCAGGCTACGCCAACCAGCGTCTCCATGTTTCAGCTGGCAGTCTTTTGTGATCATATGACTCGTGGAGGCGTGAGGTAGGAACTTGTGAGGACCAGAGGTCGGTCGCACCCTCCTTCGAAGTTGTCAACTCACCATTTGAAGCCCTTGACATGGAAGGATATATGTGAAGCTGAAACTGACCTATAAAATAGCATAGAAAATATAGTGGAGGGATGTTAAAATATAAAATGTTAATAACAATTTTAATTGTATTTACTTGTCTACAGATTGTAGTCCTGCTGCAATTGTAGACAGACTCGCGCATCCACTACGAACCTATGACAATGCATAATAACTACGAAAAATAAATAAAATAAAAATAAAATTATTTTGCAATACTTGGGAATACCTTGGATGATAAACTCTATCCTACTCGAATTGTTAACAAAACAGAACAATTGTTCATCACAGTACTAATTGGCATGCACAGATAATGATAATCCGGAATACAACGTGAGAAAAGCTAAATTTTATCCGTGATCGGAAATTTCTTGATACTTGCCGGAATACAATACACAACATACAATATATGCACCTTTTTTTTAAATTGTAAACACTTGAGCAAAATAAAACAGCATTCGTGAGAACCTCTTGTTGTCTAGAGAATAAATTTCAAAAATTAATCAAGAAATGAGCGAGTTATTAGCGTTCAGTAATTTAATTTTTCGTGATGGGAGCCATTTTTTAAATTTCTATTTGGCATTCAACCATTGCTGTAAGCCTGCTCTGTATTTGCGCTCCAGAATAATATAGACACAGTATAAATTTTCGAGCCCTTCTAGAAATTTTACACAACGCTTTAGGTATGCGACGACTAAAGGAAAACTAAAACTATTTGAACCGCCGCTGGCTGCCAATTGCCAAGAATTTAGATCGGAATTTGAAAAATGTACGATAAATTCATACAAACTTCTTAACTAGGAAAATTGAATTGGCCGTCCTGAAAAGGGCGGATTTTATATGGTGCACATTTGAATTTAAACCTCCTTGGTCTTTTGCAGAAGCAAACTATTGCATCCGTTGCATCGTACCAAAAATTGGCTAAGATCAGGATCAACACAAGCACCTTATTTTGCTCCTCATGGTCACAGGTTTGGTCAACCGATTGCTCATCACAAAACTAATGGCTGCCTAGCAACGGTTGCCTAGAAAAATATTATCAGCTACCTGATCAATGGTTGCACGCCAGTGAACCCTTCAGGGTATTAGCCACCGCAAGCTGTCAATCCAATATTTAATCCCCGCCACTCCGCACAGCTTGAATAATACCGAACGAATGATTTAGTTTGCGAAGGTGTATCCCTTTTTTATCGTTCACTGCAACATAGTTTATTGCTACATTGAAATCTTCATTGCAACATTGAAATGGAAATAACTGAAATACTATGCATGTAGTAAATTTAGCCTTCAAAACTATATTTTAAAACATCACCTGTTATTTGCGTTACTTTCAATAGTTTACAATTGGAGTTTGCTTTGAAAAACGGCTGTGAACGGTTGTGTCGATACATTGTTGCGCACTATTGTGATATCGGGTTTAGCAGTTAGCTATTGTTTTGATTGACTATTGTTCGGTGGCGCAAGTGATTGCATAATAGGGTGGTTCACACCTGACTCACGATGTTGCGGGACAAAACTGGCAGACAAAGATAAGTGGTATAAGTCGGTTGTGTTGTAGCGTGGTGTTTTAACCCATTCTTTTTTGGGTGTATCTCAAGCTTCGCATTTGAGCGTATTTATAAGTTTAAGCCTATCTAACATACGCTGTATGGAAAGCATGTTGTTGCTGATTGTTGCTGAGTTCGGGTTTAACTAATATCATTTTATTATCTTGCTGAAGTGTTTCGATGAGATGGTGATCAGCTTAGTTACCGATTTATAGTCTATCATTGTGAACTATCATACTCATATTTTTTAACTAGGTATTTTTTTTTTTGTATTTTCCATAATGGTTTCATAATATATTTTTGCATTTAAATTCATCTCATCAATTGAAATCACTATAGAACACATGAGATCCACTAAAAATGGTTGCGATGCAAGGAAACGGAACAAAACATCGAAAATTGAGATAAACTTTTCCTTATAAGTCATTCAATTCCAGATTGTCTAGGGAATTCCCATGTTTTGTAAAATAATTTTCAATTCTATTTATTAAATTAAAGATTATATAGACTATTAATTATTGGGCTTGTATGTTCAACGATCTTAACTATCCTTTTTTCTTCCTCTTAGGATTATGAAGTGTATGGTGCCTGGACTATAAGAAGCTGCAACGTTACATTTTTGCACTAATTACTGAATGAATTTTTAATGTTTTGCTACACAAATAGCCTTTCTACCAAATATGGGCTACCCTGACTCATGCCGCGCATTGCTTAATCAATGCTGTTGTTATAATTTTGTTGAAGTAA
Organism: Aedes japonicus; assembly: GCA_034211315.2. NCBI lineage: Eukaryota > Metazoa > Arthropoda > Insecta > Diptera > Culicidae > Aedes > Aedes japonicus. The sequence goes on along the minus strand of JASCZW010000070.1, from coordinate 632,047 downwards.
TTTTACTTTACAGATAATTTATGTAGTTTTGTATGTCCAATTATCCTTTAATAACTTCTAAATGTTTCCTCTAAATTTGGATGTCTATAGTGCCTTTAATACAGGTATACCTCGATGGTGCGTGCATCGGCTTTCTCACTTCAAATCTAAATTTCATAGAGACTACTGCTTGTGTTGAAAATTTAGTGCAACCAGCAGCAAGAGCAGATGAGGCTTCGACTGAATCTTCGGCAAACATTCGAATTTATTCCAGAAAATTCGATTAGGTTTATTTGTTCGTTTATTATTATTCTTCACAGCCTCGACAGTGGAAGTAACAATTTTTAATAATTTTAGCAAGCAGCATTGACCAGCAATTTGATAATAACTATTAACACAGAGTGCTTCTGATTGTATTATGTTAGAAGTTTCTGGCAGCAACTGTAACATGTTATTGCTCCCTAGAACCAGCAGAAAGGAGTACACGATTTCAAAATCATTATCCAGAACAGGCTACCCCTATTTGTCGAATCAAACTACATACACTTTACACATGTACTTATTTCCTTTACATATTCCATATTTGATGTATTCAATAAACCTTATTATATTTCATTGATTTTAAACATTTAAATTCTGGGATGGGAGGGTGCATCAGGGCATCATTGAAGTTTCAATTGGACAATGGAGTGGATGGCCAACTGGAGTCAAGGAGGGGATGTGTCTATCATTTATGATTGGTGCATTCCACTCCAACAATTGTAATGAATTTGACGCGCCTTTCTCAAACAAACCATCTAGTGGAAAGCTTAACTGAATTGCGTATTTTGTTATTCATTTTATTGCATCATACTGCTGGAAGGAGCTTGTCTTATTCCCGCAGGTTTCGCGTAAGTGTCTCTGCTTAAGGGCCTGCCCAACCCTCTTTGGCCCTTCATACAGCAGTATGTTGAATCTAGAATGGTAACAAAGCATGATCTTTCTTTTAAGTGGAACCGCATGCAGGGCAAGACCCACGCTACGATGGTGGCTTCCAACATACATACATACAACATACTTTCAATAGTTTACAATTGTAGAAAGATATTTTTTTTATAGTTGACTCAATACGCGGGGAATTTTGCAACCGATTGATTTAAACATATTGAAAATCTATCGAAGAATAATTAAGTTATAAGCGTTTAATTTGTATTTCCTATCGGACGTTATTTTAGGATTTTCAAATGACACCCTAACCTTGCCGTAAGACGTAGTCTACGTCAAAAAAAATCGTTAGCTCTCTCGTAGTGACTGTCTAATATGCACTTTCAAATCTGAAAGCCACGAATCACACCTAAACAATATGTTCAATAGGATTAAAAAAAAATGACGTTTCGATCGAATATACTTTGTACGGAAGGTGGTCTAGCATCTCCCAATCGTCTACTTCGCTTCTTGGATATGATGCAAAAGATAAGTCAAAAATAGGTGAAATAGAAGTGGAGACAGATTATCTTATACAATTTTGACATGTTTCATGATATACATTTAAAAAAGTCACTAAATGTACAGCCCAAAACTCACTAGAAAACACAGCACATCTTGAACTCATGGATATCGATAGTTAAGAAACTGCATATTTTTTATAACAATGCTGAGATGTAATTCATATATTGGCTTACATTGCGCTCTGTTTGCTGACATTTAAATATGTATTCGATGCCAGATGCACACAAATGTCTTGTCCACGCACGTGCTTTATCAGCCAGTACGAAAATTAAACCGTTCTCGCAAACCTCGATAGCCGGATGCACTCTAATTTTATAAATTCTTTCTATAAAGTCTTTATAAATTACACCAGAGATGCATCATAAAAGCGACACAAGCTAACGCCAAGATATAAATAATGCAAACCCAATATCACTATCCCACCAACAAGCTTTACTAATTAAGCAGGAAGCAAATAGGAGGTGATAAAACAAATCCCAAACCCTCTATTGGTGGCACGCCGCAGATATCCATCTACTAGACGCAAGCGAATTATCCGTAACATCTTGTTCAACCAGCATCGTTAACTCAATGAGCAAACCCGTCAGCTGCTCATGCGGTACTCACTCACCATGCGAGTTTGTTCCTCGCCACTCAATAATTGTTCGTTTCATAGCATGAAGAGATGAAAACGCAATGGCAAAAATACACACATTCACTCTCCTGCGGAAACGATAGGGGGATGATGAACAGCAGCATTATTTGTGTTCTCTCCTCTCGCGAGCAGAGAACTCTCGGCTGCAAATCGTGAAAACGCTCATGGTTCAACAACACTGGTTTGAAGATGATTGTTTGAGCGGGCGAATATTTGTGTGTGTCGCAATTCGATTCCGGACACCCTTTATGTCAAAGAGGACCGAAAAACCCTTCCAGGTCCACAATATGATACTGCCGTCATAGGAAAGGATGTAAGCGATGCAGACAGGTCGATTCAAGTGGAGAAGTTTGGTCGAAAAGAGTTGGTATGACAAGCAATATGTTCCTGCGGAATGAAGTCTACCATTTTTGCACTACCGGAACAACCAATGTGGAAATCTATCGATCTGAGTGTCTTCAAAAGAGGTTGCCTTTATATCAGAAGCATAGTACTCCTTCACATATTTTGGCCGGATTCAGCGTTGGCGCAATACGCCAAAACAACTTTCAATTGGATCACGGTAAAGGGCATAGATTTCGATGAGAAAGATATCAATCCGCCAAAGCCCTCATGCTATTGGGTGATTTTGACGAGGGTCTTCAAAAAGACTGGTAAATCAGTTGAAAATATGTAGGAGTTCAATTAAATTTGGGCTATTATTTAGTATCATTTCTTATATGAAATTCTCACTGATAGTTAATTTTAGTTTATTCAACAAAATCGAAGGTAATACTTACAAATCCTTTCGTTGTTTTCTGCAGCGAAACTGATTTGTACTTTTTATGAACACACATTCGTAATTAATGCCACACGCGCATCTGTCTAAGGCACGAATCATTTGTTTACACAGAAAAAAAAACATTCGTGCATTGTACGAAAACAATACAAGGGAACGTCCATTAATTAAATCACGCAAAATGAGACTTTTTATATTTGAATGGACCTTCATTTTTTTTTGTTTGGATTGTCACGTTTTCCTCGTTTCGATGGATAAATTAGCTCCACCCATCCCAGCAGCAACATCATCATGCACGAGTACAATAAAAGAGAAGCAGCGGTTGGCTGGTCTTCACGAAATTAATTTCGTGCATTTAAAAAAGATAAAAAGTTATGTGATTGTTTCATACAATATACGAGACATTTGTTCTATGAACAAAATCTATGCTTGCGAAACAAGTTAAAGCAACTTTAAAAAAATAAATTTTCTGTGCTTGAACTGCCACTGAGCAGTTTAAATCTTTTTCGCTTCTAAAATTATATGAATGTTTTCGTTGACAACATTGTCTAAGGTTGAATTATTTGGATTGTCACTCACAAATGTTCAAAAATCCAAAAGTTGTTCCTTCAGTCTACCAATATTAGGACACTCCGATCAAAAGATTGAAATTAAGCATAAGATAACATGACCACAGACAAACAATATCATGATTGGTCACATATAGCTAAACGCTCAGAATACCATGGACCTCACCCACTGAGTGTCCATGATTCAAGATAAGTGGTGAAAAATGACCAGAATCGTAGATACATACAATTCCCTAAAGCTGAATACAAGAACGATTATGATCTTCATAAATCGGATTCATTAGCCCAATAAAGCCTGTTGGATGAAGTACTCCGCTAAATAGTTGATCCATTTCATCTCGTGCTTCCTGATCTGCTTACCTTCAACATAAAATTAACCTTTTTTTAACTGGGTGCAACGAGCACACGTTTGGTCTATTTCGTAATTGCCTGCTAAAATTATGCCTCGACCTGGCGAACTTGCAACACCGTACTCATCACCGCTCATGCCCCCACTGTACAAGGAAAGCAAAATAAAAAAGAAAAGAAATAAAACTATAAAACTATTTGAGCTCGTATAAAGCATTAAGCCTACCCTAGCATTATACTAAAAAAAAATTTAGTTGATGCTACGGAAGCGGAAAACCTTCTTCCGATTTGTTGTATTTTCCTTTCGTCCAAAATCCATCGTTCACCGAGTAAAACCCATCGATACCATGAACACGTAATTCTCAGCTGAGTTCAATTAAAAGTCAATTTTCTCAATTTTTTCAAGTTCATACTTTTGCGGTCTCTCCCCTTCGGCTACAGCCTCTGACTCACCTCGGTCAGACAGCCAGCAGCAGCATCCCCACTCGCGTTCTGCCGAATCTAAAAGCTGTAATGTGTTGCGCTGCCATGACCGGCTCTTGCCAGAAATTTTCGATTTTTTTTTTGTTTCATTTGGAATCGAAAACATTTCTCTTCCGGTAAGTTCTTAATTTCAATTTCCTTCTCCGCCTGCAGCGCCACTGGTCTTCTTAAAGTCTGTGGAAAACGAAAGATAACTTGTTCCCCCCCTTGGCAAGAATTCTGCGGAGGGAAGAAAACTGTGTTTGCTTTGTCCTTGAAACGAACTGAAAATGATTGCCGGTCAGATATTCGATTGATAGAAATTGTCCCTACTCAGCGAATCAAGGATTGTGGGGGTGAGGTATGTTTTTTTTATTGTTATTAACCAGTGGCTTTCATGCTACCTAAACTGATAACACTAACTCGAATCAGAGATCATTTCAACCGGGGATGCGGTAGTACGGATCGAACGCAAACACAAATATTGTCGATCACCATGCAGAACTCGTCTGCGAAAGGCAGAGAAGTTTTCTTCCAATCAATTAAATATGATGATGAGCCAAAGTCTACATATTTTGATTCAAGTTTAAACCAAATGATAATGCATAAAATACTCTCGAGAATTCCGCTTTACTGGTCGAGAAAGGGGAAGGGGCAACAGTTTTTTTTTTCTTGGTTTTCCTGCTACTCTTCTCGTGTTCTTTGAGTTTTTCTTACTGCTGCCACATGAGTGTATTTCCGGAATAATGATGATTTTATCGCTGAGTTAATCCGCATCATTTGTTTGGTCCATTCAAAGACTTATTTGTTGATTTTATGCAAGAATTCTCATAGGATTGACAGTATGAAGCAGTTGTAAACTTCGAGACATATAATGAATGAGAGTGCATATTGGTGAAATGTTCTACAGAGGATCAGTTTGTTCTTATTAAATTGACATTATTCCATAAATCATACAGGAAGAGAAGAAATAACCATCCCACTTTAAGAGGAAAGTTGCCATAATAATTATAAAAAAAAATCAAACCCAGGTTTTGGTCAATATTGAGAGTGATTAAGAAAATTTATATCTGTTTTCCCTTTGGTGCGTAGAATGCAATGATACATTTTCCTGGACATTAAAATGTTGAACAAACTGTTTTATTTCAGTGATGATTTGGATCTTATTTTTAAAAGTATATCGAATTTGATTATGGTCATGAAACAAATATTTCAGGTGAAATTAAGTGTTCCGAAATAGGAACAGACGTAACACAAAATATGATTTTGATTGAATTGATTTTCTCCAGCCAGCAAAATTTATATTACTTTATGGTAATGGTGATGATAGATTTACGGAGTCGTATCAGCTGAGTGTGGAAGAGAAATATCAATGCAAATCAACGATAAAGTCTACATTCTAGTGCTAGTTAGGGGCTTAATAACTACACACTAAGAAATTATGAATTTTACACGATACGTTACTCATGTTTTTAAAAAGTCGGGAAACATAATAATAGATTACGGGTAAAATTATTTATGTCTTGGAAACTGAGACATTTAAAGTTTGTCCAGATTCTGTGCCGGCACGGATGATTCCTCGCGAAAACACGAATTCGATAGATGAGATTAACCAACCCTTTTCATTAGTAGAGCTCTCTCTCGCACTCCTTTCGTGTGGCAATACGGCTCCAGGGGCTGATAGGATCAAGATCAACTTGCTTAAGAACCTCCCAGACGTCGCGAAGAGGTGCATGTTGAACTTGTTTAATCAGTTTCTGGAACTCAACATTGTATCGGATGATTGGAGACGGGTGAGAGTTATTGCCATTCAAAAACCTGGTAAGCCCGCGTCCGACCACAACTCCTATCGACCCATCGCGATGTTATCTTGTATTCGAAAATTGTTGGAGAAAATGATCCTTTTCCGTCTCGACAAATGGGTTGAGACGAACAACCTGCTTTCAGATACTCAATATGGTTTCCGTAGGGGTAAGGGAACGAACGACTGTCTCGCGTTGCTTTCCACAGATATTCAGTTAGCTTTTGCTAAAAAAGAGCAAATGGCTTCTGTTTTCTTGGATATAAAGGGGGCTTTTGATTCAGTATCTGTTGAAGTTCTTTCAGATAAACTCCACGCTTGTGGCTTTTCACCATTAATGAATAATTTTTTGTACAATTTGCTGTCAGAGAAACATATGAGCTTCTCTCATGGAACCTCTACAGCTTCACGATTTAGCTACATGAGTCTCCCCAGGGATCATGTTTAAGCCCCCTTTTGTATAATTTTTATGTCAACGACATTGACGGTTGTCTAAGTGACAACTGTACGTTGAGACAACTTGCAGATGACGGTGTAGTGTCTGTCACGGGACCCAAATGGGGTCGATCTGCAAGGACCCTTACAGGATACCTTAGACAATTTGTCTACTTGGGCTCTAGAGGTAGGTATCGAATTCTCTACGGAGAAAACTGAGTTGGTAGTTTTTTCTAGGAAGCATAACCCAGCACAACCGAAGCTTCAAATTAGGGGTAAGCCGATAACTCATTCTATGTCATTTAAATATCTTGGGGTCTGGTTCGATTCTAAGTGCACCTGGAGATCCCATATTGAGTAAGTGAAGCGGAAGTGCCAGCCAGGGATCAACTTTCTCTGCACAATTACCGGAACTTAGTGGGGAGCTCATCCACAAGATCTTCTAACGTTGTACCGGACTACGATTTTGTCGGTTATGGAATACGGTAGTTTTTGTTTTCAGTCAGCGACTCGGTCGCACTTCATTAAACTTGAACGTATTCAGTATCGGTGTCTTCGTATCGCGTTAGGTTGCATGCACTCGACTCACACCATGAGTCTTGAAGTGCTGGCTGGCATGTTGCCACTCTCGGATCGGTTTTCAGAATTATCACTCCGGCTCCTCACCAGGTGTGAAGTTATGAACCCCCAGGTGATCGAAAATTTTGAGAAGCTCCTTGAGTTGAATCCTCAAACCCGCTTCATGATCTTGTACCATTTGTACATAACACAGGATGTCAGCCCTTCGCCGAACATTTCCAATCGTGTTTGCTTTTCCGATTTCGACAATTCGGTTCATTTTGATTTATCCATGATGCAGGAGCTTCGTGGAATCCCAGAGCATCATCGTCCTATGATTGCTCCGGTGATATTTGCTGCAATGTTTGGCCTAGTTGATTCCACTAAATCGTTCTTCACGGACGGATCTTTGATAGAGGAGTAAGCAGGCTTTGGAATATTTAATGAAATTTATAGCGCCAACCGTAAACTTCAAGCTCCTTGTTCTGTATATGTCGCTGAATTAGCGGCAATACATTTTACGCTAGAAATTGTTGCCTCATTAACACCGGATCAGTACTTCATTTCACGGATAGTCTCAGTTCGGTAGAGGCTATTCGCTCATTGAGGCCGGTAAAGTACTCCTCGCATTTTCTCATGAAAATACAGGAGCTTCTAAGTGCTTTATTTTCGCGTTATTTTATCATCACCTTTGTATGGATCCGATCTCATTGTTCAATTCCGGGCAATGAGAAAGCGGATTCGCTTGCAAAGGTGGGCGCTATGGAGGGCGATATTTGTGATCGACAAATCGCCTTCAACGATTTTTTTCCTATTTTTCGTCAACAGTCACTCGTCAGCTGGCAGTATAAATGGAATAAAGGAGATTTGAGGCGATGGCAACATTCTATCATCCCAAAGGTGTCGAAGAAATCTTGGTTTAGGGAGATGAATGTGGGACGAGACTTCATTCGTGTCATGTCTCGGCTCATGTCCAATCATTATTCTTTGAACGCTCATTTATACCGGGTTGGGCTGAGCCACAACAAACTCTGCGAGTGTGGACAAGGCTATCATGACGCAGATCACGTTATTTGGTCTTGTGCTGAACATCGTGGAGTCAGATCTGAGCTTTATGATTCCCTTCGGGCTCGAGGTAGACAACCCAATGTGCCAATTCGAGATATTTTGGCTGTACGTGATTTGGAGTACATGAAACTAATTTATGTGTTTTTCACTAACATTAGCCTTATATTGTAGTTAGTTTAACCTGTATGTTAACTATAGGTTTTTTTTATACGTGTATGTGTGTGTGTGTGTGTTTTTTTCTTTTTCAAAAAATGTTCAAGTCAAAAGAAAACCATGAATTGTATAGTTATAAGTGTTTAGATAATTTAGAATTTAAATTTGATGTGTTATGTAAACCATAAAAATTCCCACCTTCTTTGCCATCCGTAATTTATAATTCCTATTAACCTCGAGACGCCCGCGAGTAATCGGCTCTATCCTCCTAACTTTAGCTTTAAGATAAATGATGTATAAAAGTATGAAAATTTGGCTCTGTAAAGTTAATTCGATTGAGCCTGTTCAAATAAATGATTTAAAAAAAAAAACTGACACATACGCAATTCGAAGAAAGATGTGTTCGATTGAATTTATTTTCTCATCTCTTTCAACTCATTCTTATGTGCTCTAGGACGCTTGCATGTGTCGGGCTCAGGAGACAGAAATTTACATGACATTTTGGTAGTGTGTAGTTCAGGTTAACGCATGCAAAAAAAAAACGGATCGATCTCGGAAGCATGCTAACGAAATAAATATGTGGAATACTCATTTTTTAATAAATGACTTTCATATTAAACACTTTAATGGAAATATAGCGAAAACATTATTCCAATGTGGTATTGTTGAAATCTCAAACATTTCTTTTAAAACCACTCGTCATTCTATTGGCTAACCTGAGCGGCCAGTTTGACCCACCTTCTCTTCGTCTCTGTTGCATCCCGAGTAACCTTTCCACTTACCATCAACTTCTGTTTGACAAGTGCCCAATATTTTTCAGTTAGGCGGAATCGAAGGCAGTTGGGTGGATTGATGTCCTTTGTAAAGAAATCCACCCCATTATGTCGATACCACAGTAGTACTCCACCAATCCACACAAATCAAGCCAACAATTTACGGGTCCATTGTGAGATTTTTGTGCGCAGGTTCAAACACTTTGCCAAATTATAAGCTTTCTTGTGAAATTATCGGCTAAACCGAATTTGAATTTGCTCGAGGCACCACCTCGACAAGTAGCTTTATAGAATTTTTACCCAGGGAAGCTGCCTCTAATACGTTTGTTCCCTCATCCATGAGGTTGCATCATTAGTATCGTTAGATCCTTGTTGTACTACTTTCGGGCACGTATTTCGTCCCCTAGATGTGGCTGAAGTGTCCTGTTTGAGTGCTTATTGGTCCGAAAAGAACGAATTTCTTATCACAGGAGAATTCTTCTGTCGGTGCTTTGGCTGGCATTGAATTTCTTGGCGATATCATAATCCGACAGTCCTGGGTTTGCCCTACTCGTTCTCAACACCTTCGAATGACTCTTTCGATCCTTAGTTTCACTACGACGCTTGCTACGATCCTGCCGATAGAATGCCGCTCACGGATATATTTGAGAACGCTGCACGACCGTTCAACCAATTTCAACAACTTTTTGATTTTTGAACCTGACCACGTCGAAGTTTGTGTACAAAACTAATTTTCGGTTCGAGCTTTCCAGCAAGAAAAAAATCCTCTAAAATAGAAAACTGTTCCGACGAGTAATTAAATCCAACGACCCCTCGTACAACTGTAACGTTGTGGAAGATAATGTGGGAGACAATGGATAATGTTGACATAACGTCAATAACAAATCGTCATTATTAGTATTGAATTCGTCACCATTGTGTAAGAAGAGAAAGGAAGCACAATTGATCTTGTAAATAAAACCTTAACTTTACTATACCTAATTAGAATTAATGATTAAAAGTATTTTCAGATTCTACCCTAAACTTAATTTGAAATCTATATTGAATTAGTGAATTACCGAGTATGAGACCGATTGTAAGTAGATCGATATTGAACTAAAATAAGATAAATAATAAAATATATTACAGCTTTGAGCTGTCGCATCATCAATCAGTCGACTTGCTTCAAGGAGCTCAGAAAGGAAAATTCCCGCAATATTCTCAAAGAATCGTTGTCAAGATGCAACGATCATTCGTCCGCCAGGCCCGATCGAGAGCCAAAGCCACCCAGGATGCAGCTACTAACAGCAATAAATCTGGAGCCGGCGATTGTGCTATTAGTGATGATCCGGTCGCGACAGTGGATGATAGCTTCGAGCCTTCAGTGATCGATTTCGAGCACGGAAATCTGTGTGAGTGTGCGGAATGTGATCGACCTAACAACGCCGAGTTGTATATGGTCCAATGCGTAGGATGTAAGCGTTGGTATCATTTCTCGTGTGCAAAGGTTGACACGATAACGGTGCGCTTAAAAGACTTCTACTGTTCGCAGTGCACCTCTAAGGAGTCCCCACAAACTGCTTTTTTCTACTGCTGGACGGTCCAGCGTTGCTAGTTCGCGGAGAGCTCAGATAGCCCGTGAACTAGAACGATTGGAGGAAGAAAGGCAAATACACGAGAAAGTGGAAGAGGAACGACTACGGATGGAAAAGCTGCTGGTCGATAAAGCAATGAAGGACAAACTGGAACGAGAAAAGGACTACATTGCTCGAAAGCATGAGCTACTCCTTCAACAGGACGACGAAGTATCTAGTACACGAAGTCGGCGTAGTAGTAGAAGTAGCATCCAAAAAGTGGAAGCATGGGTTGGGAAGCATGTGATCAACGTCGCCGATGAGGCTACAAAATGGGGAAAAGGTCCGAACTGTAAACCAGATAGTCGGTGGATCCGTGGGCCAGCATTCCTCTACGAAGAAGAGAGTAAATGGCCGAGCAGCGAATACGATAATAAACCAGAAGAAACGAAGGAGGAGTTACGATCAGCGTATATTGGCAGCCATTTCCTAGTTGTTCCGATGATCGAAGTAGAACGGTTTTCCAAATACGAGCGTCTGTTGCGGAGCGTTGCTTACGTCTTCCACTTCCAGGAGAAGAGTTTGCGGCGAGTTAGAGGTTCGCTGTCTGGCGGAGCAGATTTGTTGAGCAGTGAGGAGTTGCAAAAAGCAGAGAGAACCCTGTGGCGACTTGCGCAATCGGATTGCTATCCAGATGAGGTAGCTATTCTAAAGCAGAACGTTCAATTGGCGCAAGAACGGAAGAAGGTGTTGCATGGAAGCAGTCCAATAGCAAAGCTGCCTCCACTTCTAGACGAGCACGGAGTTCTACGGATGGATAGCCGCATCACAGCTGCCAACTACATCGCATACGACACCAAATACCCAATCATTCTACCGCGAGGTCATCGGATTACCAATCTACTTCTGGATTGGTATCACCGCAAATTCCGTCACGCAAACAATGAAACGATTGTGAATGAAGTACGACAGAGATTTCACATTGCAAAGTTGAGAACCCAAGTACGCTCTGCAGCGCTGCGATTCCAGTGGTGTCGTGTGTATAAATCGAAGCCCGTAGCACCAAAAATGAGCCAACTGCCTCAGATTCGGGTAACGCCGTTCCTGCGACCGTTCACGTTTGTAGGAATCGATTATTTCGGCCCTTACTTCGTTGGACGTAGTTCTGTCAAGCGATGGGTGGCGGTGTTTACGTGTCTTACAGTTCGAGCAATACACCTAGAAATAGTCTTCAGTTTGACAACGGACTCGTGCAAGAAGGCCATTCGACGGTTTGTTGCCTGCAGAGGAGCACCACAGGAAATTTATACGGACAACGGTACAAATTTTGTTGGCGCTAGTAGAGAACTAGAACGCGAGATACAGGAAATCAACGTTTCAATGAGTAGTACCTTCACGGATGCGAACACAAAATGGCGGTTCAACCCTCCCTCTGCCCCTCATATGGGTGGGTGTTGGGAACGTATGGTACGATCAGTGAAGACAGCATTGGGAGCATTGCCTACGTCGCGAAAGCTAGACGACGAGTCTTTCATGACATTGTTGTCCGAAGTAGTGCACATGGTCAACTCGCGGCCATTGACGTATATGCCACTGGATAACGAAGAGCGGGAGTCATTGACTCCGAATCATTTTCTCATGCTTAGTTCTAGTGGTGTTCGACAACTAATCAAGGCACCCGTGGACGAAAAGAAAGCTCTAATGAGAAGCTGGAGGCTCTTACAGCACATGTTGGATGCGTTTTGGCGTCGTTGGATCGTAGAATACCTGCCGATGATCTCTCGGCGCACTAAATGGTTCAAAGATGTCGTGCCAATTGAGGAGAATGCGCTAGTTCTGATCGCAGACGAAGGAGTCCGAAACCGTTTTTTGCGTGGTCGTGTGATCCGCACCTATCCAGGCAAAGATGGTGTAGTGCGCCGGGCAGATGTGGAGACATCTAGTGGAGTTTTGCAAAGACCCGTTTGTAAACTTGCAGTTCTTAATGTTAGCCCTCAAGCCGGAGCAGGGACTCAAGAAGATGCTGAATTCGAAGAAGAGATTTGTGGAGATGGTGACGTCGAAGCAGTGTTCGAGCGACACGAGGGGGAGAATGTTCCGACGAGTAATTAAATCCAACGACCCCTCGTACAACTGTAACGTTGTGGAAGATAATGTGGGAGACAATGGATAATGTTGACATAACGTCAATAACAAATCGTCATTATTAGTATTGAATTCGTCACCATTGTGTAAGAAGAGAAAGGAAGCACAATTGATCTTGTAAATAAAACCTTAACTTTACTATACCTAATTAGAATTAATGATTAAAAGTATTTTCAGATTCTACCCTAAACTTAATTTGAAATCTATATTGAATTAGTGAATTACCGAGTGTGAGACCGATTGTAAGTAGATCGATATTGAACTAAAATAAGATAAATAATAAAATATATTACAGCTTTGAGCTGTCGCATCATCAATCAGTCGACTTGCTTCAAGGAGCTCAGAAAGGAAAATTCCCGCAATAAAAACATAACAAAACAAATTGCATTCCAGATCCGAGCTCTTGACGTACTGCAGTAAAAAAATCAGTGCGTCTAGATATTGAATTACTCAAGCCTTGGGCTACTTAGTTAGAGTAATTTGGGGTAATTAGAAGACCTGTAGTTCAACGGGCAGTTGTGTTTTCCTAGAAAGTAACATTTGTTGATTTGAATTTGTCTAACATTACTTCCCAAGTACTAACCATTTGGCAGCCAGCGGTGGCTTAAACAATTTTAGTTTCCTCTTCGTTGCATACCTTGACCATTGTGTACAATTTACAAATGGCTACTGTCACGAAAAATTGTAACACCGGAAGCTAATAACTCGATCATTTCTTGATTGATTTAGTTTTGAGATTTTTGCTCTTATCAACTAGTGTTTTTTACGGGCTTCAAAGTGGTGAGTAGACAACTGGGATGGACCGTGCGTCCCCGCAACATAGCTCTGATCCTCACAAGTTCCTACCTCATGGTTCCACGGGTCAAGAGATAACAAAGACCGCCAGCTAAGGGTTCCTATTGTGCTCGAATGGCGGTCTTTATTGTGCTTGCACCGATAGTTCAGCATGGTAAATATCGGGTGAAAGCGACAAATACTCATGTTGGAGCGTCAACTTTGACCTCAGCTGTAGTCCAAACCACTTAATGAAAACAGTTCAAATTTGGCCACATTAATCGCTGTATTGTTTTAATTCATGGAGAAATTTTTCATATCCTACCTAAATTTTTCACAAAAACACGGATTTTTGAAATTGGTATGTCAAAATATACATTTTTCACATACGTTATGATAACTTCAAATTTATAAACTTCATCAACATAAAATTTTGGTCACATAAGGTGTATACATAAGTTATAGTGTTGTCAAAATTTCATTCAATTATATTGATAATTGACAAAGTTACAGAAGGTTGAACAACGCGTATTTTGGAAGCAAAATTTTGCTCGGCTTTTTTTTGGCTACTGAGTGTAGATTTAGCTCCTAGCTATTAAGTAATTTCTAGCGATATTTGATAATTTCTAGCAATTTAGTATAATATAGATTACTGCTTACGTATATAGTAAATCATATTAGATTACCTGCGTTCACTTGTTTTTGAAAATAGGAAGGTTCCTTTAGTATTTAAGATACAATACGTTATCTAGAAAGTAGCTGAACTGATTTTCATTTTCCTTTTCTTCTTCTACTAACAATTATTGCCGGATAGCTGCGCTGTCATCGGTCTCTGTATCACCGGCACATTAATGGGTAGGGCTGTGAAAGTAGCACTTTTAAAAAGGGCGCGTGCTGCCCTCTGGGTCAGCCAACATCCTCCGTTGTACTGTGGTTTTGGAGTTATAGGTTGACGTGCATTACGTAGAACGGATTTGATGACTTGAATCCGCAGGAACAAACTACCTGCCATACGAGAACCTTCTGGCTAAATTTTTCCATCGCGTCCGACTTTTTAGAGATGCTCGCATCACCGTCGACCTTGGTGTAAAATTACGGTCCTGGAAGTGTTCTGGAGTCTTCTTTCACATATGTTCCGTCATCGATCAAAATGCAAGCAGACGGTCGTTGTATGTGGGCTGTATGTTTTTCTGGCTCTGGTTTTCGCCTTGGATGTTTGCTCAGCACTTTGTTTTGCTATTTTCTGCTTCTAATAGGTCTTCAGGTTGTTGTGTTTCTTGATTCTTTGCACCATTCCGACGAACGTACCAGCCTTTTTGGCCAAATCGCAAATCGACATCGATTTGTTCCGAAGGCTGAGGTTGACTACCTTTCGATCCAAATTTGGATCAGCTGGACCTGGTTTTCTCTTTCTCTTGGCAGCTTATCGAACGAGTAGTTTTCGCCGAACTTTTATATGGCAGATTTTAGTCATGATGCATTCCGAATCGTTTCGCTAGTTTGTTCATCGAGATATCCTTCTCATAAAACCACGTGTCCACCGCTTGAAATTCAATATCTCGGCATCTCGCAAAACGCATCTCGAAAACGATAACTGTTTACCGAAAGTTCAGGAGCTGATCAAAGTTCAATATCAATCGTTCTAACATTTCGAACATGGAGTTCTATCGCGTCAGAACATTCTGCTTTAGCTTAGGAGGATTTTTTCCTAATTTAATCATGAGCAGAGAATCAGGAGAGCTCGGGAGTCATATATAATAAGGCGCTCTCGCTCAGTTAAATAGCTCTCCCCTATCACATGGAACAGTTCGCGCTCTCACTCGCTTGTCATATTGCAAACAGAAATAGCTCCCGTGCACGCTCCCGCTCACATATTAGTTTTTTTAGGAGGTGAGCGGGTGAGCTACCGCTCAATTAAAAAGAGCGTTGGGTAACTCGTACATCTTGTTGAACTAATTCTTTAGCTCAGTTCATGAGCGCATTGCCCACCTCTATTGCATACTATCAAACGTCAGTAACAAGGACAGGGTTGCCAGGTCCCAGCGATTCTCTCATACGTGTATGTGTGAGCGCATCATAAGCGTTTCAAGTTGATTTTCGATACAATCCCTATTCAAATAATGCAGTTTATGGGATTCTAATATGAAAAACAAAACTTGCTGCTGAACCGCTTGTTTGAATATTTAATTTGAATGCTACTGAAGGCCTGGTAAATGAAGTTCTAATTTTGCAGTGAAATCTTCTTTTTTGTCATCCGAAATCTTTCTTTGGAGTCATTAGATAAAATCCCGTTGATGTCTTTTACAGAAAATTTCTACTTTTCTTATTATTTTCTTATAAGCAGCCCAAAACGATCAATTAATGCTGAATAATGTTATACCGTTTTGACCCTCTGAATTGTGACAGGTACCACAATTAGAGCAATATTAATTCAAAGCTCTTATCAAATTACTCCTTCGTGTAAACTAATCAAGCTTGATTTCATTCCCTAAAAAATTCTCAATCGTCCATTCACAATCACAGAACTTCTGAAGCAGCATCTGAATACACAGCCTTAGGAAGCTGCCCGTTGTGTTGGAGTTGCTTCAAACGGTAAGATCTCGATAGTAAGAAAAAAGTTCGAATCGGTGGAACAAAATCACATGCTTTTAAAACCATTTGCACGAGATAATTGAATCTTAGATGCTGTAGAAGCGGGCGGCAATGGTCAAAGAGAGCCTGAGGCGCTTCTCGGGGGATGATTGCGCCGCTGCGGTTGCGACCAGGGGCAAGAATGGCTAAAGGAGCATCGGGAGGAGGATGAGTAGGAAATCAAAAACAGCACAATCACTGCCTACTTTGTAGACACTGGCTGGTCGATGGCAGCGAATGACTAAAAGCTCCCTAGGAGACTCTCTGAGTGGAGTGGACGAATGGCCATCCGCCTGGTCGGACAATCTTGTTTTGACCGTGTGGCGCGACAAACGTCATCGTCATCATCGTCGTCGTCACCGTCGTCGCCACCATGGCACGGATGTAAATGGAATGAAGGCCCCTTTCCGAATCGGGTCCGTTGAAAAAAAAAAAAAAAAAAACTCAAATCCATTAAGAAGACTGGTCGCGGGTTGTCGTCCGATCGAGCGATACAAATTCATTCAGGTTGTGAATCTTCAGCTGGGTCCTCTCACTGCGTTCCATTCACGGTTCCATTCATGCCGTGGTGGCCATCAACTGATGACGAGGAAAGACTGTGTGAGAGAGAGTATGAAGTGGAAACCCTGATAATGATGGCGATAATAAATTAACCTTGAAATCAGACCGCTCTACAGTCAAATATGCATACACTTTCAACTCCCGGGATGCCCATCATCTCAAGTGATGCTCCAAAACGGGTTGACGATTGTGTCATGTTCGAAGAAGGGGATGAATCTAGTGTGCTAATTGACAGAAGCTGGAAAGATTTTTGGTTTTCCGACGCAGGGTCCCTTGCTCGTGACTCGACAGGTTTTTTGGTCTAACAAAGGAAGCAATCTATGGCCGATCGAATGCTGGGAACTGTTAGAGAAACAGAGACGTAGGAGCTGGTCGTCCTAATGGAGTCTCTTTGATTCGATGATGGACGCAAGATAGTGGTACGACAGAGATGATGATTCGCCGATAAGTGGCGTTAGTGCTACTGGCATTAAGTCTTTCTCCAAACACTATCTAACACTGTTGACCTGCTTAATCCAAATATGATCTAAGTTGTTGAACTCTTTCGCATAAAGCCAATGACTAGCCAATACAATCGTTTAAACACGGTTGAGATCAAAATGATTTGATTGACGTCAGACATAGTGTTGCGTTGTTTTCCGAGTCCATGCCGCTCTAGTCAGAGCAAATCTAATTTATAGCAGGATTGCAATATTTTGATGCGAATAAGAAAAAAATGCCTCCTTCACAAACGATGACCGATTCGTCAAACCTTGTTATTTCTTGCAAAATGAATACATTTCCGTCTTCCTCATAGCAGGCACCAAAATGAAGCATGTTATAATTCTTCGAGTGGCATAACCCATTGAACCTTGTTTTATTTTCATCAGGTTCTTTCTCCCGTTCCATAATTTTTATTTCCTAATGTTTTCGTTTCACAAACGAGAGGGCAACCGTGTGGAGAAAAGAAAGAAAATCTTTGAGTTGTAAAACACTTGCACTGAGGTGGCTGGCGAGGGCAGGAAAAGGGTAGACGAAAAAGTTAAAATACCAAAGTACATCCCATTTCCTTCCGCCATTATATAATGGATGATGGAGAGTTCTGAACAAACCCCGACCCGAGCCAAACCGACCCAAGTTAGCCAACCAGTCGAACGCACCGGACAATAACGGGGGTGGCGACGGCGTTGGTGAGGGAGGAGAGCAGTGTCTCTACCCAGAAGCAACAGCATCGTAATCATCATCATCTTCAACTTTTTACCACATCTTATTCCGTCTGGCTAAATCCATTAAGCAAATACTTTTTTTTTTCTGTGATTCTAGCAGTGGGCTTGAGTAGTTTTTATTTAGTTCTTTTGATTTTCGATGTTTTGGGGGTTGAAATGCATTACTGAAAGGCTTTGGATTGCCTTTGTTCTTCAAAAGTACATGTTTCAGATTACCGTAGTAGACTTTCTAGTCCAAAAGCATGTTCCTCAGTTGTCAATTATGGGAGTACCAGATGTAATTGAAGTTTTACAACAGTTGGCGAAACGTTCAGGAAGAGGAATTCACAATCCATCAGGCCTTCACCCAATATTGCTCGCATTTAAAATTAACGCTTTTACAACTCTTTATAAGATAAACAAACAACAGAACAGATTGAGAATTGGATCAAACATTTATTCTTCTTCGTCTTCTTCTTATTCGGGAGAAAATTATGAATGAATTTCTTACCTCAGTTTATTGGGCTCCATTAAATTTCTTTCCTTTTGCGATTTGTTTATGATTTGTTGTTTTTCTTACTTTGTTTGTTTGTTTGATTACTTATGGTGCCAGATAATTGATCTCCAACTCTTCGAAAGAGAACATTCATAAAACGCACCTTTTCGCTTGCACCTTTTGTTTTGTTAACACCGTGAAAGAATCGAAAAGCGATAGATATTTAGGCGATTCGAACAAAATTGCAATGAAAAATTGATGATAATTTATACAACATACTACTCAATAAAATGATTAATTGACGTAAATCAGAGTTAACAAACATCAACAGAACGTCAGTGCATGTAAATGCATTTTGACCTAGTTGCAAAAAATATAGGATTGTAGGTCAAAGTACTCATTATAAATTCCATCTCTGAGTGAAAAAACAAAACATTTGAAAATGATAATGTAAGCAATAGAAAATACATCAAAAATTTGATTTAAATAAAATTGCCTTGTGGTAAAGGCCAGCGACCCTATTGAATTGGTAATAAAATAGATTAGAACTCCGATACATACGTCTTCTTTTTTCTTAGCGTTTCAAGCTTATTGTTTTCGCAATTAGCTCATTGCTTGCTCTCAATTTAGTGTTCTAAATGTACTTCCACAGTTTGTAATTAAGAGCTTCCGACGACAGGTAACATTTTTGAATTAGTATGATTGTATGGTAAGTAAAATCATCCCCATTTGCCCAGGGAGCCGAGACATTTTCCTTAACGAAAAATTCCTAGACCAGACCGGGAATCGAACCCAGCCACCAGCAACATGGTGTTGCTTTGTAGCCACGTCTTTACCGACGGAGCTAAGGGAGGACCCGATTCATACGTGGGCAATCCGATAAGTAATTAGCCTTCAATAGGAAACAAAACAATTTGGAAGTGTGACGATTTATTTCCCAAATTAGCCTCCTTTTAGTGGGTGTTCCACATCAAATTGCATCACGCCCAAAATGTAACCGTTCTGTTACAAAGAAGGAAATGCGATGTTTTTTTTTAATGTGCACCATGTGATCGAGCATTCAGGTAAATTTACCAAACAGTGGCGGTGAAACTCACTGGGCAGACACGAAGTCACGAGTGATGAGCTGGAGTGTGCTTGGATGCTCGATGAATACTCGATCGGAGAGATAGTTACAGGCGAGCGTGTAGTCCAGAAGTGATCAGTTTTACGGAATTGTACATTGAAAGTTACACCGATCTTGGACCTTTTCTGTTCGTTTGTTTGAAACACTTTTTGGTTGGCGTGAAGGACTGCCAGTGCACGCTACGGTGGAGGGGACTTCTAGTTACCGCCACCTAATAGTAAAGGACCCACATGCCTCTGGCTTCGTGCCATAAGTTTAAAAGAGGACACCAATCTCGGGCAAAAGCCCTAAATATCAAGGACCCTCCCCGGTTCGACAGAGGGTGGCCTTGCTGTCGTCAACCGGCTACGTCAGGAGGAAGCGCCTGTGCATCGGATCCGGCTTCACAACCGCAATACCAGCCCGTCACCAAACCAGCGAACGAACCGCCATCGCACTACAGCCTACGAACGGTAGACGCGTCGGTCTGACCGCCATCGCACTACAGCCTACGAACGGTAGACGCGCCAGTCTGCCGGTCTGACGAACAAAGGTTGGCCTTTGTTCGTCCGCCATTGCCGGACCCTTTCTAGCACCTCATCGCGAGCGCTCGCGAGACTGTATTCACCGTAGTCTACGTAGTCATCGAAGTCGTCGTTGTCTTCGTAGTTTTTGAAGGAACGTCCAATATCTACACCACATGGACCACTGCAGATAATATACAGTGTTAAGTTTATCCATTCTTTGCAGTTAATTTATTTGAAAGCTTGAGTGCCCATTATTCCCAGTAGTGCGCCGACCCTGTGACCTAGTTCACAGAGTCTCGTGCTGCTAGGTTATTGTCGGGCGAAACATCAGTCAAAATAATGCTGCAGAAAATTACCCATTGGGTATTTTCTCATGAAAATTTGGGTAGAAGTAGTTTAGAGTGTTTTTTTGTTGTATTTTTCTCGCTGTCAGTTTTTCAAATATTAAAAAAATGGCGTCACTTGAAAAGCAATTGATTGAGCAAGCACCTTAAAAATCCTCAACTCACTCATCGGGACATCGGAAAACAACAAGGAATAGTGCAGTCAACGGTGAGTTGTGTTACTGCGTTACTGCGAAACTCTGAGCATCGAACAGCAGGAGAAATGCGGTCAGAATGGATGTTCTATTAGTGGTCAGGATCATAAGCGTGTCGTGAAAGCGTTGTGGTGGAATCCCAAGTCTTCTGTTCAGAGAGTCAAAAACCGGGAGGGACTGTATCGTTCCTGCTGTATCCTGCTGTTTCCTGTTGAACTATAAGTTTTCAAATATCCAACCACGTTTACATTAAGCTCTCCCAAAAATGACTTCTACTATTTGCTATATTTTGAGTAATTGTCATTTGAAACACCTCCATTTACAACATTATCATAAATATATTAGTATTCATGTATGATGTATCGCAAAATTTGTCTAAAATAAACGAACTGCAGTAATATTGCACGGTTTCCAATTTATATTGTGGATCTTTACAGGACAAAAATAGTGAAAACGACTTTTTGCGGTATTTTTAAAAAATTTACCAATATTTTGTTTTCTGTATAAGATAGGTCTTTGACATCTCCGAGAACATTTCTCAACATTGTCTAATAAACAACTTTGTCCAAAAAACACCCTTCTAGGACGCTCCGTTGAAAAGATAGAATCGAGCGCCACCTATGCGGAGTAAATAGGAACTTATTAAAACCACCAAAAGATGGCGCTTTTTCAACTGAACAACTTTCTGCGAGACTACAAACCTATAGGAAGCATACACGTGGCGCAAGAGGTTTTGGCCACACCACTGGGTTCGCTGCCCCACTGTGTGAGGCTTACGTCAAGGCGGACTTCCGGCAGCTTCCAAGGCTACTGTTCTTCTCCGGCCACCAGAAGTTTGATATACCAAACGAAGTAAGGATGCAGAATCTTTCATAGTTTCACTTTCACTTTAAAAAAAAAACTTTTTAAAAAACTTTTTTGAACGTATTTGTAGATAGTTTGCCAAGAAATGCATGATTTGGAAAGTGATCTGCTCATGTTGCAAATGGAGTGCGCCTGGACAAATGGGTTGAGACGAACAACCTGTGTTCAAGATTTAGTAGAGCGTAGTTAGTAGATCGTAATTGCACTGATTCAACTTGTTTTGATACCTTAGTTCTTGTTTGGACACTTCAGTACTTTGGTTCGACAATTAGTTCTTGTTTCGACACTTCAGTAGTCCAGAAATCTCTTAAACGCGCGAATATATCTCCCAGTGCCTTTAATCACACTCCAGTCCTCAATTCGTTAGAATGTATGGCACAATTCCGCATTGTTCTTCAAGCTAGGTCAATCTAGTTTTCAAGTAGCACTCTCTGACACAAAGTAAACCGTAAAACATTCGGATAAAGGTTGCGAATTAAAAACGTGTTTTTCCCTTGACAAACTACGTGGAACTAATGTATTTTCTTTTGTGCGCTACCTCCAGTCGGAGAATGGCGATTAGAGGTCTGAAGATCAAAAACAAACCCGGAGTTAGGGGCTCAAAGTCCTCTGGGTTGTCTGATAGCGAAGTTATTAAGTATGCTGGAATTTAAAACGGATTCGATACGTGCCTGTACTGTAGACCGTTCCTTCAAACATAGAGATGCTCCAGCCGTATACTTGACGAGAAGAGACTTGGTTTGCCGAATGTTTGCCTCCCAAATTTCGCCAATGTTCGGAGCTTCTGGAGGTTTGAAGCACCACTCGATTTCGGTATCGCTGGCTCACTGGATATGATCTTGAGCCTCGCTGTTCTCGATGAAATCCTTCCATTCCTTCAGTAGGTTCGCTGTACCGACAAAGAGTGTCCCATTGTCAGTCCAGACGGTCGTTGGCTTATCTCGTCGGCTTACGATACGATCGAATGCTGCCACGAATGCTCCAGTCGATTATTCACTAGCGATTTCGAGGTGGATCGTTTTGGTCTCCAGGCAGATGAAAAACGCGATCCAACCCTTATGTTCGACCGTTGACAGCTTGTTACTATGCTTGATGGCAATTGGCCTGCAAAGATCGATAACATATCGGTAGAATGGGTACAATGCTTCCAAACGACAAACCAGCAGATCACCCATATATTGACGAATTAGGTGAGCATTGAATCTGGAGCACATGACGCAAGAACGAATAATAACTTTCACGGTACTTTTCCCACGGATAACCCAAAACTCTCTTCATACGGCATTCAGTGTGGTTTACACGTCACGTGCATGTTGTACTTAGTCACCGAGTGAATGACCGCTTTAATGAAAGGATGGCTTGGTGGCAGGATCATCCGGTGTTTCTGAACAAAAGGGCAGGATGAATTTTCTAGACGTTCTCCGACCCTGAGAATGCCATGGTTGTCTACAAACGGTGAGAGCGGGATGAGCGAGTCGTTATTTGTCGTCACCTGGTTCTGCAACTGAACGAATTCTTCCGTTTAGACTTCCTTCTGGACTAGGCGAAAGAGACAAAATGTGGCCAATCGAAGCTCTTGCATGGTGTATTCTCCTGGCAACTGTTGATCAGGACTTATTTTGCGATTCTGGGACATACGCTTGATTCGTTCAACAACTCGCAGCATAGTGTTGTAGCTGCTGCAGTTAAATTGTCAAATAACTGGAACCGTTCCGTCACCACCAGCATGGCAGTGATTATGATCAGCTCAGGGAGCTCTTCTTCAGGAATTAATTTCACGTTCTTGTTCCAGGTGTTTTCAGGATCTCTTAGGAACATCGGTCCCCGCCACCAGAGTTTCGCGGATTGCAGTTCACTTGGCATTATTCCACCCGAGACCAGATCGGCGGGGTTTTCGTTGCCGTCAACATGGTTCCAGTTGCTAGGTCGTGTTACTTTCAACACGCAACTTTCAATGCAGTCGATCTGCAAGGACCCTTATAGGATACCTTAGACAATTTGTCTACATGGGCTCTAGAGATAGCTATTGAATTCTCTACGGAGGAACCCGGATTGGTAGTTTTTTTCACGGAAGCATGACCGAAGCTTCAAATTTGGGGTAAATCGATAACTCATTCCAGTTTATTTCAGTTTTTTTTGTGAATGAAAACCTGGTTTATTTCATCAATCTTACGTGTTACGAAAAATTTGTGTTCACGAATGGATTCAGCGAGGTTTATTTCATAAAATCCAAGCCCAGCATTCAAAGGGCAGGGCCAATATTCTGGTAGTTGATGAGGTAGATCATATTACTACGAAAATACGTGTTTTTGTGAATTTTAATCACATTTTTCTTAAAAACTGGACGTGTTACAGCATTTCTGAGCCCATATTTGAATTCAGCGTGGCGAAATCTATAAAATTCAACATATATACTTGAAGGGAGTGAAACACTGCCGACTAGTGTAATTTATTGGCACTGTGCACAAAAACTAAGAGGGAGCAAGTTAAGAATGTTAAGATTAAAACTAAACACTGCCCTTGGCTCAACTACCACGTATGGCAATGGATAAAACTTAAAACTTAAACAAAAAGTTAAACATGATCCTCCTTATGTCAATTTGAAAAATTTGTTAAAACATGTTTCTAAGAGAACAAATGATGCCAAAAAGAGGTGTCAAATTGACTATTACCAACATTTATTAGACAGTACTACCCATGCAACATTGTGGAAAAATCTTAATGAAATTATGGGACGCTCGAAGCCTGCGACTCGATTCGAACTTGTGAATAATGGATTAAAGGTTTTTAGTAAATCAGAAGTTTGTGAAATATTTAAAAGTTTCTTTTCCCAAATAGGAACCAATCCCGCTGATAAAATTCCGAAAGATAATGCAAATCCCTTGAACAACGTTCCTAGATTGGAACGCTTTATATTTCTGAAACCTGCCAATGTGAAAGAGGTGACTGAAATTATAATGGGTCTGAACGAAAAAAAAGCAGCGGTCCTGACAATTTCCCAGCTAGTGTCATAAAAAGCAACGCTGCTAAATAAGTTTTCAAATATTCTTGCTCACCTTTTCAATCTAATACTAGAACGAGTTACCTATCCTGAGTGCCTTAAAATTGCTAAGGTTACTCCCGTTTTTAAATCCGGTGACGCGTCCGATCCTTGTAATTTTCGACCAATTTTTACACTTTCCATATTCAGTAAATTTTTTGAAAAAACTGTTGGTTAATAGATTGGTAAATTTTATGAATCAACATAAAATTTTATACAAATTTCAATACGGCTTTAGAAAAGGATGTAGTACTTCTACAGCTATAGTTGAACTTGTTGAGTTCCTACTAAGTAAAATTGACAGTAAGAGCGTTTTTGGTGGCCTCTTTCTTGATTTAAAAAAAGCATTTGATACACTGAACCATAACATTCTTTTGCAAAAACTGGAATACTATGGAGTACGTGGTGTTGCAAATGATATTATTCGAGGTTACTTAGTTAATAGGCAACCGTATGTTGGCATGGAAGATTCACGGAGTTCTTTTAGCACATTGAATATTGGTGTCCCTCAAGGCAGTAATATAGTACCTCTTCTATTCCTCATTTACATCAACGATATTGAAAACTTACCTTTAAAGGGAATACCTAGACTATTTGCTGATGATTCAGCAATTTTCTAGCCAGGCCAAAATCCTTCCTGCATTATTTCCGGCATGAATTATGATTTACGAGTTCTAATGAGGTTTTTTAACAACAACTTATTGTCCTTAAATGTGGTAAAGACTAAATATATGTTGTTCCACTCTTCGCGGAAAAAAAAACTCTCATCTAAATCCATCTATTGGAGACATCATAATCAAAAAAGTGGCTGAATTCAAATACCTTGGCTTAGTATTGGATCCCACACTATCCTGGGGAAGTCATATAGAGTATATCCAAAGAAAAATTTCATCTCTTTGTGGTGTAATGTTCCGTGTCAAACCGTTTGTTCCCCATTCACACCTACAATATCTGGTTATTGCTTGGGGCCATGCCTGCAAATCTAAACTGAAGAAATTGCAAGTCTTGCAAAATAGATGTTTGAAAATCATTTATTCATTACCTCGGCTATATTCTACCTTTCAACTCTATTCCTTGCTCATGCACAACGTTTTACCAATACGAGGCCTATGTGAATTACAGACCTGGTTATTTATCTATGATGTTATTAAAAATCCAAATATGCATCATAACCTGGTTGTTGGGTTACCGGACCCTAACCAACATCGATTGGAGGGGTAAGGAATTTGCACTACCAGTTGTGAGGTGGATATACTGGGCTTCTCCATAAGTGGACTGTATTTTGGTTGGAATATGGTTGGGTTTGGGTTTCCTTTTGAGTTCTATTTAGACACACCACATCACATCCGTCCATTCACGCAGCACATACATTTAGTCTTTCCACACACAACTTCAAGTGCAAATTCCTTACCCCTCCAATCGATGTTGGTTAGGGTCCGGTAACCCAACATTATGGTCCTTCGAGCCGGATAAATCGGAAAACCGGACAAGGGAAATATGGACATTTTGGATTTTTGGACTTTGATACGTTGGACCACGGGAATTGAAGGAAAGAAATGTTCTGTGTTTACTGTTTGTGATGTAGTAGTTTGTAATACTGTAGTTCGTAGAATGTGTAAATATGTGTAAATATTGAATATGGTCCTTCGAACCGGAGAAATCGCGTATCCCGCAGTGATGGCTGCTGGATAATTGTGACCACCAACCAACCATTTTGGCATCCACGCATTGACCCACACTGGCAGTTTCCTTTGTCCGGTTTACCGATTTATCCGGTTCGAAGGACCATATTCAATATTTACACATATTTACACATTCTACGAACTACTTCGTCACACACAATTAACACAAAACATTATCGATTGTGGCTCTGCTCCCAGCCATCCTTCTCGAGAGTCAGAGCCGACACGACTATTCGCACAGCAGATCATCCACTATCCAGTAACCAGATGATCCCTGCTGTGACGTCACCGATAACCATCACCCGTGATCGCTATCGGTCGAAGTGGTAGGGAGAATACCATCTCGGATCGGAGAAACGATCGTTGGGAGAGAAGTCCTCTCATTTGGCAGTGGCGTAGCAAGGGTAGGGTGATGTTACTCCCGAACATACTCACCCACCCTGAAATGTCCTACATTTCTGAACAAACCATTGCGTAGTTATAATCCACGACGTACAGCCTTCTTCCATCCCCTTGTTTCAACGTACAAAAGTTAGTATTGCGGGCAAATCGGTGCTCATTACCGAATCCTAGATCAATGCAATCGGAATTCAGCACACTGGGTGCTTGAATGGACATAAGGGTGTCCTGTATCGGTTCCTTGGTTTGTGTACAAAGGGTGCGCAAACCAATCCTAGGACAGAACACAAGGGTGTTCTATATCCATCGGTTTGTTCACATAGGGTGTTCAAACCTATCCATGGCAAGGACACAAGGGTGTCCTAGGAATGTCATGCCAAGGAGAGGATACAAGGGTGTCCTCTAGGTACAATTTCTAGGTCTTGAGTACAAAGGGTGCTCAAGACTAAGGTCAAGGCTTGGACACAAGGGTGTCCTCTAGCCTTTCCGCGGTCTGTGCACAAGGGTGTGCAGACCTATCCAAGGTATGGGTACATGGGTACCCAAGGAATCAACCAAGGCTCGGGCACATCGGGTGCTCTAAGTTAATCACACTGGTAATCAAACGCCGATCGGACGTAAGAATGTCCACAGCTGGATCACCAAATGTAGGCACTAGGGGTGTCTGCATAATGCAATCGGATAAAGGAACCAAGGGCAAAACATTGAAAGGATATGGAAACCAAACCGCTTGCATTATTGGCACTACTTTCGAGATGGAGCGAATTAATAATAGATGACGTCACCTCTTAGCTGTTGGCACCATCATATGTTTTACCAGGTTAGTAATAACAGTATATGTACCAGCCGAAGTGACATGCAGATATTACATGTAATCTTTCCCCACATGTACTCAAATATTGGAATGAGGATATTCGCCATAGCCACCACGTGTGCGAACCCATCGGATTCCGTGACCGTACAGTGACATTCAGCGATCGATGGTATCGTCGCAAACAACATCGGCGTCAATGGATGGCGCCACCCACGGCAAGATGACCATCAAGTATTGGAGACTAGCGAAATCTTAGGCCATCCTGGAATTTCAACTCCAACAACGGACGAACGTCGGAAGGACATCATCGCAACGACATCAGGAAAAACTCAAAATCAATCAACCAAGGAACAGGAGCGCAAAAACTGAAGGATGCACACATCGGTATTACATTCGTGCGAATCAAACGCGGAGAACGGAGAGCTGAGAGACGAACGAGATATTTTCACCATCAGTGGAGAGCTGAATGACGGATATTTTTACCATCAGAGGCAGTCGCAGGTCTTTGAGGGTGGGTGAGCAACCAATTCACCCGCAATACTAACTTTTGTACGTTGAAACAAGGGGATGGAAGAAGGCTGTACGTCGTGGATTATAACTACGCAATGGTTTATTCAGAAATGTAGGACATTTCAGGGTGGGTGAGTATGTTCGGGAGTAACATCACCCTACCCTTGCTACGCCACTGCCGAATGAGAGGACTTCTCTCCCAACGATCGTTTCTCCGATCCGAGATGGTATTCTCCCTACCACTTCGACCGATAGCGATCACGGGCGATGGTTATCGGTGACGTCATACGTAAGGAATGATTATGGGTCAACGATAAAGGCACTCATCGGTTAGCGTGTATCGGTATGGAATCGAGTAGCTGCACTTACTTGTCCAGATAAGCAGCACATGTATATGTCTAGCCGAGCTAGGCATTACATTTTCGGAAACTAACAACCACTATTTTTTGGAACAACGATGACGTCTTCACCCACCAACACATTGATTCAACAATTGTACGTTGGACCAATGTGTTGGTGGGTGAAGACGTCATCGTTGTTCCAAAAAATAGTGGTTGTTAGTTTCCGAAAATGTAATGCCTAGCTCGGCTATATGTCTATGTCATGTGCTGCTTACCTGGACAAGTAAGTGCAGTTACTCGATTCCATACCGATACACGCTAACCGATGAGTGCCTTTATCGTTGACCCATAATCATTCCTTACGTATGACGTCACCGATAACCATCGCCCGTGGTCGCTATCGGTCGAAGTGGTAGGGAGAATACCATCTCGGATCGGAGGAACAATCGTCCGGAGCGATGGTGGGTTAGCGATGACGTCATAAGTAAGGAATGATTATGGGTCGACGATAAAGGCACTCAT
This sequence comes from Aedes japonicus, assembly GCA_034211315.2. Classification (NCBI taxonomy): domain Eukaryota; kingdom Metazoa; phylum Arthropoda; class Insecta; order Diptera; family Culicidae; genus Aedes; species Aedes japonicus. The sequence goes on along the minus strand of JASCZW010000070.1, from coordinate 603,315 downwards.
CGGTTAGCGTGTATCGGTATGGAATCGAGTAGCTGCACTTACTTGTCCAGGTAAGCAGCACATGTATATGTCAAGCCGAGCTAGGCATTACGTTTTCGGAAACTAACAACCACTATTTTTTGGAACAACGATGACGTCTTCACCCACCAACACTAGTTCTACCTGCTATAAATCACGTTCATAACACACGATACGCAAATAATTTAACAAGATCTAGAGCATTCAGTAGCTTTGGTCAAATGCGAATATCATTCTATGGCCCTTCTGTTTATAACGTAATTCAACATCAATTAAAATTGATCAACAATAGAACCTTATTTAAAATAAGATTAAAACAGTTTTTCAGATCCAAAATCAATGTATTCTTGATCTAAACCCGTATCAACTGCCAGAAATATCTTGTCAATATTATTATAAGCATAATTAATTAATCTAGTTGTTTCCTGGGATCCCTTAAAAGGAACTATGTTCCACTGGGTATCCCTTGTTAAGATAACTTTTGTTTCAATGGTCATCACTTGTTTCTCATTTATTGTATATGTTACATGTTTTATTTTGTTAATTCTAGATGAGTCCACTACCAGGGAGCTCGTAACTAGAGCTTTTTGGTGTGGGGGAAATGGTGTGCAAATTTATATATATATATATATATATATATATATATATATATATATATATATATATATATATATATATATATATATATATATATATTTTATATATTTATAAATATATTCATATATAAAATGAATATAGGTTACGGGATGGATTTAAATGGGGTTTTAAGCACCTGGGATATTTGATGAAGCTGTATGTTATATATAACTAGAGCTGCCAATATTTAGACGTTTATCCGTGTACATATTTCTGGTCTATCGAAACATACACTCAGAATCAAGCATTTAGAATCAGAAAATCTCATAGCTATCGAATAAAGTTCCCAATTGCAGGGACTTATTCATAGCATGCGGATTACTTTCCGATCATGAAAATGTTTTCTTCAGCACCGCAATCTGTATATAAACTAACAATATTGTATGTGTGCGATTCCGTGCTTGTGTGCGAAGGCGAAATGATATAGGTCTGTTCACGATTTGCTGCAAACGTCTATTTTCTCAACCCTTCGTTTTACCCATCCGCTCTCGAAAACAATCAACCAAAACATGTCGATTGCTATGATCACAAACTCGTCTACTAGCAGGTTATGAGACAGACTTACACGACCGAACTTTTAGTTTTAGAAATGTGTATTTCTTTTTTCATTTTCTCTCATGGAAATGTTAGACAAAGTGACTGTTACGACAAACGGGATGCTTCGTTTAAAAACAAATAAATTCTAGGGATTTTTTCATTAGGGCAAATCTACAATTGAGAGATTCTCTCCGAGCTCGCTCTCTTTCATTCATAAACCAATCACCTCTACGTTTTTTATTCTACTATTTGTAGAGTATGGTAGCCAGCACTGTTGTGTTTCGATCTGTACTAAAGAATGCCTCGTAAGTTTTATAATGGCGCTGTAATGAATGAAAGAGAGCGAGCCCGGAGAGAATCTCTCAATTGTAGATACGCCCTAATGAAAAAAAACCCTAGAAATGTAAGAGACAGCTTCACATTACAATACCGGTGCGCTATATACATGGTTAACAAAGAGTAGAGGAAACGTGGGCTCTCTCAAAAGCAACAGTGATGCCATAGTTGCCGCTTAACAGCGAAGCATTATTTATCGTCGGGTACTATTGGACAGGTCCGAAACATATTTTTTATTGCATATGATAGTGCCAGATGATGGACAATATAATCATAAGCACAGCTCATCCTCAGATGACTGGAAGGGACATGAAATAAATATTAATTTGAGATAATCTAAATATTCAATATCACATTCTGGCAACAAGCCAAGATGTGAAAGGGAGCTGATGAAGACATTCCCTCCGCTACACGGGAACAAATGCAAAATACACAAGGGCAAAATTTGAGCTAACTTCTTCGGCAGGTAGGAAACTGATGGGTTTCTAGATGATGTATTTTAATTCTTCATAATGACAGTATTAAATTGGGAATCAATCAAAACATCGAATCATTGGCTAGATACAGCTTTATGTTCGTATCTATTTTCTAACAACTGATTAAACCAGTCACCGCTGATTAAGCCGATCCCTACCCTATTATCTGCACGAGTCGTACATTTTTCCACAAAGACTTTTCGCAACTGGTTATTTCTTAAGGAAAAGTAGTTCATTATTCTACACTTCCACGTGATGCGAAACACGTTATGATTCAATTGCAATAAAAAAATAAGTTTTGGCGATTGGAAGAAAATGTACCACCATGTAACGTACCAACTTAATTTGATATGATCGACTCACTTCGCAACTTGTTTACGACATGCATTTCTAACATACTTTTCAATATTCAAATAAAATTAAAGAATGCTCGAATATAACAACAACCTTCTCATCTGTGTTTGCACATCTTGCTTGCTTATTGAAATCTCAATATCTTATCAGGACGGCACACACCTAGATTGTATCACACCTTCTTATCAGTTCCTGTCTTGCGTTCAAATAGCCGAGGAAGTGTGACATACCCACTAGCAGTCATGTTTGTACGTCGCAGTTGTGTGGTTATTGGAAACGAAACGACACAGCCTTGGTAGCTGTCAGTTTAATACTCTGAGGAATCAATCAAGATGCATTGTTTGAGGCAAGGAATTAGCCATATTGTGTTAGTTATTTTGTAAACTTTGATGTTTTTTTTCTAGATCTGCGGTGCTGTTCTTAACCATTGTGCTGCTTCAGCGGAGCATCTTTGCCGATGATAAGATACTGTCATTATCTGGCTGCATTAACCAAAATGGATACAACCTAGATCAGCTGTTGTTTTCGGACGCCGATAACTCTACGATAGATTGGCTGACGGTATCGGGAACGTCACAAACAACCTTGGAAGCGGGCATCTTTGAATGCTTCCCCAATTTGAAGGAGATTAGCATTACTGACAGTGTTTTATCTGTAATCGATGGCAAAGCGTTCGAAAGCGTTCCACTTTTGTGGTCGCTGAATGTAAGCAGGAATGAGTTAGTATCACTGATCGACTGCGGCAAGCCTGTTCTTAGGAAGCTGTCATCTCTGCACCGTCTCGATTTAAGCTATAATAGCTTCCGAGTGCTGTATCCTGGTTCATTTGAGGGGCTGAACAATCTGACGGAGTTGATCGTATCAAATAATCGACTGGAGTTGATTTATGGCAGAACTTTCGAACAGATGATTAATCTTCGATGGATGGATTTATCAAACAACCGGATTGACTATCTACCGGGAGCAGTGTTTTTGTCCAACAAAAAGTTGAAATTTATCTCGATGAGGAATAATCGTATCAAATATTTCAGCCCAAGATCGTTCCATGGACTTCATGAATTAGAAGAGCTTGATTTGAGTGAGAACAATATTGAAATATTACCGAGATTACTTTTCAAGCCACTGATCGCACTTAAGGTGTTGCTTCTGAATGGTAATGATTTGGACTACTTCCAGGACTCAGTTTTCAGTACATTGGAGAATTTGGAATATTTGAGCATTGCAAATAACAAGCTGCTAGAGCTACATCAAACGACTCTCAAACCACTGAGTAATCTAAGATTGTTCAATGCTCATGGCAATCAACTGTCCTCAATACCGGCTGATTTGTTTGAGTTTAATACACTTCTACAGGATGTTAGTTTTAGTGATAATTCCATCAATAACTTTCCGGAGCAGGCAATGGGGAAGTTGGAAAACTTGAAGAGTTTGGATCTATCGAATAACCTACTCAATTCTGCCATTAAATTAGAGTTTTCTGTTTCAACAAGCGTCAATGTCTTTCTCGGTGGAAACAATTTGAGCGACGTAGATCTTTGCGGAAATGTGACTTCCCTTGCGATGTCTCGTAACAAATTGCAAGAAATAACAAATGACATCTTCTTATCACAGGCAAACCTTTTCAGTATCTATCTGGACCATAATGCTATCGTGAAAGTTTCACTGCAAGCGTTCTACAAGCTATCACAACTAGAAGAGCTCAGTTTGAGCTTCAATCCGATCGGAGAGATACATCCAACGCAGTTGCAAACTCTGCCATCACTCAAATTTCTCGACCTGACCAACACCAATTTGAGGTATCTCCCGGAAAATTTATTCGTTTCCCAGCGTGATTTGCAGACATTGAGACTTGGAGACAATCTTCTGGAGCAGATTCCAGTCCAAGTTTTCTCAACACTGATTAATCTCGAGTATCTTAGTTTGGAAAATAACAGGATCGGTAATTTGTCACATGGCTTATTCCGAGCGATGACAACGCTGAAGAGCTTATACCTTCATGGTAACGAGCTTGAGCACATCGAAGAAGGATTGTTTGACGACCTTACAAATTTAAAGCTACTGGCATTGCACAACAACCGAATCTGGAAGATTGATGATCTAATGCTTAATCGTATGCGCAGCTTGGAGAAAATTGGACTTCATAACAACAACATATATTCGATACATCCTGCGGCATTCAATGAACTGCTTCTGCTGAAAGTTGTTCATCTGTATGATAATCGTATCACCGAGCTACCAGTTGATTTATTTGAAGACAACATACTGTTAGAAGAGGTCGTTTTGCGCAATAATTTACTGACAACAATTCCACAACAAACGTTCCGAGCCTTGACGAAGCTCCAAATTTTGGATCTCTCAGGAAATAAGATTACGAAAATCGATGCTAAAACCTTCCAACAGTGCGATGAGCTGCGGGAGCTTTGGCTAGGTGGAAATGAGATTAACACTATCAATGCGATATCTCTACAAGGATTACGAAAGTTGGAAATGTTGGATCTCAGCAAAAACAAGCTGTCGGTTATCAAAACTGGAACGTTCAAAAATTTGCTCGCACTCAAACGACTGTATTTGGGAAGTAACCGTATAAGCGAATTATGCAGTGATTATTTCAATTCATTAATCAATTTGCAAGTGCTTTCTATCTTTAATAACAACTTGAAGTCGCTCGATAATAATTTGTTCGTAAACAACAGATTGCTAGAGGAGATGTTCCTTGATGGAAATGAGATATCGGAAATATCGGAAAAGGCCTTCAATGGGCTTCAAAATCTACGGATTCTGTACCTTTCTAAGAACAAACTGATTAATCTGCGCAGTGAAATCTTCCATCCAATGACTGCGCTTACAGAACTTAAACTCGACAAAAATGCAATAACTCAACTTCCACCATTGTTACTTCATCTCCAAAGAGATCTCGAATTCCTGTGCCTCTCGGAGAACAAGCTCACTTCCCTCCCAAACGATTTTCTCGAAAACAACACAAAACTCAAGATACTCGAGCTGAATGGAAATCGCCTCACCAATATCCCGGAGCAGTTGTTTTGCCATCTTCCTGAATTGACGGAGCTTTACTTGGAAAACAACCAATTGGTTGAATTACACGAGCACGCCTTCGTTCAAAACCACCACCTGAAGATTTTAAACGTAGCGGAAAATTCCCTGAATGCTTTCGATATTTTCAAAACGGCATTTGTAGAAAGCCTCCAAGTTCTCGACATCCAAGGAAACCGTCTCCAGCTGATCCACATTCCACGCAATCTTAATAAGCTGTACGCTCAAGACAATCAAATTGATACGGTTTTCGTGGAACAGTCCTCCTTTCACAAACTGGAAACCCTAATCCTAGCTGGGAACAATCTCACAAGAGTAGATAAAATATTCAAGCTCAATCGGCTGAAAAGCTTGGATCTCTCCGACAACCATCTGCATGAGTTGGACCTGAGTCGGTTGAACAAAATGCCCTACCTGGAGAACTTGAACGTTTCGAGATCTGATGTCAAACACCTCACGGGAGTACTGTTCAAGCAACATCATGCACTGGTGACGCTGGATTTGACTGGCAACGGAATTGTACATTTTGACAATTTCATTGCAATTTTCTTCACGTCGTTGCTCCGGTTGGGAGTGACTGGCAATCCATTCGTGGATCAGGAATTTTACGACAATATGGAGCTTCTGAGAAGTATTTATGCACTGCAAGAAAATTTTGAGCTGTTTTAGGATTTGGTTAGTTAACTTTATCAACTAGAAGTAAGGTGTGCACAGATACATTAAAATGTATTTAAGTAATGTCTCTTAGTTCTAAGAGAATCGAATAAACTCTGCATGTTCATATTCATAACTTTATACCCGTCGTCTATTTTTTTTTCCGTCGGCCTATTTTCTCCCATGGTGACAATCACCGACGCCAGGGAGACGACTTTACCACCTGGACCCTACCTATCGACTTATGACTTTGAGCCGGGACCAACGGCTTTACTTCCCTTCCGAAGGAAGACGTGACCAGATTTTTTCGCCTCAGAAAAACCACCGACGTGCACTGGGATTGATTCCACATCCACTGGAGTGCTAGTAACAGTCACGCTAAAGGTCTGTATCCGCAATATTCCGGACAGACTCTTCAGAAATCGTAGAAGCCGTCTTTGTCTAAATTTTCTGGAAGTGTTTGATGTCTTTGATTCCTTGCTTCTTTCCAGAAAGCTTCCGCCCAATCAGCGCCCAATATCTCTCGATAGGTCGTAGCTCTGTACAATTTGGGGGGTTTGAGGTTTTTGGTACAATGTTCACTTGATTTGCTTGGTACCACTCCACCACAGTTTTAGCATAGTGGCATGATGCCAAATCGCTTCTGCAGACACTCTCTCTGATAGATCTCTTTGTTGATTCTGCCTGTAGTGACGAAAGATTTACTCTTTTTGCCACACGTGCAAATTGATTGCCACACAAGGTATTTTTTTGGGAAATTTCGATGCCTTCTTCGTTCTGGCCATAGCAGAATAAAAAACCAGCCCTGGAAGCTGCTTGAAATCTTCCAGGACATAAGCTTCATCGTCCATAACAACGCATGAAAACTTCGTCAAATATTCGCAGTACAAACGTCGAGCCCGTGATTTTGCTGCCAAGTTCTGTTTGTCGTTGCGATTTGGAACTATTTTTACTTTATGCGACTTAAGTCCCAAACGTTGTTTTGACTTTTGGACAAAACCAGGCGACATCCCTATTTTACGAGCCACCGTAGAGAGATTTGGGTTTTTCGTTAATATCCTTTTCATCTTTCGGTCCATGACAGGATCAGCGCGTCCAATGTTTTTGTCACTTCTCGGTTTCCTCTCCACTGTCAAAGGTTCCGAAAATGATTTGAGCGCATCGTGAACAGTGAATTTAGGCAAATCCAATCTTTTTGCAAGGTCCCGTATTGACAAGTCAGGATTTGCCGTACGCCCGTACAAAATTCGCTCACGCACTTGTTTTTCTTTCGTCGCCATATTGAATTCTTAACATGAAAAGTAAACATCGATCATAGTCTTTTTCATCATAGACTCTCAGCTACACCACAGTGAAATTTTTCGTTCCTACGTGCAATATTTCAAAAGTTACAATGATTTGAAGGTGTCTGGATTAATGTGGATACAGATTTTATGGCTGATTTTTGTATTGACTGGTTCTTCTGTTTGTCTGTAATTATCTTTTGAATTTCAAGGAAGCTCTTTCCTGATCTTCGACAAACCTTTTTGCTGAAATTTTTGGAAGTTTTCTCATGAATTTAGTGGCAGTAACTTCTGATTTTCTGGCATATTCACATCTAACAACCCAAACTTACCTTCCAGGAACAGTTTAATCCTGAACTTAGTTACTTTTTAAAATTCTGATGAGTCCCATTCTGCACTGTGAGGACAATTGCTCAAAAACTTTGGTAAAGTTCTGTCCAGAGTTTCTTGAAAAATCTTCTAAAATTTTTCGAAAGTTAGTTCCTGAACTTCTGAGTAGCCCTCTTCGGAACTTCAGGGAAATTTCCTTAATTTCTGAAAAATACCTGTTTTAACTACTAGGAATCGCCCCTTATACTTCTGAAAAGTTTCTTCCTGTTTTTCTCATAAGTATCTACCTGCACATCTAGGAACTCCTGAATTTCGAGAAAGCCTCATTCTGAACTTCTGCAATATTTGATTCTGAACTTTAGGGAAGCTCTCTAGCACTTATGAGTAGTTCCAACAAAGCTTTTGGAAAATTTTCTTCGGAACGTCTGGAGAGCCCTCTCCTGAACTTCAGAGTGTCCTCTCTGGTGAGTTTTATCCTGAAATTCTGAGAAGTTTTTCCCTGAGCTTATTCTATTTAAACATCTGATAAGTCGTATCCTTAACTCCGAGGAAAATTTCACCAAAACTTTGGGAAAGTCTTCTTTAGAATTTCTAGGAAAATTTCCAAAAATATGTTGGAAATTTCTTCTTGAACTTCTAAGGAATGTTTTTCTTAGCTTTTGTGAAGTTTTCTCCTGAACCTACTAGGAAGTACCCACTATTTTTCTTGAAAGATTCCTTCTGATGTTTCATTCTGCAATACTGAAATGTTCTCTTCTGAACTTCTCGAAAGCTTTCTAGCATTTCTGGGAAGTTCCAACTAAACTTTTGTGAAGTTTCTTCTGGAAATTCTGAAAAGTTCTTCTCTGAACTTCAGAGAAGTTCACTAATGAATTTCTAGGACGTTCTGAGCTTTATGGAATTTGTTCCGAGATTTTGTGAGAAATTGTCGATAGCGTCCTCTCTGGTTAGTTTTCTCCTGTACTTTGGGAAACATTTTTTCCTGAGATTCTGGAAACTACATCTCGAATTTCTGGAAAAACTCCAAAACTTCTGGAATGTTCCAAAATTCTAAATAGTTCTCTCCCCTAAACTTCTTCCTGAAACTCTGAACTTTGAAGATGTTTGCTTCTGCATTTTTGGGATATTCTTGCTAGAACTACTTATAAGTTTTCGGTCTATACTTTAAGAAATCTAGAACTTATTGCATAAACCACTTAACTCGTGGGTCGATTTGCTAATACCAAGTGCAAATGTACTGAAATAATGTGTTCATAAGTATATACTTTTGAAAAAAAAACTCAGAGTTCTGAAATTAATTTTAAAGCTCATCACATTTTCTGTGGTTCTAAATTTCCGTATGGCAACTGATGGGGCTTGAAAACTAATGTTAGGATCACAAATGAGAAAATCAAATTTACTTTTTTTTACTGTTTTATGTATTGAAAATATAGTAATTGTAATTATTTCGAGAGAACGTACATAACTGAAATGCCTATTTCATGAAAAGGATAAATGAATTATAAATAATCTGATCAATACGCTAAAACGCAGTTTTCATCGAAGAAGCCGCACACAATTGGCATTCTTTCGACAAGTTTTCGCAATGTCTCTAGTTTAATATTGTTCCACGCTGACTGAAGACAGTTCCAGAGATCGGTTTGATGTTTTGGTCGAAGTTTTCTGACTTCTTGATCGAGCTCTTCCCAAAGCAGTTCAATCGGGTTTAGGGTAAATGCTCCTATAGTTGCAGTAGTACCAATAGTTGCGCTATCGCAAATAAATTATTTATTTGATTGACTAGAATGGGTTTTCACTTACTATATATTGAATGATATGTTAATCAAAAACATCTATGCATGTTTTTCCAATTAACCGATTACGGAAAACACAGATTATTGAATTATTCTGTACTTTAGAACTATAGTCAAAATTACAGTTCTCGCTAGTGCAAAATTTAAATTCTGCCTTGAAGTTTTTATCCGATAATTACAAAACCATTACAGATTCCTTTAATTACTATATTCATACGCACTAGCTACTATGGGTAAAACTATTTAGAACATAAAATTAACTGATTATTGATGATAGTATTAATAAATCTATGCCTCCACTATTGGAACACAAGACGCACTGCGATCCTGTAGTTGCGGTATTTCTTACTCCATATTGGCTGCACTGCATTCTAGCATTGCTCGTCACTTCTTTAGCATTCGTTTACCACTTAATTATGTACGGTTTGCATTCTTATTTATAACCCTGTTTTTGGCATAAGAAACTTGTGAATGTGAGTCAACTGATAATATAGTTATTAGCGGACTGGGGAATTGGAAAAGCGCTAAAGGATGGATGGATGCCTCCAATTGTACGTTCGGAAGGTTTTCTATCCCTTTCTTTTGAAGAAAGGAGTCACCTTTCCGGTGATATATTTTGTCGATGGGCATTCGTCACACATGGCACCAGGTGTAGCTGATTTGTAACTAGATTTAGGAATAATACTTGTAGTATTGTACCCCAATATCACCAGGATCACGCAGCCTGCCGATGTGGCCATTTTTAAACCTTTTAAAAACTACTGTAAACCACTTTGGTATGGTGTTGCAGGATGCTATGAAACGGAGAATCGTAACAAATAGCATTACAAATGGATTCAATGTTTGCGGTTTGCACCCATTCAACCCCGACAGAGTTGACTATAGCAAGTGCATTGCAAAGTTGGCTGGATGTACTCCTTGTCGACAACTCAGGTAGCACTGTACACCCTTCAGACTTTACATCAGGTAAATTAAAAACAATATAAATTATTTGATTTGCATACATCATGAACTTACATTATCAGGTGAGACGATGGTTGAGTATTGTTCATTCGACCAGCGACAAGAAATGTATTTGCAAACGCTTGGTGAACTGTACTCTCAAGATACTTCAGGGACATCAAAGGAGTCACCGAACATAATCGGTACCCGGAGGCCTGAACAAAGAGAACCCGTATTGATGGACATTACTAACGAACAATCAGGAGTGAAAAGGAAGATGAGCATATCAGGAGTCCTTAAATGTTCTGAAACTCCGAAAAGGAAACGTGACCATCGCAATTATAGGCGAAAATTCTTCTCTATGCTTACAGCTGGCGAACCATTGGATGAGATTCGCCAAATCGAGGAAGAGAAACATAACGCCATTCAACAGAGAAAGGAAAAGGCTGAGAAGCGTGCCGAAAGGAAAATGAAAAATGAACAACTGAGGGCAGAAACCCGTGAGTTAAAGATAAAGAATTAGGCTGAGAAACGTGCAGAGGAGAAAATTGAAACTGAGAAGTTAAAAGCAGTAATGTGTGAACGAAGGCTTAAAGAATCCACCATCAGGAAGCAGGAGCGTGTGAATTTGCGAAAGGAAAAGCGGGCAAATGCTACAGCAAATAAACGACAGTAAATTAAAAAAGTTGATTTGTTCAAGAACCTAAATCTTACTAGTGTTTCAAAAACTTCAATGCTTTGAACTATAATTTGCACAATACTTCCCGAAATAATTAAATATACTTGGCAAAATAAAAAAAAAACATTCCTGATATTCCTCACACTAATTTGTCCTAATCACCTTTCACTCAAATCAGCCATTTTTGAGCAAACCTAACTAATCGTATTTTGACTCAGATTAGAACATCAATAAACATTGGACTCAGATTAGAACAATCAATAAATTTTTTTAGTTTGCCCTCCCCCTTGTTTGTTATTTTACTTTACTTAATACACGGTGACATGTCTTGCACATAGGCTGGTGCAAAAGTATTGTCAGTTCGATAGAAATTGGGTATTACTTGACAAGCGAGTATGGATCTATCCTGCCGTTAAACGCATGCACTGAAAATTAATTTTCATTTATATTACGAAATCGAAGGTAGGACTAACAAATCTATTCTTTGTTTTCTGCAACGAAACTGACTTATACTTTTTAAGAAGCTACCTTCGTATTTAATGCCACACGCACAACTGTCAAAAGCACGAAGCATTTGTTGACACAGAAAGAACAATCGTTCATTCTAAGAAAACAATACAAAAAGCTACGAGTAATTTGTTACCAATAACAAGGAAACGTTTGCACTGACAGATCTACTTTATCCGCTCAAAATATAATTAAAAAAAAGCACAACCACGCCAAGATTGGTTCAGCGCTTTGTTTTCTAATGTTTCTGACATGGGGTTCGATCCTATATATTTAGGAAGAGCTGTTATTGAGTCCGTGGTTGATCACACTAAACCATGGGGACTCGTGAGAAGCAACCTAATTATTGTACAATCGACAGCGCTTGCATTACTATTTTGGGATAAATTAATGATTCCCGCCATCCCAGCAGCAACACCAACTTTTGAGAGTACGATCGAAGGGTAGCAGCAATTGGCTGGTCTTCACGAAATTCATATTGTGCATTGTACAAAAAAGGTGTAATGATAGCCTTTTCTTAGATGAAAAGCATCTTGAATGTTCCATACATTACACGAGACATTGGTTCTATGTACAAAATCCATGTTTACGAAACGAGCGAAAGCCAATTTAAAGGGTGATACGGTCAAAATTTGGTCAAGGGAAAACGCATGTAAATCAGTGAAATCGTTTATTTAAAAAATCAAATTAAATTTCTTTTTCAAGTTCAATTAGTATAAAATTCAGGAAAAATATTCAGTTAGGCTTCCGCTTTTCCAAATCCGAATTGCCGAGCCTTACGCTTGACCCCTGCCATCAGATTTTGTACAGCCACCTTGTCCACCTTCTTCGCCGCAGAAAGCCAGTTTGCCTTGAACTGCTGCTCGTCCTTAGCAGTTTTTTTGGTCTTCTTTAGGTTCCGCTTGACAATAGCCCAGTATTTCTCAATTGGGCGGAGCTCTGGCGTGTTGGGAGGGTTCTTGTCCTTGGGAACCACCTGCACGTTGTTGGCGGCGTACCACTCCATGGCCTTTTTACCGTAATGGCAAGATGCCAAATCCGGCCAAAACAGTACGGAACAACCGTGTTTCTTCAGGAAAGGCAGCAGACGTTTATTCAAACACTCTTTCACGTAAATTTCTTGGTTGACAGTCCCGGAAGCTATGAAAATGCTGCTTTTCAAGCCACAGGTACAGATGGCTTGCCAAACCAGATATTTCTTTGCGAACTTTGACAGTTTCGTGTGCTTGAAAATATCTGCTACCTTTCCCCTTCCTTTTGCCGTATAAAACTCCTGTCCCGGAAGCTGCTTGTAGTCGGCTTTGACGTAGGTTTCGTCGTCCATTAGCACGCAGTCAAACTTCGTCAGCATCGTCGTATACAGCCTCCGGGATCGCGCTTTGGCCGTCGTATTTTGTTTATCATCGCGATTTGGAGTCACTACCTTCTTGTAAGTCGATAGTCCGGCTCGTTTTTTGGCTCGATGCACGGTTGTAGACGATACACCCAGCTTATTTGCGGCATCTCGGAGAGATAGGTTAGGGTTTCGCTTGAAACTACCGGCAACTCTCTTTGTCGTCTCAGCGGCTTCCGGTTTTCGATTTCCCCCCGATCCAGACTTCCTGGCTGTCGACAAACGTTCCCCAAACACTTTAATTACATTTGTAACGGTTGATTTGGCAACTTTTAGCGATTTTGCCAACTTTGCGTGCGAGTAGCTCGGATTTTCGCGATGCGCGAGCAAACTTTTGATACGCTGCTCTTCTTGCTTGGACGGCATTTTGACAACTGAAGAGTGAATTCCAAAATCAAAATAGGAGCAACATTCTACACACACATACCTTCAAAATGAGGGGTGTTCAGGTTTTTTAAATGCAAAATTGAAAGAAATACGTCAAGTTGATATTGACCAAATTTTGACCGTATCGCCCTTTACTAAAAGAAATAAATTTTCAGTGTGACTGTCCCACGTTCCATACAGATGGCATTGGACATGGGACAGTTATGCGTATAATTTCAGTATATGTTGTATATAACGTCGGAAATACTGCATTGTACTGCTCATACATTAGTTTATTTTTATTAACCGCAACTATAGGAACACCCATATGCAGCTATAGGCACACTATCGCAACTATAGGAACAAAACCAAGCAAAAGGTTTTCAGCTAGTGCATCTACTAAGAGGCTTTAATAAACAAATTTTATGTTTTGAAATGACAAAGAAGCATTTATTTGACTAGAAAATATTAAAAATGTCATCAATGTTCATTTTATTTTGCTAAAAACATTGAAAACTCTAAACTTATTGTGCTTAGATCCTCCACTATTGGGTCATTTACCCTAAATCGAGTGATTGTGGGTGATGATCAAGTATTTTCAGTACTCCTTGGACATCTTCTTTCCTCAAATAATAAACACAATGTTTCGAGGTGTGTAAGGCATTTGCTTTATTTCACCCTCTAACCAAAAAATAATTAGATTCGGTCATCCATAGTTCTTATTCAAATTTTTGTACCAGTTTAAACCAGAATAGTAAGAATGCTGTTTGGTAATCGTCGAGATGTTCGCTCATCTCCATGAGGCATGGTGATGAGCGAACATCTCCTTCTACACGTACAGCAATTTCAACTCAGTTTTGAGTCGTTTTTCACTCACTTTCGTCATTAGTGGAGTCACTCAAAATTTGAGTAAATGTAACTGGGATTGACAAGTCGACAAATCAAAAACATCCATCTGAATTTAATTCTACCAGACGCACACCTGACTTAAGCGCGAAGCAGTGGAGATTCTTGTAAAAGATAAATACATCGAAAATACAAAATACATGCTCGCACGTGGAACTAAGCAGTTGACGGAGATAAGTTCGAGGTAGTCCACGTATTTGTTGTTGCGGACAATGATAACAGTCATGAGTTCAGGAGGCGTGGAAGTCGTTAAACAGACTTAGCTCCCGTACGAAGAGCATCCCGTACAATACGCTTATATGCTGAGGACTTGCGAGCATTCCGGGTATTTGAGCGATGGGTTTTAAAAACCATCTTTGGCGGAGAGCAGGAAGACGGAGTCTGGAGGCAAAGGATAAACCGTGAGCTCGCACAATATCCTGGTGATTCCAGATGGGCAAATCTGCGAGAATATAGAACAACTAACCTACAAAAATGGTGTTTGATGGGAATCCTGTGGATTCAAGATAACGGTACAACGAGCAAGATACTGTCCACATAGAGCGTGCCGAAAAAAAACTTGATAAAGTTTGACTTTAATATTAGCATGTCACCATAAAAGAGATCCAGTTACTGATACATGTCATCACGCAATACTCTCCACGTAGACACTCCTCGGTCGCTCACCAGGCCACGTCCATGCAACCGTTGGAGATAGGAAGGATTGGGAGGATCTTAACAAGACACGGGGAACCCACGAAGCATTCAATAGATATCAATTAAGGGCGAAATGAATAGTCAGATTTAACAGTTAAACAGAATGCCCTGTTTGGTGTATAGAACAATAAATTCTTTAAAAATGGTCGTTGGGAGCATCTAGTTTAAAAAGGTTAAGTGATGCTTCATTTCTATCCAAACGATTGTGACTTGAGCATTAACTATAGTCCTCGCCCCAATTGGCTTTTGGTTATAGCGCCCTTATTCGCCATTACTCTGAAATAAGACAGATATCTGAGAATACATGTACCTGTGGTGGAAGGGAACATATCAGTTTTCGGATTTCACGGATGGACTATGTTATAATTTTTGTTCATAGATATAAAATACATATATCATACTAGTTCATCCAAATTTCATAAGCTACTTAATGGAACTGAAAATTGAGCGTTCTTACATGTTTTATAAGGCTCAACCTATGATTATTCTAAGGTAGTTTGGTGGAGTGCAGTCGCGAATGATTACCTGCAATACCTAGAAGCGTTTCCGGATGAGGGAGAGCAGGCCGAAGTCCCTTTCGAGGACTGCTGGAGTAGTGTTGAAGTAGCCGTTTACACCGCAGCAGAAGGTACTTACCATCGACGTAACGATTGGCTCTACGAGGAGTGTGAGACGGTTTTAGATGAAAAGAATACAGCGAGGGCGATGATGCTGCAGCAAGGAATTCATCAAAATATGGAGGAATACTAACAGAAGCGAAGACAGACTCATCATTTATGGGATAAGAATAAGGCACGCACTAAGTGTACCGCTATTTGCCGCCTTGAAAAGTTGGAGTGCAAAGAAATGGAACAGTTGTATCGTTTTCAAGAACCGTGAAAGTTCTACAAGAAATTCAACGCATCTCGTAACGGCTTTGTGCAACAAGCTGAAACGGTAAGGTGAGGTAGAAGCAGCATTTCGTCGAACACCTGAATCCGGAACATCGAGACAATTCATTTCTTCGCTGACGACGTGAACATTGTCGGAAAAATGTTCCAAGCGATTACTGAGCAGTACACCATGCTGAAACGTGAAGTTAAAAAGGTTGAATTAAGGATGCGTTTGTCGAAGACTAAGTATCTGATTGCAGGAGGAACCAAGTGAGCTAGAGGTCGCTCAGGCAAAAATGTGATTATCGACAGAGATGAGTTTAAGGTGGTAGATGAGTTTGTGTACCTTGGATCAATGGTGACGCTTTTTGGCTGCGTACAGGTGTGGTGCTGTGTCAAAAGCTTTAGAAGAAAACTCAACATAGATAGAGTCGACCTGCCTTCGGGATTGAACTTCTCGAAACAACGTAATTGTAGAATGAAATACGTACAGTCACCGCCCAAAATAAAGTGCCCACTTTTCTCATGAACACGCTTCATCTCTGAAGTCATTGTAAAACACATTATATCGTATTCATATATTTTTCTAAGCATGATAATATTATTATTTTAAAGATGCATGTGTATGATTGCAATGGATAATACACATTTTTGCAAAATTATTTTTTGAACCGTGGTGTAAATTTGGTGTGTCATAATAAAGTACCCAATTGAAAATATATTATGCGTATGTAATTTTTACATCCAAACGCCACTCGTATTCATTTTTTTGACGTTTCCAAGTGTTTGTTGATCTTCTTACGGACTTCAGTAGTCGGACAGAAAGATTCAGTGCGAGTTATTTAAATAACCATGGATAATACGGTGGCAAGCAAAACTATTCCCTTGTAGATCCGAAAATGTGTTATTTGTGACATCGAGAAAGGTGAATCGCATCGCAAGATTGGTGAAAAATATGGATACAGCAAAGCAGGGGATACCAAACTTTTCGCAAAGTACAAAACTTTAGTTCAGTAGCTGATCGCCCAGGAGGGGAAGGAAACGTAGAATAGATTCCCGAACAGATGCGAGAATCATTCGAGAAATTAAGAAAAATCCGAAGGTTACCCTCAGGGAGATCAAGGAAGTGATTCAACAATCGATTTTGGACTATACTCTACGCAGAAGGATCGCTGAACACGTTATGAAGAGCAGGTTTTGTAAGAAGTTGCCTTTTATTAGCAAAGTCAACAAAGCAAAATTTGCTCGGGAACATGCTGATAAACCTTTAGAATATAGGAAGACTGTTTTGTGGACTGATGGGTCCAAATTCGAGTTGTTCAACAGCAGAAAACGAGCTCGTGTATGGCGTAGACCTGGCGAGGTGCTTCATGATCGACATATCCAGGGCAAAGTTAAGCATGGTGGAGGGAACGTGATGGTGTGGGGGTGTTTTTCTTAGGCGGGTGTAGGTGCTTTGGTAAAAATCGATGGTATTATGACAGCAGATTCTTACATCGTCATATTGCGTGAGAATTTGGAGGTTTCGTTGGTTAAAACTGGGCTGGAAAACAAATTTGTGTTCCAGCAAGATAATGACCCAAAACATACCGTGAAGAAGTCAAAGGCATTCTTCCGTTCCTGCCGTATCAAACCTATGGAATGGCCCCAGTCCAGATCTGAACCCAATAGATAATCTGTGGGCCATCTACGATTCACGAGTTGATAAGATAGGAGTTACCAACAAACATAACTATTTTCAAGCTCTTGAGAACGCCTGGGAAGATCTTGACCCACAACACCGGAAGAATCTGGTGGAGAGTATGTCGAAATGTTTGCAAAAACTGTTGAAGGCCAGGGAAGGACACATCAACTACTGATCACTCAACAAACTGGATCTACAACTTGTTTTCTTTAAAAGAAAATATGAAGTGGGCACTTTATTTTGACATGCATAATTTCTACTATAGTTTGATCTTTCTTGTAGAAAAAATGAATTTGCTAGACAAGGGTTTTTTTATGTAACAGACAATAAAAGAACATAATATGTATGCCATCAAAACAACAAAACTTAGAATCATTCACTTATTTTACAGTTTGCTGCACAAAAAGGAGAAACTGGGGTAGGTGGGTACTTTTTTCTGGCGGTGACTGTAGTTGTAGAGCGATGCTGAACGAAGCCATGCTGGATCTTCTATATTAAAGGATGAACAACATTATACACAGCGTTGTGAACTAACGTTTCAAAGACCTTGCTGACCTTCCACGATAGTTTTCAACAAGGTCCCGATTTTCTGCTTTATGGATTGGCACAATTGACACAGTCTTCCAAATTCCAGGGAACTTTCTCTCTCTTAAGGAACGGTTAAATATGCTGCATATCGGAAAAGAGAGAGGGTTAGAAGAGATGGAGGAATTCCATCTACAGCAAGGCTTTTTGAAACAAGAAGGTCGTTCAAGGCTTTCATGACGCCATCCGGCAAGAAACGAAGCGCTGGGAAGTTTATATTGAACTTCCGTATGTTGTCGAAGCAATTTTGATACAGAGAGAGCGCATTTGAGCTATTAACTGAAGAAGCATGCAAACAAGTTCGCAGCATCGACAGGGGTGCTAGGGGTGACCCCGTGGAATTCAACTGTCGTTTTTGCGACTTGCGTAGCTTATCCTCAGATTGCGTAACGTTGGACTATGCACGTAACACTAGGGTGGTACAGAAGTTGGCCTTGTAATCCGACGTCGGAGGGGAACTCGCGCATAGAGAGTTTCATACAGTTTGTCAGAAAAAGCATCGACGGAATCACACTCTAAAGCCTGTTGCCAATTAACAGTAGCCAATACATTATTCATGGAGTCGAAATCGTAGGGCCTGTAGTTCAGTTCAGGTGGATACGAATCATAATCAGGTATAATGGGAAAATTACAGTGAGTGTCTAGTTTCAAGATGAATGGATTGTGTTGCTGATCGATGTCCAAGAGAGGGACAGGAGGCCAGGATGATATTGCGAGACAAATTCGAATCTTTCTGTGCAAAATGTGGCTCGCAAATTGCCAACAGTGAAGCAGAGGCAAGGGCTGAAGATGTACAAAGAGAAAAAGGTGTCCAACCGTGATGACATGCAAAATTTTACTGCAAAAAGTCGTGCTAAGGAGCTTTATACCAATTTTTCGCAAATATTTTCTCGTATCGTAGTGGACTACGAAACAAACGCACTCGAAGACTTTCAACAGCTTCAGTGTCTGTTTTTTACGCCACAATGCAAAGAAATGCCATTTCCGGACAAAGAAGGTGTCCAAATCCCGTGAGAAGTATTTCATTTGGCAGGGCATATGTAGTTGTGGTCGAAAATCTAAAAGTTCCGTCTCTACTGGCACTATCAATAAGGAAGTGTACGAGAAAGAATGTCTGCAAAAGCGGTTGCTACCTATTTTCAGAAGCCACGACTCTTCAGTTCTGTTATGGCCTGATTTGGTCTCATGTTACTATGCGGAATCTATTCTGGAATGGTATAAGGGCAAATACTCGCCAAAACAGCTAATCCACCAAACTGTCCAGAACTTCGCCCAATCGAGAAGTACTGAGCTCTAGTTCAGCGGAAATTATTCGAAATTAAGAAGAAAGCAAATGGTACCGATGATTTCAAAAGAAGAGGGGGAATCGTCACAGCGGGCGGTTCTAAGGGTTTCGTAGGGAACCTGATTGCGGGTGTACCACAGAAAGTTCGAGAATTTTACTGAAAAAAAGGATCTTAATCATATGTTTCTTATGAAGGCATAACTTTATAATTGTGAAATAAACAATCGGTTTCGTTAAATTATGTGCAATTTTTTTGCTGCTTTATTTTGGCGTCCGAACTTTAACGTGGACAGGCTTTATATGAAACAACCATCCGAAATACGTTCCGATCAAGATGATTCAGTCAGCCACATACGCAAAAATCTCTATGCTTTGAAACAAGCAACTTGGGTCTGGAACGCAATTTTTGATTTCCGAATACTTGTTTCAACTAGGAGGAGGTAAAATATATTGGAGTGACGAAACTGAGTACTTGCTGTTTGCTGCCAGGAAGTTCAGCGGAGATTGCGAATACTTGAAGATTTTTCTGTACAAGTTGGCCTGCCGATACCTAGCTTTGAAGACAATGAGTTCTGTGACAAAAAACCGAGTTCAAATAGCGTGAGTCGCAGAACAAATCGTGTCGACATTAAGAATCACTGTAAAAGGTGTTGCGATCAAAAGTTGGTGGACTTATACGTGACGCATTTTCTTTCATCGTGCATTAAAACATTTTTCACATCCCTCATGTGGGTGTGTAGCATTATGCCTCTATTTTGATTTTAAGATTAGCACTTCAGCTATCAAAATGTCGTCGAAGGAAGAAAAGCAAAAAAAAACGCAAAATTTTGCACGTGCATGGCGAAAATTCAAACTACTCTCACGCCAAGTTGGCAAATTTGTTGAATGCGTTGATATCAACTGTTACCTTCGTATTTAAAGTGTTCGGTGAACGTTTGTCTACAGTCAGGAGAGCTGGATCGGGGGAAATCGAAAGCCGGAGGGCACAGCGACGACAAAAAGAGTTACCCGCTGTTTCGAGCGGAACCCCAACCTCTCCGTCCGAGATGTTGCAAAGAAGCTGGGAGTGGCGCCTGAAACCGTGGATAGAGCTGAAAACAAGCTGGACTGGCGACTTACAAGAAATTGGTGACTCCAAATCGCGACGACAAACAAAACACGTCGGCGAAAGCACGATCGCGAAAGTTGTACACGACGATGCTGACGAAGTTTTATTGCATGGTACAGGACGATGAAACTTACATCAAAGCAGACTTTAAACAGCTTCCTGGACAGGAATTTTATACGGCAACCGGACGGAAAGAGGTGGCAGATATTTTCAGACACATTAAACTGTCAAAGTTCTCGAAGAAATATATGGTGTGGCAGGTCATCTGTACCTGTGACATGAAGAGCAACGTTTACATTGCGACTGGAACCGTCAACCAGGAAATTTATCTGAGTGAGTGCCTACAAAAACGTATACTGCCTTTCCTGAAGCGACACAATTGTTCCGTTCTATTTTGGCCGAATTTGGCATCTTGCCATTACGGAAAAAAAGCCATAGACTGAAATGCTGCCAACAACGTTCAAGTGGTGCCCAAGGACAAGAACTCTCCCAACACGCCAGAGCTCCGCCCAATCGAAGAATATTGGGCCATCGTCAAGCGGAACCTTAAGAAGACTCAAAAATCTGTTGTGAGCGAGAAACAGTTCAAGGCAAACTGGCGTTCTGCGTTGAATAAAGTGGACAAGGACGGCACTCTTACGGCAGGTGTTAAACGGAAGACCCGGCAATTCGTAAAAAGGAAGTTGAATATTTCTTCAGTATTGTGTATTTACTGAACTTGAAAAAGAAAAAGAATTTGACTTATCAATACAAACTTTGATCGACTCACACACATCACTGGCTGACCAAATTTTGATCGGAACACCGTTTATTTGAGAGATGCAGGCCAACGGAGAAATTCAAGAAGTTTACTGACCCGCATAAGGTATAGTTGCTAACATGTTTAGAATGTCACTCCAAGCGGTGAAACTACAAAATTTTGAGATGCTGCTGTAATATCCCGTGTAGGAGACAACACCATATGAAAACCTTATTTTTACCTTGATATTAAAGAGATTAAGAGATAAAATACCTAAACAAACGATGGTCGATGGTTGGTCGCAGTATCTAGCAACCTGTAATTGTTTAGAACTAATCAATAAAGAGAGTAAAGGGACCATTACTGTTCTGAGAGCCAAACCGACAAAACGTTTTGCTACAGTGCTAAACAACAATCAGCTAAATAACTGCAGCAAACTTCCAACGGTGACTGATTTTAACTATGCACGGTACCAAACGGATCCGTAATTATTGCTCCTCTTCTGGGATGGGATTATACGCTATGCGTGAGAACAATCGTCTCTCGCTAACAAGGTCGGTTCATCAAAACCATATGTAGTTCACTTCCTCATACCGAGGTAGGTCACATCTAACTTAAATGAGAGCCCTCGAAAATCTAGGCGAAAAATCAAACCAATTCCAATTTTGAATTGAACACCACTCGTCGTGGGAAAATTTTCGAGAATGAACCCCAGTAGTGCAGAGAAACAGTAGCAACTCGGAATACCAAGCATCCAGAGGCATGTGAGCTCGAAAAATACAAATCACTAACGCAGGAAGAAACAGAAAAATGCGCCTTCTCCTAAATACTGATTTCCCTCTAATTGAGCTTCGGGCTGAATTTTCCGTTAGTGGGAAGCAGCGCCCCGAAGCGCGCAAGAGTGTGGCGTCCGAGGGGAGAGAAAGAGGCTTGCTTACGGTTATTTTTGGCTGGAAATCAACGGAAAGCCCCAACCGATCCACGGCACCCAGACGCCTGTGCAGACGCCTTGGCCAAGACCAGAGAAAGAAACTCCCAGCCAGGCAAGTCCATGGCTGCAGAAGAGCCTCACATTGGTCCGATATGGCAGGCAAAAGACGAAATAGATCCAACCTAATTGATTGAATTGGTGCAGAAAATCGCTAATAAATAATTCATGACAATTGCGGATTGGCTCACACTTGGCTTCGTTTGCTACCGGGCTTTGGTGGAAGATTTGAGCCATCCGAAACTCGACGAGAAAGAGATGGGCGCGTATGTTGTACGAATGAAGCAGCAGAAAAAAAAATCAAAGCAGAAGCCACAGCGTACAGAATAAAAATCGCTAATTAAATCAATTTTGAAATTGTGGTGAGAAAATTTTCTCACGCAGGTTGTTCGAAATTATTGTCTGTTGAGCTGACTGACTGTCTGACGGCAGTGGCATGGCCTATTCTCCAGCATCAACGGAGTCTGCTACCGGGCTTGCCGATAGCCTTCGGGATTGGAGAAAGATGCAAATCAAGGCGACTGTGTCTCGGCCCTAAATGAACCAAACCTATGATCCATCAGTGCCAGAGTTTGCCCTCGCCTTGACTCGAATGATCAACTCGTTGTGCTCAAATGCTGCTGCAGCTCATGGAAGGAAAGTTACAAATAAGAACTGAAAAGGCAGAGGAATCAAATCGTAATGAAAAGAGAGGTGAGAAAGAAAAAGTCATCCTCCATTGGAGTAAACACACTGATTTTGATTTTTCACACGTTTAATTCTGATGTTCCCATCCTTTCCATCTGGCTGGCGTCTAGTCTGGAGCTGGCGGTTGGTTGAATCCGATGAACCGAGTCTTTGTTGGACTGGTTTAGCAGACACTTTCAGGGAATGAGTCTCGATCAACCCATTGTACTCGGGTTGGGTATGAAGGTAGATAGCTCTCAAGTGGCGCTTATGGCGAGACGAGAGGATAAGAAGGACTCATTGTGCAGCTTTGAAACTGCTGTTACCATCGTGTAGCGATTTTGATGACTTCATTTTATTTAGTGAAGTAGCCAGCGTTCACTTTCCTGATGCTGTTGTCTTCATTTTATTCTGGCGCAGTCAACATGCATTGTCGTTCGAAGGCATGCAGTTGTACACTTATTGAAATTAATACAAGGCCGCTTAGAAAGTGCATGAGTGCATGATAGTAGAGCGCATTAGTATCAGAATAATCACATGTTTTTACAAGCCACATTTTCGGATTATCTAGTATTAAACTCAAAATAATTTGGCTGAGAAAAACCTTATTTTATTATGAACGTTACATGTTAAAATTTTCGTTATGCTTAAAACTCTGTTCAATAATTGAACAAGAAAAGTCGTGGCCATCAAAGCATAATTACATAGCATAAATAATAAAACAATTACAAACGAAATAAATATAAAATCAGTTTCTATTAAAATCACAATACAAAAAATTTAAAGTGTAATATAGTAGGCGAGCAAGGTTTGATCACTTCAGTAGTGAAATCAATGTTGAGATCTTTTTTTACCCCAAAAATTCTCAGGCAGAACCGGATTTTGCAGTGCATTGGTGTTTTGCTCTAACTTTTTTATTTCAAATTTTCCAACACCGTTGTTTTCAAATGATTTTTATAGTCCGTGCAATATCGTAGTTGCTACTCCTTTACTGATCAGAACTTGTGTAATTGCACAGAGAACCACATAGATGGGGCTTGGGAGTAGCTTTACATCTCAATATACAAGTTCACTAAATCTATTTATAGATCAGTACCGGCACCGGCCACGTCCTCACGGTCTTTGGTGAGGGGGGAAGAAGGATGATTAGTTTGACAATCGTTGTTATTAGAGAGACCGTGATCACCACTGCATCTCTACAATTGCCAAGGGAAGGACAGTTGTGTTAGTGAGGCAGGTTATATTTAGATCATGGATGCACTGTGGTAAGCGAAGCGATCAATGAATGAAAGCCTGCTTAGCAGTAGACTGCTTGTTATTTTAAATCTAGTGGTGATAGAAAGAGGCAAGTGACAAATGGCAAGGAAGGGGACGAGGCTGGGATTGAACTCTCGACCATCTGCTCAGTAAGCAGAACGGGTAACCAATGAGCTACCCAGCCGCGTCGTTGTCTTCAAATAATTTTTATAACTTGAAAAGATAAAAGTTTTGACGTATAAATCTCTTGCCCTTAGCGAGTAATTAACGACTTTTTTAAATAAAATTACGCTCTTTTCAAATGTTTTTAACTCAACTTAAAAAAATAAAATATCTCCAGTTTTTAAAAATAATATGCAATAATAAAAATAATTTCAAATGCTGTTGAGAAACATTTTTTTGGTTTGCCACAACTAGAGAAACTAACATTTGAAAAAGGCCTGTTTTGCTTGACATACGATAGAGACAATTTTAGCACGTCAAAAGTTGTATTGCTTTTATTGTTCTAGAACCGATGCGAGGACAACTTTGCTGAAAAATTTGAAATAAAAAAGTTACAGCAAAATAACTCATTCTTATAGGGACAGCCTAAGCTACGTAGGAAAAATACTCTAATTCGGTCATATCAAAAGTTACAAAAAAAATTATACCATCAAAGTTGCTTGAAATTATTTATTCTACAACTTTTCTTAATAATGTATGCCTTTATTTCTGCAAATAAAAAAGTTAAATTTGCGATTTCTCTGAAAATAAGAACCACTCTAGTTTTCATTCACATCAAAAGAAGCGCCTTATTATTAAAAACAACTTTGTAGGAACTAATTTTGCTCCAAAACTTCAAACTTAGGCTGAAAATATATCGTTCCAGCTAAATTCGCATTTTGGACCACTGTGCACTGGTCGCCATTGAACCTCATAGCATGACACTGCCTCCTCCGTGTTTGACAGTAGGGCTTCAATAATTGACCTCCAACGACGAACTCGGTTCTCTCCAAACCATCTGTCATCCATGGGATCCAAATAGATTAATTTTCATCTGCACCTTGTTCCAAAACTCCATAGGCTTGTCAATATGCTCCTTCACAAAATCCAGTCGCTTCTCAATATTTGCTTTTGAAAGAAGATGCTTCTTCTTAGCAACCTTTGCCCTCAGATTGTGCCTGTGAGCCAAACGCCGGATGGTTTGAGCACTGACGGATCCTCCGATATTGTCAGCGACCACGTTAGCCAATTTCTAAATACTTGTCTTAGGTTCTTTTCTTATTGTTCGCACGATTCCTCGTTCATCAGCAGAGGTCAAGATCCGTTTGCGGCCTCTGCCTGTGCGGTTCTCCAAAGTTTCCTCGAATTTCCACTTGTTTACAATTTTCTGCACTGTGGAATGTTTTCTTCCAATGGCAGTCGCTATTTCCCGCAATGATTTTCCCCGAAGGAACATACTGATCACTTTATGAACTTCCAGACACATAAACTACCAGACGAAAATAAATAAGATCGCTGCACGCTATTTCTAAACAACCCGAAATTGAGTAAGATTGACACAAATTCGTCGGAAGTATGGCTACTCAAAAGTGAGTAAAGATAGCTCGTAGTGATAAGATGACAACCAGTCAACTTCGGCTTGATTATGATCGATGTTTACTAAGTGTCAACGTATTACTCCTAACCATGTTTACTCACGTTTGAGTAGCCAAACTTCCGACGAATTTGAGTCAATCGTACTAAAATATGGGTTGTTTAGAAATAGCGTGTGCCAATACAGCTGGGAGTTGTTGACAGTGTGCACTGCTAGGAAAATCCACATCAAATTGCCGATATTGTGTTTTTATAATATGAACGAATTGGTTTGAAAATAGTAAAGGTGTATGCTCAAATTTGCAACATCAAAAATGCTACATTTTTTTAATTTTATTATATCCAAATTTTGTAGAAATCCTTTTCAATAATTGAAGTCCATGCTTCGCAAGTTGAGCAATGATAGAATTTTAACTACAACAGAAATAATATTTTTGTAAAGTATTATCTCTCCAAAATAGTCCAAATGTTCATCACGTCATGGGTGTACGCTCAATTTTGAGACTGTCCGTATATTATTCGATAAAGAAATTTTTGTCTTATATATTTAGGGCCTAGTTTTATTCGATAGAAATGATGACAAAATTCGCATCCACAGTCTACATTTACTTTTTTTTGTTCACTAGTACATCTTTTTGGAAGATTCAATTGGATTAGCTCTACGGATAATATTATTACTTTATAGTGTTTCGAAAAATTTAAATACACTTTTTTTTCTCAAATAAAAAAGACCATACTGTGATTTCTGGTTGTTTAATTCTCAAACATAGTAAATAACAATGTTTTCTTTCCATCTTCAATTCAACTTGCTTGATTTTTTGTAGGGTACGAGATTTTTCCATTAACACTACTCATAAGCTTCTGCGCAATGCGTTCTCCTACCATTTTCACCACTTTTGGTCAATCTTTCTTAAATTTTTCAACAATATCAACTGGTTTCATGTGTTTTTTTCAGATTTGCCTTCGTCAAAGCTCAGGAAATTTCGATAGGGCGAATCTCTGGGCAGTTTGGTGGATTCATCTCTTTTGGTACAAATCGACATTGTTCCTTTTGTACCGCTCTAGTGCATATTTAGAGTAATGGCGAGAAGCAAGATCAGGCCACAAGATTGTAGGCTTGTTATGCTGTTTGATCAAGGGTAGCAATCTTTGTTCACAGACACTTCTTCACGTAGATTTGGCCATTAATTGTGTCTGTCCAAATGTATGGAAGAAATATTTTTCCGCATTCGCATATGGCCTGCCACACAATTTCCTTCCGGTCAAATTATTTGGTGTTAATGGCTCTCACTGATCCAGGAACATCCTTTCCCTTCGGCAAGGTATAAAATTGTGGCTCTGCAGAGTTTTATAATTGAGTTTTATGTAGGTGCGATGAGTCCATGATAACACAGCCCAAGTGTTTGGTCAGCAATATGTCGTACAGCTTTCGAGCCCCCGCTTTCATAGATTCAGTCTGTTTGGTGCTTCGATTTGGCTGCTTCTGCTTCCGACGAGTCTGCAGGCCCATTATTTTCTTGGTACGCATAACATCAGTCGCTGAAGTACATACAGTGATTCAATTTCATATTCGTACACTAGTAGCGAATTTAAACAACTCTCTCTCATTCATGTTTTCAATATTATTATTTCGAGGTTATGCGTCTATGTAATAGTGTGGTCTTTACCATTCATCAGTACTATTTCATAACTGTCAAATTGTCTTTAATGTGCGGATGCGCGTTGATTTATCTTGTAAACACTGAAAATATACACAAAACCGTATTCGTACAGCCGTGGTTTTCGGTGCCGTGTCCAATTTATCAGCGGTTTTCATTGTTGGTTGACCTTTGTTAGGTAAATACATGCTGTAAGTACGGAACGGAGCTGATTTACATAGTGATTTTCGTTATGTTTGTAGTTTACGGCCACAATGGCGAGGAAAGGCAAACATACCGCTATTGTAGAGCAAGAGCTCGTCATAACGCACCACAAAGACGGAAAATCCCTCCAAGAAATATCAAACTTGGTGAAAAGACCAAGATCAACCGTCCAGTACATCATAAAACGATTTTTAGAGGAGAAAAGGATCGTCAATGCACCAAGGAATGTGAACAGAAAAAAACTGACACCGCAAGATGAACGCTTTGTGATGAGAAAAATTAGAGAAAATCCGAAATCTTCTGCGAAACATCACGAAAGAACTTAATCAGCAAAATAAAGTGAAGGTTTGCCCGGAAACAGTCCGTAATGTGCTAAGAAGGAACAACTTTAATGCAAGGGTGCCTAGGAAGAAACCGTTCATCAGCCAGAAAAATAAAAAAACTTCGATTTGACTTTGCTAAACAGCACGAGAACACCCCAACATCTTATTGGGAAGATGTTGTATTCGTAGATGAGTCAAAATTCAACATATTTGGCTCAGATGGTCGAAGGTTCGTTTGGCGGAAGCCGAATGATGAGCTGAATGTGAAAAATCTAAAAGCAACGGTTAAACATGGTGGAGGTGGGGTGATGGTATGGGGGTGTATGTCTGCTAAAGGTGTAGGCAATTTGGTTTTTATCGATGGTATTATGGATCAAAATGTTTACTTGAAAATTTTGAAGCAGAATTTGAAACAAAGTGCCTGTAAAATGGGATTAGATCAAGGGTACAAGTCTTACCACGACAATGACCCAAAACACAAAGCACTTAAAGTTCGTACGTGGTTACTTTACAATTGCTCAAAAGTTATCGATACTCCGCCCCAATCTCCTGACATCAATCCCATTTAAAATCTATGGGAATATTTGGATAAACAAGTGAGAAACCATCATATTTCGAACAAAAATGATCTTAAGAAGTGCTTGATGGAAGAATGGACAAACATTCCTCCCGAATACACCAAAAAACTCGTTGACAGCATCCCAAAACGGTTAAAAGCTGTTATATCGAGCAAGAGTTACCATACAAAGTATTAAATCTTAAAATTGATTACAATCTCCAAAGTCGCGTAAATATTAATAATACTGTACGAATTTGAATTTGCCCGAATTTTGGCATATGTTTCTAACCTTAATCATTTTAAGTAGAATGATAGTTATTTTTTCAAAAACGAATTATATGTATTAAAACTCACATTTCGTACTTTAAATATATGTAAATAAAGTTTCATAAAATCTACTCGTTTTCCTTCATATCGAAAAAGAAATGATTGGGGTGGTGGTGTACGAATTCGGATTTGAATCACTGTAGCTTTTTCGCCACATCTCAGACTGATGCAGAAGGATGACGTTTGAAATGGCCCCTTACCTTTCTGTCGATTGTAGGGCCGGCGGGACCGGATTTTCTACCTTGTCTCGGGGAATTTACGGAAGAGCACTGTTGTTGATACTTCCGTAATGCGGTTTGAACTGCTCAGACGTTAACACCTTCTCTCTTAGCCAGTTTTTCGATCGAAAGACCACTGACGGTGCACCGTTTGTGCACAATCCGTTTTGTATGCTCGGGAAAAAGACCGCGCATTTTCAAACTTCCGTGCGAAAAATTGAAAAAAAATGACAACATCAGTTTAATCTGGATGTAAACAGCAGGATGCAGCCAAAAGTTGGTTGAAAACTGAACGCATTTTGAATTGACGGTTAATCATAAGTGTAATCATAATGATTAAAACAGTCTATATGACCCAAGCTTGAAATTTGCTATCAAAATTCGGCTTCTAGTGTTGCAGAGCAACTTTGTTGAGCAAACTTGTTCAAAAATTACTCGTTTGACTAAGAAAAATATTGAACAGATATGATTACGAACACAAAGATAATCTAGATCATCCTAACTGATACATGATCAAAACAGAGATTTACGTTGTTTCGAAGATGAAGAGTCAGATAGAAAATATTTTACTCACTAACTATATGAAGCTAAAAAATGCATGTTTAATGTTGAGACATCGTAAACATCCGTGATAATATTGTAGAATATTATAATCTGAACTCAAGAATAATTTGGATATATTCTGAAAATACTTTCATATTCCTCAAAAGGTGTAATGATTTCTCATGAAGTTTTTCTCGTTAACTGCCTTGTTGATCATGTGGAACATCAAGATTCGAATTCAAGGATAGTTTGGATTACCTTTGGTATTCTAAAAATACTATCAAATGTCTATTACAGTATTCTCAGAAGTCTCGTGGGGTTATTTCAACTCACAAGTACGGTGGAGACATCTTATATACACACTACCAAAATGTCATGTAAATTTCTGTCCCCTGAGACCGACACATGCAAGCGTCCATTAGCACATCAGAATGAGTTGAAAGAGATGAGAAAATGAATTCAATCGAACACATCTTTCGTCGAATTGCGTATGTATCAGTTTCAGGAGACACAATTTTACACGAAATCATCTTTTACGTTCCCCGACTATTTACAAACATGAATTACGTCTCATGTAAAATTCATAATTTCTAAGTGTGTAGCCTTGTTGATCATGTAGAACATCAAGGTCTGTATTCAAGGATAGTCTGGAGTTACGTACGTAGAAATATTGTTACATGTCTATTACAGAGTTACGATGTTTTGTGGAGCTTTCCCAACTAATAAGTACAGTCGAGACATCGTAAATCTCCTTATTGATCATGTATAACCTCAAGATCTGATCTCAGGGCTTATTTGGAAGGTTTTGAAGAACTTAGAGAAAAAATTGTTAGCTAATTTTATTCTATAATGGTTTTTATTACTTTTCATAACAAATTATAAAAAAAAACATTAAGGAATAAATTTACTAACGAATGTTTTCTCTAAGGCCTTCAAAACCTTCCAAGCAAGCCATGAGATCAGATCTTGAAGTTTCATGGTGAATTGAAGTTTCATGGTTAAAATGGGTGACATTTTTTGGGGATCTATTGGAAAAAGAATCATGGAAATGGGATTCTGCAGTCTCATTAGTTATCGCTAGAACTTTGTGCAATATGGTCAGAGCTCTCTTTTTGTGTTCGGTCGGTTGTGGTTACATTTGGACGACGATGAGACTTCTCAATATGTCGGAACAAAACAAACACAAACTAATAAATTCAAAAAAAAAAAAAATACAAACAGATTAAAATCTTACACTAGGCATTTGCAGAAACACATTACTAGTCATCCAGATGATACATTTCAATTGAATTAATTTCAGGCCTACTTGAGAACAGTTTATAAATGAATCCATCGAACATCTGTTTCCCTATAATCATTGAATTCAGCCTGTAGCAACAAGGAAGGGTTTTTAAAAGTTGCTGATTGACATACTTCAATATTCCTAGTCAATCTTAAATGGCATTTCTGCTCTACTCCTACTCCGAAAGCCACAGCATTCCCGAAAAGAAAATAACATTAAAATAAGAGACAAAGTTCACCGACTTTGCACGCGATTATACTGACACCTAGTGGTGGTTCCACTGCACAGTGGTCCAGTAAGCTACTTTAGGCGGGCATGAGGTTTTCAATGGAAATTTGTGGTATTAGAGCTTTGGTTACTTCTGAGAACTTGTTGCAAACTTATTGTACTACAATTTGTATGAAATTATTTTTTTCTTGCATTAAACGCAAGAGTGGCGTATACTCTAACTTTTTTATGGGCCAATATCATGAGATGGTATGTTGAGCAAAGTTGTAGAAATTGTTGTTATAAAAAACTTTGCGGAACATATTTTCTGTCTAGCCTCAAAGCCTACTGCGATGATTCCGAATTTTAGTAAATAATCGTTTTTCGACTAAAAGTCATTCATTTTTAACTTTTACCAGCTTGCTATGTTCTACAAAGTTGTTTGTTTTGACATTTGCTATAATTTTGCTGAATACAGCATAGTTGTATTTCTTCTTGTTTTCATTTTATAGTAAATTTTCAGATAAATTTACGCCATATTATAGGCCTTACAACATGAAATGGAGCACCTGAAAAAAATATGGCATACCATGACTTGATTTAACACACCTTAGAGTACGTTTAAGGAGAATTTGGGAGAGTTGGTATTTTTCTATCTTTTTTAAAGCTACTTTCCGTAACATACAGTTTTCAATAAAAACATACATCAGGAGCTCGAATAGAATCAAAACACACAGAAATCATGGCTATCTCTGTTCAGTATAAGACAATTACCACGTGTTTTCATAGAAAAACGCTTAATAGGATAATAATTAATAATTTTTATTAAGTTTCGAGCTTCTTCAGGTAAATCAAACTGTGTCTCACCACGAGTTGTACGTCTGTTGATAAGTGAGATTACGGGATCGGAGGTGAGAAGAAGCCACTTGAAAACTTCTTCTGTAAGCGTGGAGATTTAAGCGAAGCTTGTTTTGTCAATGGTTGATACGAAGGTGCTGAATGACGTGGCAGGAACTTATTCACAACAATATTACATCTGTTTGCGGTTAGTAAGAAGATCAAACATGTTGTGCCCCAACTATATTTCTCTTAATGACGCTCAAATACAAACCATTGAGCAATTGTTGATTATCAGCTATCGGTTGACGTTGCCTAAGCCTTCGTGGCGTGTCAGTAAGGACAATGTGATCTTGAAGAACCGCCAGCTGTCAATCCGGCAGGCTCTCAAAGAAAGGTTGGGATTGAGACTCAATGAAACGCACCTCGCCGATTTTTTAGCGAAGTAAATGCAGTTGTCGAAATTACAGGGCTCGATAAACACCTTTTAAGGAAATTTGAAATTCTTCTAAAAGTCGTCAACCTGAACCAGAAGCTTTTAGACAATTTGCTCAAGATACATTTAGGATATATTGTGGATTGTACGATTGGCATGTGCTTTCTCCTACAGTGCATAAGCTACTATTACACGGTTGCGATATTATCAGCATTGCTGCACTGCCTTTAGGGATGCTGAATGAGGAAGCCCAGTAAACGAAAATAAAAGGGAACGTTCATTAATTACGTCACGCGAAAAGTGACTTTTTAATACCCCCCCACCCCCCGTCCTTGTCATGTTTTTTGTATGGACCTTCAAATTTTTTTGTAAGGATCTTCACGTTTTCCCAAACCCCCCCCCCTCCCCCCTACCACATGACATAATTAATGGACCTTCCCTAAGGAAATTTTGGGAACGGCATGCAAGGAAGTTCAACCGTATTGTCAGTTTGGAAGACGTTTTCAAGTGGCTTCTTCTCACCTCCGATCCCGTAATCTCACTTATCAACAGACGTACAACTCGTGGTGAGACACAGTTTGATTTACCTGAAGAAGCTCGAAACTTAATAAAAATTATTAATTATTATCCTATTAAGCGTTTTTCTATGAAAACACGTGGTAATTGTCATATACTGAACAGAGATAGCCATGATTTCTGTGTGTTTTGATTCTATTTGAGCTCCTGATGTATGTTTTTATTGAAAACTGTATGTTACAGAAAGTAGCTTTAAGAAAGATAGAAAAATTTCATCTCTCTCAAATTCTCCTTAAACGTACTCTAAGGTGTGTTGAATCAAGTCATGGTATGCCATATTTTTTTCAGGTGCTCCATTTCATGTTGTAAGGCCTATAATATGGCGTAAATTTAACTGAAAATTTACTATAAAATGAAAACAAGAAGAAATACAACTAAGCTGTATTCAGCAAAATTATAGCAAATGTCAAAACAAACAACTTTGTAGAACATAGCAAGCTGGTAAAAGTTAAAAATGAATGACTTTTAGTCGAAAAACGATTATTTACTAAAATTCGGAATTATCGCAGTAGGCTTTGAAGCTAGACAAAAAATATGTTCTACAAAGTTTTTTATAACAACAATTTCTACAACTTTGCTCAACATACCATCTCACGATATTGGCCCATAAAAAAGTTAGAGTATACGCCACTCTTGCGTTTAATGCAAGAAAAAAATAATTTCATACAAATTGTAGTACAATAAGTGTGCAACAAGTTCTCAGAAGTAACCAAAGCTCTAACACCACAAATTTCCATTGAAAACCTCATGTCCGCCTAAAGTAGCTTACTGGACCACTGTGCACTGGTGAATGATCAATAATTATAAGTAGCCAATATACAGATAAAAATGGCATCTCTATCAGTTCGTTTATGGAAGCTATGGCGAAAGCAGTGAAACAATTACGTTTGATAGTTTGTAATCATCCGGCACTTCGTGTTGGCCAAATACAACTGAGTGGTCAAACATATGATCCTGGCGCACCTGGAGAAAGGTGCCGGGTTACAACCGTCCTACACGTTTGCGTGACCGGAATGTGCAGCAGGCGCGGAAGTGGAAGACGAAAGGCAAGGCGGCGAAATTCTTCTGCGCCTTGGTCTGGGAGGTCGGTGCAATCGGCCAGACGGTCAAAAAGTATTCGGCGGAAATGGATATCGTCATGAGGAAGCGAAAAGGGACCGGCTGGGTCGGAAGCGCAACCAGCCACCAAAAAGCAGCGGCTGAGGTGATCAGGGACGACGACATGTACCTGACGATCGACGGCACAATGAAAATTAATATGAGTTTATATTACGAAATCAAAGGTAGAAGTAACGAATCCACTCGTTTTTTTCTGCAACGACACGGATTTGTACTTATTATGCAGCTACCATCGTAATTAATAGCACACGCGCTACTGTAAAAAGCATGAAGCATTTGTTGTCTTAGAATGAACATCCGTGCATTGTACGAAAACAATACAACGAGCTACGGATATTTTGTTACAAATTAAAAGGAATCTCTCTGGTGGTTGCACGACAGATCTACTATATCAACTCAAAATGTTTGTGAAAAAAACGCAACCAAGTGGAGTTGTCCAGCGTTTTTTTTATGTTTCTGGCGCGGGATTCAATCTTGTATTTTTTAAAAGAGTTGCTACTGAATCCGTGGTTGATCTCAATGATGTCTCGTGAGAAAATATTTGAATAATGAGTATGAAGTTACTACACTCAGTAGCAAAATAAAAGCCGAGCAAAATTTGGCTTCCAAAAAACGCCATGTAACTTCTGTAACTTTTACAATTATCAATTCTTGGCGGAAAATTTAATAACATTATAAAAAGTGTATAAACCCCATGTGATCAATATTTCATGTTGATAAAATTTATAAATTTGAAGTTTTCATAACATATGTGAAATTAGTCGTTTTTAGACATATCAATTTCAAAAATCCTTATTTCTGTGAAAAATTAAGTAGCACGTTAAAAATGTTACCATAGCTTGCAACAATATAGAAAATAATTTGGACCAAATTTGAACTGTTTTCATCAAGTCGCTGGCGTCGAAGTTGACGCACCAACATGAGTATTTCTCTTTTACACTCGATATTGACTATGCTGAAATATCGGTGCAAAAAAGAACAGTTGCTATATCAGCTTGTTCGCATTAATTTTAAATTTTGTTGGATGTTCACCCGGCATTGCTGTGTTATTTTTTGCCTTGTCCTTTTGCTTTCGGTGAGATCGTTGGCTGTTTGGTAGTGTCTACGGATAATGTGATTTGAGCCTATTGCTTGACTATAGTTTGTTGTTCGGCTGATCTTCCGTTAACCTGTGTGGGTAAGCGCGCGAGTGTTGTTTTTTGGTGGGATGGGAAATCTGCTAACAGGCTTCTGAAAAACTTAGGGTGTGGTGATGAGGGTGCCAACTTCTCGACCGACATAAAGCCCACTCGTGGCTCTAACCTAGCCCCCCGAAACTACCTTTCGATATAACTTCGGGGAGGGAGCTATTGCGCGTTAAGCACCCGCTTACTTTTAACTATATAGGGCGTTAGTAGTTAGTTGATTCCTCTTGCCTGTAGCTGGTCGTTTCGCCATTTGTCTTGGAGCTCTAAGACAATCTGAGAGGCTGCCTTGATTACCGCGTACCAGATGTCCTGTTTTTGACACATTTTCTGGACAAGATTATCCGGGGTCGTGTCTCGACCGCTCACGGCCATCACGCTGTTCCTTAGGTCGTTGAAGCGGGGGCACACGAAGAACACATGTTCTACAGTTTCATCCGCTTCCGCACTCTGTGTCCTCTTTTATGATGATGCCAATGGGCATCATCCTCGCTAGAACGCATACCGCGTCGCGTGACACTGTGCGGTATGCGCAGACCACTCTCAGGCACATTAGTCTGTGGGTAATTTCGAGCTTGCCAAGGTTGCCGAGCTTGCCACCGCCCTGCCCATGCCGGCCCACCGTACCTCATTATAGACAGGGCGAAGCTGGACAGGCGGACGCTGTGGTAGGCAGAAAAATGCGATCTCGGACGCCAAGAAGGGACGAAAACACTCTCGAACCCAAGCACTGGCATGCGAGGTAAAATTTCAGCCCAAATAAAACCCGTTTCAAAGTAAGTTTGGACGCATTTATATATATATATTTATTCAACTTTCAAACAATATATAACAAGTTATTAAAGGGTGATACGGTCAAAATTTGGTCAAGGGAAAACGCGTGTAAATCGGTAAAATCGTTTATTTAAAAAATCAAATTAAATTTCTTTTTCAAGTTCAATTAGTATAAAATTCAGGAAAAATATTCAGTTAGGCTTCCGCTTTTCCAAATCCGAATTGCCGGGCCTTACGCTTGACCCCTGCCATCAGATTTTGTACAGCCACCTTGTCCACCTTCTTCGCCGCAGAAAGCCAGTTTGCCTTGAACTGCTGCTCGTCCTTAGCAGTTTTTTTGGTCTTCTTTAGGTTCCGCTTGACAATAGCCCAGTATTTCTCAATTGGGCGGAGCTCTGGCGTGTTGGGAGGGTTCTTGTCCTTGGGAACCACCTGCACGTTGTTGGCGGCGTACCACTCCATGGCCTTTTTACCGTAATGGAAAGATGCCAAATCCGGCCAAAACAGTACGGAACAACCGTGTTTCTTCAGGAAAGGCAGCAGACGTTTATTCAAACACTTTTTCACGTAAATTTCTTGGTTGACAGTCCCGGAAGCTATGAAAATGCTGCTTTTCAAGCCACAGGCTTGCCTAACCAGATATTTCTTTGCGAACTTTGACAGTTTCGTGTGCTTGAAAATATCTGCTACCTTTCCCCTTCCTTTTGCCGTATAAAACTCCTGTCCCGGAAGCTGCTTGTAGTCGGCTTTGACGTAGGTTTCGTCGTCCATTAGCACGCAGTCAAACTTCGTCAGCATCGTCGTATACAGCCTCCGGGATCGCGCTTTGGCCGTCGTATTTTGTTTATCATCGCGATTTGGAGTCACTACCTTCTTGTAAGTCGATAGTCCGGCTCGTTTTTTGGCTCGATGCACGGTTGTAGACGATACACCCAGCTTATTTGCGGCATCTCGGAGAGATAGGTTAGGGTTTCGCTTGAAACTACCGGCAACTCTCTTTGTCGTCTCAGCGGCTTCCGGTTTTCGATTTCCCCCCGATCCAGACTTCCTGGCTGTCGACAAACGTTCCCCAAACACTTTAATTACATTTGTAACGGTTGATTTGGCAACTTTTAGCGATTTTGCCAACTTTGCGTGCGAGTAGCTCGGATTTTCGCGATGCGCGAGCAAAATTTTGATACGCTGCTCTTCTTGCTTGGACGGCATTTTGACAACTGAAGAGTGAATTCCAAAATCAAAATAGGAGCAACATTCTACACACACGCACCTTCAAAATGAGGGGTGTTCAGGTTTTTTAAATGCAAAATTGAAAGAAATACGTCAAGTTGATATTGACCAAATTTTGACCGTATCGCCCTTTGCATTTCACCGTTTCGAACGAACTGTCATACTTTACTTATGATCGATGCCACCATCATGATCTGCACATTCGCTGGTGACACTGTACCGGCGAACTTTATCCACTTTAAACGCATTTGTTGTACATTTGTCACTTTTTTACAGCATCCTCGAAGTTTTAGCTAGACAATTGCCCAATATTTTGTGATTGTTCTGAACTCAGGGCAATTCGGAGGATTAATCTCTTTTACGATGAAATTAACATTGTTTGCAGCATACCATTCTATTACCTCCTTAGAGTAGTGGCAGCTGGCTAGATCCGGCCAAAACATAACGTTGGTCTTGGGTTTCCAAATGAAGGGTAAAATCCGCTTGTTCAGACACTCTTTAATGTAAACCTTCGACGTCATTGTGCGAGATGTGCTGAAAACCTTAGTTTTAAGGCCACAACTGCGGATTCCTTGTCAAATCGTAAGTTTCCAAGCAAACTTATCAGCAAAAACAAATTTATACCTGGAAGGGGCATCCCCACAACCAGTTGCCAGGTAACATTTTCCGTCCGGAGATTTGTTTATAATTCATTTTGACATATGTTTCGTCATCCATTGAAATACTGCCATCAAATTTCGTCAAAACTCGTTCGTATAGTAATCGTGCTGGCTTTTTGGCCACTAAATTTTGTTTCAGGGAGCGATTCGGATGTTTATTGGCATAAAAAGACTTATATCCTACTCTTGAAAGGATGATACGCACGGTGGAAAAGTTGGAATCGTGTTTCCAAATCACGTATGGAGACACCTGGGTTGCCTTTCATGTTCGTCAACACCTTTCTCCTCAACTCTTTGTCCCTAGTGCTACTTTAATGATAGATGCGCTATGCTCTATCCACACTCAGAGTATCCTTGTAACGTTTGATTACTAGACAAAGCGTTGACTTTGGGAATTTTAAGACTCTTGCTATTTTTGAGGCAGACTACGAAGGATTCTCTAAATGTTTGTACACAATTAATTTTCTTTTCTCAAGTTCCATGATCCGTAATATAGAGATGCATCGATCAATCGAGAAAAAAAATTTCACCCATTTTTTAATCAATAAAACATCAACAGATGCCTGTCTGTAGTTTGTAGTTTCTTCATGCATGCGTATTAAGTAACTGTAATTAGTTTTAAGGTGACTAATAACGTACAATTAAATGAATAAAAAATGCATCTTGGATTGAACTAACAGCAAATTTATTTTATTCCAAATTTTATCTGTCCAGATTTTATTGCGAACAAGCCTTAAGAGTGGCTCAAACAGACCCTTGTTTTATAAAGCGGTTGACATCCACAAGTATTTAAAATTCAGCGTATCGTTTGCCAAAATGAACGATACTGCCGAAACAACTCTTTTTTCAAATTCCCAAATTTCTCGAGGAAGTGTTCTTAATTTCCAATGAATTGAGTATCACGTCAAAACATTCCTAGTGTTTCCTTTTTTTTACCTGTATTCGAGCACGGCCGGCAAAGGCATTACTTTGTTCGGGATCACCACTTTTTACACATTGAGGATATATGTTAGTCCCAAGCATCATCTGTTGGTTCTCTGTGTAATAACAGCTGATTTTTCAATTACGGAGTAGCGCGTTTGAGTGTTCTTTCATGCCCATGCTCATCAGGTTTTGAAATTAAGCTGCAAGCAGGGCTATCGCCAATGACTATAAGCCACTAAAAGTGAATGACCACAGCCCTGGTTTAAGAGTTTTGACTTATTGAAACTTAAAACTAACTTATAAAACTTGTAAAAACTGTTGCTAAACCAAGCACCTCTTAGATTGTTAAACTGAGGTCGAAACATGAAAAATATATGAGACATAAATCTATCAGATTATATTCTAGTTTGTACCTGAATGATGTTTCATTTTGCTATACTTTCGATGAGGTATCTCGATGTAGACCATTCTGTCAAGAAGCATAAAAAACAATACCCTACCAGAATCATCGTTTGCCCAAAATACGCCGGATTCAGAAAATTTCTACACAAGCAAACTCCAACAAGTCGTTCTTCTCCCATTCTTCCTGCAGGCTTTTGATAATTACTTTCACAACAAAACACAAAATCTCTATCTCCGAAGAAAAATCCCCTTGGGCTCCCCGGTCGATCTGGGCATAATCTGGGAATTTGAGAGAAACAAAACTACTCGCTTCACGCAGTCAGCTCACCGGAGTAGAGGCAACAAAAAAAAAGTTAGTCGATAATTGCTTTGGTAATTCTTCCGCTGCCACCGTTTGAGATCGTTACGCTTGAATCCCGCAAGCGACCCGACCTGGCCGCGCCACCGCGCACCCTGGCTGGTAGACAGCTTGTGAACGCGCGGGTTTAAACAGGATGTTCTGGAACTCCAATGGCAGACTCCAAAACACCTCAAAAAAGAGAAAATCGATTCTTTGCGATACACGGGAGCCAGGGAACGTCTAAAAAATGATCATAATTATCCGTTAATAATCGTATAATAAATAGATGAATTATGATCGAATTTAGCTACGCGAGGAATCCACACACACACACGGTCCACCCAAATATCTAGGCGAATGAAAGAGAAAGATGCAGCAGACCACGGAGAGTCCAAAAACGGTCAAATGGGGCACACACGGGTGTGTAGCCGGCCGTGGATGGGGATGTTGGCACATGTGTTTCCCCACCAGAGGCAGAGCAAGCGGACAGGTCAAAATCACAGCAGTAGACCAGATTCAATTATTTTCCCAATGGTTGGTGTGCGGTGAGCGAAATTGGCTGGTTCATTCATAAAAATTTGGTTACGTATACGAATTTCGAGCTGGCCCGGGCGACGATGAGGATGCGATGCGAGAGAGAGAGAGAAGAGGATCCGGAGAAGCGCGCAGCTTCGCCGATGTGGTCAGCAGCAATGATGCCTAGGATGCCTCTTCCAACCGGTGACACAGGGGCGTGCGTGATTTCGGGGGAAGGGAGGTTATGAGTCGTTGGGAAATAATGGCGAAGGAAATATTGTTCCGTTGTTGATGTTTGTAAGACAATTTTGTTATGAACAGTTTAGAAGTAGGTGGATTATTTTATCGAAGCTTGATTTTCTGGCTAATCATGAAAGGGGACGTCTATTGCTTATTTGTGACAGAACCTTGTCATTTAATCTGTCACTCTTCTCAAATTTTCGGAATAGTTTCTCGAACGACTGCATCATTCAGAAGGCGTAACATGTTGCACATCCTCCAAAGCCACACCCCACAACCTTATTTCTCGGCACGCCAGTGCCGCTAGGGTGTTTTGCTGAATAAACCTTCAAGTACGAAGCCCACGGACGCTTTCCGCAGGTCCACAACTGGCCGTGAGCCTCGAAATGAAATTTGTAACGCTGGTAGGCCAAACAACGAAAAATAATGAACATAATTACCATCGCTGTTGGTGCTGTTGCCTCTCCGGATGGCGTTGGCAGCTTGCAGAGTGTGAAGATTTTGTTTCTTTTCTCGCTCTTACTGGGTTTCCGAAAACAAGTGATTCATTGATGAGCTACAAAAAAATGGTTTATTTTTTCGACAATAAATCAAAGCTACTGGATAGGATTTCATGTTTTTATTTCTTCACTCTTGGAGAACAATGAAAAGTGGAACCAATCGCACAGTGTGAACCCAGGCTAGAGATATGCAATCTCTTCTATCAACACCGGTTTTTTGTTCACCTTATTCAAATCTTATCCGAAATCAATCATGAGGAAACCATAAATTACTTTCTTTTGTAGAAGCCAATAATCTAACGTAGGAAGCCCTAACCCCTTTTGTTCACTACTTGCAACAGATTCCATTAATATTTCGTCCTCTGCATGATTCCGAATGTCCGTTGCTCCAAAAATCTACGTCATTATCTTCGAAGAGGTGAGCAGCACTTTCCAACGACTTGCAGTCCCAATCAGTGCCTTGAATTCCTACCATCTCCATGTCTTTGAAGGTCTCCAAGAGTGTATCAAAATCCATTCGATCAAATCGGTTACCACCGAATACAAACGTCTCTACATCCGGGAAATGTTTGAGCATTTCAAAATCCAGACTAGGCAACTCGTTGTTTGAAACGTCCAGCACTGTCATCGACTCATGGGTGGTCAGGCCTTGTACTCCAAATGTGGATATCTTGCAATGCGACACATTCAGTACTTCCAGCTCGTCCAGCGAGTTCGTCAGCTGACCCAAGTCCAACTGGACGATTTCGTTTCGGGAGATGTTCAACGAAATCAGATTATTGAGACGGAAGATCGGGGAAATGTCCGAGAGTCCGAGGTTGTTTGAAAGGGACAGCACCGCCAGGTTGTATGATGGCGATTGATCCATCACAATCGTACCGATTTGATTGTCATCAGCAATCAGCGAGTACAATTCTTCTGTAATGACCAGCGATGTGAGCAAATTTCGGGATACATCCAGCTCTTCTAAAGTCTTAGCAAAACTCATTCGCGGGAGGTCAAAAACGGCAAATTTGTTACCGGACAGATCCAGCGTTTCAAGGTTCATGCAATCCCGGAACAAATGCACATCTATGGAGCTCAACTCGTTATTACTCAAATCTACTTCGTTGAGGTTCCGCAAACCATTGAACAATGCCGTGCTTAGTGAGCTAATTCCATTATCTGCGAGTGATAGTTCTGTCAATGAGAAGAGATTGTAGAACACTCGATCATCCAATGAGCTCAAACGATTCCGACTTAAATCGAGTAGCTCCAAATCTACCAGGTTATCGAATATTCCAACAGGAAGAGATTGCAACGACATTCCTTCGAGTTCTAAAACCTCCAGTTGAAGAAGTTTGGCAAACAATTTAACGTCCAAGGATGCCACCGAATTGTCAGACAGAAAGAGATCTTCCAGATCTTCCAGGTTATCGAAAATTCCCGGTTGAAAGTTGTTTATACTGTTGTTAACCAGGTTGAGAACACGGAGGTTCGGCAAGTCACCGAACCATTCTTTGTCAACTAACTGTAGCTTTTTGTTGTTGTTAATCGACAGCACTTCCAGTTTACGCGTCGGTCGAAAGATTCCTCGGGGAAGGGAGCTGAATTCTATTCCACTCATGAATAGCTCTTCCAAGCGCAGAGAATACCGGAACAAGTCCTTATCCAAGCTGATGATATCGTTAGGTCCAATGCTCAGCACCTGGAGGTTTCCCAGTTGGTGAAACGTCGAAGGTTGGATATCAGTCAGAGGATTACTATTTACGAACAAATCTTCTATGTTTTCCAACCCCCGAAACATCCCGTCGTTCAGTTCCCTTAGTTTGTTGGAGTCCAAGTCTAATTTTTCTAGCGCAGATAGTCCCATGAAAGGGCTGCCTTGGATGTACGGCAAGGTTGCGTTTCTCAGCGATAGCGATTCCAATCTGGAAAGATCCCGGAACGCATATTCATCAATGCGTCCAATTGGGTTATCGCTCAAATTAAGTTCCTCCAGGTTGTACAGGCCTGAAAACATTTTCTGATTTAAGTCCCCGATTTCGTTCTTGCTCAGATCAAGCTTCTTCAGGTTACGATTCTGCATGAAACTGCTTTCCGCAATTCGTTTGATCCGGTTTTCATCCAAGTACAGTTCCTTGAGGTTTCTCAGGTTGTTGAAAGCATCGGCCGGGACATCCAGAAGACGGTTGTCCGATAAATCCAGCTCCTTGAGATTTTGCAGTGAGTTCAAAATGTGTACATCGATTCGAGTAATCCGATTGCCAGCAATTTCCAAATCTTTTAGGGCGGGTAAACTACGAATGGCTTCTGGAATTTTGCTCAGTTTGTTGTCGTCTAAATCTAACGAGTCCAACCTCCTCAGGTGTTCGAAGACGTTTTGGGGAAGATTCTGCAAGTAGTTCTCGGCAAGTTCCAAATATTCCAGCGAGCATAAATTCAGGGTGGATGAGCGAATGGTTGTCAGTTTGTTGTTCGACAAATAAAGTTCTTGCAGTGATCCGGCTATGCCGCGAAAGACGTCATCGTCCAAATCTTCGAGATTGTTGTCACTCAAAGATAGTTCCTCCAATCTACCAAGGCTGGAAAACAAGTTTCGAGGCAGATTGTCTATCAGGTTGTCTTCCAGCGAGAGGCTTTTAAGCTGTGGAACATCGTTGAAAAAGGATTCATCAATTTTTCTAATCATGTTGTCTTTGAGGTGAAGCTTCTTCAAGTTGGCAGCTCCTCCGAGAGATCCAGCTCGCAAATCTCTTAGTAGGTTGTTTTCCAAGAACAGTTTTTCCAATCCACTCAAATCACTGAAAATGGCTCCATCTATCGACGCTATATTGTTGTCGTCGAGGTCCAGAATCTCCAGACGCCTGAGATTGGCGAATGCGTGGGGGGAAATCTTGGAAATGACATTGCCTTCAAAGTGCAATGTGTCCAAATTCGGGTTGTTTGAGAACAAATTATCCTCTAGGCTTGCAAGCTCGTTGAACTGCACTGAGAACTGCTCCAACCTGGGAAGTTTTGAAAATAACGCCGGCCGAAGTGCCTCGATGGAGTTGTTGTTCAGAACAAGCGTTTGCAGCATACTATTTTGATTGAACATGCGGTCATTTAGATCTTCTATGTAGTTCTCGGTTAGTATTAGCTCTTTGAGGTAGGTCAGCCTGGCAAATGTTTCCGGTGCTAAGACTTTCAGATTGTTTTCTTCTAAATCAAGTTCAGCCAGGTTGTTTAGCGGATTAAATGCTTGAGGATCAATTGATGATAGCTCATTCTCTTTCAGAACTAGCTTCCGTAGATTGGATAGGCCCGAGAAAGTATTTGACTTCAGGTTCTGGATAAAATTGTGTTCAAGATCCAAATCCTGCAAATTTTTCAAATCTTGGAACAAATACTCGCCCAAATCTTCAATCCTGTTGTGATCCAAGTGTAAGTCTTCTAACACACTCAATCCAGCAAAAAGTTTAGC
This sequence comes from Aedes japonicus, assembly GCA_034211315.2. Lineage (NCBI taxonomy): Eukaryota > Metazoa > Arthropoda > Insecta > Diptera > Culicidae > Aedes > Aedes japonicus. Next base: position 559,099 of record JASCZW010000070.1, on the reverse strand, counting down.
TGGGAGCACTTTAACTCTATTTTTAGACAACCTCAGTGTGTCCAGATCTCTACATCCTCTAAAAGTAAACTCTTCAATTTCCTTAATCCGGTTGTTTCCGAAATTCACCTTCGATAGTTTGGTCTCTTTAAACATGTCATTAAATAGTTTGGCCAACCAATTCTTCTGTATCTTTAAGAATTTCAGTTCCCTTGCGTTGTCAAAGGTGCTTGGTTCAACGGCTTCAATTTCACATTCTTTCACTGATATCGAACGCACATTATCGTTATCACGAAACAGCGACGGCGGAATAATCGGAAATGATGAATCTACGAACTCAATGTCCAAAAACGGTCCATTTCCTCCCAGAATGGTAATGCTTGCCACAGCGTCACGCGTTTCATATTTTAAGTTCGTCAATTTGCACTCCTTCCGTCCAGAATAACAGCTGTACGTGCCTCCGTTGTCTGCATGTGCCAGAGCCGATACGAGCAACAGAGCCAAAATGCTAAAAATGAACATAAAAACATTTCCTAAACTTTTTTTGCTTCTGAAAATTTCCCAAATATAGCGCATTTACCTCAGCTTGAACATTTTGCTCTCCCGGTAGCAATCGGGGTTTTCTCCTAATGAACTAAAACCCAAAAATCCGCTTGCAACTGTCGGTCCGATGCCACCAAGCATTCACAATGAACTAAAATTCAGTTTAGCCAAAATGTACACAAAACGCTGTGAAGAGACACTTTCAAAAATAACGCAAACCCGAACCGGAGACGACATATACTAACACTCATAGTGTCAGCTGTTTACGGATGCGTCCGCGTGCCGGCCGGCATGATCATCTGCATCTTGTCACCAGACAGCAAATATTCCGGATGGCGTTCTACATCCCACACTCACGTACAGTGACGTCGGTCATTACCGTCTTGGGCCGCGTGACATTTTAGAAAAACAAAAATATTAACACACTTCTAGTAGGGGAAAATTTCGCAGCCGGTTGAGAATTCATCACAGAAAAGACCGTTGGAGAAAGTCATATGGACCGGTGCCGACGCATTTAGCCCAGGGGAAGGCGCATGCGCGAGATTCCGATGTGAAGCCCAATGTGTCGTTTAACTGCGGTGCATGCTAAATTGTGCGGAAATGACCCGTGTTTTGATTATTTTTAGCCGGTAGCGTACGAAAATAGTTTGGGCTACATATCAGAAGGGCATAACTCGAAATGTGCACTTTGAATATGATTGTCTTTTTTGCGTGATTAATATTACACTTAGGCTGTTCAACTTCTAAACAAAATTGTCTGCTCTATCAGATGGTGTGCTGGATTTGTGTTTGGATGATAATCCAAGAGACGAATTGGGGGTTCAACTATGGTTTACGTTTAGGATTGCGCCTTTCAGATACGTTTGTCTAGCAAGGTGATTTTTCGGACCAGTGATCGAGATTTAATTGTTTTTGTTGAAATTTTGCTATGCATGAGATGTAAAGTTTGGTCGAGGGGTCGAACTATTGCAGCTTAAATTGATATTATTGTTCATAAATTTCATAATTTCATCTGTCTTAATAAAAGTTATTAAGACTGCTTCGATACAGATAAGTACAACATTCTCTATTTTACATGCAGCTTTGTTTGGTCAATTATTTTTGATTTTTATGTTGTTTGGTCGAAAAATCACATTCTAGCTAAGCCTAACAAACTATTTGTATTGGTCTGACAAATGTTCTTAAAAGGCAATGTAAAAAACACACGTGATCCCGTCTTGGACGCTATCTGGCGGGCTTGGTAAGACATGAAAGAAAACGCATTTCTGCCTTAGAAAGTCACTAGAAATTAATTTGGTTTTATTACCGCACGAAAACGTGCCAATAGGTTTTATATTTTAGTCAGCTTTATGAGAACCTTCACAACTTGTTAACAACGATCTCAAAACCTTGTCTCAAATTACTTTTACTTCTATCAAAGGATTTATTTAGATTTTATGAACTCATAAAATACTGTTTTGAAATGTCGGTTTAGGACTCATTAAGATTATCTTATTATAGCCAATTAAAAAAGCACCATTTTCACCATTTTCAACCTCCAGTTTACGCATCAAATGGCAAATTGGAATTATGGAAAGTCATGTGGTTTTAAAACGGCAAAAAAAAGACCAAATAGTTTTATAGTAGTCATTGTGAAGGTAAAATGGCTTTTTTGCAAAACTGTGCTCTTCGATCCCATCTATTGTTTTTTTCTGTCAATTGAGGGCTCGATTCTAGTTCTGTGGGTGTGAACTTGCTTTTGGAAAGAGATTCCCTTCCCTATATTCGCGGTTTTTGCGTAAGTGTCTCTGCTTACGGGCCCACTCAAACGTTTTTGGTCCTTCATACAGGAGCTTGATGATCACAAACAACAAATCAAATCGTTTTTCAGATTATGTCACAGTTATGGTGTGGTTATCATCATGAACTGTGATTTTTTCCAATTATTATATTGAAATAAATGAAATAATTAAAATGTGGAAAAATAAATGCACCAAATTTTAGATGCAATGCAAATGAACTGTAGATCGGAGACCAATTTCGGAATTCTTTTAGATATCCTTATTGAACTCCGCAAATTTTCGAATATATTTGTTTTAATTTTGTTTTTGCTGTTGTTAACTCGCATATCTTGCGAGGCGCATTAATTTTTGGCTAATATAGTGTAAAAAACTCAATACGTATTGGATATTTTTCAATCAAACAAAATTTTCCTCAACTCAAGAACTTCTTGCTTAGTAATTATTTACTGCTAAATGAATCAGAAGAGCAGAGAATCGAACTAACAGAGTAAAGTTTGGCACACAGATAAAAAGAAACATTGAATTTTCTGTGTTATTTAATGCACATAAAGGGAATGCTAGATTTGACAGAAAATACTGGGATATATCGTGTAAATTAAAGCATGATATCGCCTAAATCGCGTCTATTGTATGAAAGAATTCCAAAAATTGCAAACAACATCGTTGTTTACGCTTGCTTTGTTTTAGAATTAAACGGGGGGAAATTCTACGCGCCTGTTAAAATTCATTATTTTTTTCTGTGCAGCCAATAGATTTGATCAAGGTTCTGAAGTAGTCATAACATCTTTAACTAGAGCATTTTCAAGATCTCTATGGTCTTATGAAGATTTTATTAACATATTTTCACATCCGTCTAAAAAGTGGGCCCATTGCACAAATGTCAGCTTTAAAGAAGCGCAAAGAACAGAACAGCTTTGAATGTAGCTAGGCGAAAGAAGCGCTGTATGGCTGGAAATAAACTTAACTCTGCAATCTCTCAAAATTCTTTAAAAAAAACTTATATCAGCGCTTAAGAAAGATGCCGGCCACGTTTTCGCGGTTTTTTCGGGGGGGAGGATGATTAGTTTGACAACCGCTGTTATTAGGGACCGTGATCACCACTGCATCTCTACAATTGCCGAGGAAAGGATAATTGTGTTAGTGAGGCAGGTTATTTTTAGATCATGGATGCACTGTGGTAAGTGATGTGATTAATTAAAGAAAGTGCAGTAGACTGCTTTTTTTTATTTTTTAACTAGGGGTGATAGAAAGAGCCAAGTGACAAATGGTAAGGAAGGGGGGCGGGCCTGGGATTGAACTCCCGACCATCTGCTCAGTAGGCAAAACGGGTATTCACTGAGCTACCCAGTCGTGTCCATCCCGAAGATGTATTTGATTTGGTGCAAAAAATTAAGCAGAGGCACTTACTGAAGGCGTACAGTCTTGAAATTTGTGCCCGATTGTGATGACAAGCAATATTTCACTACAAAAAGTCGTGCTAAGCAGCTTTACACCAATTTTTTGCAAACATTTTCTTGTATCATAATGAACGACGAAACATACGTACTCGAAGACTTTAAATAGCTTATCGGGTCTGGCTTGCCGCAATGCAAAGAAACGCCGTTGCCGAGCATTTCCGGACAAAGAAGGTGTCAAAATTCCCGAAGAAGTATTTTATTTGGCAGGCCATATGTAGTTGTGGTCTAAACTGTAAAAGTTTCGTCCCTACCGGCACTATCAATAAGGATGTGTACGAGAAAGAATGTCTGCAAAAGCGGTTGCTACCATTTATCAGAAGTCACGACTCTCAAGCTCTGTTTTGGTCTGATTTCGCCTCTTGTCTTGCGAAATCTGTCCTGGAATGGTCGGAAAGGACCAAGAGGTCATTACGTGCCACAGGAAATCCACCAAACTGTCCAGAACTTTGTCCAATAGAGAAGTACTGGGCTCTAGTTAAGCGGAAACTTTTCGAAGAAGAAAACAAACGATACCGATGATTTCAAGAGAAGATGGAAAATCGTCACGGCGGGCGTATATGAGGAAACCGTATGGAACATGATGGTTGGTGCACCACAGAAAGTTCGAGATTTAATATCTTAATCAATGGTTTCTTATATAGATATAACGTTTTATAATGAAATAAACAATCGATTTTGTAGAATTATGTGTAAATTGTTTATTTTTTTGCTGTTATTATTTTGGTGTCCGAAATTTATCGTTGACAGGCTCTAAAGCTCCTGTATTTTCATGAGAACCGTCGTGAACTGGTAAAAGCACTACCGGTAACCGACGAGTATGGCAAAGTTAACCAGAGATTACGACTTTTCGGCGGCCATTCGATAAATCATTTAGGAAAATGTTGACTGGTGAGGGTCGTAGGACTAGGAATGAACGACCGGAACTTTGTTACGAAAATACTCGTTGCTTATTTCTTTCACAATTCGCTTATCGCTTGCTCTCAACTTTGTGTTCAAAATGCACTTCCACAGTTATTAATTGAGAGCTTTCGATGTCAAGTATCATTTTTGCATAAGCATGATTGTGTGGGAAATACAATCATACCCTATGCCCAAGGAGTCCATAAATTGTCCTTAACGCAAAATTCTTAGACCAGACTGGGAATCGATCTCAACCCCCTTGTTTTGTAGCTGCGCCTTCACCAACTAAGCTAAGGGAGGACAACAAATTCTCTGAATGCCTCAACATTTGATTATGGCAAGTGAGCATTGGGAGATAGGGGCGTAAGGTGACTTTTTAATCAGATATTGCAAATTCATTAGTACATTTTACATCTTGTGCAGATGAGTTATATTCAATTTGGACAAGGGGATTAGATGAAGTTCAAAATTGAAAAACAACGTTAGAAGTTTTTGAAACTTTTGCCAAGACTTATCATGATGTTTTGGAACAGGTAAATTAAGCGGCATAGACTGTTGGTTGTTTAACACAAACAGCAACTGTAAAATTGCGGCCTACACATATGAATTTAATTTATGCAGCATGTTGGAAGAGCTGTACCTAGCGTCAAATGCGAGATATGCAAACGGAGGGTTTAAGTGTGAAGGTTGATGTCTCAAGGTTCTGTTGCCTCATATCCGCCAATGACTAAGGTTTTTTTTTATTGAAGGTTTGAAATTTTTAATCAATTTTAGCGGTTTGGATTGGTTTTGGTTGATTGCTTAGGACTTCATGTTGGTCCAACAATTTTCATCAAAAATAATTAGTTTTTTTGTTTTCCCACAGATAACCTGAAAGTTTTCATTGTGGTTCGCGATAGAAAAGATCATATTTCTAGAAGGTACAATACCGTGTGATTAGCTTTTTTTTTCTTTCGTTCGGGACATAAACCACTGTGACCAGTAATTGATCTATTGTAGTACATCATTTATCATCACTATATAGAAATGATGAAGTATTCGGTGTTGCTATAGTTGTCATTGTTTGTTTTGTTGGCAATGAATTGAGTTTCCGCTATTTAAACGATTTGAGGAGTGAGTGTACTCTTCAAAGGCGCGTCCCTTTATCAGTAAAAATCAGATTCATTGCAAAGAAAACAAACAACGACTCCGATACTGACCATGCAGCAGAACCCTAGTCATTATCAATTCAAACTAAAGAACATCAAATAGACAATGTGAATCCACATAAATGAAGACTAACCACGTTTTACTTATTTCAAGCTCATCCTCGCACAATCGGACCAAAACGAGTAAGGACTGTATCGTTAATTATGAGTACACCTTTGAGGTTCTGTATGAAAAATACTATGACTTATTTTGACAGCTGTTTAGTGTCAATGTCAAATAAAAACCTTCATTAAAAGTTAAAAAATTTCTTCAAACGGAACAATGCGAGGTCTTACGGAAGCAAAGCGAAAATCGATTGTGACCAAGAACTGCACTGAAAAGGGATTATCGCTCTAAAAATATGCAAAAGAAGAAGGTGCTAGCGTCTCTGTGGTCCAAAATGCGATCAATCGGATTGTTATGCATAACACATTGAAGGATTCACCCGGCTGTGGTAGACAATCAGGTGGGTCAAACCCAAATTTGGACAAAGTTTTTAAAGGAAAATAGGGGTATCAATTAGAGATTGCGCAAAAAAGTGTGGAACGACGATTGGAATGGTCCAACGCGCAAAGGAGCGAAATTCCCTGAAGACGTACCGGAAACAAAAATGTTCAAAACGCAGCCAATTTCAGGTGGATTCCGTGAAAACTCGAACTCGGAAGCCGTACGTTTTGAGCAAAAATGACATGTGCATTATCATGGATGACGGGACGTACGTCAAATTGGACTACAGGGCATTTCCAGGGGCTCAGTTTAACACAGTGAAGCGTGGAAAGGATATCTCAAATTCGGAGAAATCGAGTTTTGCGAAAAATATGTTGGTTTGGCAAGCAATTTGCCAGTGCGGTATGAACCATTTTTCACTACCGCAAATATGAACGCCGAAATGTAACGGAAGGAATGCCTGCAGAAACAAATTCTGCCACTAATCCGAAAACACAAAGGTTCGACACTGTTTTGGCCTGATTTGGCATCTTGCCACTATGCACGTGCCACCTTGGATTAGTATGAAGAGAACAATGTTCAATTTGTGGAAATGGCGATGAATCCTCCAAATTGTCCGCAAATAAGGCCCATTGAGAAATTTTGGGCTATGATGAAAGGACAGCTGTGGAAGAAGGCTAGAGGAGTAGATGACATCATCAAATTAAAAAAAGACTGGGTACACGTAAGCAAAACCATCGCCGGAACTGTTAAGCAAAACCTCATGAGGAACATCAAGAAGAGGGTGCGAGAGCCGGTCAAATCTACGACAAAATAAAAAAAATTAATAAATACTGCTGTAATGGGCTTTTTTGATGGTCAATAAACAATGTAAATGAATTTGAATAGTAAAATAAATAAAACATATTTAAATACAGCATTTTTTAGGTGTGCTCATACTCAACGATACAGTCCTTATCACTTTTCACAAGACATTAAATGTACTCCATGTCCAATATATTCTTATACAAAATAAAACTCTATTTATTTCAAATCGATAATCCAGATTTTATTGATAACTTTACGCATTAAATTGCAATATAATACTGATCAACTACAGCATATGTCTTGGAATAACACCGCCTTTAACCTTTTTGACCAGTTCCAGACGTTTTTCGAACCCGTCACTGGCGGCACGCACGACTTCCATCGTTATTCGTCCCAAATTCGTTTGATTACGGTTTTTCAATTGGTTCATATTGGACGCCTTTATTTACCTTCACCAGCACGACCATACAAAATAATCCATGGGATTCAGATGTGATAAACTGGTAGGCCATTTTTTCTTGTCCAAAAAGTCGGTCAAATTTTTTTGGCACCAGCCCTGAACAAGATTTGCATTATGCGATGGCGCTCCGTCCTGCTGAAACACATAATGATCATCTCCAAACACCTCTTGTACAATGGCTTGACATCTTTCTCCAAAACTTCCGTTTTAGATTATACGTGGATGCGCCTTTTTCGATGAAAACCATTGGTAATTTACCTCGCTTGCGAATTCCTCCTAAACCATAACTGACGCAGCACTTTGGAACCGTGGAATATTTCTATCACTTAAAGGGCGATACGGTCAAAATTTGGTCAATATCAACTTGACGTATTTCTTTCAATTTTGCATTTAAAAAACCTGAACACCCCTCATTTTGAAGGTGTGTGTGTAAAATGTTGCTCCTATTTTGATTTTGGAATTCACTCTTCAGTTGTCAAAATGCCGTCCAAGCAAGAAGAGCAGCGTATCAAAATTTTGCTCGCGCATCGCGAAAATCCGAGCTACTCGCACGCAAAGTTGGCAAAATCGCTAAAAGTTGCCAAATCAACCGTTACAAATGTAATTAAAGTGTTTGGGGAACGTTTGTCGACAGCCAGGAAGTCTGGATCGGGGGAAATCGAAAACCGGAAGCCGCTGAGACGACAAAGAGAGTTGCCGGTAGTTTCAAGCGAAACCCTAACCTATCTCTCCGAGATGCCGCAAATAAGCTGGGTGTATCGTCTACAACCGTGCATCGAGCCAAAAAACGAGCCGGACTATCGACTTACAAGAAGGTAGTGACTCCAAATCGCGATGATAAACAAAATACGACGGCCAAAGCGCGATCCCGGAGGCTGTATACGACGATGCTGACGAAGTTTGACTGCGTGCTAATGGACGACGAAACCTACGTCAAAGCCGACTACAAGCAGCTTCCGGGACAGGAGTTTTATACGGCAAAAGGAAGGGGAAAGGTAGCAGATATTATCAAGCACACGAAACTGTCAAAGTTCGCAAAGAAATATCTGGTTTGGCAAGCCATCTGTACCTGTGGCTTGAAAAGCAGCATTTTCATAGCTTCCGGGACTGTCAACCAAGAAATTTACGTGAAAGAGTGTTTGAATAAACGTCTGCTGCCTTTCCTGAAGAAACACGGTTGTTCCGTACTGTTTTGGCCGGATTTGGCATCTTGCCATTACGGTAAAAAGGCCATGGAGTGGTACGCCGCCAACAACGTGCAGGTGGTTCCCAAGGACAAGAACCCTCCCAACACGCCAGAGCTCCGCCCAATTGAGAAATACTGGGCTATTGTCAAGCGGAACCTAAAGAAGACCAAAAAAACTGCTAAGGACGAGCAGCAGTTCAAGGCAAACTGGCTTTCTGTGGCGAAGAAGGTGGACAAGGTGGCTGTACAAAATCTGATGGCAGGGGTCAAGCGTAAGGCCCGGCAATTCGGATTTGGAAAAGCGGAAGCCTAACTGAATATTTTTCCTGAATTTTATACTAATTGAACTTGAAAAAGAAATTTAATTTGATTTTTTAAATAAACGATTTCACCGATTTACACGCGTTTTCCCTTGACCAAATTTTGACCGTATCACCCTTTAGATTGTACTGTCAGCAGTTCAAACGGCAGGGTTCCCGCTTCGGCCATGATTGATAGTTTCGGACTGGTCACGAAATTTTCGGAAGCATACCGAACCATTGCATTGCATGGAGGAGCAAGAGTCTGTAGAGTTGCTGGCCCTCCTCGGCTCACTAAGCCTATTCCGTAGGTTAGCTTTGCGGTTACTATGGCCACCTGCAGCAACGATGTCCGATTGCCACGCGGAAGCTTTAAATCATTTTCAAAATTCGCAATCGAGACTCACACAATTTCTTCATATGGCAGTGTGGTTTATATGTTATAGTTCGGTAATACCCAGAACCCTCAGCCGGTTGGTCCTTGAAACGGTGACTCGCTCAATGGTTATGTCCTGTCCAGGTTTCCGACGTGCATTCGGACTACAATAAAATTTGTGCGACTTCGTTGTTGACATGGAAAATCTCACGCTCTTGGCCCATTCGTCCACGAACTTGACGGTGGTTTGCAGCGTGCCAGGGAGGTCTTAACTTTTTTGCGTCTTGCACCACGAGAAGGATGTCGTCACATTCATAGATAAAGGAAGACGTTGAAGTAGCCTTTTGTCGAGGGCCCACAGAAGTTCATGCAGAGTAATGTCGATGTTGTATACATCATCGGTGTTGAGCGAAACAGGAGGTCGTTGATCTTGCGCTGTAGTATTTGGCCAGTTCTTCCGCTGCTTCTTCGGGGTTGTCTGTGAAACCGTCCGTTTGCTTGAGTACTACCGTGTATTGTTGTCGGCTGCCACGCAGAGTGTTCACGGTCTGCCACAGTTCGGTCGTCGTGCTGCTTGGGGAGGTTGTTGCTACGAAGTTTTTCCAATGCTTCGGATTGTTCAGGATCGTTTTGTCGTAGTCGCCAAAGGGAGCGCAGGCACTTTCGTCGCCGTCGGATTGTCACCTTCGCTTCCAAGGTACCGCTCTTGGTCCAACACGGGCGCTGGTCTGTGGTATGGATTTCGTCGCTGCTGTTATTAGCGTCTCGGTGAAAATGTTAACGTAACGTTCGACATCTGGGCGAATTGTTTCGGCGGTGATGCGTTTATACAACGGTCAGTCAGCACGATTGCAGAGCCATCTTCGCCGTAGCGTCCGCGAGTCCAACCATCGGAAAGTGGGCGTTGTTAAGCGTATCCGACAGGGTTTGCCAAATTAACCTACTATCCAGATTCTTGGAGCAGATCGTCAACTCGATGGCCGAGGTATTTCCGGTAGCTGGATCGAAGCGGGTAGCTTCGCTATTATTCAGAATCACAAGTTTTATATCCATGGTCGTTTCGGCGATGAATCGACCAAGCGTCTCGTGATCCCTACGCAAGATAGTGCGCGTTGAAATTACCCAAGAATAAAACTGGACCTGGCTCGAAAAAGTCACTCAACGCGGCCTGACACTGAACACAACTCGAAGGAACATATATTGACACTACCGTTACCTGGATTGGTGCGTGGATACGTGCTGCGACGAGGTGGAGAGTTGAGTCGATTTGTTCTTGCTCGCAAGTTAGGCCAACCTGGATGGCAAGGTCTATCCCGTGTTGCCAGTAGAGTATGATGTTCGACTCCAGAAGCAACGTGTAGTTTCTGCCAACAAAATCTGGCAGGGTGACGGTTCGATTGGACTTCGGAAATTGTGAATAAAAGAAAGAAAACATGGTGTTTCAGAACGTGAGAATTGAGAATTTATATACTATTATTAGAATAATCTTTGTCAACTTAAATGTTGGTTTTACGGTGGTGCTGTACTGGTACATTTGATTTTTTTTTGTATATTATAATATTTATTGTAAAAATATATATTTTTTTAATATATTAAAATTTAACATACAATTAATAATATTCAATACAGTAATAATTACAATAATAACAAAATGAATAGTAAAATGATTAAAAGGTGTACTCATAAAAATTATTGTGTTTATTGTTGTTCTTATACTTTTTATTGTTTTTGTTATTGTTATTGTAATTGTAATTTTAATTGTAATTGTTATTGTAATTGTAATTGTAATTGTAATTGTAATTGTTATTGTTATTGTTATTGTTATTGTTATTGTTATTGTTATTGTTATTGTTATTGTTATTGTAATTTTAATTGTAATTGTAATTGTAATTGTAATTGTAATTGTAATTGTTATTGTTATTGTTATTGTTATTGTTATTGTTATTGTTATTGTTATTGTTATTGTTATTGTAATTGTTATTGTTATTGTAATTGTAATTGTTATTGTTATTGTTATTGTTATTGTTATTGTTATTGTTATTGTTATTGTTATTGTTATTGTTATTGTTATTGTTATTGTTATTGTTATTGTTATTGTTATTGTTATTGTTATTGTTATTGTTATTGTTATTGTTATTGTTATTGTTATTGTTATTGTTATTGTTATTGTTATTGTTATTGTTATTGTTATTGTTATTGTTATTGTTATTGTTATTGTTATTGTTATTGTTATTGTTATTGTTATTATTGTTATTGTTATTGTTATTGTTATTGTTATTGTTATTGTTATTGTTATTATTATTGTTATTGTTATTGTTATTGTTATTATTATTGTTATTGTTATTGTTATTGTTATTGTTATTGTTATTGTTATTGTTATTGTTATTGTTATTGTTATTGTTATTGTTATTGTTATTGTTATTGTTATTGTTATTGTTATTGTTATTGTTATTGTTATTGTTATTGTTATTGTTATTGTTATTGTTATTGTTATTGTTATTGTTATTGTTATTGTTATTGTTATTGTTATTGTTATTGTTATTGTTATTGTTATTGTTATTGTTATTGTTATTGTTATTGTTATTGTTATTGTTATTGTTATTGTTATTGTTATTGTTATTGTTATTGTTATTGTTATTGTTATTGTTATTGTTATTGTTATTGTTATTGTTATTGTTATTGTTATTATTATTGTTATTGTTATTGTTATTGTTATTGTTATTGTTATTGTTATTGTTATTGTTATTGTTATTGTTATTGTTATTGTTATTGTTATTGTTATTGTTATTGTTATTGTTATTGTTATTGTTATAGTTATAGTTATTGTTATTGTTATTGTTATTGTTATTGTTATTGTTATTGTTATTGTTATTGTTATTGTTATTGTTATAGTTATTGTTATTGTTATTGTTATTGTTATTGTTATTGTTATTGTTATTGTTATTGTTATTGTTATTGTTATTGTTATTGTTATTGTTATTGTTATTGTTATTGTTATTGTTATTGTTATTGTTATTGTTTTTGTTATTGTTATTGTTATTGTTATTGTTATTGTTATTGTTATTGTTATTGTTTTTGTTATTGTTATTGTTATTGTTATTGTTATTGTTATTGTTATTGTTATTGTTATTGTTATTGTTATTGTTATTGTTATTGTTATTGTTATTGTTATTGTTATTGTTATTGTTATTGTTATTGTTAATGTTATTGTTATTGTTATTGTTATTGTTATTGTTATTGTTATTGTTATGTTATTTTTATTGTTATTTTTATTGTTATTGTTACTATACAAAATGTTTTTGTTTGTATGACAATTGTTTTTATGATGATTATGATTATAAACATGACGTATTATGTTATAACGGTCAACGAACAAGTTCATTGCTTATTTCCATATAATACGATGACGATTATTAACCCTAGCCATAATGGATGATAAGCGTTAAGCATCCAAATATTTAGGTTCATTTAACGATGCTACAAAATCTAATGGAAGATGTTCAACATGAAGTTCGTATTTTCGAAAACTCAAATAATTTTCCTGAAACCTAGCAGACAAATACCTAAAAATGCCAACATAAAAAAAAATTCTGAACCGATACAATTTCCAGCGCCTCAGGATTTCTTTTCGAGAAAAACTCTTCGATTTCTTTGAAACTCCAACTTGAATCTTTTTGGAACCGGTCACCTCAATTGATTATCCAATACTTCCAAACACGGTAGTAGTAGCCTTCAACTATAGTTATGTCATCAATCAGCGTCTGTTTCGTAAGAACGCACATCCTTATCAATCGACGAGTGCCTTTGTTTACAAACAACTGTTCGCGACTGATTAATTCATTCAACGTGTTACGGCCAGCAGTTCTGAGTGGGACTTCAACCGAGCAGCATCGCTAAAAATATGTTGCCTCTTTCTGCGTGAGTAGCCTTAATTAGTGATTGAAGTTGGTGTGTGCATAAAATAAGCTAAAATTTCAGATATGTAACGTCGGTCATAGTGCTTTGTTTGCAAAACTTCGTGACAGCGGACCAGCCGATTCAATGTGTTGTGAGCACAGAAGATGTATGTGTGTTCCATTCCGTTTATCTCAACTCCGAAAGGGATAGTGCCGTTTCGTTGCAACCACCAGTAGCGGCCAACATATCTGCGATCAAATTTTTCGAATCTTCGATCGATCTCATTTCACCGAAACTGCTAAGAAATCTCAAGGGAATACGTTCAGTGGACGTAGCGGGATTAAGGGTGAAGACCCTGCATCCTGATTCATTTCAACAATTTGAAGACTTAGAGGAAATTAACCTTTCATACAACTTAATCACCAACCTTCCGGAGCGGATTTTCGCTGATACGAACCAGCTACGGAACTTGAATTTCTCGTTCAACAATTTGAAACAACTGCCGGAAAATGTGTTTGAAAACTGCCCAGAACTAAGAAAGCTGGAACTACACGGTAATACAATCGGAGAGATCAACCGAAACCATTTCTGGATTCCTCGCGAGCTGGAGTATTTGAGCTTGGGCGATAACCGAATCGAACGTTTGGATGGAGGAGTTTTTCGATTATTGGCGAACCTGACGGAGCTGGGATTGAGGGAAAATTTCATTCGAGTTCTGGGACACGACGTTTTCCAAGGATTGAAATCGCTGCAGCAGCTGGACGTCTCTTACAACGTGATCGAGCGGATCAGTCCGGGGTCGTTTCAAGGACTCGGTAATCTGAAGGTTATTCTATTGTCTGGTAATTTCCTACAGTCCCTTCCTCTGGGATTGTTTAATAATTTAAATCAGTTGAGTGAGATTCACCTTCAGGGCAATGAGATAAAGCATATTCCCGATCGAGTGTTTACTGGCTTGACGAATCTACGAGTACTGAATATCAATGGTAATTGCTTGGCAAACGTTCCTACGGCATTGTTGAGGGTCCAAAGTGATGCAATTGAATTAGATTTGAGTCAAAACCAAATAAATACAATCCCAAGAAATATATGGGCCAAGTTGGGTGGTGATGTAAGATTACAGAATAATCACATAGATATCGTGAGATCGAATACTTTCAATGAAGCAGGGAACATTTCAGTGATAATGTTGTATGGGAACAAAATTATTTCTTTAGAAGATGATGCTTTCGATGGACTCATCCAGCTCTCGGAATTGTATCTGGATTATAATCAATTAACGGAGATTCCCATCACCTTGTTCAAAGCAAACCCCAAGCTGCATCACATCACAGCTTCTAGAAATTCTCTTACAACCATAAGAGGCAATACTTTCACGGGATTGTTTCATCTGAACTCGGTTGACTTGTCTTTTAACAAGATTTCGACAATTGAAGAAGGTGCATTCTATGGGTCAGCTATTGCTTTTTTAAATCTTGAGTGTAATTTGTTGGAAACAATTGACCAACATACATTTCAAGGACTAAAGCTCGTGTATTTAAATCTAGCTGGAAACAAACTCAGACGAATCTACGAAGGTTCCTTCCAGAATCAACCATCTATTGAACATTTGATTTTAAAGGATAACGATATTTTTGAAATTTCTGAGTCATCTTTTAACAACCTGGGTCGTTTGAGGGAACTAGACTTCACAAACAATTCCTTGGATCAAATTTCCTCGCATGTTTTTGATAGGATTGCATCTCTAGAAACATTGAAACTATCTAAAAATCGTCTTCAGACTTTTGAATTGAGCTCTTTGATTAAAACTATGGATTTGAAACATCTCGAGTTAGATCGCAGCGTAATCATTCCTCATAACGGGGAAGCGATTGATGATGTATTTGAGTTCCAGTTGGAATCCTTGAAAGCAAGTGTTGACGCCCTGTTGCCATTGAATCGTACTGCTTTGACAGCATTGCACATTTATTCCTTGAGTAAAGATACTCTGGATGAATCGTTTCTCAGTGGATTAACCAACATGGTGAAGTTAACAATTTCGGACACGACAATAACCAATTTTCCTCTTCTTTTTCTACAAGACGTTGGATCCTTGCAAAGTTTGTCCATAATAAATAATTTGGTGGCATCGTTTTCACCAAACTTTTTTGACTCATGCATCGATTTGCAATATCTGGACCTTACTGGAAACAAGCTTGATACTGTGAACCCTAGCTGGTTCCAGACAACAACACAACTAATTGAACTTTCATTTGCCAATAATCATATAACAGCAATCCAGTCTGAGGCTTTCAGTAACCTTCTTTCACTGGAAGTGCTTTCCTTAAGCAATAACCAACTTAGGACCATCCCATCCGACTTGAGCCTACCGTCGATGCGAAGTTTTAATATTTCCTGGAATGAACTGAGCCTTGTCCAGAAAGATTTCATTCTCAACCAACCAAACCTCCAAATGTTAGATGTCTCGGGAAACAACCTCCTGGACTGTTTCATTCCTGTCAATCTACTGACGCTCCATGCTTCAAACAACCAAATCGCAGCACTTCATCTAGTATCGCTTGAAAAGTACAATTTGCGAACTCTCAATTTGGGGTCTAATAATCTAAACAATATAAGCGATGTATTCAAGCTCTCGCAGCTCGAATCGCTTGATGTTGCGAATAATAAGCTGATTGGGTTTGATCTGCATCACCTCTACAAACTGAAGCATCTTGTTTCACTCAATG
Source organism: Aedes japonicus (assembly GCA_034211315.2). NCBI lineage: Eukaryota > Metazoa > Arthropoda > Insecta > Diptera > Culicidae > Aedes > Aedes japonicus. The sequence continues at coordinate 543,053 of JASCZW010000070.1, read as the reverse complement.
CTTCATCAGCCGGAAGCATATCGCTGCCCTCGGATGAAATTGTTCCCACAAACCTGATAGGATTGGATTTGAGTTACAACCGGTTGGAAACTTTACCGGAAAGTTTTCTCAAAGCGATTCCTAGAGTCAATGAAATTCACGTCCAAGGGAATAGGTTCGGACGAGATGAAGTTGAAAAATTGACAAAATCCTTGAAGCATCTGTTACTTTTGAATAATGAAGGTCCATCCGAAACTTTGGACTATGATCAGGGGTTAGAGACTACTGAGAGGAACTAGGATTATCTGGAAATATTGTATAATTAATTAAACATGTCTCCGAAACGAAAATTAATGTCAACTGCCGTAAAATATGTGTTCAATGTTAGTTATGAAAATGCTGTTAATTCTGAATGGTATTGTGTTACTCAAGCTTTTATTCATAAAACAAAATCACTCCTCACGCTCCTTGCAAAAACGTGTAAATAAAGTTGTTAAAACAATATATTCGAAAATCATTCTTCATCCGATGTTTATTATTAAAACGATTCCTTCAGTTAAACCGAATTCCAATTGAAACCATTCATATGCTGTATGAGTAAATTCCAAGACGAATCCAAGCGGTCCATGCATTCTTATTAAACAGTAGAGAAATATAGAAAACTTTCATCTGATAAAGGTCATATTTTTCTAACGAATACGAAAAATAAAATACACATCATGTTTAGATACGAAAACACAGTTGTCTCAACAAAATGTTCTTCTGGGCGTATCGGTGGTTTCGAGGGTTGCTAATGTGTTAAAAAGGTCACCCCGGGGACGTTCTGGAGTTAAAATGTAATAGGTCTACTACAGATTCCCCCGGGGACGTTCCGGTTATCCCGAGATCAGCCAGTGTGTCCGAATGTCCACTTTAAGTTTACAGAACGCTTTGTGATGAAAAAGCAAGAAGAAAGAGGTGTCGCACGGCATATTTTGTTGTCAAAATGTAATTGGCCCCTGCTACAGGTTTCCCAAGGAACATTCCGGTGGCCCCGGGAGTGGCCAATGTTTCCGAATGTCCACTTTAAACTTGAGGAAGCTTTGTGATGAACAAATAAGAAGAAAGAGGTGCCGCACAGCATGTTTTGGCGTTAAAATATAATTGACCCCTGCTACAGGTTCCCCCGAGAACATTCCGGTTTCCCCGGGAGTGGCCAATGTTTTCACATGTTCACTTTAAGCTTAAGGATAGCTTTGTGATGATAAGAGAAGAAGAAAGGGGTGCCGCTCTGTATGTTTTGGCGCCAACATGTAATTGCCCCCTGCTACAGGCTCCCCCGGGGAGGTTCCTCCCAACTATTGCGCTATTGAACGCGTTTCGCACTTCCAGGGTGACTATTGCACAGCAGCCGCCTCTTACGTTGAATTGCCTGCTCTGCCGTCTTGTTGACGGAACTGTTGGCATCCACCGTTTACTTCCCTTTACGAAAGCCAAACTGGTTGTTGGTCAGGACATCTGTACCTAGTGTACTTTGACAATCTGTTGAGGATGACCAGCAAGCATATCGAACGGTATGCTGATGGATCACTTGGTAGCTTCCCTGTCTTCATTAGTAGTACTAGAGGCTGGATGAACCAGGTGTTCGGGAAGATGCCCTTGTCCAAACATGTTTGAATCACACCCCTGAACATTTTGGGAACAGGTGAAACATCCGTCTGGATGGCACCTTGAGCTACTTTCGTGTCACAATAAACTCATCATTCGTAACATTCGGCTCATCCCCTTCTTCCGCTGTGCCGTTGTTATTGTCATGAGATAATTCTGCAGGTTTGGGAGGCCAAGGAATCTGGTCATGGCTTGAGAAAAGTCCCCTAATGATCAACTGCAGTAGCTCTGGTGATTGCGCGGTTGGAACTGTCGTGCCCTTGGTTTTGATTATTACCACCCGATAGGCGTCACCCCATTGGTTTGTATTGGCTTTCGAACTAAGACCCTCGAAGCAGGCTCGTGTACTGACCCTCATCCTCTACAAGTGCGGCCTTGGTGGCGACTGAGCGTAACTAAACGGTCATCTCTGTCCACCAATACACCAGCATTCTCACATCCCTAGGTTGGACTTTCGTAGTAGCACTACGAGTTGATCGCCGCACGGGTCCTGGGTTCCACTTATTCTCTTTTTCCCCTCAAGCGCCTCTTTAAATACTTCTTTATCGAAGTACGATGTCCTCCGTCTACTGACGAATGGAATGGGTGCTCTTCCCTCTGCACGCTGCCTAGTGTTGTGGATGATGCTATAGCAAACCACCAAGCGGTCGCTATGATCCTCCACTTTCCAGTTATTCAACAGACCAGGGCTGCAGAGCGTCACGTCGATGATCGACTCCGCTCCGTTTATATGGTAGATACTTTTGGTATCTACGTTGGCCAGGTCTACGTTGAGCTTGGTCAGGGCCTCAAGCAGGATCTGACTCCTTGGTTCGTAAGGCAGCTGTCCCACTCCAACGCCCAGGCATTGAATTCACCCAGTGCATAGCAGCTGCAGAGGAACATTCCATTCACTTTTACAACTACGAAGCCCTCGTTTGAGGTGAACACAACCTTCTGACAACCTTCATAATGCCACCAGATTGGACCTATACCTAAATCTGGACCACCTCACAGTGGTTCAGATTTAGTTGGGTTTCCCGCACTGTGTTTAGCCTTTTGGTCTATCCTTGTAGACCGGGTACTTGGGGCCTCCCGTAACGTACTTGTCGTTTTGTTTCCCAGATCACGTCATGCATTTGGGGGCTCCTTACAGTCCCGGGCCTTCTGGGCTCCGCACCTTTGGCATAAGTCCTTCCTACAGGGGCCCTTACATTTCCATGACATATACCCCGCTCTCGAGGCAATTCAAGCATGCCTTTGGCGGCTGATGCAAACTCAGTGGGCGAACGGAGTTTCTCCGCTGAATCCGTAATGGCTACTACCAGTCGTATTGTTGCATCTAAGTCCCGAGTGAATTCTTTCGCAGCCGTATGGCTGTTGTGGCTACCTCGCTCCCATACTAGGCCTTAATGGTCGTGGCCTCCGTGATCTCGTCCAAGTGTTTGCATTGGAGAGTCACGTACGTGGTTAGCGCACGTACCTCCATTCCCGCTCCTAAAGCCTGTTCGGCCAGCTTTATGTACGCTGGGCCCTCCAGCTTAGTGTCCTTCTTGTACGGCGGATCCACCGGCTTGGCGTCACCGCGCATCACCTTGAGGAACTCGGAGTACTTCGGATCGCTTCTTGTTTTCGAGGTTTATCTTTCTTTTCCGAACCTTGGTGCGTGTACTGTTCGTTTAAATCGGTCTAAATTGGCTTTAAAGCAGTACTTAAAATTGCCTTGTTTTCCAATGAAAAACCATAATTAAACTTTCTTAGCAGCCCCAACGGCATCCTTACCATTGGAACAACACGGTCCGAATAGGTTCTCAAGCGGTATTAAAAATCAACTGATTATCCCAATCAAAAACCATTATTATACTTTACGAGAGGTCCAACAGCATCCTTACTGTGGGTTTTAATCGGTACTAGTGGAACAAATCGGCCCAACTTTGCGAGACTTCAGTATTTTATTTTCCAAAACAATCCATGCTGCCAAACCAACGTTTATCCAACATTCCAGTGATTTTTCGTGGAAGTGGAGAGGTATCACGTCAACATATTTTTAGCCTTTCCTATTGGAACAGGACCTGCATCGGTATTGTCTTTTTATCGGTTCAACAGTTCTCACACATTGAGGATGTATGTTGGTTCCAAGAATCATCTAGGTTAGCAACCTCGAGTGGTTAATCACACTCATTAAATGCAGAGCAGTATAGGCTTTTTAGTGACAATCTAGTCATGCGAAGGCAGGCGATATGTCACACATGTTAAATAGAAATACATAACTATAACATGTGTTTAAGACCTAAAAATAATATTTCCTAGTTTTGAGTAGATCAAAGTTAATAGTTGTCGGTCGTATTCGGCTGTTGTGATATAACTTAACTCGGTGGCCAAGTGATACAACCTCAGCTCAATAACAGAAACTCTATTTCTTTCACTCTATTTCTCTCTCCCCTCCTCACCCCTCTCTCTCCCCCCCCCCCTCTCTCTCTCCCCCCCTCTCTCTCTCTCTCTCTCTCTCTCTCTCTCTCTCTCTCTCTCTCTCTCTCAAAGCCACCTCCCGCTCTTTTGATCTCACTCCCTATTCCCCTCGCTGCTTCTCATTCTTTCTCCTTTCTCTACCGAATTTGCATCTGCGCCAAATGAAAACTATAACATTTCTATAAAATGATTTTGGTTTTTGATGACTTCGGTCTGCCGGTTCTTTAGATATCTGAGCAGTCTCTGGTCAATAGGGGTTCTAAGTCTACAAATGGCTTCAATCACGGAAAAACCAGCATTCGATTACACAAATTATATGCACAATCATAAACAAATTGAAAGGTGGTCAAATTCAGCGTGTACGACCAGTTTTCGTATTTGATTCAGGTCAAACTAAGTGTCCAGTTTTTAAAATGGACCATAAATCATCATGCGGAAAATCAAATTACATGCAATTCAGAGATAAGTTCGTCAAAGACCACATTGGACCAGTTGAGTGCATCAAATACAAACATTTGTCAGATCACGACACGTTGGTCTTTAAAATAAACATCTAAAGAAGAAAAAAATGGAATTTAACTCTTCAATTAATCACATTTTAAGCAAAAAAAAAAAAAAAAAACTTTTTCACACTATCTCTAGTAAACGTGAGCAAAGAGATGAGACTGCAGACCTCTGTAAGTCACAGACAAAATAAGCCTATCTGTCAAAGGATATGCTTTTCTAGTGGAATTCAATAGAATCTGCTCGCGTTTACTAGAAATGGGGAAATGGTTAAAAACTGGGCACTTTTCATTAAGTGTAGATTTTGAATTATTTCACGGATCGCTGAAACGTTATTATTATATGAAAGCTGAAACAACGAAGAAGGAAAAAGAAGATGTCTTCATTCTTCCAGCTGTATTGGGTTTGGCAGGCCATATGCAAAAGAGGTCGAATATCCAAAAGTCAACTAGGATGTGTACGAGAAAGAATGTCTGCAAAAGCGATTGCTCCCCATTATCAGGCTTGTTCGCGACAAAATCTGAACACCCCTAAATACGTATATCTCTGGAAATACTTCATCAACATCACTCTTGGTGCCTCGTGGTGATGAGCGAACATCTCCTTCTACATCATAATCGTTACTCCTCGCACGGAGAATATATAACATAAAATTAATGTATTCATCAACGCGTCAAATATTTTGCAGACTGATGAACGTATGTCTGTTCATTGTGTTATATCAATTTTTGGTGATTCTACATGGTGTCGAAAGAAGAGCAAGTGCGAAAAACAATTGTGTGCTGTTGCAATGAAAATTCGGATATGTCAGTAAGAAAACTTGCAAAAAAGCTTGGATTTGCAGCAAACACGGTCCATAACGTTCTTAATCTTCCGATACACGTTTGACAACAACCAGGAATACTGGGAGCGGAACAAAATCTGATCTCAGGAACCACCAGAAGAACTCGAAGGTGAAGCAAATCTTGCAGAAGAGATCGACGATGATTTCCTGCGTGATAATGGACGATGAAACTTATCTGCTGGAAAACTTTAAGCAGCTTCCCGGAACGTCTTCTTATACTGCCATGAAACAGAATGGCGTAGAGGACGAAGAAATAGTCCAACTTTTCCAAATAATATTTGGTTTGGCAGATAATATGCAGCTGCAGTGAAGAATACCTAAAGACAGTTAAGCCTAACGCCTACACAGCCATAACGCTCTTTCGCTATTCTGGCCTGATTTGGCATCTTGCCACTATGCTAAAGATGTTTTGGAATGGTATAAAGCGAATGGAGTCCATATTGTACCGAAAAAGGCGAATCCATCTAACTGCCCGGAGTTGCGACCTATCGAGCGGTATTGGGTCTCGTGATGAGAGAGCTCTTTCAATGTGAACAACAAGCTACAACTGTAGAAAAATTACGAGAATATTGGACAAAAGCAGCTAAATCGGTTGCAGAAAAGTCTGCACAGACCCTTATAGCTGGAGGGAACTCAAAAGTTCGTAATTTTTTCATGCAGCCTAATGAAGTAACTGTTATAAGTTTTAAGATTACTAATAATGCACAATTAAATGAAGAAAAAATGCATCTTGAATTGAACAAACAGCAAATTTGATTTATTTCATTTCTAAGATGTCCAGATTTCGTCGTGAACAAGCCTTAACCCATTTTCGCCGTTTCCCACAAAACATTTTTTTTCGACGATTTGGCCTCTTGTTACTATGCAAAATTCGTCTTGGAATGGTGTAAGACAAAAGTGGTCAAATATGTGCCAAAGATAGTCAAGAGCTGTTCAGAACTTCTCCCGATAGAAGAATACTCGGCTCTGGTTAAGCGGAAACTCTTTGTAATTAAGCAGAAAGCAAATAGGACCAACGATTTCAAGAAAGGGCGGAGAACCGCCACCAATAGCGTAGTATGCTGTGTGGAATCTGCTGCCGGGATAAGGACGGATTCATGTCTAAATTGAATGTTTTTATTGTATTTATAACACTATTTGAATGAAATAAACAGTCGTTTTTGTTGAGTTATCCCGACTAGAAGATCCAGTTGTGATAAGTTCGCTCATTGAAGAACTTTAGATTCGAGAATGCCTTTATCGAGACTAGAGTAAGTAAGCTGGGTGAGTTGCGCACACAATGAAAAGAGTGGATCACCGATGAAACCTGGAGGATGATTGAGAAGCGCAGAGCAGCTAAAGCTGCGATAGAGCGTGCAAAACCCAGAGGAGCCAAGTACGAGTCCTGGTCAATGGTACTCGGCTTTAGAGAAGGAAGTAAAACGCTGCTGCCGACGGGGCAAACGACCGTGGGTGGACTCTTTGGCCGACGAAGAGGAGAAAGCCGCAAACACTGGCGATTGCCACCTCCTCTACGATATCTCACGACGCCTGAGTGGAGCAAGTATGAATACCAAGATTCCTGTGAAGGATGCAACTGGGCAGTTACTTACCGGTCTCACTGACCAGTTGAAACGTTGGTTTGAGCTCTTCGAACAACTTCTGCAAGTTACAACTTCCTACCAACCATCAACATCTCGACATGGTCGACCCTAGATGCGGCGCATCACTCGTGTCAACTTCGTGGCCCCATCATTGCAGGAGATCGAAGCAGCTATCCGAAGCAGCTATTCGAAGCAGCTATTCGAAGCAGCTATTCGAAGCATGAAACCCAGTAAGTCTCCTGGAGTCGATCGATATCAGCAGAGATGCTCGAAGCTGACCTCATGCTATCCGAACAAATGTTGCATCAATTATTCTGTAATATCCGGGACACCACGACATTTCCGGCCGACTGGATACAGGGCGTCTTAGTAGAGGTTCCTAGGAAGGGGATCTAACTGTGTGCGACAATTGGTGAGGCTTCATGTTGCTGTGTATTGTTCTCAAAGTCCTGTGCAAAATTATCCTAAACCGGATTCAGGAGAAGATCGACGCGACTCTCCGGTGGCAGTAGGCGGGATTCCGTTTCGGAAGATCTTGTGTGGACCATATTTTTCACGCTACGAATCTTTCTGGAGCAGGTCAATGAATTCCAAGAGTCCCTCTTGACTGCGAAAAATCTTTCGACAGACCTGCTTTGTGGGGCACCCTGAGACGCAAAGGAGTCCCAAATAAAATCGTCAACCTCATCGCAGTACGAGGCTTTCACATGCAGAGTCCTGCATAACGAAGTCTTGTCCGACCCCATTCGAGTAGTCGCCGGTGTGAGGCAAGGATGTATATTTTCACCGCTACTGTTTCTCATCGTTTTCGACGAGATCATGGGAGATACTATTGACTGTGTACCGAACCGTGGGCTGTTTTTGCAGCCTGTCACTATGAAGCACCTCAACGACTTCGATTTGGCTGATGACGTTTTTTGTTAGTGCAACGCCACGGTATGCAGAGAAAGCTCAACGACAACGCCGAAAGTTCCTCTGCGGTGGGTCTCAGCATCAACGTCAACAAGTCTAAACCGTTGGATGCCAGCACGGACAATCCTTCCAATTTTACGGTAGCGGGGCAAGCAGTGGAGAAAGTTGATAGCTTCCAATATCTTAGCAGCCGTGATAGCGTCAGATTCGGCGTGGTATCCAAGAGGCGACATGAGGTGCACGAATCATGAAGGCTAGGAGCTGCTTTTGCGAGTTTAAGAGATATATTCAAGGTCAAAACCAAATAAGTCAACGTGAAACCTGTGCTGTTATACTCCAGCGAGACGTGGCGCGTTTCGGCGGAGAGTAAAGGGTGTACACAGTTAAATTGCACCAGTTCAAACTCGTTAGGGAATGAAATACAATGTATGCTCTTGGTTTAGGTATTTTTATTTCACTGTATTTCTCTACCAAATCCAAAAGCCCGAACTTTCTTCTTAATACCACGCTAAGATTTTGTACAACGCTTGAACAGACATTTTTTCCGGTTTCAACCATGACTTCACCATTTCCTGCTCTGTAGGATGCTTACAAAGTTTGTGCTTCATTGTAGCCTAATATTTTTCAATTGGCCGCAACTCTGTAGAGTTTGGGGGATTAAGATCCTTCGACACGAAATTGACACCATTCGTCTTGTACCACTCCAGAACAATCTTGGAGTAGTGACAAGAGGCTAGGTCCAACCAAAAAATTGTTTGTTTTGAGAAACGGAAGCAGTCGTTTTATCAGGCATTTATTCATGTATACTTGACCATTTTGAAGTTGAAGTTGTCACGAAAGGCTTGCTCCGTTTACCAAACGAACAAATCCCCTGTCAAATCATGAATTTTTTGGGGAACTTTGACACATGATGTTTCCTGAGAGACTCTGGAACATCGAACTTGTCTTTCGCAGTCACATACTGGTTGCCGGAAATTGGTTTAAAGTCCGATTTTACGTGTGTTTCATCGTCCATGATGCAGCAGTGTTGTTTCGTCAACATTTGTAAGTACAGCTTACGCGCACGTGTTTTGGCTGTGGTATTCTGTTTCTCATTGCCTTTTGGAGCTTTCTGAAGTCTGAATGAACGGAGCCCGGCTCTTTTTTTGGCTTTCTGCAAGAAACTTTTGGTCACGTGCAGCTTATTCGCGACGTCCAGAACGGAACAGTTGGGTTTGCGTTTAAAGGCAGCAACCACTCGTTTGTGATCCTTCACACATTACGGAACACATTTTCTGCAACTCACTTTCTTCCGATCGACAGTTAAACGTTCCCCGAAACGTTTTATGACACGAGACACTGTAGACTGATGAATTTTCATTATCTTTCCGAAGGATCGATGCGAAAGAAGTGGGTTGTCGAGGTGCGTGTGCAAAATGTTCTCGCGCACTTTCTGTTCCTTCGATTCCATTTTTGAAACTACGACATATTTCACAATGAAACTCACGCAGTGTAAGCAATATACGCTGAGGTCATTTCACCCAAAATTTCGTTGAAATCAACGCAAAGGGCGAAATGTTACAGCTCATTAAAAGTAAACCAATTTAGCTGTGGACACCCTTTAGAATACTTTTAAAACAAATTGAACATATATTTGTGGCCGGAACAAATAAAAGCTTCCGATGGAATTGATCCTTAAATATTTGCTTTGACGATAGTTTTCTTCACGTGTAGTTTTCAAAATACAACTCTTTTTTATAGCATGATCAAAATGATCATGTTTATTTTTTCAAATATTGAGTTAAAGATAAATTTAATCAGACCCTTAGCAACATTTGCAGATTTTCTTTTCGTATGGTTATTGCTGGGATACAAGAATAAACGTCTCTTGGTATTATAAGAAATTGGTCAAATATATGAAAAAATATGCCTTACACTCAACAAAATGTCCTATCTTTTCAGCCATAAAAACATGATATATTTTTCAGTTCAAATTATTTTCAAGCAAGAAAATATTTTGTTTACAATATCAATATTTTTGATTGACTGATAAAATATCACTTGGCTCCAATTAACAGTTAGTGACAGCTTGAATCTGGCCCCACTCACATTTCATCAGCTCGGAATCTGACACTCATTTTGAGGAGGACGTGAATAATTTATTGGATTTCGAATTCAAAAATTAAAGCGTTTTCGAGAGATATAACTTCACACTCATGTCTTCTCACGAGACAAAATGGTCTAGGATCACGGACCCAGGAATAGCTCTTTCCACAAATATAGGATCAAATCCCATCTCAGACACATAAAAAAACGCTGGATTGCACCCACGTGGTTGAGCTTCGTATTTTTCAACCACCAGAGAGAAATTTCTTGTTTGTAACAAAATATTCGTAGCTCTTTGTATTGTTTGCGAACAATGCACTTATGTTCTTTCTGTATCAACAAATACTTCGTGCAGTTGATAGTTGTGGGTGTGGCATTAATTACGAAGGAAGCTTCATTTAATGTAAAAATCAGTTTCGTTGCAGAAAACATCGAATAGATCCGTTTGTTTTACCTTCGATTTTTGGATGTAAATTAAAACTAATTTTCAGTGTAGGTGTACAATAAAAAGAAAACATAAAAATGCTGTCATAGGGAGATTTACCCATTCAAAGCAAGCTTAGTAGACTCCACCATTTTATAAGTAGTTTTATAGCGCTGTGCACGCATATGACATTTGTTTTGTTTACATTTATTTGTTCCATGAGCTTCTATTTATTACAATTGAAAGAAATATCCAGAATGGCTTGAACGTGTTTCTTTTAATGCGCCAAACTTCGGAAATTGGTGTAACCATTGACGGCAGATCCATTTTCATTCGGCAATCGTCCCATTTGAACTGCGTTTGATAATAATGTGTTTGTTTAAACACAAATAAAAAGAAACATTGAATTTTCTGCATTATCTAATGCACATAAAGGGAATGCTAGATTTGCCCGAAAATAATGGGATATTTCATTTAAGCCAGATAACGTCAGAATTCAACCTGTTGTTTGAAAGATTGCAAACATTGTTGTATGGCGCAATAAAGATTGCAAAAAATTTCTTTGTTTACGCCTTCTTTGTTTTGCATTAAAACGAGGGGAAATTTTACGCGCCTGTTAAAATTCATTATTTTTTTCTGTGTAGGCAACGAAAATAGCAGCATTTTCGGAGTGCATGTATCTGAAAATATTCAGTGAAGGTTATAGACATATACAATAGGTTGGGTCAAAATTAAAATTCTAGTTCCCTAGTAATTTTTGGAAGCCTTTGGGATCCATAATAACTGTGCAAAATTTCAGCTCGATCGGTGAAACTATATTTTTGCTCACGAGGTTTTAATTTTACATAGGATTTTATATGGGAAAACTTACTTTTACATTGAATAATCTGGCGAGGTGACCCGTTGCCACCTAAAAATAAGTGAATCAAATTTTCTTCTTGGAAATTTTCCAAGGAAACTTTTCTTTGAAGACTGCAAAGCGATCCGACGATTGTAGAAAAAGTTATTAAGCTAAAACTGATTACAATCCAAATGAACGGCTCACTGAACTGTTTTTCCTAACAACACTGCCACCTGCAGCATGGCCTGTAGCCTGCTGCTGTTGGCGCGAAGCAACCACGTTGTTGTGGGGCGTTCACTCGGCATGGAGGAAAGCCGTTATCATGCACATAGAACAGTTTGACAGTTGACTCCGTTTGAACGAAGTTATACAAAGCTTCCGTTGCGAGTTCGAATTATAATCTGTTGCTTGAAGAAAATGGAACAGTGTCGATTCCTTTTGTTGGCCTAGTTTTAAACTAGTTCAAACCCAAAATAATCCCAACAAAAAGGGATGCGATTCAAGTGATGTTTTATTATAATTATTTGAAGCATTATGCCATCCCAGAGTGCATCGAAGAAGTGGCTCAAATGGTTGTACAGTAAAAATGAAAGTTAAAATGGGTTTGAAGTTAAATGAAGTATTGAAGTCTTAGTAGCGGCACATTGACTAAAATACGATTTTTTTGCAAAGTCCAGATGTACCAGTTTTGTAAATTGTACCAATATTTTGAATGCTAAAATTTATAATAAATTGTCTGAAAAAGATATTTATTCGTTTTTCCGAGCATCTTATTTTGCAGAGCTTCAGGTTCAGCCTATATTTCTTTTTAGGAGGTCTTACTCTACTCTCGATGTTATTCGTTGAAATGTTTAATTGTTGGGATAAATTTTGTGCAAAAACATGTAAAAAATTGCGAATAAATGACCCCGTTAAAAATAATAGGTCCACTATACCGGAAGCGTGTGCACAGTATCATCCAAACCAAAGATACTATGCGCATGACATCGGCTTTCCTCCATGCCGAGTGAACGCCCCACAACAACGTGGTTGCTTCGCGCCAACAGCAGCAGGCTACAGGCCATGCTGCAGGTGGCAGTGTTGTTAGGAAAAACAGTTCAGTGAGCCGTTCATTTGGATTGTAATCAGTTTTAGCTTAATAACTTTTTCTACAATCGTCGGATCGCTTTGCAGTCTTCAAAGAAAAGTTTCCTTGAAAATTTCCAAGAAGAAAATTTGATTCACTTATTTTTAGGTGGCAACGGGTCACCTCGCCAGATTATTCAATGTAAAAGTAAGTTTTCCCATATAAAATCCTATGTAAAATTAAAACCTCGTGAGCAAAAATATAGTTTCACCGATCGAGCTGAAATTTTGCACAGTTATTATGGGTCCTAAAAGGCTTCCAAAAATCATTGGGGAGCGAATATTTTTTTCTTTCATATGTCCGTGTCCCACCCTATTATACAATTTGGGGGTCAGCAAATCGAATGCCGAGAATTGTCATCGTTGCCGAATCCGAAATTTCCCCTATTTCTTCATCTGAAATCTAATTTTTGCATGAATATGTATCGTAAAAAACAGAAAAGCAGAGCGGGTCGAACCAAAGAACCGGCACTGTAATACAACAGTAAAAGGCTGCCCTTGGGCGATAGCACGATCGAATGGATCCTCCGGTTCCTTCGAATTTGGCCTGCTCTTTGGCCCCTTTGGGTGCACTAATTCTCGGTGGCGTTTCTCTATTTAACAAGATAAAGTTATAATTATTCGTTCGGCTTTTTATGGCTTAGCTTCTTGGTGTCCTGTATCTGTGCTCTTTTTCTGCAGAATTCGGAAAGTTTCGCTTTATGGCACCGTAGAACTGCCATGCCATCCGAAATGATTGATGCCTCCGGTGGACTTCAAGGTCTGATGCTGCTGTGGCCCTTTGATGTCAGTTCCAAGAGCATCCGTTGGGACCTGAGCACACGCGGAGAATATTTATTATTTTTACGACATTAGCGCTCAAAAGCCAAACCAAAAACCATTACCAAGTTTAGGACAAGTAGTAAATCCCTTCTTCGGATGCTACCGAATTCAGTATTCATCTTCACCAATGCTGGGGAAAAACCTGTTTTCTGCTGGGCAAAATAGGCCCCCGCGATCAATTGAGTCGAATGCGTGCGTTTGGCGTTGTGTGGAGATTGTGTAAGCAAGCGATCCAAGTTGTGGCTTTGATTCGGATAACCTTGATTCCACATTCACCTCTACGATTCATCGTGCCAGTTCAAAACACCAATTGGAGCCGGCTTCTGCGGTTTGGAACGGACGGAATCTAAAGGAGAGATCTTCGCCGAAATAAAAACATGAATGAACCCGGAAGGTATAATAACAATGTTTCATCTGCACGGACAGAGATCGAAAAACCTAGCCTCGATATTTTTCCTCCATGCGCTTATAGACAAATCTCAAAATAAATCGAAAAAAAAGAAAACCTCCTCACCGGAATAAAAGACGAAGACGGTGTCTACGTAAATAGCCTTGAATCAACCGGCAGACAACCGAAACAGTAGTGGAACCCAAATCAGACGAATGGTAAAAAAATAGAAATCACTTTCGGCGATATTGACCCTTCGAAAATTATATCAGAGATCCCAATAAGAATGAAGCATACACCTCGTGCGCATCTCGCTGCTTTCATGGTTTGGAGAGAGAAAGACGCGAAGAAGCCGAGAGGTGCTCTAATTTGATTAATATTGTGAGATAAAAGCGCGACCCTGTGAGTTCTTCGGCTTCGTTTCGTTTGTCAGATGTAGTTGGATCGGTTTGCGTGTCCGACAGTGCGTCTCCATTGGGGTTCTTCCTCTAGGAACGCCTCCTGAAATGGTTAGTTTCTGTTTTCTGTTGTTTGGAATGGTTTGTAGCTTAGCTGGAGCCGGTTTCCTCTTACCTGAGGGCTTGCGGTTCATCCTGACAAACAGAACTAGTAGACATCGATGAATTTTCGATTAGTCCGAAAGGTAGAAACGAAGGGATTTAGTAGCACCATAGTTAGTATAACTTGATCTGGTTTTGCAAGTGTGATTGGTTGAGATCTCGGCAACTTATTCCAAACGATGTATCTGATTTTGTCAACAAAGATTCTTACGGCAATTTATCGAAATGCGTTGCACCTCCAAGCAAACTATCACCACCATCGTGATAGGCAAATCATCTCCTCTGTGGTGGTGGCACTTATTTGAACAGAAGTACTTAGAGTTTCGAGATCTTCTCATTTCAATACATGTCTTGGTTTACAAAATCAAAACGACATTTTGAATAAATTGCAGTTCTTGTTCTTTATCTCGTGAGTTATTCAATTGAAAGCAAATTGAAATCTTAATATGATGTTGTAATGTTTTTTTTTATCAGTTCGTTTATTTGTTAGGCTCAGGCGTGTGTACTTTAACACTTTGCGGAGCCGATATTCAATATTGTAATTACCAATGTTTTATTTTTCGCGGCTTGCTCGAGATTAATGGGTCACATTATCGTTTGGAAGAGGCGAGGCAGGTTACTTATTTCTGGTATCAATTGCGACATCTACCAAATCTTCGGTCCCTGTAATCTTTCTCAGGAATTAAGCAGCCGATGGGTGGCCACAGATTGTTGGGGCATGCACAAAAAACTTACACTCGCTACACTTACACTCGTTACACTAATACTCGTTACACTTACATTCGTTACACTTACACTCGTTACACAAAAAACGTTACACACTTAAATTTTTTTACAGAAATCTGTAAAGTTTTATCGAATTCTCAACAGCTGATCGTTCGGTAATCCTTTTTTACGGATTTCGGTGAAATTTTACAGATATCTGTAAGAAAATTACCGGATTTCGGTAAAATTTTACCGAAATCCGTTAAATTGGATTACCGAACGTTCAGTGTTTGAGAATTCGGTAAAACCTTACAGACTTCTGTATAATAATCTGAGTGTGTACACTCGTAGATCAGATAAAAAAGAATTCGTAAATCGCTTGCATGTAGGGTAGATCACGCATTCCCAAAACATCTCTTACCTCGCGGAAGGGTTGTCCACCTTGGGCCACTAGGGTATCCAATAGTCGTGCTCTGGAGGCATCATTATCCCGGCAATGCCGAACTGCGTGAGCGATGTCATCACAACCGTTTCCGCACCTACATAAATTACTATCGACGAGGATAATTCTGTAGAGATGTGCGTCTAGCGAGTAGTGGTTGGACATAAGTCTTGACATCACACGAATAAAACCGCGACTTACATTAAGACCTTTGAACCGCGATCTCGACGAAACATTTGGAATAATGGAATGTAACCACCGCCTATGAGAATTACTAGTCCAACCTTTTTGTTACTTTATGTTTTGAGCAAGTTGTTGAGCATTGTTCTTTATCTTGTGAGTTACTCGAGCGAAATCAAATTGAAATCTAAATATGATGTTGTGATGTTGCTGATAATGATTACTCATGTTGCTGTCATTGGATACGAAAGTTGGCTTAGTACCACTCCAGCATCTGTATAGTGGTACGCAGCTAGATCCCTCCAGAAGATCGTAGGGTTTCGTTACGATTTGGAGCCTTATGCACTTTGTACGTATGTAGTCTTTTCCGGTGCTTGGATCGCTGAACGAAACATTTGGACAGATTCAACTTTTGGGCCACATTCCTGACTAAAACATTAGGATTCCGCTTAAACACTTTCACGACACGTTTGTAATCCTGATCACGAATAGAACATCCATTCTGACCACATTTCTCCTACCGTTCGATGCTCAGAGTTTCGTAGTAATGTTTGATCACATGACTCACCGTTGATTGCACGATTCCGAGTTGTTTTCCGATGCCTCGATGAGCCTGCCGGGGTTAAATCACTCTTACATTTTTTTTACACAAATCTGTAAAATTTTACCGAATTCTCGACAGCTGAACGTTCGGTTATCCGATTTAACGGATTTACAGGTATCTGTAAAAGTTTTACCAGATTTCCGTAAAATTATACCGAAATCCCTTAAAATGGACTACCGAACGTTCAGCTTTTGAGAATCCGTTGAAATGAATTACCAAACGTTCAGCTGTTCCAAGTAATTCCACCTAACTAGAGTACAGTACTTCTCTATTGAAGTTCTAGACAGTTTGGTAGATTTGCTGTTTGTGGCACTTATTTGGCCTCTTGTACCTTATGCCATTTCAGGACGGATATAGCATAGTGATAAGAGGGCAAATCAGGCCAATACAGAGCTGGAGACTCATGGCCTCTGATGGATGATAGCAACCGCTTTTGCAGACATTCTTTCTCGTAAACATCCTTATTGCTAGTGCCGGTAGAGACAAAAGTTTTATATTTTAGACCACAACTACATATGGCCTGCCAAATCAAATACTTCTTCGGGAATTCGGACATCTTCTTGTTTGGAAATGCTCGACAACGGCGTTTGTTTGCTTTGCGGTATAAAAATCAGACTCGGAACCTATTAGAAGTCCACATTTCGCACAGAAAGATTGAGATTTTTCCCAATAATGGCTACCACCTACTTGTCCATTTATTGGGAGCATACTTTTTGATTTGTTCCACTAGCAACCTTTCGATCCACAGTCAAGCACTGGTTAAATTATATGCAAACACAAAACACGGTACTCTTCGGTAGTTTTAGTTCCTTGGCAAGATCGCGTACCAATAAATCCGGATTTTGTTGACGTTCGAACAAAATGTGTTTGCGCACACTACTGAATTTAACAAGAATGTAAACACGCTGTATTTCGGCTGTCATATAAGTGAAACAATTCAGCGATCCGTGAAATAATTCAAAATCAACACTGAAAGAAAAGTGTCAGAAATTTAACGTGGACAGGCTTCAGTATACATTAGCTTATTTTCGACTAAATTGTGACCTAAAGAGCGTAATAAATTGATATTTCTAACACATCTTTTTGGTCACATAAGCACAATTCTAGAGATGCACTGCATAACATGCTTTTGACATGATGTTGTCTTACTTAGGAATCAATGAATCAATCAATCAATTTAGGAAATAATCAAGTTATAAATAGTAATAAAACTTTCTGAAATGCATGAACATTGCAAGTCAATTCAAGAAGTGTCAAACTGACAGATGTTAATAAATAATTTATTTGAAAGTAAGGTTTGTTATGAGTATGATGTGTTTGTTTTTGAATTTTCATAGTACACTTTTCAAATCGATTAAAAAGCGGTTCCATCCCATTTGCCAAATATCGTGTTGAGAAACGATCTGTAATTAGTCTTACTAAATGACAAAAAAAACAACAACATAGTTTTAGAAACTCTTGCATGCAGTTAGAACAACCATAAGCAGTAGATTCAGTGTGACAGTCCACAAGACTCGTCATTTTTTAAAAGATCTATAAGTAGTCGAATGAAATTTCGCTGAGAAGAAGCTCTTATAAGGTTATTGCTATATGTTGTCATAATAGTTAACTCAAATAATTTGCAATCAACCATCATGACCACGTTATTCGACTGCTCTCAAGACGCATTTTGGACGAGATTTCAACCTCCCGCTATAACTATGTTGTGATAACTATAGACTTAATTACAGTGCCGGTTGAAAATATGATGATAATTACGATCCATGATAATTTCGAAAGCTGTTTTTTTTTGCATTTCTAGCCAGAAACTAAAATTTTCTGGACTAATTTCCTATAAGGGCTTATGTAAAACATGAATTTTATTTTATTTTTAAATCCATAACATGTAAACGATTACACTGATCAAAATGTCGTCTGAGAAGAAGTTGTAGGTCATTAAGTGTTCTTAAGAAAAACATACACTGAAACTAAATAAATGTAAAATCTGGTGAAAAGTTTAAGGCGGTCACATCTGTAATTTTTTGAATTTTCGTTTTTAAATTTTTATACAGTTTTTGAATTTTGTGAAATCGCGTATTTTATGATATAATTTCAATGAAAGTAGACTTTACGTATTCATTTTGTTAAAAAAGCATTTGAAACTTTTTTCGTAGACCAAGCCGTTCTGAAGTTATTGTGAATTTTATCAAAAGGAAATTTTATTGTAACAATATTTTCAGCCATTTTCAAATGTTAGTCACGATGTCCACAAAAAAATGTATGAAATCACATGATAGATCATTGAATAAATACCAAATCTTTCTCAAACATGGAGGCTGTCAGCCTTACCCGTTTCTGTTTAGAACGGAAGCGATGCAAACTGATGCTATCTGAAGTAAATGATCAAACTCAAACTTTTTTTTTTTGCAAAAACAGTTAGTACCTTTATCGGGATTTTTGAAGCCTCTCGTTGAGAAGACAGCAGCCAGGTATTTTTTTATTTATACCCGTGCCTGGAACATTTCAATACAATGGAGTCTGCAGCACATGCATGAAGATAGGTACAACGTCAACAAAGTCCTATGTATTGGGAAGTTCTTCACCTTTTGAATTCATATGAAATCTAGCCCACTCAGATTTGTTTACAGAAATCTGTAAAGTTTTACGCATTTCTTCAGCAGTTGATTCGGTAAAACTTTACAGATTTCTGTAAAAAATCTTAGTGTGTAGCTTTTCAAGTTTAATATGGTTTTTAATTTAAAAATGATGTATTGAAGCTAGTTTTGGTATATTTTAATCAAAAAATCATTTTCAACATTTTCAAAAAAATCATAAATGTTTAAAAACAAAAAAATAAAAAAAAAGTGACCGTCTTAAACTCTTAAGCAGCTTTAAGCTTTTTGAAAAAAATAAGGAGGATCCTGTCCTGAGGTCCTGTCAGAAAATCATCGTTTTATGTTTTTAAAACATGAATTTACGATTTTTTTAGTTTCAGTGTTTTTTTTCTTGAAGAACACTTCATCCGCCGGATATTACAGCATACAATCCCTTCTGGAGAAAGACAGTGCGGCGCGATCTTAAAGGGCAGCAGAAGCTGAAGAGGCACACCGAAGGCAAGGTGGATTCAGCGTTCCGTACCTTGGGCCGAAAGGTTTACGGAAGGTGTTGGCGAAAAACAAGTTTTCGGCAAAGCACGACATGGTCATAATCGATAACGAGTGCTAGTTGACACTAGATGGCAAAGACTGACAGGGTAGCAGGTACTTTACGCCCCTCGCCAAGGAGCTAAGCGTTGAAATAAAATATATCTCCCACACCTAGGTCTTTCTATGGCTGACGAGTAGTGAGAACGAAATATTCAAGCCGCTGTTCTTTCCTTCGAGACTTGCGGTGAACGGGAAGTACCTGCTAAAAGTTGCTGACTTCATCAAGAAGTATCACGTGAATAAGGATGATCTGGCCTCGGCCAAGAGTTCCTTATAGGAAATGGGCCTGCTGAATATAAACGTTGTATTGAAGGCTGCCATCTCCCCCAACGTCGTCCAGCTGTGACCGATAGCAAATTATTGGGCCAACCTGGAATGCAGGATCGACTGCAATAATTTCGTGATCAAAACGTAAAAACAGCTTATCGCCACAATAAAGGCGAAGAACATACCGTCATCTTTCTTTTCATTGGTCATGGCTTAGGCTCAAATCATGTTTGTAGATAGATAAATAAACGTAGGATTTATTGAAAATTTGTGCTATTGAAATTGTAGTTTTGAGGTTTGTTTTTATTGCCATCCGAAATCATTTCTTTTTTTTTAATGAGCACGTTCTAGTCAATTTGGCATAAACAACATCCTCTCACTTCTGGAGAAAACGAGAGCGTCGAACGGAAGTCAGTTACGGTTGCCCGACAGTGCTGCGTGAAAGTAACTCCTGCTGAATAGGAAGGTAAAGAAAGGTTGCCTCATCGTTCCGCGCCTTGGATCAAACTTTGAAGAAGTGACTGGGCAAGATGGACATTGTCATGCGGAAGCGTCAGAAGGAGCGTCTGAAGGGGCTAGTGAAAAGCATCTTTCAACGTAACCGGTCTCCTGCCAGATGTTACCATCCTGCATCAAGTTGGTAAACGTTGACGTCTAATAAGGTCTGTATCCACAATAATCCGGATACCTCAAAACTTAAGTTAAATACCCATTTCGCATTATATTTAAATTGTAGTTGTCTAATTTAGATTCATGAGATATGTTTTAAAAATTCAGGAAGTCAAAACGTAGTTATTCAGTACTAACATAACATTTTTGAACATTGCGCTTAACTTCATCCATTAGAAATTGTACAGGCTCTTCAGATATTGTTAGATATGGATCTTTGATTTTTTGTTTCTTCTCAGACAGATTCCGTAGCATCAGAGCCCAATATGTCGATTGGACTTTGTGGTTTTTCGTACAATATTCACTTTGTTAGCTTCGTACCAATTCATCACAATTTTGCGTATTGGCATGATGCCAAATAGGGCTGGAATAAAGGTTCTTTTGTGGTTTCCGATGAAGGCTAGCAATCGACATTCTATCTGGTACACCTCTTTATTGATTGTACCTGTAGTGACGAAAGAATTACTCTTTCTGCCATACTTGTAAATTGTTTGTCAAACGAGGTTCTTTTGTTCGGGAAATTTTGATGCCTTCTTCGTCCTGAAATGCTCAGCTTTCAGCATTTCTAATCATGACAGAATTGAAAACCAGAAGGGCTTCAAATGGTGAGTTGACAATTTCTAAGGAGGGTGCGACCGACCTCTCCTCACAAGTTCCTACCTCACGCCTCCACGAGTCATATGATCACAAAAGACTGCCAGCTGAAACATGGAGACGCTGGTTGGCGTAGCCTGGGCAATGTTGTCAATCCGACAATAGCGAAGTGAGGGGGTGCGACCGGTACATCATATCATAATTTTCCATTCTCATATCTTTCAGGTCTTCCAGCTCGTCAGGTATTACAAAATAATTTAAAAATTTAAAATTCTTTTGTTTTCATGGCGGTCATACATTGCCTAAATTTTCTGGTTCATAATGAATGCGCAAGTTTGTCTACAATTGCAACAAAACAGCAGTCGGCACACATGTAATTTTTAGTTCATATTACAATATACCCTCACTATATATTTTATCTTATAGGACATTGTTTATTCATAGCCTAATTCTGTATATTACAATACATTTATTACGCCAGAAAGGTAAATTTATCTCAGGTACCATACAGTTTAGGAGAGGAGGTCTTGCGGTTATAGGATGATCATCTTCTGGTAGAAGCAGCAGTAAGAATGGGGATCAATTTTCAGCTGTATCTAGCACCGTCGGAGTTGCCTTCTCGAAAGTAGCAATGGATGTATATATAGATGTGTAGATACTAGTATGTGTTATTATATGATGCATGTTTTTTACAAGCTCTAGCATATTTTCATTAATAGAAATGTTGACGACTCTCTCGACCACTCAACCTTTAATTCCTTCATTATATTTTCCATTAAATGACGTAATATGACCTTAACATTTCAGTACACGATCATCAACTACTATTTGAGCGGTTCAGAGGAACACAGCTGTTCATCATTATTAATTGCATATCATAAATATAATATTATGGAAGAAGTAATAAAATAATTAATACAATTTTAATTGCTTCAGATTGGTGATCCGGCCGGTATAATTATTTTATTACATTATATCAAATAATAATCAAAATTAATAAATGCTCTTCATTCCAGAAGGTTACATATCTATATGTTGATTAAATACGTAATAATATAATATTATGGTTTTATATACAATTGAATGCTTTATTGATATTTATACCTCGATAAATAACAAGATTCCAGAGATACAGTCATCTATCAGTGATACAAAGTGGTACGAAGCTGCATATTATTATTACTGCCTTAATATTATTATTTCAGCAGGTTAATTAATTTAGTTTAACATGGTTATCATAGGCTCGTGAACTCCAACTATTACATAATTTAACTAAATATCCTTATATAATTTTTGCTCTACTATATATTCATATATAACATATTATTATTACATTACATCTATATTTATATAAATATAATAAATACTGGGTTGGGAGGGAGCACCAGGGTATCGTTCAAGCTGAAACTGGACGATGGTTTGATTGACTGCCTGAGTCTAGGAGGGAACAAACAGTATCATTTCTTATCCTACCGATTCGAGTGTGGTGCTGCGAGTTCTACTCCAACAGTTTCAGGGAGAGTGACGCGCCCTTCTTAACAAGCCATCCTGTAGAAAGCTTAATGAGTATTGCGAATTGTGTTATTCGATTTGTTGGATCATATCGTTGGAAGGAGATTCTTAATTTCCCGTGGATTTCGTGTAAGTGTCTCTGCTTACGGGTCCACCCCTCCGTTTTTGGCCCTTCATACAGCGATAGTGCGAATTCAGATCGGTGGCCCAATTTGATCTTGCTATTAAGTGGAGCTGCATCCAAGCCAAGGGCTAGAGGGGATGGTGGCTACCATACATACATACATACACATGACAGAATTGAAAACCAGAAACTCATTCATCGCCATCTTGAACACTAAACAAGGAATGTAACCACCAATCAAATACGGGAGTCTATACATTACCTATACATTAGTGAAATTTTTCACTCTTATGTGCAATATTTCAAAAGTTACAATGATTTGAAGGTGTTTAGATTAATGTCGAAACATACCTTATATCTCCCACACCAATCAATTTGAATTTATCATGGCAGCAAGAGGTGCCAATAGGTTTCATATTTTAGTCAGGTTTATGAAAACCTACACAGCTTCTTAACAACGATCTTAAAGTAGTCCCTTATCTTTTAAAATTGCTTTTACTCCTATCATAGGTTTTATTTTAACTTATGAACTCGTTAAATGATGTTTTGAAAGGCCATTCTAGGACTCATTCATATTGTAATATTATGGTCAGTTGAAAAAGCATTTCCAAACCATTTTGCCTTAAATAAATGCATTAAACGGCAAATTGGCATTGAGGGAAGTCACCAAATGACCAAATAGTTTTATAATAGCGATTGCTTAGAAAAATTGGCTTTTTGGCAAAACTGTGATTTCTTCCAATTGCCATATTGAAATATAAGAGAGCATTGAGATGTGGAAATTCACCAAATTTTTAATGTAATGCGAATTAACTGTAGATCAGAGACCAATTTAGGCATTTTTTTAGAATACCTTATTTAATTCCATATATTTTCAGGAAATTCATTATTCATTTTCGAATCCAGGGTGCGGCAGAAAATAATGCGAAAATTTGTTCTTTATCTTTCAAATCTCATTTTCAACTAATTCAAGCAATAATATCAACATCAACAGCAACTATCTTTATGTAGTCCTTTTAAACAAATTTATTCAATGTGTCCTCCATTTTTATTAATAACATCCTCGAGCCGACGCTGGAAGCCAGAGCATGCCTTTCGGATGTTGACTGCCATGTGCGTGTTATGGTTGACCTCAGGGTTTTCACATTAGGATGTGATGTTTTGCAAGCTCGTGCTTCAACATATGCCCAAATCGAATAATCCAACGGATTAAGATCTGAACTGCACAAATCCTTCAACTAAAACTTCATGTTATCGTTCAACCATTGTTGGGTTCGATTGGACGTGTAACACGGCGCTCCATCCTGCTGTAGGACAACGTTTTGGTCCTCGGAGTAGTTGGCCTTCACCTAGGAAAGCACTTGGTCGTTTAAAATACCGATATACACTTCGGTATTGATTTTAACGCCAGCATCAATGAAAACAGGCGGCATTTTCAAACCGTTGGACGCCACCAAGCCAAACATCATGACACCAGCCGGATGTTTGGTTTGAAATTTGAATTTCACTTTTTCCGGAACGTTCTCCATTTTCTGCTTGAAATCAACCGGTCCGTGCGGCTGTTGGCCACAGCATCGATGCTGAAAAGCTTTTCGTCGGAGAACAGGATTATCATTTTTCCTTCTTCAACAAGGAAAGCAATCTCTTGGAACGAGTCACTCGTAGTTCCTTGACCCGGTCCGTAATCAAGTAGCGTTCCACTCTGGCTCTGGAAGATGCATGCAGGTCGTCTATGATGATTCTTCGCTTCCTTTGCAAGTTTTCTTACGGAACGCACCGGGTTGCGATCAGTTTTTGCACGGACCGATTTGATGACGTTCGGCGTGCTCCCATACTCAGTTTGAGCATTTTCGCATTATTTTCTGCCGCACCCTGTATATTTGTTTCAAATTTGTTTATGTTGATGTTAACTCGCATAATTTCCAAGGCGCATTTATTTTCGGCATTTATTTTCGCAACACTAGAACGTTTTTGTAATATATTATTTACTGTTAAATGAATCAGAAAAGCAAAGAATCGAACAAAGCAGAATAACAAAAACCAACCACGATATCACAGTGAAGTTTCACAGCTATGGCCATTCGGCCCTATGCTGGTTTTGATGACAGCCAATAAGTTTTATGAAGGTTCTCAAGTGGTCAAAACATCTTTTACTAGAACATTTTCGAAATCTTTATGGAGTTGTAAAGATTTTATTAATTTGTTTTCACAACCGTGTATAAAGTGGGCCACTTTGTACACATTTTGGATTAACAGATGCATAGAGAAGGTGTTGGCGATAAAACTAAAAAAAAATTACTTGGGACAGCGAGAAGGAAATGTTCAAGCCGCTGTTCTTTTCTTTTGGGCTTTTGATGAACGGGGAGATAAACATTACGAAGTGTCTGCTAGAAGTTGTTGCATTTATCAAGAAGTATCAGGTGAAGGCACCTTTCTATGGGAAGAACCTATGCTATTTTTTTGTTTAATTTCATAGATGAAATTGAGATAATTTTATAAATTTCTGCTTTAAAGAAGTGCCAAAATCAAACAAACCAATCTCACTTAATTTTTCAAAAGGTGGATTATTATTATTTTATTTCTCTGTAATTCATTGTTAAGTCATTTTAGCCTTTCCTACCATTGTATTTTCATGATATGTTGGTGCCAGCATCTTTAGATTTTTGAAAGTCTACGGTTTGAATGTACTTTAATGGTACAGTAATTAACATCAAACAAACAAGTCTGACATGGTTATTTTGGTTCTGTTGCATGGTTTTGTGTGAAATGCATGTTCAGATCCCATCTCTACCGAAAAATGGGCTCCAACAAAAATATTAGGACAGAAGCTTAACCGAAACCTTGCAAAACTGGAGGTGCTAAGTATTTCGTAGAAAAGCATGTGCATAATTGTGGCAGATAAGAAAACGTTTGTCATACAACCACTCGTGCGTGCATATTTTCATAAAAAAAACAGCATTCTCGGATGTTCCGCCCAGGATAGCCTTGTGACAGGTTCTCATATTTATTTAAATTCAACCTCGTAAACGCAACAGAACCGAACTGCTCGTGGTTTTTGTGGAGAACGGGCACCTAGGCTAACGAGCACGAAGCAGGCCAGCCAGGCAGGCAGCCGATGGGATCGAAATGTCAAAACCTATTTGGCCGACAAGTGTCAGAGTGCCCCGCAAACAGCCAGGTATGGCTGGCTGCCGATACGATTGAGTTCTGTCAGAAAGCGAGGGAAAAACTGCATTAGGTAGTAGTTGCTGTTGCTGTTCGCTTGTTGCGCTTGCCAATGCAACCTGGGAGGAGAGTCAGTCAGTAACAGAACAGAAATCGACTCGCGCAAAAAGGCGAATCGTAAAATGCAAATTATGCTAATACATAATTTCACATAATTGCCCCATTGCTAGCTACCAGAATTTGCGTGCCTCATGAAATGAGGCTGTTAGCATCTCCCAGGGACAAACGAATAGCTTTTTTGGTTTATAGGTTCCCTTTTTGTTTGGTTTTATTGTGCCGACCGTCTGGCTGACGATGAGCCCGTTCCTTAGATTGACTGGGATTCTGTGGTGCAGATTGCATTCGTTCAATAGTATTTATATATTTTTGGAAGTTGATGCTAACGAGAGATGAGTAGATACTTGAGTGACGAGTTGAATGTGAATGTGTTAAATATGTTTTCTACAGATGTGTTGTCAAATTAATGGAATTCTATCAGTGAGACTTTGTGTTCTGAAAGAATGATGTGTACAATGCATTGTAATGTAGTGAAATGGATCTTACTTGCATTATTAGACCGAGAATGGAATTCAAGTACCTAATGTATGATTTTGCTATACAGCTGCATCTTAACCGGAAAAGTTAAGAAAGGTCTAATCGCTCACTAACTGAAATTTGCAGAGCTTATTATATATTAGACATTATTTTCATGTTAATGAATCGTGTTGGTTTACAAACCAATTTATGCTACTTGTGAGTTTCGCGAGTTCAGCAACAAAGAACTTTGACTGAAATATTTGAGCTTGATCTTCATTCTGGTGTAGGAATTTTTCGTAGTGTAAATAATTACGATTCCTTGGGCAAGCAAAGAGTATGATTTTTCTGCCACACAATTTTGTTCATGTATTAATGGCAGGAAAAGCTCTTAATCAGTGAAGGTGAGTGCGTTGTTTTTATTCGCATCGTGATAATCAATAAGCTAGAAAAGAAGAAAAGAAGAGAGAACTTCTAGACAGAAAATACATAATTTACTCGTGCAACTTCTCTCAAGTCATCATGGCTTAAGAGATCAACCATGCATTTGAATTTGAATTAGAACAGCTCTTATCAAAATTACAGGATTAAACCATACCAGAAAAATTGAAAACGATGAACAACTCCTCGTGTTTTTTTTAAAATTACATTATGATTGACAGAACCGTCAATCATCTATGGAACAACATATTAGTAGCTCTTTTTAATGCAGATCGTACAATGCACGACTACTCTGTCAGTGTCAACAAATGTTTCGTACTTTTGACAGTACACAGATAAAAAGAAACATTGAATTTTCTGCGTTTCTAATGCACATAAAGGGAATGCTAGATTTTGCAGAAAATAATGGGATATTTCATGTAAATTTAAGCCAAATAACGCTTGAATCCAGCCTGTTGTATGAAAGATTTCCAATATTGTTGTATGGCACATGAAAAGTTGCAAACAATTTCGTTGTTTACGCCTCCTTTAGCTTGGATTTAAACGAGGGGATATTTTACACGCTTGTTATAATTAATTGTTTTTTTTCTGTGTAGCTCGTGTGGCATTGCATACGATGGTAGGTTCATAAATAGTGCACAGATAGGTAGAAACATTGAACTTTCTGCGTTATCTAATGCACATAAAGGAAATGCTAGATTTGGCAGAACTTAATGGGATATTTGATGTAAATTGAAGGCAGGTACAAATTTCATTTGTATTTAAGCCAGATATCACCTGAATTTAGCATGTTGTATGAAAGATTGCAAGCATCGTTGTATGGCGCATGAGATATTGCAAGCAATTTAGTTGTTTATGCCTCATTTTGCTTGGAATAGATCGAGGAAAAAAGTTACACGCCTGTTAAAATTCATTTATTTAATTTTTAATTTTTTCATTGTTTTGACTGACAACCGGATCACAGTTTCATGGGACATAACATGTGCAATTCAAATCGAGCAATCATAAAAAGCATCAGTAAACTTCAATGTTTCGAAATCGAAATCGAGCAAGTTACTGCAGTTTACAGGTTCAGGAGTCTAGATGTTTGCTACATGATTATTGCAGCAATCAGCTGTCATGTGATAGTTCACCGGCAGTGTTTTGTTGACAAGAGCCATTTTGCGCTGGTCGCGGTCAAAACAAGTGCAACTTCTCGCTTTCTTGGGCTTATTCCTCTAGAAGTGATTAAAAAAGGTGGAAAAGGTCTGGTGTGTTGACAAAAGTGTTCTTACTTGCGTTATTGTACCATAACAACGTAAATATTGCATGATAAACAGTGAGCAAGGTCAATACTCATGTTTTCTTAAATTTATATTATTAGACACCCAAAAGGCTCCTGACAGCCTTGGATTGGAACTAAGAAAGAAAATAATCGATGGTTACAAGAGCGGAATGTCACAAATAACGATTTGTGACAAATACCAGGTAAAAAATGGACCGTTTCAAGACTGTGCTTAAAATTTCGTTCAACCGGGAAGATTTCTGTGGACAACAGAGGTGGAAGACCACGGTCCACCACGTCAAGAGAGGACTCTATGATCGTCAGAGGCGTTAAAAAGGATCCTTCCGAATCTTCCTTCAAGGTGCAAACGGATTTACAGTTATCTATATCGGACCGCACAATCAGACGACGTGCCGTTGAAGCCGGATTATTCTCTCGACGCCCTGCGAAGAAACCTCTGATTCCACTTAGGAACCAAAAGAAAAGACTCCTGTTTGCTCAATCTGATATTGGCTGGGATGTGCAGAAATGGCGGACGGTTCTGTTCAGTGATGATTTGAAGTTCAACATCTTCGGAAGCGACGGGATTTGCCGTGTACGTCGACCGACTGGAAAACGCTTCAATTCACGGTACTGCCAGAAGACGGCGGAGGCAATGTGATGGTCTGGGGATGTTTTTCTGCGAACGGCCTTGGTCCAATTCATCGCGTCGATGGAATCATGGACCGTTTCATGTACAATAACATCCCGAAAGATTTGATGCTGCCTTATATTGAATGGAATTTGCCATTAAAATTGATATTCCTACTAGATAACGACCCCAAACACACCGCCAAAGTGGTCAAATAGTGTTTTAAGGATAATCAAATAATGGTGATGGACTGGACGCCCCAACCCTATCGAGAACCTGTGGGAGATCGTGAATCAGCGAATTGATCGTGAAGGTGTTCGAAATAAGGATCAGTTTTTTGCACAAATCCAAAAGGCTTAGGCAGCAATTCCACAAAATTTCATTAAAAAGTGACAGTGGCAATCACCAACAACATACACTAAGTTGCAAAAAAATAGCCGATCACAATTTTGCTTCCAAAAAACGCCATGTTCAAACTACTAGAACTTTGTCAATTATCAATATTTTTAGCTGAAAGTTTTACAACACTATAAAAAATGTATAGACCTTAGGAAGCCAAAATGTTATGATGATCTGATTTATAAATTTGAAGTTTTCATAACATATGTGAAAAAAGTCAATTTTGGTCATACCAATTTAAAAAATCCGTATTTCTTCGAAAAATTTAGATAACATATATTAATTTTCACCATAGCCAAAAAATACATACAACATCATGTGGACGATATTTGAACTATTTCCATCGAGTAATTTTGACTACAGCTGGCATCGAAGTTGTCGCACCAATATGAATATATCCCATTTTCACCCGATATTGACCGTGCTGAAATATCGGTGCAAAACAAAAGCCGAGGCGAATTCATCTTATTGATATACATGATTTGTTACGCATGAAATATCCCAAATAGCTAGTGTAGCCCACGAAGAACTTTAAAATATGCCATACAGTACCGATTGATTTGTAAAAAATACGTATACAGTGTTACACAGTCTTATTTGAAGAATTTGCCTCGGCTTTTTTTTTGCACCGATATTTCAGCATGGTCAATATCGGGTGAAAAAGGAAAATACTCATGTTGGTGCTTCAACTTTGACGCCAGCTGTAGTCCAAACCACTTTATGGATATAGTTCAAATTTTGACCACATTATTTTTTATGTATTTTTTGGCTATGGTGAAAATTAAAATATGTTAAAAAATCATTTTTCCATAAAAAAAATCACATCTATATATATATAAATGAATGTTTATTTGTTAGTGACGCTTTAACTCGAGAACGGCTGAACCAATCTTGACGGTGTCTTCGAATGATTTGTTCCTTTTTGTCCAACAAAGGTACAGAGAAAGAGAAAAGTTGGGAAATATTCCAGACAAAGTCAGAAAATTGGAAAATAAAAAAAATCATTTTTCCATAAAAAAAAATCACATCTTTATATATACAAACGAATGTTTATTTGTTAGTGAAATTTAGAAGGAAAAGTCGGAAAATTGGCAAATAAAAAAGGCATTTTTCCATTCAAATATATCAAATTTTGTTTGTCAAAAATGCAGAAAAATCACAAATAAATTATTTTCAACATTTTCTTCACATTTCTTCACTTTCAAACTAAGCAAACTTCAAGAAAAACCCAATTTCTAACAATCAGATAATAGAACATCTTCATTTCAGATGCCAGTGCTAAATTGTCGCATTGAAAATGCACAAAACGTTGATGTTTTGGATAGTTTCATTATGATATCTTACAGCACCGTAATCAACTCATGTCGGTCCGACAAGACATCATACAAAAAGCAACAATTTTTCATGAGTTGGAACTTTCAAAGAAACCGACTTCAGTATTCTAACATAATACACCAATTGATAACAGATTATCAATAATTAGAAGCCAAAATTGCAAATATCCAAGTTCTCCAGTATGAAAATTGGCTGTCCCCTTCAGATTGACTAAAACAATGGAGGACATTCCTGCAATTTAAAAAAAAAAACGATGTTAATATAGAATACCGATTTATTGTGTGAATCGATTTTAAAGATATTGCAAGCAATAAATTAATGTTAGACGGAACGAAGTCCGTTGGGTCAGCTAGTTCCGTATAAAGAATAGTAAAGGGTGTCCACAGTTAAATTGCATCAGTTTCAATAAGCTGTAACATTTCGCCCTTTGGGTTGATTTCACCGAAATTTTTGAGTGAAATGACCTCAGCGTATATTTCAAAAATGGAGTCGAAGGAACAGAAAGTGTGCAAGAACATTTTGCACACGTACCTCGACAACCCACTTCTTTCGCACCGAGCCATTGGAAGGATGTAGAAAATTCACCAGTCTACAGTGTCTCGTGTCATAACACGTTTCGGGGAACGTTTAACTGTCGATCGGAAGAAGGTGAGTGGTAGAAGAAGTGTTCCGCACTGTGTGAAGGATTTCAAGCAAGTGGTGGATGGATCTCGATGCGCCAGAGTCTCTCAGGAAACAGCAAGAGTCAAAGTTCCCCAAGAAATTCATGATTCGAGGATTTGTTTGCGTGGTAAACGGAGCAAGCCTTTTGTGACAACTTCAACTGTAAATGGTCAAGTATATACGAATGAATGCCTGAAAAAACGACTGCTCCCGTTGCTCAAAACACACAACATTCCTACAATTTTTTTGGCCTCTTGTCACTACTCCAAGGATGTTCTGGAGTGGCACAGGACGAATCTTTTAATACCCCAAACTGAAAAATATTGGGCTATAATGAAGCACGAACCTCGTAAGCATCCTAAAGTTGTCACTACAGAACAGGAAATGTTGAAGTCATGGTTGAAAGCGGAAAAAAATGTCGGTTTAAGCGTTGTACAAAATCTTATGAGTAGTATTAAGAAGAAAGTTCAAGCTTTTGGATTTTGTAAAGAAATAAAGTGCAATAAAAATACCTGAACCAAGATTATACACTATATTTTATTCCCTGAATATTTGCAATTTAACTGGAGACACCCTTTACACATTTTTAAAATCGGTCGACTACGATGGTCTGGGCACGTCGGATGAATGTCGAACGACAGCCCACTTATCAAGCGTATTAGAAGAGTTTCGTGGGATTGTGTTTCGCCTCTGGATCCCGAGGTAATAACTTCTGGCAATTTTTCATACGATATGCCTATGAATTTCTCTCGATTTGTTTGCTCAGTGTAGTCACGAAGAACCGGCCCTTCATTCGAAAACTGAAGGCGTCGGATACGGAGCCTCGGCAGTCTCACGATTATGATATCTGGCGCCACTGGCTTGTGCGTAAAACCACACATACAGAGCTTTACGGTGAAGCGATGGTGGTCCTTTAAACTCCTTCCACACAAGTCTCGATTGAGAGAAGTTTCAGCGTTCTTGCTCTTGCTCTTTCTGACCGTCGAATCTCACTTGGAGAAGTGACACTCGACAACACATTGCTTATAAAGTTGAATAAGGAATTACTCGACCGTGCGATGGTTACATTGTATGGGTGCAAGGATAACTAGTCGATGATATTTGATCAAAATCACATAATCTGATCATTCCTATTCTTTAAAATTTGCTTCATTTTCATACATCTTGGAATTTTGAAACAATACCATATTTGTATTATGACAAGATATCTAACATCGAACAAATAGGGTAACGGGATATAATGTTAGCCTAGCTCTTTGATTCGGCCTATGTTCGAAATATGTCATTATTTCGGCGATAATAAAAAAAACCATGTTATTATCAGGATGACCGATTTATGTTAAAGCAATTGAGACATTATTAATCAATTTATAGTTTTTCACTTCCGCGTAGTTCCCGATTTCCTGAACTTGTTCGACACCATGACTTTACTGGTTAAGCTGAATAGATTTTAAACATGATCTTCGAATGATCTAATTTAACCGAAATTGAACCTATGAACCGAATAATGCAGCCAAGATGTACAGAAAATAGTCACACGTTATAAACTAACAAGTCACATAGGTAAAATAACAATAATTTAACATGAAAACCATAGACCCAATGTTAGGAACATATTTTTATCTAGGTTCCCAACTATGGCCTGTTTTATTAAAAGCGTAGTAAAAATGTTGAGATTGGTAACATTTACAATAAAAATGTCTGAGTTTCGGTTGAAAGTTTTTCATATGGCTCATCTTAACACAAACTTAAGGAACAATATCTGTGTAGAGTGAATTAGAGTGTTTTGATTGCCGAAAGACCGCTAAATCATTTGTAAAAATTAAGTGTTCATTAGAAGTTTAAGTATAGTTCGATTTGTGAAATTGTTAATTGGGTAGAGCGAATACAGCTGGGAACGCATTGAATAAGAAAATTAGAAAAAAAGACCCAATTTAGTACCCATAGACCGACATTACATCCATATCTCTCGAAAGTTTCTGGCTTTATAAAATGAGTAGTGTAACTTTTCATGATACATACTACCAGATGGCTTATTAAACATAGCTTAGCAAGTGTATAGCTAGTTTAATTTAGTTTCCAGCGCAAATACATTTTGAATTATAATAAAAAAATTAATCGATTGTTGCATATTAGGTTGAGTCAAGGGACACATACACTAATTTGAAATATTTATCATGTGTCATTTTTGAAGTTTAACGTCATCAAAGATTGTCTTACAACGCCAAAACATGCCATTTTCTTTCACATCTGTATACTTCTCATTGCTCATTGTATTTATTCGAATGTCAAGCGCAAGCCGAAGTAAAAGATTTCTGCCTCGGACCGAATTGGTTCTTAATTGAAAAATCTAAGTCAAGTTAAAGTGAAGTGAAACACGTCATATCTTTAACTGAAATTGATAATAACTTTCTAGTTATTTTTCAAATTATATGGAACTGGTCAGTATCGTCATTTTCGTATCTTTTTTTTTATCACCAATTACTTTGCTTAGACAGCTTGAAAAACTATTTTGAAAGAGCATCATCTACGTTGAAACTCACTTTTGCGTTACCTGCATTAGTTTATACTGTCAGAGCTTAGTCATTCACGACTGACGAAAACTATTCAGTCAAAATATTTTCGTCATTTTCAGATCTAGTGAGCCAGTAAGGTTTGATTGAACATCCCAAGCTTCTGTCGTTGTCCTGCCAGCTGTTAGTGCAAAAACAAGACCATATACCTGTCAAAAAAGACCATTTTTGATTGGTCGCTTTGACAACCGCCTCTACCGCCTCCGTCGAGTTATGTTACAAGCAGGCAGTTTGTTGTTGGTTTGGCGGTGTTGCTAGTAGTCACTGATTTTTCACATTTTTCGTTTGTGACAACTCACACCAAATTTTTATTGCTGGAAAACAGCAAAGTTTTGCTGATTTTTTTGTGCTGTAATTTCAGCAATGCATACAGCAAAACCAAGATCGGTGATCAACCAGCAAAACTGATATTCAAAAAAGTGACAGCTCTTATACTGAGCCTTTCTCCTCACAGCAGAATTTGCAGCGTAAGCATCAATGAAATTCAATGAAACCTCCCGGATAAAAATAACCATACAATTACAATACAATAAAATAAAATAACATTAAAATCTATTTCCGACCATGAATCTTATTGTTCATTAATCAGATAAAAGAAAAATGCATATTGTCATTACAATAGATCTACAATT
The DNA here is from genome assembly GCA_034211315.2 of Aedes japonicus. Classification (NCBI taxonomy): domain Eukaryota; kingdom Metazoa; phylum Arthropoda; class Insecta; order Diptera; family Culicidae; genus Aedes; species Aedes japonicus. Next base: position 508,933 of record JASCZW010000070.1, on the reverse strand, counting down.
CACTCCATATGCTTGTATTTTCAACAATTGTGAAACAATACAATTAATAGTAATTGGTTCAAATTTGTTCGGAAAATAATGATTTTTTCTATGGTTAAGATACATAACAACCCCCCTTTTCTATTGTCGATGTCTCAGTTTACATTAGATTCTATTGTGGTAACAATAATTTCTATTGTCATCTTATAGTTGTGAACAATAATATTAATTTTACTATATTTTACTATTATACTATAGATTCTATTGTATGGTTACAATACATTTAATTGAAAATCTACGAGAGTTTTTTATTCGGGCTTATCGATTAACGTTTAGTTTGATGCAGCTTCATTTCCCGAACGACAAAAGAAAGTTTTTTAATTACTTTATTTTCCATTGGATTACTGTGTAATAATATCTGGCAACATTGGAGCGACCCTCGTATCATAGCAATCATAAATTTATAAGAGGTCATCTCTCTCTGAGCTGGCAGGTCCTGTCCTAGATTTGACGGTCTAAAATTAAGTTTTATTCGTAAGACAACTATAGATTCCATACAGTGCTTATAAAATGCTTGACATTAATATTTACCTGTCTTGCATAGAAAAGGATGTTCATTGAATCGCCTTACGAAATTCAGTGCTACAACTTGTTAAAAAAGTCAGAAGCAAAATAAAGCAAATTACAAATATAGTGGAAGTCAAACTACAAAAGTGGATGGAAGTATTTGATGTACATTAAATTGATCAAATCTGGTTAAACTGTGATTCATTGGGCTGTTCTTTCAGGTAATCTTATTGGTACATATATAAAATGAAATACTATCAGTGCATTTGAAAATACGAACAAACTTTTTCATATATTGCGCAAATCTATTTGTTAAACCAACGAACAAGTTTACCAAAGAAAACAGTGCAACTTTGCGATTAAAAATCTATTAATCATAAAGACAAAAATATTTTTGCTAACTGGTGTCGTCGGGGTTATTTTGATATATTTTACTTTTCCAATAAGACCGCGATTAAACATTGAATTTTAAAAGCAGCAATTTGAATTTTCCTGATTGGAACTGTATTTATTATAATTTACAGATTTTTAATGCCATGAGATTTCGAAGGAAACACGTAGTTCGTTGAGCTGAGCGAGTTTCGTCGACATCGTAGGGAATTTTAATGGAAATCATACTGATTTCTTGTGGCTGAAAACATAAGGCCTTTTTCGAATTCCGGTAGTTCAGTTGCCTCAGTGAAGGACAATGCGTTGCGTGTGCTCATAAATAACGATAAAGTCTGTCCTTCCGATTTCCAAATAACATGTACTTATTGCACTTTCGCTGCCCTGCAAAAATCGGTACTTTTCTCAATCACAACTTCCTCATACAATCATTTCAGCAGCTAGGCTAATCTATTGCTAACCGAGCAATCGTCATGTTATAAACACTATTCTACCGCGTTCACTGAACTGTTTCATAAGTCAATTGTTATCGGAATCGTACTAATCCCGATCGAAGCTGATTTCCCGCGAAAAACCTCCAACCTGTAGCTCCATTTGGCGCTTTTTCCACTCGGCAACAGAACCCAATCGCAAACTACAGCAACTTTTGGCGCTCGCCCTACGTGGAAACCGGATTCGAGATTGATGCGCACACACGTTCGGGCTGGCGATAAGGTTAGGAAAGCTCGCGATGAATCTACAATAATTCGTAAACAAAGCTCTTTCCAATGTTTGTCCCTTTGCTAGTTGGCAGCGTAAGCCATCAAGTTCCGTTGCCTGTGGTGGTGTGCCAGGCGATGCAATCAATACCAGCGTAGAAGTGGGTGGTGAACAGCGCACAGAAGATGTTGTGGAAAAGAGAGGGAGGTGAACGTGCATCAATCTGCTTTGCACAAGCCGCTCGCTCACCAATACCATCGTGCCAACCGTGGCCAACAGACGAGCGAAGCTGTGCAACTGCCTTTGGCGTGGTAGTGGTGGTGACTGTTTCAACCCAAGCTGTGCAGGTCTGTCAGTGTGTTGTGCGTTGAGTTGCAAAACTTGTTTTCCGTGGGGTTTATGCTTTGCCATGGGGCTTCACTTTTGCGGTGCATGGCCTGATCGGTCCTGAGCAGTGGTGTATGTGCGCCGTGTGTAAGGTTGTGCTGTAGGTTTCGGGTAGACAACGCCTACGAAAGAGAGCTTGTGGTTGCAGCGTCAGTGGTGTAGCAAAGGGGTTGGGTGGTTATTGATGTGATTTAAGGGGGATTTTAGGTGGTTGTTTTGAGATACGGTTGATTTGAGGTGTTTGCGAATAGGGGATTTAAGGGATTATATGATTGGTTTTGGTGGTGGCGATGGGGGAAGCGGGTGAATGCTACGCCTCTGATGGGCTTCATGTTGAATATATTTCGAGCAAAGAGGATGATGGAAAAGGAGGCGGTGCCAGCACACAGATGCACAGCCAATCAGAAGCGCCAAGCGTACATAATAATAGTGCTACGCTGTGTGTTTAACGTTCGAGCCCAACTGTGTTCGGGTCGTTCCCAAGTGTGCTCACAGTCACTAGTCTTTAACGCACTTTGTTCGTGGTTGGTCGCGCAACGAGCGTTGCTTTTTTAATAATTCCCTTGGCGCAAATCGGTCGTCGACGTGACGCACCAAAAGGGACGACGACGACGACGGTTGAAGAGAGGAAGATAACGAGTAATAATAATCATATCGTCGGCGGTTTTTTTTTCGAGCAAGCGAGAAAAAGAGAACGACAGTGAGTGGATGAAAAGACCCCACTAATCACAAAAAGGAAAGAATCAGCTTGTACACAATTTTTCATGTTATTAATGAAAATAGTATTAAACATTAAGCATAATAAAAAGTTCGCAACGGATTCATGGTCCAACGTGGCGAGAGGAGGAGTGCAGAGAACATAAAATAGCAGAAACATAAATACATACATCTTCGCTTCTAGATTACATACAATTTGGAAAACTAATATTATATGCCATTAAAAATCTTGGCGATTCACTTCGGAATTGTTTTCGATTATATCATTACGGGCACGGAAGATATGTAATTTGGACACTCGCCAAGTTTTCGGGGGATCATCGGTCTTACCCGGGCGTGACAATTAGTGACAATTGTTTTTCCTCGGTCGGAGGAGATTCAGTGCTGTGGAGGAAGAAAGCTGCCACACTCAATCGCGCACATAATAATAATCATAATAATCAATTGTGTGATAGCTGCGATTAGTAGTGATCGTTTACGCGCGCGCCCGGCTCTAGTTTTTTATTCGTTTTTGTGTGTACGGCTGTATGAGTGCAAAGTGATAATTTTCACGATTACGTGAAGACAGTGTCAAAACAGTAATTAGTTTAAATTGAAGCGATAAATTAGTGATGTTTATGTGCAGTTTTTACCTCATCGCACGAGCTCATGGTTGTGGTGGTGGTGCCCGTCTACTATTAACCCGGTACTCAACTCTCTAGTCCGGAGGCCCGTCGTGGACCTGCTGAAACAGTTGACCACGTGATTGTGATTGTGACCTATCATTACCGAAAATTAGGATTAGTGTAATTATTCCTCCAGACGACGGACCCTGGGCCTCCACTCTCGATCCGGAGTTTATGAATGGAACCGGCACCCGTGAATGAAAATTGATTTTAATTATAACAACACAATCAACCCCCGTGTCTGGCCGCAAGCCAGTCAAGTGAATTACTCCATTTGTGGAAGAATCAATTATGAGCGACTGAGCCGAGGATCGTGATCATCAGAGTGTGGAATCGCGGCTAATGTCCTAACACTAAGCATCGTTGTGTTCCTTATCAATTAGTTACTTTGTGATACATTAATCATAATTTCCACCGTCGGGTGTGCACATCGGCAAAGAAGATCATCCTGTTGACACATTAGCGCCTTTTTTTTTTTTTTAATTCGGAGCATGAAATAAATTCATCACCTTCCACGTCGAGGGCGAACAGCGACGGCCGGCAGCGCTAGAAAAAGAGAGCAAGAACTGAACAAAATATCTCCACAGGGAGTCCCATTCGAAAAACCCCAGGAAGTGTGTGAAAACATCAACAGAATCCGGTAGAAGAGAAGAACCCAAAAAAAAAATACGTGAAATAAAAACAGGGATAGAAAAACTCAGCGGTAGTCTGGGTGGATTAGTGAGTGAAAGGAAAGAAAACGAGAAACACGCATCATCATACAAGGATCCCTGTGTCGTTGCAGCGGAAAAGATAGGTGAATCCCTGAAAGAAATTCGATCAAATCGAAAGTGAGCAACCTCCCAATTCTGTGATTCCCCCGGGTGTGTTTGTGGCAACAACAGCAACAGCAACAGCAACAACATTGGTAAACAAGTGAAATAAGCTGCGTTCGAAGCACGGGTACGGGTTGAAGCTTAGTGTACCGCGCGATCACAGTGTTCCGGACCACGCCGCGTACCGGAACCTGTGAAACTATCCAGCGAGAGCGAGAGTGAGTGAGTGAACGAAGCGGGCCTCTTTCCAACGGCATTACGATTCATTTCGAAAAAGTGGCCTCGATCGGCGGCAACACGCTCAACTTTACGGATCTGGGGAGCCCTTACGAGGGCCCCCCTAGCACGCCGCAGTCCGGAATGGACGCCCCGGATGCCCCGCACACGCCGAAGTACATCGACGGCGGAGCGACGGCAGCTTCGGCGCCCGGCAAGTCGGCTTTCGTCGAGCTGCAGCAGCACGGGTTAGTGGATTACTTGTTTTTTTTTTAAATCTATTTTAGTTGAATAATATTTGGGGAAAAAAAAGTGTTACTTCGATATTCGTCCGCATCGAAAAGCGTCAGTGGTCAGTTTTTTTTTAACGGAAGCACGTTGGGTCAAATTTTGCGCCTATTTGGCAGATCAACTATTTTTCATAAAAAGTGAGATATTACATCAAAACTGTGTGCAGCGTTGTACAATCTCGAGAGTCAGTGAGTTTTGATGATGCTGTTTCGTATTTACGTGACTTTTAGCCTGAACCTGGTTCGTAACGCCAAGAAGACCTACATATTGAACCCATCAACGCAGGGGTTGGGGACCAATGGCTTTAATTCCCTTCCGAAGGAAGACGTCATCAAAGATTTTTCGTCTCAGAAAATCTTAACGGTGAACTGAAATTGATAACCAGATCGATTGGGGAGAGGCACCGACGCTTATCACCTTTCCTGCACTAACTGAGAATATGGTAACTGAAATGGGTATTGTAATTAGTCGTTGACTGCCGAACCCAAATTCCATCCTCTGAAATTAAGTGCTCATTCATTTAATATTAACATTTTGTAAGTTAAGTTTGCTTGTACTTTTCATTAGAACATATGACAAAGTTATTTATAAGAGTAAACTTATAGCTTGTTCTCACTTTTGTATTTAAGGTTCTCTAAGGAGGAATGCCAAGTAACAATTTTAGTTTTATTCCCGGGTGTGTTGATAAAGCTATTTTATAAACTGTTTTGTCTACCAACACCTCCTCTATGCTTCTTTAATGCTGAAACGTGTACAAAGGGATCCACTCTATAGACGGTTGTGAAAACAAGTTAATAAAACCTTTATAAGACCATAGATATTTTGAGAATATTCTAGTGAAAGATGTTATGACCACTTCAGAACCTTAATAAAACCTATTGGCTGCTATGCAAACCAGCATATGGCCAAATGTCAAACTTCACTGTGATATCGTGGTTGATTTTTGTTGTTCTGCTTTGTTCGATTCTCTGCTCTTCTGATTCATTTAGCAGTAAACTATATCTTGGAAAAAAGTCCTAGTGTTTCGGGAATTTTTGTTTATAGGAAAATATCCAAAACAAATAGAGTTTTACTCAGCGTATCATGCTCCAAATCAAATGCGCATTCAAATTCAAGGTGAATTTTGGTACGATAAGAGCCGAAAATTAATGCGCCTCGGAACTTATCCATGTTTATAACGACAAAACCAATTTAAACATATATATTCGATTAATGAATCATAAACTTCCTGAAAATTGATGATATTCAATAAGTCATTCTAAAAGAATGCCAAAATTGGTCTTAGATCTGCATTCATTTACATTTCATTTTAAATTTGGTGCATTTATTTTTAAACATTTCAATAATTTATCATATTCCAATATGGCGATTGGAAAAAATCACAGTTTTGCCAAAAGCCAACTTATCTTCGCAATGACTAGTATAAAACTATTTTGTCATTTTGTGACTTCCCTCAATGCCAATTTGCCGCTCAATGCATTTACTAGAGGCAAAATAGTTCCTAAATTATTTTTCATACGATAATATGAATGAGTCCTAGAACGGCATTGAAAAACAGCATTTTACGAGTTCATAAAATCGTAATAAAACTTTTGATAGAAGTAAAAGGAATTTGAGAATATCCAATTCGATATATTTTCCTTCAATGACTTTAACTTTCGTTTTTGAAAAAGACGCCTAAAATTGTCGATAAAGATTGTGACGATGTTCTAGAGCATACATTATCTGGATATGTGCCAAAAATGGAAAGCTCTCAGTTAGCAAACTGTGAATATATTTTCGAATAGAATTTATCAATTTTAAGTCCGGAAAGACTGTGAATTTACCCACTATCATAGATGTGTCATAGTTTGTGGTTGTTGTGACTGTCAGCCTTCACTCTTAAAAATAATGAATATTACGAGTGATGTTATCTTAGTTGCACTAAAATATTTGAAGCCTCAATGAAAAATATGACTCGATTTTATGTTCTTTTGAATGTATTTTTAAATCCTTACTTGAATTTCAAAATAATAAATACAGTCACACTCAAAATCATGTTCCGTATACTACTTTTACAACAGCTTCTATAGTATCTATTTGATCACTTCAAATCTATGTATGTATTGCGTTGAAAAATAGCCACTAGGTTTGAATACCATAAATTTGCCTGATCGTTGTCTTTCACAAACAGAAATCTCGAGTACTTTTTCAAATGGACGTGAGTAGCATATGGACGAAAATGAGAAAATCAGCATTGAACTTTTTTGAGTTTCTTTTTATTCCTATTTGAAAACCGGACATGTTTATCCCAACAATAAAACGACGTCTTATTCTTTCTGCAACAAAACGTTGTAAGAAAGTGTTTGTTAAAAAAATAATGTTTTACTAAAATTAATCTAAATGTAGCATATAGCATAAAGACTTTTACAAAATCTTCGTTAAGGGGCATTCAAACGGCATAACAATGATTCGGAAGTTACTTTTCAACACAAGCGGTGTATCTAAATTTTTTCCCAAAAAGTGCAAAAGTGATTTTACACCGTTTTGTAAAAAGTTAATAAAAACATTCAGAAATAATCCATCAAAAAGTTCAATAAATATGGGCATACATACATGATTTTTTAATACATGCTATGAATAACGCGTTTATTTACATTTTGTGACTTACGTTCTTTTGAAAAAGTACTCGAGAAATAATTAATTTTAACAAGTGTGTAAAATTTTCCCTCGTGAAATCCCAAACAAAGGAGGCGTAAACACAGAAATTGTTTGCAATCTTTCATGCGCCATACGACAATGTTTGCAACCCAAGTGGCACACTTGTTGCCATTCGGTTAAGATAACATAAATATGACTTGCTTAGTCATAATTCAGTAACTACAACTAATTATGACCGTAGCGTGCTACTTGGGAATATTTCATAAAACAGACTAGATTCAGGAGTTATCTGCCTTATATTTACATGAAATATATCATTATTTTCGGCCAAATCTAGCATTCCATTTATGTGCATTAGATCACGCAAAAAAAGCAATGTTTCTCTTTTTCTGTTTTGGATTCAATATTCACGACAAGGGACAGGTTAAAATTTGTTCTCTTCCGTGATAGTTTATTTTTTTCTAATACTATCCACGTTAAATAAAATGTTTAACAGATTGAATTTCATTGCACATTCATGTAATGGTTGCAATTTACAGTTGCAGACTTGCAAAATATAAACGCAGCCTAACACTCGGAGTTCATTTGATCATAACATTCAAAAAATATAAACATCCTTAAAATATTTTTAGACAATGGCAAACAACTGGGTTTTCTACTAATTCAATTTAAATGTTCTTATTTTGAAGATTAATAATCGCATCTGGAGAATATGAACAAAAATAATCCTTCAAGATAAGATTGTGCTAATTTTCAACACAACAATGCATGACCTTGAAGTACCTTTTGTTTTATTAAATTTGATATCCAAATTTTGAAGTTTTCTAATGGTAACTAGAACTGGATCATTGATATCGAAATGGGAATCATGAAGGATTCGTTTTTAACATAAATAGTAGCGGCATTTTGAAATTATTTCTACGTCATGTCATGTAAGCTATTATTTTGAGTTTCTATGCTCCTTTTTAGGAGAAAGATTAGTAATTTCCATAGAATTCCAACTATCTCTATTGCTTATCTTAACAGATACGCGTATTTCGTCTACAAATGGCAGGCTTCTTCAGTGTCTTGTACTAATACTAATAGTTGAGTATGTATGTATCATGTATGTATATGTATGTATGCTATCATTTTCAGTTTGTATGGTTTTGTAAATTAAAGAACAGATGCAAATTTCTGTCATAATTTTTTCCTATGTAAATAAAAACATCTCTAGGATGTACTTAAAAACAGCTGAAGTTGGACAATATCAACGAGAATTAGTAGGTCTATTAAAAACGTTTGCTAAACATGCCGAACATAACATGCATCAATGCCGTTCATAAACCTGACTCCTGACTTTCCAGCATTTTTCCGTCTTCACATCAGACCTTCAGTAAAATTATAACATTTACATCCTGGTTGCTGTTGTTTTCGTTTTTTTGTTGATACTAATTACTGAACTTTTCCATAGCCGCCAGATGTTCATTCATCTGCACCGAACAGATATTTTGCTCTTGTTTGCACAATTTTTTACTGCCATGCTTACCACACAATCGCCTCCGACATCTGTATTAAAATTGTTATCAGTGACAATACAGCGTTTTTCGTCAAACTGTCTTTACTTAAACTAGTTAGTTGTTACTTATATTCTAAATATTTTGAAGAATGGACATTTGATTTTAGAATTATTTGAATCAGTGAATTCAGCGAAACACTTTTTAAATTCTATTTATTCTTAGCCCAGAGTAGCACACAAATATCATCGTTGGTTGCATTTGTCAAGAAAAAGTATTGCTTACTTGTAAACTTGTATGAATTGTGTCGCTTCGTGTATGTTCATGGTAATGGACAGAAACTTCCACTACTTTTTACAGCTGTGTTCATGGATTATTGCTTTGATTTTATGATATTTTAACCCAGCGAAAATTCTTTGCTGCAAATTGCAGTACCTACACCGAAAAAAATAATGAATTTTAACAGCCGCGTATAATTTACCCTCGTTTAATTCCAATACAAAGGAGGCGTAAACAGCGTAATTGTTTGCAATCTTCAACGAGCCATACGACAATGTTTGCTATTTTTCATACAACAGCCTGGATTCAGGCGTTACCTGGCTTGAATTTACATGAAACATCCCATAAATTTATGCAAATCTAGCAATCTCTTTATGTGCATTACCTAACGTAGAAAATTCAATATTTATTTTCAACGAAACGAAAAAATATAACATATTTGCTTAGAATTTTTAGTTTTAGCGTTGCAAAATTAGCGCTCTCTTAGGTTGCAACTAAGTAGTCCTTGTAAATTTTGACGAAAGAAGTATCATTTTTATTCTAATTTAAAACTTTGCATACGAACTTCAACCGCTTCGTATCCCCTTCCCAGGATTGCATGTAAGCAGATTTCGCGGGAATTTTCTTTTAATGAAGGTTTATTGATGGGACTGTGAACAGAGTAGAAACCTCTACGCCAGGCTTTTGATGATATCGTTGCGTAAATCCTTTCGAATCATTTTGCCAGTGTCTTCCAAGAAGACGCTGTTGCAAATGACTCGGAAGGAGCCATATGTGGGTATTGTGAATCCTTTCATCTGTTTCTTAAATAGAGTATTTTTGGGATAAGCGGAGTATGAAGTTTTTTGATGGAAAATATGATATTATACCCGCAGTACATGTATTTTTTAGTTCTGACAAATGCAACTATTGAAAAAGCAATTTCAAAATATTATGGGATAATAATGATTCCAAGACAACACAATTATATTCCACCATGAAACATGCTGCAAAAAATAAGACTACCTAAACTAACGAACCAACCATTGATTTAAAACATCAAAAACGTCAAACAAATGATGCATACTCCGATAGTCCAGCTTGCTGTCACTTTGCATTAATATCACTTTGTGAACTTCATGCCAGTTTGTAAAAATAAGCAAATGGTTTGAAAACCGGGAAAAAACAGTTAAGAACTAAAAAAATCTTTTTTTTTTTAAATTAAAACCCCCTATTGTCTTTTCGTTATTTTGTTATTTAGTCGTGTGTCATTTATGTGCTCTGAAAGTCTTTCGAAGCAGTTTTCTCGAATCAAAAGTAAGAAGTTATTGAATTGTTTCTAGTGCATTAGAATGATATAACTCCTTTTGAAGCATTTCACCAACGATGCAAGGATCATGTCGTCCATAGAGATGCTGATGTAACTGCCTCAAAAGTGTTACATTTTCAAGTTTGCTATCCCTTTCTCTCAGTCCTGTCGATATCCCTCGTTTTATGTAGTGGCGTTTCGTGTTTTTGTCTTTTTGTTATTTAGTTTGTCAGTGTCTCGTTTACAATTTTTTCTTATCTTCGTAATTTCTTCGTAATTTGTGTAGTTTTTGAGTTTTTTCATCTTCTGTTTGTATGGAGCCTCTTCATGTCATTGTATGATATGAATTCTATTCCGCTCAATGTCGTGTCAAATGCAGTTTTGCCATGAATGTGCGGGTCATCCTTCATATTTTAGGGTTCTTTTAAGTACACTCCCGTTTTCATTTCTATATTCTTGACGGGTTTGAGCTTTTTAGTGGAATACCTGTAACTAGGAAATGAGAAGAAAGATTAGTAATTTCCATTTAATTCCAACAACCTTTATTGCTTATCTTGACAGATTCGCGTATTTCGTCTACAATGTGCAGACTTCTTCCGTGTACTAATACTAAGGTGATGCTAGTTTCCGTGAGGGTGCTGAGAGTTTTGGGGAATTTACGTTTGATTCTTATTTCCCCTCTTTGTTCGGAAGTACTTCGGATTTGATTCATTTCAGGGAGTCATTAGATTCCGGTTGAAAAATTATAAAGAAACTATCGACGGCAAATTCAAAACACGTCACCTTAAGACCAAGGCCTGTTCTGATCACCCAGTTTTGTTCAGAGTTAGCTGCATTGCTTTAAACTGCATTAACATACCGCAGATCTTGAATCCATAATAGGAAAGTTCACAAAAGCAATTTTCCGTTGTCAAATTATATTTGCGATGTATGTCGATTTGTCTGAAACGAAAAAAGTAGTTCCGGTCAAATGCAAAAAGTAAAGTCAGGCTAACTAAAACTGTTGACATGAAACGATTCCAATTAAATTTCCTGATACAGGTATACCTCGATAGTACGTACATCAAGTTTCTCACTTCAAATCGCAATCTCATAATAATTACTGATTGCATCTCCAATCTCATATCACTATAAGAAAGAGCAGCTTCTGTTCTTTCTTTTAGTTGTATAAGATTTCAGATACAATTAGTAGTTTTTATGCGATTGTGATTTGAAGTGAGAAACTTGATGTACGTACTATCCAGGTATACCTGTACCGTTGGTATTGGGACTTCTTTCAAGATAGTTATATTTCGCTCACGATTTAGTGAATCAAACATTTCTCTCATTTGAATATGTTTGACCGGTATGTGGCAAAAAAGTACAAATGTTCCTTTTTCGATTTCAATGTGTTTTGATGATAGGCTATTGAAACTTTGTGACATACTAGGTTAGTCTAAAAGTTTTGAAAGTGGAAATTTCAATACATTTTTTTGCTGGAGAAATCACTTTTATTGCCCTGTATAGTTTCCCACCAGATCAATATACTTGGTCCAACGATCTTCGAACTTTGTTGTCCCATCACGGAAGTGATTCTCTAGAAGGCCTGAAAAGTACTCCTCGTCAACGGCTTTCACCTCTTCGTTTGATGGAATATGCTTTCCACGAAGGATTTTTTTAGGTGTAAAGTCTTCCAAGTCTCGTTTACATTAAATCGATGCAGAAAATCCTTTTTATCCTTTCGAAGTTGCTCCAAATCTTGCTAAGAAATTCGTATTCGACCGTGTTTTTGGTGCATTGTTAGCAAATGCGGCACCCATTGTGCTCACAGTTTTTTGATACCCAAAACTTCAATCAAAGTATGCCTTGTTGTTCCATGTGAGATACCTATGGTGTCAGCTATCACATCCACAGTCGATCGATGATCGTTCAAAACCATATCCTGTATTTTCGCTATGATTTCTGGTTTACTTTTTGGACGCCCTGAGCGTGGAACGTCTTCAACGCTCACACTCTTAAACCCATCGTTGAACGGTTAAAAATAAAGGACTCATTCAGTACTTTCACCATCTTTGCATGGATCTCAGTAGTCGGTAAATCTTCCAAAACGAAGAAGTTAGTCACATTCGGATTTTTTCAGCGTTAAAAATTACACTGACAGGCCAATTTCAAATGGTTTGTGAACAATGAATGAATTGACAGATCGAAATGAAATTGGTTTTTCTACTACTCCATAGATGTCACTTTCAAAACATTTGACTAACTTAGTATTATATCTCATACTTATCATTTAGAAGGAATATTTAACGAGGGCATAGTGAGAGGGATCGCGAGAAGGTGCTTCTCTTTTGTTCAGTAACATAAAAGGCCGACAGGGTACATTTGTACCTACGGAGCAAAAATAACTTTTCCTGGATCAGGAATCCAGATCGTCATATCAAAAATATTCCTGGGTGATCATTCCACGACTTTTTGTGCTATTACTGCTTACATTCTATTGATATCTTACATAACTATTCCATTTTCGGGATGGCCATGGTTCTGGAAATAGTCGTTTAAATAAGCTCTTATACATTTATTTTAGATAAAACAAAATATAAAATTGAGTGCTCCTTAACTTATTGACAGTCTGTCACAGTACACCAACATCAAAGTTGGCAAAGGTAAATGTAAAGGTTCTGCGTTGTTTCATTTGTCGTGATTCGCGGCTGGGTTGTAATAAATAATCGAAGAATTATGCGGCAGGTAGTATGAAGTACGTCAAGACAGCGAGTTGATGAATGAAACTGCACATGTTTAGTCCGGTGTACGGACTTTGGGTGCGTACGGTACGGGATTTGTCCTGTGAACGAAATCAACAGTTTTTTGATTCTCCTTTGGCAAGAGTTGAGTTTGTGCGTAAATTTTCCTTAGCCAAAACAGTTTTAATTGAGGTCTGTTGAAAACGAGGTACTGTTTGCCTCACGGTGTTTATTGAAGCAAACTTTACTAAGAAAAATATATGTCGATAAATCTTTCTTCGAATAAATATTTTGGGCTCATTTCTTGTATTTAGGATTTGAAAAAAAAAAATCATTTCTTAGATTTCAAATTATGACAAAGAATCAGCTGAGATCTTGAGAGCAGCAATACTGATTCTAACGCAACAACAACTTTCTACCTGGAACACCGTGATGAGTGTATAGATCATTTTCCAACAGATGACGTACATTCAATTATGATAACTGGTTGGCAACAACTGTTTCCAAAAAAGAGTAAAAAGTTAATTATTCAGTAATTGAATAGAATATAATGACTAATATAAGAACATACGTTTTTACTCTTACAGGAAGCCATTTCTTCATTTTAGTTAGGTGCAATTTTCCCTCAAGACTGTTTAAGTTTCATCACTCTAACATCTCGGCTACTGTCGCTTTGATTATTATTATTACTAACGATTTATTTCATATGCTGTAATAGAGACCAAGAAAACGAATTTTTATGGCTTTTTCACATAATACTAATAAAATAAATACAAGTGTTCCCGACACAAATGCCACATACATGGTAAAGTGTCGTTAATAAATAGTAATAATAATAATAATTCAAGTGTAGGTTATCCATATTTATTTAGAAAAAAAACATGTTACAAATTACTTAAAAGTATAGTATAGTAGAATGTTTGTATATAAGTTGAGGAGATGCGATGGAGTCTTGAGTGTTGTCTGATTTCATGGTACTGAGAAGGTTTGTAAGCATTAGACGAAATACGAGTATTTGTCAAAGGATAAACAATTCCGACGAAACTAGAAAGATCACGGGAAGAACAAAAAATACGATCCAATTTAGACAGAAAATTCCAAAACTCCTCCCACCCCAGCAACATAAACAGAACAGGTAGTGTGTAGACACGCGTTTTTTTTGCTATGGCACGATGCGAATGATTTGGATTTTCAAAATGTGCATGGCAAAATTTTGTCATGAATCCTTTGCTCTTTTGACTCCATTGCAAAAACTTTACCGCACCTTTCATCGATACTTGGAGTACAGCAATAATTCAAAGTTCCAAACATTTTACGCTAAGCGTTAATAAATATAGATATTTGCGTGTGTTGCAATTTTAACCTAGACAATCTTTATGCTAAGAGGTTTTTTGAAAATTTTGAAAGATTTTTAGAAGAATTTGAAACCTGAGTCTTATTTCTACACATAATTTAAAAATTGTTTGTGCTTTAGAATGGAGTTTTTTTTGTAGATTTTGTCAAATTTCTTATAGATATCTCGGGATCATATGTTCTCTGATATCAGTAGTAACGGCATGGCATTCCAATGCATTTTCTAATCAAGAGCTGAAGAACGTCATCAGTTACAATCGTATCGAATATGGTACAAACTATTGTGATCAGAATCGAGGTAACCCATTGCCTAGAAAATTGACATCAAACCAGTTAAGATCAAATCCAAATAGTTGATAGATTTCTGACTTCTGACTATCTGGATATTGAATAGTCTCCTAGCAAACACAAAATCGGATATAAGAACAAAGTGGAGGCGATATACGTACATGCATCAATTTTTTTTTTTTACTTATTTATTTTCCGTCGGCCTATTTCCTCACATGGTGACAATCACCGACGCCAGGGAGACGACTCCACCACCTGGACCCTACCTAACGACTCATGACTATGAACCGGGACCAACGGCTTTACTTCCCTTCCGAAGGAAGACGTGACCAAGATTTTTTCGCCTCAACATGCATCCATTTGACTTCATGTCAAATGTACGTATATCGCCTCCACTTTGCACTCTTATCCGCTATCATATACGATCCTATGTTTGCTGGGCTAATACACCCCGCCAAACAGGAATCAAATAATGTCTCTATTTCGAGTTTCTTTGGGACATCCTTGATTTTTTTGCCAGATATGAAAGTAAGTTGACCAAATTTCGTTTCTACTGGAAAACTTTGGTTTTAAATGAAGAAAGAATTTAATACTTGATATGCTCATGGATAATCGCCTCGCCACACTAGCTTCATCAAGACAATCACTGATATAAGCACAGTAGCTTTTATCTCTTTTAATCTTAAGGGTGGGTTTGCGATAAATTTTGCATTCAACTGATCATGTTTTTTGTTGTTACATGAAGCGCGTAATCGATAGTGCTTAAATTTTGGTTATAATTGCTTTATGCACGCACAAATCAACGAGATTTTACCTGTTGTCAAATAATTTTTTCCAATGCACTGTCATAGTTATTAATTTAGAGCTTGCTATGCTAACACCATGAATTTGTATATTGTTTGGCAAGGAAGATGAGCAAATTTCCAACACGGAAGACTATCTCGCCACCGGATCTAGTATCGAACCCGCCGGCTCCGGAAAAGATAAAGGAAATGCTAGATTCGTCACAAAAACATGAGAATTATCATGTAAATCGAAGTCTGATCAAGCCTAAATCTAGTCTATTGTATGAAAGATTGCAAACATGTTTGTACGGCGCATGAAAAATTGCAAACAATTTCGTTGTTTACGCTTCCTTTGGCTTGAAATTAAGGGCCTACGCTGAAGCATTCTCGACGGCAGCCGTTACCTAAAAATTTAAACTTGATATAAATCAGATTCTGTATTAGATATTGAATATTTCATCACATCTGTTGGTATGTTTACTTGCTGTGATGAATTTGATGGAGTTCGATTCGATGTTCATTCACTATCAATCGAGATGCATAAATTTGAAACAGTGGGGAAAGTTTGCACGGCCTGACATTTTGAATCAGTTTTGAGACGTTTTTGACTCACTTTCGTCAGAACTGGAGTCACTCAAATTTGAGTAAAGATAGCTGGGATTGACAAGTCGACAAATTGAAAACATCCATCTGATTTGAGTCGAAGATTTTAATTTGTCGACTTGTCAATCCCAGTTACATCAACTCAAATTTGACTGACTCCTCCAATGACGAAAGTGAGTCGAAAACGACATAAAATTGAGTAAAATTGGCTGTCCGTGTGTGTGTGGATGTGTTTGAAAGAGAGAGAGAGTAAGAGAGCTAAAAAGGAAAAACATACATGGAGCAGCAATTCACCTTAAACGAGGGAAAATTTTACGCGCTTGTAAAAATGTGTTATTTTTTACTGTGTACAGCTAAATTTGATAGCTCTGCCTTAGTATCTTTGAAGAAACAACCATTTCAATTCAAAATAATCAATGATTTTTAGTTTATACTGTTTGCAATTTTTATTCCAGTTTATATCATATTGATGGAATGGAATTTATATTTTGAACCCAGTAGAACTAGCTTGTTAGCCAAATTCATCAAAATTTACATCGGAGCTCTGATTTTGATACCTACCAACTGCAAAAGAACACAGAAAAGAATGAGTATTAACAGGCGCCTAAAATTTCCCCTAGTTCAATTTCAAGCCAAATGAAGCGTAAACGACGAAATTGTTTGCAATCTTTCATGTGCCATACGATAATGTTTGCAATAATTCATACAACAGGCTAGATTCTGGCGTTATCTGGCATAAGTTCACACGAAATATTCTATTATTTTCTGCCAAATCTAGCGTTCCCTTTATTTGATCTTCATAAGCCTTAATATTAAAGAGCTCAGATTAAAATATCTCTCGAATAACAAAACTTGTTGTTTTGGATACCTGGGAATACTTGAGAGGTACTATTTTGGTATTGTGTTTCCTCAATTTGGTATTCGCAAAACATTGTGGAAACAATTTTATGGTATTATTCACTGGTATTTTACCGCTTAATCTGAGCTCCTCAATACCAAGGCCAGTTATCTAGTTATTCGTCCCTGCTAAGGATTCGACGAAGGGAATGCTGGAACAATATGGTTTATCGTCTCTTTCAATTTATTTCTACGTCTTCGAGAACGCTCGCATGTCTTTGAGGATGCATGCACCTCAAGATATCTAAATTTTCCATGCCTCTTGGAAGTGTGTAGTAAATTTGGGTAGGGAATATCCATCCTAGTAATCTCTCACTTTTTGAAAACAATTCAAAATATCTGAAATTAACAGAAAGATAATGAGTAACCGAAGAACATCGTTGAAAGTAAAAATAGAGAGAGGCATATCGAAAACGAGACATAAGACGGGAACAAGCTTATATGAGTGACTTTTCTTCTAAACCTTATAAGCGACGAACCTCTGGAAACTCAACAAGAATGAGGCTTAGTTTCAAAAACTTTAAATAATGTTGTGATGCAGCTGATAATGATTGCATTTGTTTTTATCATTTCCATTGCCTAAATTGAATGCTAATTTTACCATCAGTAACTGTCAATACAATGTATACTTCTCACCCAGTTGATAACAAAAACAGATTCCGCCTGAATCTAGTCTGTTGTATGTAAGATTGCAAACAATTTTACGGGGAAATTATACGCACCTATTAAATACATTTTTTTTTCTGTGCATATATGTGCATTAGAAACGCTGAAAATGACACGTTTCCTTCAAACTGTGTGCGGTATGAAGAAATTGTTCATTTAAGATTGAAAACTAATTTTAGTCTTCACCAATGACAAAAAAAAAAGGATTTCAACTTGTGACTACACAGAAAAATATAATTAATTTTAAACAAGCGCGTAAAATTTCCTTTCGTGTAATTCCAAGCCAAAGGAGCGTAACCAACGATATTGTTTGTAATCTTTCATACAACAGGCTAGATTTAGGCGTTATCTGGCTTGAATTTACATGAAATATCCTATTATTTTCTGCCAAATCTAGCATCCTTTATGTGCATTAGATAACGCAGAAAATTCAGTGTTTCTTTTTATCTGTGTAGCATAATATTGTCTGTTATTTAAAAACACCCGAGAACGTACACAGAAAAAAATCTGAATTTCTATTGTGATGTAAATATAAGAACATGTGAAATTGTATTTCATTTCACACGAAGCAGCAACTTGCAAAAAATATTGAATAGAAATTTACACTACTTTTTCGAGCTGCGTTGTACACGCACAGTTTGAAAGGAATATGTTATTTTCTGCGTTATCTAATGGACAAATAAGGTATGCAAGTTTTGGCACGAGTTCATAGGATCTTACTGTTGTATAAAAGATTGCAAACAATTCCGTTGTTCACACTTGCATTCAAACGTTGAGAAATGTTACGCATCTGTTAAAATTCATCATTTTTTTTCTGTGCACAATCTTATTTTTGTCATACAAGAAGATCATCTTTGCTGGTTCCCATTTGAGTTTAACTTCTAGAGTTAAAATTTATATCCACCATCCTAGATTCTCCCTCATCGATGAATAGGGCTTGATTACAATCAGTATGTCTAACCCAAATATCCCCTGAAAGTCCCAATTTACACCACCCCAACCGCGTTTCCGATAAATCTAATTGATTAATATGACTTCAAATTCTACCAATGACTCCAACCCATCCAGCATGAACCGGCAGGTAACTACAAGCAATCATTCATTGCCAATATAGATCAGCAGCAGCAGCAGAAAAAAAAACCTTCAATCTTCCAACCCGAAACACGCACAGCCATCAGCGAAACCCTCCGAGGCGGTAGGTTTTTATTGCCTGTGCGCATTAATATTTTCAAGATCAAGATGAAACACTTTTACTACCATCATAGAGAGAACCCCGGCTCCTCTATTTATTGACGTGCGCGTGTAGTGATTATATTTACTTTTTCACTTTGCTTTCAATTTATTCCCCTCCTAGCACTTTGTTGTGTGCTGCGACGTGATCTTCTTCTGCTCAACGGCGGCGGCGGCGGCGGTGGATTACTCCAGTAGCATCATTATGATTTTACGATGCCTAATTCAAATCTTAGAGGTAAAAAGCAAACATGAAACCCGATCCTCACCAACGCACTCCGGAGAGCCCAAAGGGAAGCAAATAAAACTGTGTGCGATGGTAAATATTTGCTGGGCTTCTCTTGTCGTGGCGGATAAGTGTCTTAATAAGTGTTTCTGAATTTTGTTTGATTGCTGTTCATTCTCTCGGTTGCCTCTTTCGGCGTGTTCCTTGTCAAACTATTATTGTTATTATCCATTTGTTTGTCAGGGGCAAATAAATCCGATATTATATGCATTTCTAATGCGTTCGGTGGGCAACATTGTAGCCAATTTTGCTTGGATCATTGTCTTTTGTGGAACAAAGTGGCCTCACGCACTATTCTCACGCATCAAGCTGAGCTGGCAATTTCTTTTTACGACATCTCGTGATTGATTTATAAACGCTTTCGCTGCGAACCTTCCGGGGGATGGGGACGAATGTTTCGTGAAATTTGTTCCGTTTTCTAATCCTGCAATCACATTCTGCGGCTGCCTGCATTTCACTATTTTATCTAGGCTTGGATTCGTGTGCCCCGCGTTCATGGAAAGTTCAGGTCTATTCCATTTGATTTATTTATTTGTGCTTTTATTATGCTGCCTGCCTGCTGCTGGAGAATAAGTAGCGCCGGGAAGGGTTGGTTCAATCGATGGGTTAAATGTCTATGAATAAGAGTGGCCCGTGCGAGTTGTGGAATAGTTGCTGTTAGATTTCCTGGAATAACAACAGGAGTTGAATTAATCAATTACACCTGTGCTACAATTTGTTTTCCTTAGAGCGATGGAGTGTTTCAATGTGTCGAAAGTAATGTAGACGAAGGTAAAATTATCGGAAATAGTTAAGTGCATTGTACAAATAACTATCCATCAATTTCCGCTTATATGCTTATCAATCTAACTCAGGTAAGATTCAGTCTAATGAAGCTATTAGTGATAGTTAACATTACATTGGGAGACGATTTGAAGATCATGTGTCGAAATGTCAATATAATGTACTGGCATTAGAAAATGAGAAGAAAGATTAGTTATTTCCATTTCATTCTAACTACTTTTATTGCTAATCTTGACAGATCTGCGTATTTCGTCTACAATTTGCAGACTTCTTCAGTGTCTTATACTAATACTAGTACATGACACTGAAGAAGTCTGCAAATTGTAGACGAAATACACGTATCTGTGAAGATAAGCGATAAAGGTAGTTGAAATTTAATGGAAATTACTAATCTTTCTTCTCATTTTCTAGTTTGTACTGGTATTGTTTTTTTATGTAAAATTATTACCGCAATCAAATAGACTACATCTAAGATTTTTTAAGTTTACTATAATATTAAATTTTTTTCACTGAATTACATGATTTAAGCTCAAGGACTAACATATGGATAACATAAATCTAATAAACGAATGTTTTATATTTTTCGAGATTCTTAAACGTACACAGAGAGAATAATTAATTTTAAGGAGCGCGTAAAGTTTCCCTCCTTCAATTCCAAGCCATAGGAGGAATGAACAACTTAATTTTTCGCAATCTTTCATGCGCAATACAAAATTTTTTGCAATCTTTCATACAACAAGTAAGATTCAGGCGTTATCTGGCTTCAGTTTACATGAAATAGCCCATTATTTTCTGCCAAATCTAGCATTAGGAAACGCAGAAAATTCAATGTTTCTGTAGTGTAGATGTGAATGTGAATGTGTTGACTTGCAAAAAGCTAATGCAAAGCTCGGCACAGCTCGAAAAAGTAGTGTGAATTTCATTTTAATATCATACACATAACTGGAACATTACACATTTTTCAAATTTCACATCATAAATCGTGTAAAGTTCTGGGACGCTCCATTTATTTCGGATAATGTTGTTTACAAAAACTAGTCTTTATTACAACTATTTCAGGCAAGTTGCTGCTCTAAGTGGAAGGAAAAGGGGTTTTACATGCTGTGTTATTTACATCATAATGAAAATTCAGATTTGTTTTACTGTGTAGTACTGTCGAAGTGAATCTTGAGCTATCAGTTGTAAACTACAAATCGGCAAAAGTCAAGAATACCATTGCTTGAACTTGCGATGTACAGGTTTTTCCCCCGAAATTGGACGTTTTATGTTTATTTAAATTTGCTCTGCTAAACTTCATCGGACTGACAATTTCAACAAACAAAATTTGTTGTGATCGTTTTGCAATATATACCATAAAGCTTTGATTTTTTTTAAAACTGACATAAGCTTCACAGAAAAAAAGAATCATTGAACTTTCTGCGTTATCTAATGCACATAAAGGAAATGCTCCATTTCGCAGAAAATAATGGTATTTTTCATGCAAAAGTAGTCCGATAACGCCTGCATCTAGCCTGTTGTATGAAAGATTGCAAGGATTATTGTATGGCGCATGAAAGGTTGCAACCAATTACATTGTTTACGCCTTCTTTGGCTTGGAATTCAACGAGGGAAAATTTTACGGGCCTGTTAAAATTCATTTTTTTTCTGTGTTGCCTGCCTTAGCAAACCAAAATTGTAGAATTATTATGGCTTACTAAATTTTTTGGAATTATAGTCGTTTACGAATTATTTCGTTCAATTGTGGTCTATTTGTTTCTATTTGGATTTTTTTTTCGCTCGACGGGACTTTGCCGGCCGCTAAAATTAGTGTCATTTGAAACATTTACAGATGAAAATGAACATGTAGAATTTTGCAAACAATAATGCACATAAAGGGAACGCAGTAAATGGTATAAAATTATTTAAGAAACTAATATAACATGACTCACGTTGATGCAAATGTAACCTTACAGGTCATAGCTGATTTTTATACCATCGTGTTATGCTATGCATACCCTTGCGGAATAGTTGTAAATTTCCCGTAGAATACACTCCTGGAACCCTTTTTTTGAAATTCGAACTCCAAGTGTTTCGTTTCATTGTTTTTCGAAGACGCCTTCTTCGCTCGGAGTTTATGCCGGTGATAGCTCGAAAACTAATTATTCGATTGAGGTGAAACTTATAGAATTTCTCAATTATAGTATTACCTTCTATATGAATTAAAAATTGTTGTAATATTTTATTATTAAAAACGGAAACATGCGATACAATGGCGGAAAAAATATGGTTTTTTTTTCAAAAAAGTTACGCCAAAAGTGCATTTTTTTTTATTTTGTTTAATTCATGTACCTACTGTTAATGTCATTAATGTATTTTTTTGGGTAAGCAGGTTTCGGATCGAAACTGCGACCAGGAGAGCCGGCATAAGCAAAATGCAATGACTTTTTCAACGTTCTCTTACGGCCGTCATTTTGTTGAGAAAAAATTGAAAAAAATATTTTTGTATACTTCATGGATACACTTACACTTGTAAAACAGTTTCAATTGATTTAAGTAAAAACATCCCCTTGAATTTTGTTTTCAAAAATGAGTTTTTATCTCGTTCTAACTGTATATAAGTTCAATCAAACTAACGCATAAAAAGAAGTGAAGGGAGGTTCGGAATCACCACAGGAAAATGTAATAAAAGCATTTGCAATTAAAGCTTTTCACCAATAAAAATCGCTTATTCTATCCTTTAGTTTATGGTGATGTCGGTTAGTGTGGGTGACAAACAGATGAAAAAAAACATTGCATTTTCTGAATTATCTAATGCAAATAAAGAGAATGATAGATTTGTTAGAAAATCATGGGATATTTGTGGGACATGGACATGTAAATTTTAGCCAAATAACGCCTGAATCTAGCCTGTTGTACGAAATATTGAAACCGTAATTGTATGGCACATGTAAGATTGCCAACAATTTCGCTTGGAATTAAACGGGGGGAAATCTTACGGGTTTGTTAAAATTCATTATTTTTTTCTGTGTAATTAAGCTTTTGAAGAGCGTGTGTTTGCAACTCCTCTTACCGCTTTTTCTAGTATTGATAAAGAACCTCCCTTTGATTTTTTTTATTATAATCTAAGAGAATAATTTTTTGTGCCTGCTAGTTGTGTACTGCTATAAACATGTTTAGTTGTTTGGGAGCGTAGAGATTTTTCAAATGTACTGTCATATTTCATCCTTCGTATCGATGTGTATGGAAGTAGATGAAAATTATAAAAAAAAACCAAAGGAACTTTTTGATATTTTTGTTTATAAACACAAAAAAAAAGAATTTTAACAAGCGCGTAAAATTTATTCGTAGACAACGAAATTGTTTGCAATCTTTCGTACAATAGGCTAGATTCAGGCGTTATTTGACTTCAATTTACTTGAAATATCCCATTATTTTCTATCAAATCTAGCATTCCCTCTATGTGCATTATATAACGCAGAAAATTCAATGTTTCTTTTAATCTGTGAACATAAAAAAATGGTGTACACACGTTTTTGTTAAAATTTATACTCCGTATTTTAGTTTTTGAGGGCTTTTGCTAACTTACTAAAGAAAAATCGCTTTAAATTAGCGTGTGTATACTTTCCCTAGTTAGGTCCTGATCGGATATATTTCCGGAATGTTGAGAATGGACCGATTTGTTTTTTGCATTTTTAAAATGAATAATTTTGGAGGCGATTGGGCTTAGTGCCTTGATATCCATCGAAATCACTTAGGGAACGTCCATTAATTACGTCTCGCAAAAATTTACTTTGTATAAACCCTCCTCCCCCCCTTGTCACGTTTTTTGTATGGACCTTCAAATGTTTTTGTATGGATCGTCACGTTTTTTCAAACCCCCCCTCCCCCCTTACTGCGTGACATAATTAATGGACCTTCCCTTAACAGTAATAGCATTCAATATCATGATCCAGTTTAAACCAACCTTTTTTCGATTTTTCAAGCCGACGACCGCAAACTATCAAGTAACGATCTAATATGGCCTCCGATTTGTTTCAAATGAAACTCGCCGTTTCTACACGTCAAAGTAGTTATCACATTGGATCGTGTAGACATAATTTGACTGTGTTGAACTTCAGTGACTTAAGTGACAAATCGTTTCCTGTTTGCAGTTCAACGTTGTTTAGTGTTACATGAATCTATTTACAAAAATCTTCTTATATTTTTTGTGGTAGTTCAATTCATATATTCATAGATAAAAATGTTCGTTTATTCTTTTGGTTTGTCAAATCTTAACTGCTGTGCCTTCCACTTAACCTCTTCCATTAAATTTTGCACATTGGTCTCATCGACCTTTTTCGCCGCCGTTAGATATAAACTGCTACTCGTTTTCCATTCGTATCACTCGATTGCCTTTTTCCCATATTGGCAACTCGCCAATTCCGGCCAGAACAGCACAGGTCTATTATGTTGCTTTAGAAATGGTTGCTGCCACTTTTCCAGGGACTCCTGGACGTAGTTCTCTCGATTGATGGTTCCCCTAGTGATGAAATTGCCCGCCAGACGAGTTATTTTTTCGGGAACCTCGATAGTTTGATGGTTTTGAAAGTTTTGGGCACCTTCTCTTTTCTTGATGCAGTATAAAACTCCTGTCCTGGAAGCTGGTTGAAATCCGCTTTCACATAAGTTTTGTCGTCATGGACTTTGTCGAACTTTGTGAGCATATTCGTGCTTTACGGACGTGTTTTGTTTGTAATCTCGGTTCGCCACCTTCACCATCTTAAACGTCGACAATTCGGCTCGTTTCATGGCCCGCTGTACAGTAGTATGGGAGACATTTAGCTTGCCAGCGACGTCCCGGATGGAGCGCTTAGGATTGCGCTTATATTTCGCCGCCACTTTCTTCATCGTCGTTGCAACGTCCGGATTACGATTGCCGCCGCTTTCAGGCTCCCGGGCGATCAATTTACGCTCCCCGAACACTCTTAAAACGTTTGTCACGTTTGATATGGCCACATCCAGCATTTTTGCCAACTTCGCTCGCCAAGTTGGAACGCCAAGAACGTCGGATTCTCTTGTTGCGCGAGCAAAATTTTGACACGCTGCTCCTCTTGTTTGGACGTCATTTTAGTTTCACCGATCAAGTTTAAATTTTGCACATACACATACGGACTCAAAAGGCTTCAAAAAATCGAAGTGAAAAGAAAAATCTGTATTTTTCATATATCCGTGCTAATGACTATTGTCAACACGCCTATGATCTCGAAAATGTTGGGGTAAGAATTATTTGAACTCATTACCATTCATTAGGGTACACAAAAGACCTGTGAATTTTGGCAAGCTGTCCGGATGATTATTTTGAAACAAAGAACTGGATTGTTCTGTTAATCCTCAAAACATCGTCCAGTGTCAGCCAATTGGAAAAATGTCCGGCGAAAGTTAATGAAGATTGGCAAGGTGACTTGGATTGCTGTAAAATCAGAATGGCGTGCATGCAGCGACCAACAAGATGCAAGGATAAATCAATTTTCTCAAATTAATTCAATAATTGTTTCGCTAATTTTTGATTGGATTGTGTGCAAACTTTTTGACACGATGCGTTCAACATTCCTTTTCGTGAATCCCACCACAATACAGAACTTTCTTATTTCGTGTTTGGATACTAACTGACCGAAGTTTGTTTTTATCATAAATAAATCGAATGTCGAGGTTGTTGTTCAATAATTTGGAATTATAGACACTTTATGTGAATATATTCCAGACAAATACATTTTTCCATTTAAAAATCAAGCATGAATTGGATGTGAGAAGAAAGCATTTAAAGTAAAACTTTTATTTACCGATAACACATATACAGAAAAAAATTAAATTTTAACAAGCGCGTAAAATTTCTCCTTATTTAAGTCCAAGTCAAACGAGGCGTAAACAATGAAATTGTTTGCAATCTTTCTTTCGCCATACAACATCGTTTGCAATCTTACAACAGGTTAGATTCAGGCGTTATCTGGCTTAAATTTACATGAAGTATCCTATTATTTTTTTCCAAATATATAATTCCTTTTATGTGCATTAGATAACACTGAAAATTCTATGTTTCTTGTTGTCTGTGTAGTAACAAATGTAACACATTTTCTTTAAAATGCCATGTAGCTAATTTGGAGTTTTCAAATAGTATAGTTTAGGGTGAATTTTTTCCTTTCTTTTATCTCACTCTCGCAAACTCATCTTGCTATTTCAAATTGATAAATCTCGATTGTTACTGAATAAACATCGAATCGAACTCTATCAGATTGCTCACAGCAAGTAAGCACACAAACTGATGTGACTGAATTTTCAATATTTAGTACAGACCAGAGTCATATCAATTCTAAATGTTGAGTTAATGACTGCCACCAAGAGTGATTCAGCATGAGCCCTTAACGCAGAACCTTTCACAGGTAGCAGAAACAAATATTCGAAGAAGCTAGTTTTTTTAACGGTTTCGTTTCGTTTTATTCATCAAATTTTAATTTTCCGAAAGCGATTTGTATGCGTTGGTCCTGTGGAAATTTACGTGATATTTTAGTAGTATATTAATGGATTTTAGAAAATTTCAAATGCTTTTGAGCGTCTAATCGTTTAAATGGAGTATTTAAAATTGTAGATTTTTGGTACCCAAGTTTTGGGCCAAAAAAAACTGCCAGAACCGAAATTTTCCATCAAGTGTGCTCTGAAAACCTTTAAATGCATTTATCTGATTGCTTAAATAGCGTTCGAAACCATTTTTGCGCTAACTAGCGCCAGCTTCTAAAATGTGATAAATTATGCTATGGTATGAACCATCATAAAAATTTAGTTGAAATATTTTTTTAATGAAATTAGTTGTTTATTGTTTCAATTTCGTTTAGTTGATGTTTTAGAATCTTTATTTACCTTTTAGTATTTTTTTTTGCCTTCTCAATAATAAATATTTATAAAGTGTGTGTTCGATAAAAATGTCTCACGACAATTTACTGTAAATTTTGAACCTTATGAGTAGAAAATTTGCAAATTTCAGTAAATCTTATTCATAGTGTATTGTTCACATCTGCCAAGTTTCATAGTTATTCTGACAGTTGTTCCAGTAATTTTGTCTAAACAAGAAATTGTCCGTGAAAAAATGTTGTGCACTTACAATAAAAATTCAAAGGCGTCCCTCCGATGGATGGCTATTAAGCTTGTAATTACAAATTCAATTGCGTCTCGTGTAATACGATCCTTCAAGGAGCCTCTGAGTGCCCGAAGGAAGCAAGGGAGTGACCGAAAAAGTGGTCCAATGGACAGTAAAATGGCCAGGAAAGTGGTGCAACAGTGCAAGAACCGTCCAAACATGTCAATTCAAAATGTCCCAATAAGTCCAAGGTATTAGTTGATTTTGTGCAAAAAATAATGAAGAGTGCTAAGTTACATGTTTACAAGGCGTAAAAATCCCTTACCCGGAATGAAAAGTTAACCATCACTGCGAAAACCCATGCCCGGAAACGTTACTTGTTCCGTTGCTCACCAAATCGTGCATAGATGAAAAGAAACATTGAATTTTCTGAGTTATCTAATGCACATAAACGGAGTGCTAGATTTGGCAGAAAATAATGGTATATTCCATGTAAATTGAAGCCAGATAACGCCTGAATCAAGCCTGTTGTATGAAAGATTGCAAACATTGTTGTATGGCATATGAAAGATTGTAAACAACTCGCTTGCAAAAAATAATCTGTGTGTAGTATGATAGATGACGAAACTTACGCCAAAGCCGACTTCCATCAACTTCCTGGGCAAGAATATTTCGTTACCTAGTCTAATATCGATGTTCAGAAGGATGCTCGTAAGACGAAATTTGCTAAATTTGCAAAGAAGTTCCTGATCTATCAGGCGATTTGCGGATGTGGTGAAATAAGCGCTACCATCGTTACTTTTGGAACAATCAACGATGCGATTTACACGGACTGTCTTAAGAACCGCATCTTGTCATTCACAAAAAAGCACAAAGAATCGACTCAGTTTTGACCTGATCTAGCATCCTGCCACTACGTTCGAAAGGTGTTGGGGTGGTACCGATCCAACGGAGTCAACTTTGTGCCAAAAGATATGAACCCATCAAATTCACCGGATTGAACCCAATTGAAAAATTTTGGGAAATAATGAAGATGGAACTTTGCAAATATCCCAAAACTTTTAAATCATAGCTGAAATAATGTTGAAGAAAATGTGGATAAACACAACAAAAACACTGAGAAAATCGGTTGTATAAAATTGAATGGGTTGAGTGAAAAGAAAGGTGCGGGGCATTCGAGATGGAAGATGAAATTGAATTAAACAAATTAAGTTAATCATAACTCCTTAGTAGGTTTGCATTCCCTCAAAATTGAGAGAAAATTTAATTATCGGTTTACTTTTGGTGAGTAAAATTTTGTGACCCATTTTTATCGAATACACCCTGTAATTAATATGAAAATAAATAGCCTCCGACGACAAACATTTTTACAACGTTTATGCTCGTCAAGATGTGCCTGATCGATTGGTCCATTGGTGTTTTTGTGGAACAATAAATATGTTATCTAAAACTAATCTTTTAACTAAAAGAGTAATTTGTAGTTTAGGATTGGCGTTGTTTTTTTTTCAAGTTCATTGGAATAAGATGAAAGCCTACATTTGAACTTAAGACTTTGCAGCATTATTTTCTAACATAAACGCAATGCGCTCCTACGGAAAATGTTATTTTAAAAGTATTTTTTTGCATCTATCAAAATTAGACCCAATAAGACCAAATTGTTTATTAGGTGAGTCATATTTCACCATATAAACACAGTTATTAGAAAACTACTAGTACGATTGTGGTTGGAAAACTACGAAATTAAAAAATGACACTTTACGTGATCATTGTTGAAAAAAAAATTTAAACTGAAACACTTTTTTCAAACTATCACAAGTAAACCCGAGCAAATTCCATTAAATTCTACTAGAAAAAAATTATCGTTTGACAGATAAGCCTATTTTTTCTGCGACCTACAGACTTCTTCGTGAGTTTATGGCTATCCCATGGATTTATGAAAAATCCAGCATCCTATGTTTGTATATTAGATAACACAATGCCATTTCTTATTTATTTTAAAATTACTTCTCAATTTCATGGAGAGGAAACGTTCAAATT
This sequence comes from Aedes japonicus, assembly GCA_034211315.2. Classification (NCBI taxonomy): domain Eukaryota; kingdom Metazoa; phylum Arthropoda; class Insecta; order Diptera; family Culicidae; genus Aedes; species Aedes japonicus. The sequence continues at coordinate 479,772 of JASCZW010000070.1, read as the reverse complement.
CGAGTGTATTTGAACGTTTCCTCTCCATGATCCCCACATCTCACAACCTTTGGCATTGTTCAAAACTCTAAAAAAAAGCCTCGCACCGTAATACGCCTGACGTTCACGTCGGATTTGCAATTGTATCGTTCATTGAAAAATCGATGTTCGTCCAATTAAGCAATTAATTATACAGTTTGGAGGGTAATTAACACCAAATCATCAGACGCATCATCGGCATTTTGATTTATTCATGTGTGCAAATCCGTGTCTTCTATTTCCCCCGGCATCTTCGACAACAACGACGACGACGCTAACGGCTCTAATGACGTCGCTGTTGGACACTCCAAGCTCCAATCGGCTAATATTGGCCGCTCAGCAGCAGCATATCAGCCGTGCATTCCTCGAGGGGGTGCTGGCTGGTTGCCTAGCTACTGACGGGTACCGTGATCAACCATATTGGCTATCGCGATCCGAAACGCGCGACGGCTACAAATTATACATCAGCTATGCTTGAAAATTAAAGGTGTAATGAAATCCGATTTCAGCTAGATAGGCACACTCGTATCTACACTACTCATAGTGTTTACCACATAGCTACAACGACGGCGCGGCCAATCTTGCAACAACCGAGAGCGACGACGGATGGGACGCCCGGTGATTTGTTAGATGAGAGCAAAAAAGGGCAGCAGACACCACTATTTTTTTTTATTGTGTGTTGTTTCGCTTCGTGCGCACAATGACAATGTATGTGGCATGCGATGATTATGGTGGTCGTGGCCGTATGGTCGATGGCAAAGATGACGAATCAATTCCTCCGTAACCGGCAGAGATTCCTTCACGATGACAGGGGGGGAAAAAAATGATTTCAATTGAAAACCAGTAGCAATTTGTAGCCGACGATTTGACCGACGGTGTGACATGGCAGTTACGATTAGAACACCGTTTGATACCTTATGGGACTAACATTCCTGAGATTCTAAAATGACATTCGATTGCCTACACCGTCGGTACGGGTGACGGAATTCGTTGGTGCTACTCGGAAACAGAAATTCGACGTGAATCACCTACTTAACCAACGTTCCTTACCGACTCACAAGACAGTACAAATCCAACCGATGATCGTGTGAGTGTGTTCGTGTCTTCGAAACGGTCCGGGGTTCATTACTTATTCATACTCATTTTTCGCTTCTTACAGTAATTAATACAACTAATGATAATTATTAGCACCGCCACTATTAGTGTTATTGCTATTTGCCGCTGGTGGATCGTTTTGCTACCGTTTGGCCACCAGCAGCTATGTGTGGACCACTGGTGCTGGTGGTTGCGGTAGCGGGCGCGACGTCGCGGTTCGCATACATATGGGAGGATTTATTTTACGGGGCGGCAGCAGCAGCAGCAGCCGTTTTGCCTTTGTGCGAGATGGTCTTTCCTTTTGGGTGGCGATCGATTTGGTGTTTGGCTTGCGCTTGGGTCAGCACACGATTTTGATTAAGTTTACACATGGACAAGATTTTTGAGCTTTTTTAAACTATCGCATGGGAGCTCACCGACGCCGATTAGTGAGAGATGTTGCAGTTGGTTGTGTTTACAGTATTTGGTACAACCGTTTGAATTGATGATCTTGAAATGTTTATTTTGTTATTAGACGGGAGAAATCTAATTTGATTTTTTCATCTTACAGGATTGTTAGTTTACACTGTAACCCAATAATGGGTAAAATATCACCCATTTCAAACTTTAGTGGGTTAACTCCTTTAATGGCTAAAACGATTCTACCCATTACAGGTACACCTCGACAGTACGTACATCAATTCTCCTACTTCAAATATAAATGACATACAAACTACTGGTTGTATCTGATCTCAGGAACAACCAGTAGTTTTTATGCAATAGCGATTTGAAGTGAGAAAGTTTATGTACGTACTATCGAGGTATTCCTGTAATAGGTAAAGAGCCTGTACGTCAGGCTATCGGGTATTTTTTACCCATTTTACAAAATATTTGTCATTTGGGAAATGGGTATGCAATACCCATTTTACAAATCGTTTGTTATTTACGAAATGAGTACGTTTGTTAATTGTGAAATGGGTATGAAATGCCCATTTTTCGTGCTATGTTTTTACTTGTGAAATTAGATAATCAGCATAAGCATAAATATAACAAATCTCACTGTATTTACTGTATTTGTATATTTGTTCGTAACGACAACCTTTTAGCCTCAGGCCTTTTACCTCTCAGGTATTTCACATCGACAAATATTTCGGCGACATTCAAGTGGTCTATTGAAACGTTGTCATCACATCGTTGTCATCCAGAGAGATTCCTACATCGCCCAAACATTTCCTGAAGACTAAATAATTTTGACGTAAACACATACTCGGAAGTACGATTCTACCGATGAAATTGATGCATTTTATATTATTATATTAAATTATTAACGTACCTCTCAGATTTGGGAAGTTTTCGCTATCCAATATAGCCTTCAGTTCTTTCATACGTTACGCATAATTTTGATTTTGAAATTATCCATCTTATGACAGTTTCATATAATATCAAAAGATGGGTACATTTTTACCCATTAAAAGGTACTGGCCGGTTACAGTGTATACAAAAATCATTGACACCAATTCAAGGACGTTACACTGAAAATTAATTTTAGTTTATTGTACGAAATCGGAGGTAGAACTAACAAATATTTTCGTTGTTTTCTGTAACGAAACTGATTTGTACTATTTGAATGAAGCTACCTGCGTAATAAATGTCACACGTGGAACTGTCAAAAGCACGAAGCATTTGTTGAAAGATCATTCGTGTAGTGTACGAAAACAATAAAAAGAGGTACGCATATTTTGTTAAAAATAAAAAAGAAACACTTTCTGGTGGTTGCATGAAACAGATCTTTTTTATCGACTCGAAATGTAATTGAAAAAAAAAGCGCAACCACGTGTCCAGCGTTTTTTAAATGTTTCTGACATGGGATTCGATCTTGTATAATTAGATAGCAATGATACTGAATCGATCGTTGATCTCACTAAGGGCCTGTTATTAAACCACGTAGACTCATGTTTGAAAATCTCAGACCCCCTTCTTCCTCGTAGACTTTTCTCCATATATTTTTTTGAATTCTTGTTTGGAGCGTATAATTTGGTCAGTCAGCCTGAAAAGTTTACGTGGTTTATTAATAGCCCCTAAGAAGGTACTTGAGTAGAGAGTGTAGGGTTATAATTCTCGACAACGCTTTCTTTATGCATTAGGATAAATAAATTATTCCCGCCCATCCCAGCAACAACATCATCTTGCATGAGTACGATAAAAGAGAAACAGTGATTGGTTGTTCTTCACAAAATTCTTTTCGTGCATTATACAAAAAGCTTTAATGATAAGATCTCACCAGATAAAAAGAAATATTACTGTTTCATACAATCTACGAAACATTTGTTCTATGTACTATTTTACGAAAATAAATTTTCAGTGTAGTAATTGAGCATTTTGCCATAAGTTTATGGATTGTAAATTTAGATTTTTTTTCCTGAACAGAACTCGTTTTTCTGGACTGTAATAAACAAAATTTCAATTGTATAGTGATCTTCACATGTTTTGAAAATATTTGTTATAAACACTTTTACGAACGATTGTAGTTGGAAAGCGATAAAAATATAAATACCAACTTCACTCGAGCACTCGTGCACTCGACTTTGGAAAAGCCTGCAAGTTTCAGACGAAATAGTCCTGTCTGTCAAAGGTGCTTGTGGTAACGAACGGTGTACTCCGCTTTCCACAAGTACAAATCACTATCCAAATTAAAAGCTTCAAGGCGAACCTCCACTTGCCAATGCAAGTTCCATTTGGTGATCAGTTTTTGAGTTATGCAGACACTTGTGTTTCATTTGTATGAGAGTCCTTCTTTCCAGAAGTAAGAGGGGTCTCAAACCACCATAAAAACATTTTTCACCTTCAATAACCTCCACATGTCAAATTTGGTTCGATTTGCTTGATTATTTCTCTGGTTATGCAGAAATTTGTGTTTCATTTGTATGAAAAACCCCTCTTTCATAAAAACGAGGGGCTTAAACTACCATTGAAATATTTCTTGCCTCCAAAAACTCCCACATGCTAAATTTGGTTCCATTTACTATATTAATTCTCGGCTCATGCAGAAATTTGTGTTGCATTTGTATGAGAGTCTTTCCTTTCCAGAGATACGGCTCGCTAACTATCATAAGAACCTTTCTAGACCCCAAAAACCCCACTTTACAATATTTCACGCCGATCGGTTCAGTAGTTTTCGAGTCTATAAGGTTCAAACAGACAGATTTTAGTCGACTGAAACTTGACGCATTTCCTTTCATCGTGCATTAAAAAATTTGCACATTCCTCATTTTGAAGATGTGTGCTTTTAGCATCATGCCTCTAATTTGATTTTGAGCTTCGCACTTCAGTTATACAAATGTCGTCGGAGGAAGAGAAGCAACGCATCAAAATTTTGCAAGTGCATAGCGAAAATCCAAACTACTCTCACCCCAAGCTGGCGAAAAGTTTGAATGTGGCTGAATCAACTGTTACCAACGTATTTAAAGTGTTCGATGAACGTTTGTCGACAGCCAGGAAAGCTGGGTTTGGGGGGAAATCGAAAGCCGGAGGTCACAGAGACGACAAAAGGAGTTGCCCGCTGTTTCGAGCGCAACTCTCAATCTAAGATGTCGCAAAGAAGCTGGGAGTGGCGCCTTCAACCGTGGATAGAGCTAACACGAGCTGGACTGTCGACTTCAAGAAAGTGGTGATTCCAAATCACGACGATAAACAAAACACGTCGGCCAAAGCACGATTGCGAAAGTTGTACACGACGATGCTGACGAAGTCTGATTGCGTGGTACAGGACGATAAACACCAGAGCTCCGCCCAATCGAGCAATATTGGGCCATCGTCAAGCGGAACCTTATGAAGACTCAAAAAGCTTATGTGAGCGAGAAACAGTTCAAGGTAAACTGGTGTTCTGTGGCGAATAAAGTGGACAAGTAGACTGTACCAAATCTTATGGCAGGTGTTAAACGAAAGACCCGGCAATTCGCATTCGGTAATAAGGAAGCCTAGCTGAATATTTTTTTCTCGTATTCTGTATTAACTGAACTTGAAAAAGAAAAAGAATTTGAATTATTAATAAAAGCTTTGATCGACTCACACACATTACTGTTTGACCAAATTTTGATCGGAACACCCTTTATGTATAGGATACTGTAGAATTGAAAAGAGCAGAAGGGACAAGTTTTGTTGACGTTTGACATTTATAAGACAACTACAAAGACTAGAGGTTGCACAGACTGTACCTTAAATATAGAGCCAATTTCAACGGCCAACTTTATCTAGCAATAACCAGTATGGACAAAAGTGGACAATTTCGGTGTGCAACAAGTTTCACCGACTGGAGTGGTAATCAAACCGTGGCAATGGTCTGAATGATAGGTGACGCTACATACCGTTTAACTATGAAGCTTAGACATATTTCGCGCACATGTTTACTTCCTGAAATATGGATACTTTTGTTGATATATTTATGAAACATAATATATTTTATATACTAATGAGACATAACATAACATAATAACAAGATACCAGACATAAACAAATACTTCCTGAAAATCATCAGAGCTACATATTTATAACATATAAGTTCGTTGACTGTGGAATCAAGATTTTGTTGTTGTACGGGAAGAAAAATCTGCAACCAGACTCCTGAAGATCTTAGGGTGTGGGGTTGAGGGTGACAATCCCTCACGTGCCTCTAGCTATGGACCCCTCTCGGAACCACCTTTTGGTAATACTTCGGGAAGGAGGCTATTGTGCTTTAAGCCCCTGCTTATGCCCAACTACCTGTGACTTTAGTAGTTAGTTGGTCCCTCTGTCAAACCGCCGGTCATTTCACCGACTGACTTGGAAATCGAGGACGGTACGGGAGACCACCGTGTTAACCGCGTCCCTGATTTCCAGTCTCTACACATTTTTCAGACTAGGTGGTGTCCTGAGCGCGCCCTCATCCCGTTTTTGTGTCGTTTAAGCGAGAACAAGCGAAGAACACATGTTCTGCGGTTTTAACGAATTCTGCGCATACGGGACATGCGAAGGACTCGGTGTGCCCGTACTTGAGTAGATACTGTCTAAAATAGCCATGACCAGACAGGATATGTATCAAGTGGACCGATCCATCCGGATATCTCCGAGATTAGTCGGTGGGTCCACCTACCTTTTGGGGATTTTTTCCATTCCCTCTTACACTTGACCATCGATGTGGCTCTAGTGGTCTTACCGATACCTCTCGTGCTTCGTTGTTCAAGGCACTTTACGAGACTTCTATTGTGGCGATAGTGTTGGGCATCATTCCCACTAAGACGGACTAGGTATGCACTAACCACCCGTAGGCACATTAGCCTGTGTGTTCTTTCGAGCTTGCCAAGGTTGGTCACAAGCGGTGCATGTGAGCAAACGAAAGCCCCTGGCCCACGTTGCTTTGCCCATACTGAGGTTTGGCTGGCCGGCTTGAGTAACTGCTTTGAGTGCTAAAAGCTACCTTGACAAGCTTGAACGTACACATAGATTTTTTGTAACTGGTTTTATTTCCTTAGAATTTCTGTATGTTACGCTGCTTTTGCGAATAATTCTACCACCTCCTAGATTTCAAAGAGATCTCAGGGTCAATAGACTCATGCAGATTTTAAGCTTACTCGTGTGACTTGCAAGGCTAAGATGAAAATTCATAGAAAAAATAACTAATTTTAACAAACGCGTAAAATTCCCCCTCGTTTAATTCCAAGCCAAAGCAGGCGTAAACAACGAAATTATTTGCAATCTTTCATGCACCATACAACAATGTTTGCCATCTTCCATATGCAGGCTAGATTCAGGCGTTATCTGGTTTAAATTTACATGAAAAATATCATTATTTTCTGCCAAATCTAGCGTTCTCTTTATATGCATTAGATAACGCTGAAAATCAAATGTTTCTTTCTATCTGTGTAGATTCTACACAGAAAAAAATAATTAATTTTAACAAGCGCGTAAAATTTCCCCTCGTGTAATCCCAAGCAAAAGGAGCGTAAACAACGATATTGCTTGCAATCTTTCATACAACAGGCTTGATTTAGGCGTTATCAGGCTTAAATTTACAAGAAATATCCCATTATTTTCTGCCAAATCTAGCATTCCCTTTATGTGCATTAGATAACGCAGAAAATTCAGTGTTTCTTTTTATCTGTGTAGCACCGAAAGGAGCCAGAATGTATCGCAAGGCGCAGGGTACAATATGTCTTCTTCTTTTTTCTTATAGTTTCAAGCTTATTGCTGTCACAATTAGCTTATTGCTTGCTCAGAACTTATTTCATTAGTTCTCATTTCTAGTTTTTAATTGGGAGCTTTCGATGCAAGCTATCATTATTGCATTAGTAGGTTGTCCTTAACGAAACATTCCTGGACCAAACTGGGAATCCCACCCAACAACCTCCAGCATGGTGTTGCCTTGTAGCTGCGCCTTTACCAACTGAGGTAAAGGAGACCCCAAATAGTTTTCTATTATCAAGTAATATGGCCAAAACCATTCAGTTTTATTATGCTTTATGAATGTTTTATGAAAGCCACTAGAAATCCTTTTGTTTTTAATATGACAGTAAGGGGTGCCAATAGGTTTCAAATTTAAGTCAGGTTTATGGAGAATCTTCACAGTTTTTTTACAACGATCTTAAAACCACGTCTTTTAAATTACTTTTACTCCTATCAAAGGTTTAAGTGCGACTAAAATGCTTTGTTGTTTGAAATGCCGTTTTAGGACTGATTCGATTTATCTTATAATCAGTTGAAAGAGCTTTTTAAAGCCATTTTGCCTCCAGTAAATGCATAAAACGGGAAATTGGCATTGAGGAAATTCACCAAATGACCAAATAGTTTTATAGTAGCCGTTGCGAAGATAATTTGGTTTTCTGGCAAAACTGTGATTTCTTCCAAGCGCCATATTGAAATATATGAAATCATTGAATTGTTGAAAAATAAATTCCAAATTTCATATGAACTACAGATGACCTGTAGATCAGAGACCGATTTTGGTATTCTTTTTGATAACCTGATTGAATTTCATAAATTTTCAGAAAATTCATTGATTTAAAATCAATAAATCAATAAATTGCATTATTTCCAAGGCGCATTTATTTTCGGCTATTGGCGTACCAATATTCACCATAAAATTAAATGCGCACATGAGTTTGAGCATGATACGCTGTAGAAAACTCAATTTGGGTTGGATTTCCTGCAACATTAGAATTTTTGTCTTAGATATACTTTACTGTTAAATGAATCAGAAGAGCAGATAATCGAACAAAGCAGAACAACAAAAACAACCACGATGTCATAGTTTAGTTTGACAACTGTGGTCATTTGGCTCTATGCTGGTTTTGATGGCAGCCAATAGGTTTTACGAAGGTTTTCAAGTGGTCAAGGTGTTACCTGTAACTAGAACATTTTCAAAATCTGTATGGTCTTTTAAAGGTTTTATTAATTGGTTTTCATAACCGTCTATAGAGTGGGCCACTTTAAACACATTTCGGCTTAATTGATGCATAGCGGAGGTGTTGGTGGACAAAACAGCTTTGTATGTAGTTTTATCAACAAAGTCGGGAGGAGCGCCATACGGCTGGAATAAAACTAAAATTGTTACTTGAGATTGATTGTTTACTTCACTCTACTTTCAAAACCTAGTACACACTTCATTTGACATTGCAAAACGGCATCATATGCAACCACCGTATCTCCGAGCAGACAGCTCAAAGATCGTCACAATTACTTCAACCGAAACGACCCACCTCACAACCTCCGATAATAGTTGACTATTAAACAATTTCCTACGCAAGTCCGCGCAGTCTCCAATCGGAAAGTTTTCCTCCGGTTTTTCCTACTTCCTGCTTTGCGCAGAAAAAATTTCCCATGGACCCGAAATCAGCATCCGCCGTGGCCGCCATGGCAACCGAAAAAAGAAAAAAAAAGTGTGCTCAACCGCAAATCTCGCGCCTCTCAGGCACGCCAAATCTTCGATCGATTTTCCAATTTGCACGCGGATTCGGAACGGATGAAATTATTTCCAATAATTGTTACCCACGGACGTATGTATGCATATTTGTTTGGTTTTGCCACCACTGACTGCTGGCTCGGTGGGGAGTTGGAGCAGTTGATTGATTTACTACGCATTTGTTTTTCTTGGCGTGCTGCATTTTCCCGAAAATCCCCTCCCGTCCCTCAAAATTCAGCAAAACACTGAGACCTCGATCGCGCAAGGCCCAGTTTCTTTGTAGTTAGATTTTCGGTGAAGATGCTGGTGCTGGTTGACGACAGACAAAGCTAGGGGGTGGTTATTTTTCTCCATGCCATGCAAAAGATTTGGCTTCGGAAATTGGAGGCCATTTTTCTCCGAAATTAAATTATTACGGCGGGGAAATTATTCATTTTTCGACTGCTGGTTGGAAAATAATTTTGCTCGGAAATTACTTCTAATTTGGTTTTTTTTTGCGAACGTACGTCTTGAGCAAACCAACCAAAAACATAGCCTTAATTTCATGCTAATTTGTGACGTGTTTTTTTTCTGATGTTTTTCTTCTTCTTTCTTTTTTTCAATTTCAGCTACGGTGGCATCCGGAGTGGGTATCAGCATTTCAGTGCACAGGGCGGACAGGATTCCGGCTTTCCGAGTCCGCGAAGTGCATTAGGTTATCCCTTCCCGCCCATGCACCAGAATTCCTATTCCGGTTATCATTTAGGCAGTTATGCACCTCCCTGCGCTAGTCCACCAAAAGACGGTAAGTTCCATTCACACTTCGAGATATTGATCTATGTAGTGGACCTTGATTTTCTGCGTGTTGCCAACCAATCAAACGACTCCAGCCTAATTGAAATGTGGTTTCTCAACCAAGTGCAAAACATTAAAAAACAAAGGATCAATTTCCATTTCCCATTGACATTCCACCAGCAGCGTCCGAATGCTGTCAAGCTGAACGGCAAACGTCAGCCTTACCGTTATTGGCAGGGCTTTGGGAAAGGTTACCGAATGCATATGAATGAAAACAATTCCATTTTGCAATTATATTTCGCACCTTTCCGCTCAAGTTGCGGACCTCGATATATTATTATCCAGTGTTCGGTGAAGGATTGGGGGAAGGGGGGGTTCTACTGACCGAAACCTGGTGACCACGCCACTTCTCTAGGGGGAACGCCGTCAGCACGGAAAACTGCGGTGCCAGCAAATTAAAGTTGATTGATTTTCATTAAAATCGAATGGCTAGTAGTCGTGTGCGCTCTCGGTTGATAAGCAGCTGACCCTTATGAGTTCCCCAGAGTGTCAGTGTTCTTTTTTTTTGGACTGTGACCATCTGTTGCTTAACGGGTTCACTGGAAATTCTGGTGATTGAATCAATTTTATGGTGTTTTATTGATTTCCTCGCTTTTTGAATGGGGAATATTTCGAAAAGAACTCGAAGGATGAGCGTGCTGAGGGCGACCTTCACATCCAAAGCCCCTGGGGAGTGACACCAAGGTTGATGCTTACCCAGTTCTGGTTGACAATTTCACGGTCCCCTTTTGGGAAGGCAGGCTTGAAAAAATGTACCCAAAAGTGTACAGCAACAGCCAACTCCTCGTTCATTCCGAGGCCACCGCCGCCGCCACCAACTTAAGCCCCACTGAACGTGTGGAAAATCTCTCAATCGAATTAAAATATGCAGACAAATTTAAATTTTTAATGCAGCACGACAATAATGACAAAATTCAATTCAGGCACCCGTCGTGTCGCGTCGCTGCTCCTTTCTTGCTATCAAGGAGAAGAAAACGCTATCGTCTTCGTCAGTCGTGTGATGGCTGGCAAAGGATGGATGGGAAAGCTTTGGGCATGGTTCGCTTCGCTTGCCTGATTACTATTTTGGGTGTTGTCCATCCGGAGCAGTTTTTGCAATCCAAAACAGACGCAAATCCTTTGTTGTTGTGTTGCTGCACGTTCGGGGCATGCGGTTCTTTGGGCTACATGCATATGGAGAGCCGTGTACAGGAAGGCACTTTACTGCGGAAAAGTGCCAAGGTGTACAGGACCACGCTGACCGGGTGACAACAACTGCTGGCCGGGCTCGGAAGAACTACTGGCAGATGACTGACGGCCGAGCGGTTGAGAATACAAAGGATTTTTTTTTGGATTGGTGAGGGCATAGTGCATCTAGAGGACAGATGATACTTTTCATTTGCTTCTTGGTTAAGTAGGGTTTTTTTTCTCTTTGCGGTGTTGCATTTACAAGTTTGTTGTCATATTGTTTCTTTGATAGGTTGTGTGGAAGACTAGATGAAATTAACCTGAAACATCATAACAGAATTTTCTTTATTCTGGACTAAACACTTGCGATTTAATTGTGAGAGGAATATTTGATTGATATATATTGTATAATATTACTGACCTTATTAATCACTCATTAGCCGGAAATTTTGCCTTTCTTGTTAGCCATTGAGCTGCACCGATTCGTCCGTCTTTTTTGTATTTGCCCATCGGCCCCAATAAAAGGACAACATTTGTAGATTTTACTGATTTCTAATTTCTCTATCGTTTTCTTTTCGCCTAGTGCTGTTTGCTGATTCCATTTCAGTACGGCATACTCGTCTCGAAATTCTTTTTGAATTTTCGTCCTGCAACTTCTCGCTGCTAAGAACACTTGCTTGTTGATTCACTTGCTGGGATTGGTGCAGGATCGTTTAACAAACCCAACCGCACAAACCAATCTGCACTAGTAAAATCCATCGAACTGTATTTTCTCCTCTGGTTCAGCCCGATGCACAGTGGGCAAGAACTGATGAAAAGTAAAGAAAAAATCTGTAACTTTTGTCGCTTTTAAGGTAAACAAGGCCATTTCCGCTTGGAATGGCAACTGAATGCAACTGGTTTCTATCACCGCTCTCGATCAACAAAATAATGCTAGTCCAGTGTAATTTTTTTTGGAGAATCGAATAAAAGTTGTTTCATCTACCACACGGCTCTGTGAAAAACGATATGGCTGATTTTACCCCACTTTCGCTTATATTATTGAATAATTTATAGATATCTTTGATCGGAGTCGCTCAAGATCAACCAAGTAGGTCAAAAAGTTCCTAGAAATTTCCTGGAAAATCGAACAGAAGTTGTTTCAACCACCGTACAGCTCTGTGAAGAAAGATATGACGGACTCACCCATATAGTTTAACCCACATAGTTGAATTATTTATCCCAAGAATATGAGGGGAAATGGGGTAAAAGCAGCCATATAATTGTTCACAGAGCCGTGTGGTGGTTGAAAAAACCTTCATTCGATTTTCCACGAAATTTCACATGGGATTAGCACTATTTTATTGCTCTTGAGCCTCTCCGTGTAAAGATATCTATAAATTATTTAAAAATATAAGGGGAGGCAGGGCATAATCAGCCATATCTTCGTTCACAGAGCTGTGTGATGGTTGAAACAACCTCTATTCAATTTTCCAGGAAATTTTACATTGTAATGGTCCTATTTTGTTGATCTTAAGCGACTCCGAGCAAAGATATCTATAAATTATACAATAATATAAGGGGAAGTGGGGTAAAATCAGCCATACCTTTGTTAACAGAGCCATGCGGTAAATGAAATATTTTCTATTCGATTATTCTAGAAATTTTACATAAGACACGTCTTATTTGGTTGATCTTTAGCCACTCCGAGCAAAGATATCTATAAACTATTCAAGAATACAAGGGGAAATGGGGTAAAATAAGCTCTTTCTTAGCGGAAATGACCATGTTTACAAGCCGCGCTTGCAAAAAAAGTTACAGATTTTTTCCTTAGTTTTCATCAGTTCTTGCCCACTGCGCAATGATGGTCAGAAACGATCGCTCACATTTCTTCGATGATTACCTATTCGTTATTTTGTTGGGCACTCTTATAGGGAAGGTATATCAAAAAAGAAAAAAAAAATGTTAGCTGTAGGTAAACGTTTTCGTATTTAGAAAAAAAAAGTATGAATACGGCAGGTGGTGAAGGTTTTCTTTCAGTCGAGTTATTAGTACACGTCACTGAAGAAGTCTGCACATTGTAGACGAAATACGCGTATCAGTCAAGATAAGCAATTGAGGAATACAACTTGAAAAAAGAAGAAGAAACCGAGTGGTGATAAATCTGATAGCTCCCATGTTAATGTATAGGACGAAACTTTTAAAATGCTTCTAGAAAATTCGAATGAAATTCTAATTAAAAGCGGTTTGTTGTATGATGTAAGAAAAATCCAAACCTGCACAATAGGGGTATTATTTAAATTGTATTTTTATCTTGTTGAAAATACTCAATAACGTAGTTTTGGATTTCTCTTACATCATACAACAAACCGCTCTTAATTAGAATTTCATTTGAATTATCTAGAAGCATTTTAAAAGTTTCGCCAAAAATTGAGACAAGGCTATGTAGGACAGTTCTCCGATCCACAATGCAAAAATTGGCCACTGCGGCATAGGCTGCCATGCTTACATCAACAAACACATGCAGCTTGCAGCTCCAATGTATCTTAGGCCGCCAGAGTGTAGTCCGGGAAATAACAGCGATCAACTGTGCCACATCCCGAAGCGATGGGACGACTTCAGTCGGCATCCTTTCATCCCAGCCGGTATTCGTTCGCCACATTTATTGCACCAATACCTATCCAAGAACGACGACGTTTGCCACCAATCCAAGAGAACAAGAAGGACCAATTATAATCATTACAAGGCTCAACCGTTCTCTTCTGGTAGGGTAGATGTCCCCATCTAGCAGTCGATCCAAATCCTTCCGATATTCAATAGCAAATCCGACCACATCCCCCTATGGTATCCATATCATGCCCAAAACGGGATCCGAACTACAGCCTTTTCCCATCACAAAGCTTTTCGTTGTTCCTAAAAGTTCTTCACCAAGCTTCTCCACAACTTCTTTACCGTTGGATAACCATTGCCGGAGTTCCAAACCAGACCGCTGATGGATTTTACTGTACGTTATCAACGTAGTCGTCAACAGAATGGTTTTCGACCATTGCAGTTGCGGCCTTTGGATATTTTGTGGCATGCTCACTAGCGGTGAAGTTCTTCGCAAACTGCGCAGAAAATAGGGAACAAGTTGCTCGAAATATGGCAACATCCATGAATGTTTCGCCAACGAAATCTTGGGCTTGGCAATCTTCGGATCAAATGTGCACCTGGTGGAACATTTCGACTCAACTATTGCTCCAGAGCGATGTCTCGATAACGGTTGTAGTTTAAGCTGCTCCGGCGATGCTTATTGCTCAGAACAGGTTACTTTTACCATACAACTTATTTGAAAATATTCCAGAGCAATTCTCTATTGCATGTGTATATTTCTCAGATACCAATATCGTGTTGCCTCCTGTCACTCTGCTGTATATAATATTTCTTTCAATCTTTGGAATCAACACCTTTCAAGAGGCCCAATTGACACTCTCCATCAGGTTCTAAAGACTCGTTACCTGTACGTTCTTTCGTTCTTTTCTGCACTACCTCATCATTTCCTTTTTGTTCTTCTTTTGGACTTCCAAAGCGTACGCTTCGTCAAGGCCCAATAGGTTTTGATGGCACGGATTTCATGACAGTTTAGTGGCCAAATTGAGCCCCTATCTGTGAACTATTTCTGCTCCGTTAACGGCTTAAAATCTTAGATGACTCACCACCGGTATTTCGTTAGCAGCTTCATGTAAAGTTTCCTGGTACGCATTTTGGAAACACTCTGCTGGCGTTTGTTTCGATTTCTGAAGTTCTGCACCTTGTGCGTTTTCAATCTGGATCGTTTCTCGGACCTGTGGGCGAAACTTTGCGCAACATCACGTTTTTGGCTTAAAATGAGCAATCAGCGCTGTCTTGTTTCTTTGTTTCGTACGTACGTTGTTCTCGGTTTTCATCCAGCTCCTGGCTTGTAGTGCTCATTCATCTGCCCCTGAAACCTCTGGGGAGCACACTTAGTATTCGTCCGTTTTCCAAAGGCGTGATCCACTGATTTTCTTCCATCTCGACCCGAATTTTAATGTTATCAATACACTCTAATTTGGTCCTCCCTTAGCTCAGTCGGTAAAGGCACAGCTACAAAGCAACACAATGATGGAGGTGGGTGGGTTCGATTCCCAGTTTGTCTAGGTATTATTCTTTAAGGAAAATTTCTTGACTCCCTGGGAATAGGGTATGGTTGGACTTGCCACATAATCAAACCGATGCAAAAGTGGTACCTGACAGCGAAAGCTCCTAATTAATAACTGTGGATGTGCATTTAGAACACAAAGTTGAGAGCTATTGCCAATTGTGGAAGCAATAAGCTTGGAATGTTTAAGAAGATGAATACACTTTGAAGAAAAAAATGTATAAAATTTGGTTAATTTGAGAAGCACAATCAGTGAGTCAAAATTTTAAACGAGCCAGTCAAATCACCTTCTATCTATTTATTTCATTCTATTTCGTCGGTTCACCATTGCTCAATTGTTAGCTTTACGGGGCCGATAATTATTTTTTTCTAAATTATAAGATGACTTAATACTACGATTAGAAGGACTTGAACCGTTTACTCGGGGTTCACCCGTGTTTAAAATGGGTAGAATTTTTTTGAGAATGGATATGATAGAAGAACGGAAGTGGGATTCTGTTCTCACCAGATAGTTGTCAGTATCACTACAACATTGTCCGATATAGTCAAGACTCCATTTTTTTTTGTTTTCTGTTGGTTGTGCAAGTATATTCCTTCTTGACGAGGAGACTTGTTTTTCAACCTCAGTCAAGGCAATACAGTCCGTAAGTTATGTTTTGCTTCCGCAAAAATAATTCCAATGCCGTTTAATCCACTGAGTCCTTCATGTCAGTAAAATTTCAAAACTTCTTCTTGGCGAGAAACTGCGACGTTTAAAGAGCTTATGATTCGATTTACAGTACCGAAGCTGATTCAACTGCTCGGAGATGCTATTGCACTGACGAGATGTGACGCTTGGATAGAGTGAATCGTTCCTCAGCGCTGACACTAAGGTTTTTTTTTTTGCACGGGGAATACGTTCCACTTTTAGTATGGAACCGTGTTAAAAAAGACTAAATAGAGTTGATAAATTCACATGCATAAACATTTTATATTGCTTCGATTTTGTTTGTATGCGTTACCTTTCCATGCAATGGTCAAAATACAGTTTTTAAAATTTTGAGTATTTACACCAGAAATTGTGAATTTTTCGAAAAACTGCCATATGATTACTTTTGGCGCAAAACGTAAAATGTGATTTGAATTAGGTCGATAGGTTGTTCCGTTCTGAAGATATCGCCGAAAACAACCCGTGTAAAAAAAAAATCGTGCAAAAAAAAACCTTAGTGTACATCCGAAATACGTTGTCCCACAATTTCTTCGAGTTCTTAATACACATAGACAGCTTCCGACTGCTTTGTCTTCATTATCTGGGAAAGTTAGTTACACCAGCTTGCTTATGATCTTGCCAACTCAAAACAGGACTGATCCAAAAACCATTGAGGAGTGCACTGAAAAAAAGCGTTCTGGAAAATGAAAACGGACCGTTAACTAGTTCGAGTTTTTAGGATTTTTTACTTTAAACGTTATTTGGTTCATGATTACGTGATTCAGTTTATGGTGTATTTTTTATTGTTCTCGAATGCATGATACCAGTTTACGGATCTGGGTACGGATTTTTTTTCCTTGTGGCTTCTGACACTCGGCACGTAGCAAAAAGCAAAACAGATTTTTCGTCCACGCTTAAAACACCTGATAATGGTGGGCGACGTCAATCCATTACGCCAGAGCGCTACCTGCCTAGTAAAATGAAATCAACTGCTTAAAATCCTCCGGACGAAAGTACCATTCGCCGCGAACTTCGGGATCATGCATCGCTTCTTCGTTGCCCCAGTTCTTTGCTTCTTATTTGGGCTTCCTCGTTTGACTCCGGATTCCAAGAGCTTTGCTTTCCTCGCGGCATACCTCGTTGCTTTTGCTTTTAGACGCTAGGTGAACGTTACGCCACCCGTTTTCGATGGAGTTCTTGCGCTATCGCTTGATGGAACTTCCTGCTAGTAGTTTCCATTTAACGCGTTGGGATCCGTGGTTCTTAAACCTTTCTTGTTTTTTCCACTTGCGACGTTGCCAGTAGATTTCGCGCCGATCGTAGCAAATGCAGCGTCAACATTAGAATAGGGCATATCTGCTTTTGTAAACAATAGCTTTTGTAGTCATTTTCTATTGAACAAAAGGTCACAAATACACTCTTTACGCAAGAGGAACTTTTCTTCTATCCGATGATATATTCAATTTAAAGGAATTGTATTCAACTTCCGATTAATCAGCAGACAAAGTGTTTGTTTACAAAAGCAGATTCGGCCTAATCAAATGTTGGCACTGAATATCCGTTTATCCCACTTTTGAGAATATACTGTCGTTTATTTCGCCACGTTCAGAGGCGAATTATGAAAACTACGTGAAAACTTTTAGTTTTAGAACAAAATATATTCGATGTTTACTCAGCGAAAGTCCGATCGAGAATGAGGCTTCACTGGCATTATGATTATTTGCTATAAGAAATCAGTATGGAATTCATGAATTGATCTTATGAAATATAATAATGTTGAAAATATAAAATTGGCTTTTAGGCCCTAATCATGGATTATTCGAGAATTGTGGTATTTTTCAATTGATCTGTATGTAGACTGATGTTCTTCTCAAAAATTCTCATAAGGTTTACAATATGATCATTTCTTCATAACTTTTTCAACCGCTCTTTCTCGTTTTGCGTTTTTTTAACCATATATCTATCAAAAGGACTTCATAAGATGTGTTGTGGATTTCATCCAAATATATGATTAGGGATCAATACTGTTGTTGGCCATGACCCGAACAGACGAATTCCTGATGGAACTGCGAAACATGTTACTCTAACATCACCTTTTTTTCATCGCCTGTTGAATGAAAGCTTTAATCGCTAAGTATTTGAGTTAAGCACTTCTTTAGCTTCGACACTGATCCACTACGAAAGTAGTTCTTCACCCTATGCTTGAGTAGAAAAAATGCGGCAAATCTGCTTCCAGTCACCTTTTTTTTAAAACAGGGTTTCAGTCAGATTAAGTTTCAGAATGCCATGCCTCCTCGAAATCTTTCAGCCCAAGATAGTTCGAAACAAAGTCTTCCGACTAAGACCGAATTTGCGTCTCAGCAAATGACACCAAGACAACCCGTCCAGGGCATAGAATTCGAAGGTCAGTCTTCGCGTGCAGCTCACCTTCCTACTCGGAAGCTTGTTGAACAAGCACGCAGCACTACTGGCTCGTATCACCTCCAGTCAAGGCTAATTATATTCCACCTGATGATGTTTTATGATGATCATGGCGAATGACGATGACGACGTCATTTGGCCTCGCAAGTATGATATTGAACGCACTCTGCTGCGTCGAACTGTGCTGAACGATGTGTAAGCCGGCAGTTGACGTCCCACATTGTAAAACGTAAACGCTACGGGTTGTACATAGAGTGCGAGGTTCCCGTCTAGGGGCTCCGGGGGCTCACTTGATGAAAGTCCACAGATTAAAATCTCGCAAAACAGTAGCCAACAAGCACAACGATGACGAACACGGCTAGTCTGTGTTCCTAGCGGCAGCAACGAGTAGAAAAAAAAATCATCAACTTTCTGTGGTCGATTGTCTTAATGAATAAAATGCATAAACGGTGCGTATTTAATCAAAAATGTTAATTTATGTGCAATGTACCGGCGCTGCTGTGCTGCCTCGCCGCTCCGTCCCATGCGTACCATGGGGCTACCCGTTCGCAGTTTTTTTTTCTCGCATACATAAGGTAACAACGCCAACATGAGTAAACGCATAATCTCTTCGGTGTAGGTTGCTATGCCTACCACACTCGGTAACCCTTCCGACGCCACCCGATCGATGTGTGATGGGAGATCACGTCTTCTGTGATGTTTTGGTTGTTCGATTCTGTCAGCGCTCTGCCTGGACACAACAACAAAAACAATAGTGCGCTACAAATACCCGACCGCGAGTGCGGCTGTGACGATGATCATGAAACCTTGTTACATTCATGTGCGCGCAGTTTTTGGCATTGTAGATGTTGACGATATGAGTGATGTGCTCGTCGTCGTCGTTGTTGTAAAACGCTTTGGATCACTTTTTTTGTTCATCCGTTCTGAGGTCGAGATTTACCACGTACGAAAGGTGAGGGAGTGCGCGAGAATCACGGGAATAAATTAGCTTTTTTTTCATCTCGCTCTGCAGTCGTAATACGGACGTGGTCGGTTTGCTTGGACTGATGGTGTGTAGGTTGGGTGGTTTGGTTCCTGTTTTGGATTGTTGGTGAATTGTTGGATTCGAACAATTGAGCTTTCTCTGTGGAAAGGTGCTGCGTAGTGTAACTGCTTGTGCACATGAGTCATATTTGAATTGTTTCTGTTGAATTTTAATGAAAAACTTAGAATTGATGAAGATATTCTTTTAAGCTCGATTCACTGAAGACCTTCACACCAGAAATCAGCTCTATCTCGGGATTTTTTTGATGATATAAAACGGTTGAAAAGTCAAAATAAAGGTTTTTCGACGTAAAGGGTGGAACGGTTAAAAATGGTCACACATGATTAAGTGTACCCTAACTAGTTTATTACCTTAATGCTCAATCTTTATTTATTTATGAAGTTCGTCGTCTCCCAAACACAAAAAAAATATTTGATTAGGCTTCCGATTTTCCAAGGACGAACTGTCGGGCTTTAAGTTTTACATCTTCCTCCAAGTGAACGTCATTTTGCTTTAAACTATTTTTAATTTCCAGCTTTTTTTAACTCTCTTTAGGTTTCTCCTAACGATTGCCCAATATTTTTCAATTGGGCGCAGTTCCTTGAACATGGTTTGCACACGATTGGCGATATACATTTCCTGAGCCATTTTCCTTAGTGCCAAGAAGCGACGGCTGGCCAAAACGGCACGGAACAACTATGTTTTTGTTCTTGCAGACATTCCTTGACATAAATATCTTGGTTGACAGTGCCATTTGTCAAGAAACTTTCGCTTTTTAGCCCACATCGCCTGCCAAACCAAATATTTTTTCGGGATATTTGACATTTTTTTCAGCTTAAACTTATCTTGAACCTTTCCTATTTCGGTAGCCGTATGAAACTCTTGACCTGGGAACTGCTTGAAATCAGCCTTGACGTATGTTTTATCGTCCATTACGATGCAATCAAACTGGGTCAACAAACTCGTGTACAAAATACGTGATCTTTATTTAGATGTTGTGTTATACCTAACATCTCAATTTGGTGTCACTGTAACCTTATATGTTGAATGTCCCGCTCGTTTCTTTGCTCTTTACTTTTTGCACTGTTGTATGGGACTTTCCCAATTTGTTTCCAATATCTCTGATGGAAAGGTCGCTGTGGCTTTCTGGTATCGGTTTCCTCCTGATACCGGCTACCTGGCAATCGTCAGACGTCCTCCGAACACTTTTATAACACTCGTCTTGGTTGATTTGGCAATATTAAGTGAATCCTAAAGGGTTTGAGCTGTTTTGTGGAATACCTGTAACTAGAAATTAGAAGAAAAATTAGTATTTTCCATTTAATTCCAACTACCTTTGCTTATCTTCGACAGATACGCGTATTTCGTCTACAATGTGTAGACTTGTTCAGTGTCTCGTACTAATAACTCGAGTCGAGTTATTAGTACGAGACACTGAAGAAGTCTACACATTGTAGACGAAATACGCGTATCTGTCGAAGATAAGCAAAGGTAGTTGGAATTAAATGGAAAATACTAATTTTTCTTCTAATTTCGATATTAAGTGATTTTGCTAAGTCGTTGTGGGAATAATTTTGGACTTTGCTTATGTGCGGGCAAAATTTTGATACGCTGTCTTCTTGCTTCGATGCCGTTTTGACAACTGAATTAGGCTTTTTGACGTTTAATCACCTTTCCCTTTCTGGTACATGCTGAGAAATGATGGTTTATTTTCCTTCTTGCTTGCACTCCTTCGATCTGAATTAACGGTGCATTAAACGTCACTAAGCCTAATAGAAAATGGCAAAAACAAAATAGGGTCAACATTTCGTATACATGCACCTACAAAATAAGGAGTGTTCTAGTTTTTTAATGCACGATTAAAAAAACTACGTCATAATTGGGTCGATTCAGTTTTGACCGTTCCCTCCTTTAGGAAAACGCTTTTATCTCACAGGAGTGAAGCGGCTGTCATCCACGAACAACAATCGTGAAGCCGAAAACTTGGTGCTGCGTGTGGTGCTAATTTGACAGCTCGATTTTCTCGAAGGCTTTATGCAGCAAACACAATAGTCGCGGCGGAACTTGTCGTGTTAATTTGACTCGAGAAAAAAAATCCGTGTTGTACTTAGGTTATTAAAACGACAGTATTTTTTCATTGTTTATCAGCCAGGTATTATAATGTTTTACCTTAATTACTGTTACTAGTAGTTTGGTAGAAGAAATAATTGAAAGAAATGTAATCCATTGTGAATCGAGCTTAAAATGTGCAAATCGTCACTAGCGCCACACCAAAAGCGGCTGGCTTCAAGAACTAATGCTCTCTTCAGTCCTCTGCTTTATCTTAGTTTTCGTAGTTTCGTTTCTCGTGCCGAAGTTTGTGTTGTGCTGCCAAATCCATCCTCGGTGATTAAATCTAACGCTCATAACACCTGTATATAAAATAGCTGAACTACAATATAGGCGATTAATATCAGTTGATTTGCCTGTTGGAACTCTGCAGAACTAAGTTATATCGATTTTGCGGCACTGTTTTGCGGTGGATTTTGCTACTGTTGCACCAGTTCAACCAAAATTTTATTTATAATACTTTTTTTTTCTGGACGATATAACCATCGAATACCTATAATTGCTCAAAACACTTTCAAATATTATACATTTTCGACTTTTCTATACACTTGGATATTTCCTGGAATTTCTCTCTTAGCTGTATGATTGTTGTTCAAGTTTGTGGATGATTAACACTAAAGATATGTTTTCCGGCAATAATTTAAACACTTTCAAACAAATTGCACACATACGTATTTTTTCTACATTTTTACAGCTTAATTATCGGTTAAGATTTTGGAGTTAGACTTTCAGTTCAACAAAACAAAAAAAAACTAAACAAAACTGCACTTCTACATATCTTAGGCCTAAACTAACAAACTTATTTGCTCTGTGATGACAACACTGTTACTAGTAGAACTAATAATTGCAATACGTTTCACTTTTGTTTTGCTCAAATAAACACGCGTAGATTTTAGCTTTGTTAGATTATTATATAGCGGAGATTTAGTTTGATTGTTTTTACAATTTTGCAAGTTACGCACGGGGGTTGGGGGGTTGGGGTATTTCACTTTTTGCTATGCTGCAGTGTTCGCGTTGTCGTGTCGATATATTTGGACGTGTACGACAGCAGCATGTGGCGTTGCTTGATGTGCTTGGCTCGGACATGCGCCGACGGGATCTCCTTGGTGTAGTTGCTGGGAAACCATCCGATAGACCCGTCCCGGATTCGTTCTCCTTCGTACCAACCATCAGCCATCTTTCGATGGACGTTCACGACATCCGTTATGTCCAGATTTAGTTCGTCCGGCTGCAGTGCGTGGTAGGGGTGGATGGCCACAACCTGCGGACAGTCCCATTGCTCGTAGATCCTCTCGTCGGGATTCTCCGACGACAGCGGTTCAGTGACCTTCAGCCACCGTTCGACGAAACTATGGCTCTATCTGTCTTGGATAGCGAAAGAAGTCTCTGTCGAACAGATTTGTGCATTGGCAAAGAAACGTCTTGGTACAAGTCGTCCGGCCGGTGGCAGAAGTAGACACGAAAATATATTATCTTTCAATTCTTTCAAAATTGGAATAAGCATGGACTTGAAATCCAAAGCTACCACAAAATCGCCGGAAGGTATTATTTACCGGGAGTTCTCCGATAACAGAACGAGTGAAAATGTTTGGCGACCTCTACCTGTTGCTGCGTCCAAAGATCCTGAGCCTCTAAGTGGAAGAATTTGCATCAATGGAGTAAACGACCATAAACCCTGTGTTTGGTTTAGGCCGAAACGCACACCTGGCACAAGCCTCAATGAAGCTCGTAATCCTCTCCTTGACCTTCCTCTACTTTTTTCGAAGTTTTTTACGCTCTACTTCTACAATGTGGACTCCAGGACGCACACTTGCCGCGAGTTCTTAAGAGACCCCTATTCCTCTCATCGCAGTCGAACCTCCTCTGTCAGCGACCAACAGCCGTCGCGGTCTTGTGTATGAGTTGGAAGATAGGGTCTCCCGAACACCAGTTCCAGGCAAGTATGCTGTCAATCCAAACATTTCGTGCGCTGATCAATTTGCTGTTTTTATTCAAGCTTCGTTAAACCACGTTCAGTCATTTTCTGCAATTTGAACACCGGGACACACTTGCCCTGAGCCTCAAGGGAGCCTCTGTTCCTCTCATCTCAGTTGAGCCTCCTCTCATCGCAGTCGTCCCAGTCTTGGGTTTGAGTTGGAAGACGAGGTCTGCCGAACTCTGATTCCAGGCAAGTATGCTGCTCAAAAATTTCATGCGCTGATCAATTCGCCGTTTGCAGTCTTACCTTCATCGACCCAACGTCGCATTATCTCTGCAAATTGACGACTCGAATCTGCTGCCAGACTCACAGTGACCGACATTAACGAAACACCACCGATAGCGATCAGCAGCTGTCACTGCTGCTCACAAACCTCGTCCAATACCCCTTACTCCTTCGGGACCTCCCACCGTATGGTTGATAGCAATCTCAGTGTACACGGACTGCAAATTTACTACCAAAATGTCGCCAGTATGAACTTCAATACTTTCTGGCTAGCTCGGATTGTTCGTACGACATAATAGTCCTTACTGAGGCTCAATGATAACACTCCCTCCATAGCTGCTTTTGGTTCGTCCTACAAGGTATTTCGGTGCGACCGAAGTGTTCTAAATAGTCGAAAGGTTTCTGGTGGTAAGCGTTTTGATCGCTGTACGTTAAGGTCTAGAATCGCACATCGTTGAAGATGAATCTTGGAAGTCAGCAGAGCAATTTTGGAAGTCGGTGGTACAATCCAATGCCCACCCTCCGGCAGTGTTTTGATGGAAGAAAAATGTTTGCAGTTAAACGAACTGTAGTCGACACGACAAACATTTTTAGCCCCGGAGTCTGAAGCTGACAGCTCTGTTTATTTCCAGTGACCTATTTCAGAATGCCTGGTTACTCACGTCCAGTCCGAGGTCACTTTTACTTACAACAAGCCCCGCATAAACACAGTACAAACAACAAATGGATACGAGTATTGTGCATACACTTCCATCATCAAATCACATTGTTTTGAGGATGGCACGTATTTGGCAGTATCGTTCAAATTTAGTTATAATTAGATAGATCTCACCGGGAATTGTTGCTGATGTTCAGTCTTCATTTGGACGGCGGTCTTTTTGAATGCAGCACGAATACAATTAGTACTTTGGGAATGTCCATTAATTATGTCACGCAGTAAGGGGGGAGGGGGTGGGGGCGGGTTTAGGAAAACGTGACGATCCATACAAAACAATTTGAAGGTCCTTACAAAAAATGTGATAGAGGGGGGGAGGGGGTAATAAAAGGTCATTTTTGCGTGACGTAATTAATGGACGTTCACTTTGCGCACAAATGCAATACAATGAAAATCACACGTTAAAAACACTTACGAGAAGAAATTTAACTAGAAATGAGAAGAAAAGTTAGTATTTTCCATTTATTTCCAACTGCCTTTGCTTATCTTGATAGATACGCGTATTTCGTTTACAATGTGCAGACTTCTTCAGGGTCTCGTACTAATAACTAGACTAATATTTTTTTTCCAGCCACCCATGTTGATCGCACTAAAATCACTTCCGATGTACTCAACACGTCTACTTTTTCGACTTGTTGCAGAACTTTGAGGTGAATGTAAACAATGAAACGTCAAAGCAGTGATTTACGGGGGGTATATCAGTGGGTTCTACACGGAAAATATTTTTTCTGTGGAATGATCTTTTTTCTATGTCTTGAGGTGTGACAGAAGATTATTAAGTGTTCCGTCAGCCGTTAATTGAAACTAACGAGAATAAGGGAATATCAAGCTGAACAATGCATTAGGTCCTAAGTAACATTGAGAGATTTTCTTTGTCGACTTTCTCTTTAGTTAATAGCTTGTCTATTAAACGATTTACTAATGTCAACGTTTTGGATCCCTTATCAAACTTTATACTACCGTGCTGTATGTTGAAAATAGTTAAACATGTTTTTCAATAGTCGTAGGAACGCAAAAAGAAAGTCGACAAAGAGAGTCTCTCAATGTTACTTAGGACTTAATGCATTGTTTTGTTTGATATATGTGTAAAACATGTCAAATAGGTCCAAAGCAACTGGCAAGTGTAAAAAAAATGGTTTTGATGTGTACTAGACTTATGAAGAGGGACTTTCTTAAACAGATAAAAATAAACATTTAATTTTCTGCTTTATCTAATGCATATGAAGTAGTTACTAGATTTGGCAGAAAATAATGGGATATTTCATGTTAATCCGCCGTGGATCATGCCTTTGGCTTGGAAATAAACGAGGCGAAATTTTACGCGCCTGCTAAAAATCGTTATTTTTTTCTGTGTACATACCGATATATGGATCTTTTTTGTCACCGGTCACTGTTTGTTCTGAATTTATCTCGTAATGATTATTTTACGTCGGAAAATATTCATTGAATATATTTGAAAAGCTTAGCTTAGCTTTGCTTAGCTTGATTGACTGCACGTATCGATGGTAGCTACTCCGTGATTGATCAGAATCAGTGAAATTGCACAATGAATCAACTGAATGGGGCTGAGAGTAACCGACCATTCTCACTGTACACGTTTCAGTGACTCAATTTCTTTAATAATCAATAACGGCGCTGGCCACGTCCTGGCAATCAGTTGGGAATAGGGAAGGAAAGTTAGTGTGACCTTTGCTGTTTAGGGACCGTGTTTACCTCTGCACCTCCACAAAGGTCACAGAAAGGAGGTTTTTCTATGTTAGTAGGGTAGGGCTCGATGGATCAGGATTCACCTTGATAAGTGATGTGATCATATAATATAGTTCATTTAATTCAAGGGACAAAAAGGATAACAATAACCTGTTTCGCTCCGCGTTTTCGAGAGCACTTACCAACTCTCAATTGCCTGAAAATCCCTTGCGAGGTCCGACTGGTCAGGGTGCTGCTTTTTCAGCAGTACCTAAATGATGCATATGAAAAACGGCCAAGTTTGCCCCATATGGCATTGCAGGTGAACGAAAGTAACATCGTATCTCGAACTTAACTCCTCCAACTGTGGAACTGTATCTACAGCAACGCCATGTCGGTAATGGAACTGGTCCGTGGTGGAACTGGTTTACCAAGAGAAGTTTGCCGAACATCGGTGTTTGTAGGATACCGGGTGTCCGGAGAGATTTTCTCGAGTCCTGGAGTTGAGTTTGGTAGACAGGTACAAGCCGGTTGAGCCAAGAATGACTACGGTGGCGATACAGTTAAAGGTCAAACATGATTTACTCAGATAATATATGTGTTACAATATCGGAAAACACAACGGAAAAAATGCACGTCATACTTGCAACCCCAACCTATTACGGTAATCTGAATAACCGAACAATTCGAATTCAAAGATGTATCGGAATAAGGTGACGTCCAAGCGTATAATTGCTTCATGACCGCCTTCCTCTTTCCATCCACGAAATCGTTAACACACCTCTTGTGATCAAGGTTGTCAATATTGTCAATACATTTTTCGACAACTAATTATCGTTCCTCTTAGGAAAAATGGCAAATAAATCAGTAAAATGGAGAGCGCTCACCCGGATAATCAATAAATTTTTTTGCAACCTTGCATGCGTCATACAGCTATATTTGCAATCTTTCATACAACAGGCTAGATTCAGGAGTTATCTGGTTTCAATTCACATGAAATATTTTTTCATTCATTATTTTCTACCAAATTTAGTGTTTCCTGAACTGATTTATATTCAAGATGTTCTAGGTCGTCAATTAGACCTTAAACTTATATGTTTTTTTTTTTTAATTTTACCTTATCCAAAAATTGATGTTGACCAATTTTTTTCTTCCGAATTAGAACCACCACTTTCTGATCCGGGCAGTTCATCCAAAGACCAGCGTTGGTTATGATGGATTTTACACTCGCGTGATGAATTATAAAGCGCTTTGCCAATTGTCGCATAGTCACACCCTTCTCACGTAGCCATGTATCGAAAACCTTAAATTTCACGTCTTTTCCAATGCACGACAGTTTGAAAATGAAAAATTTAAACCGTCCACACAAATAGACAAACGAAAACTGACGGTCAAACGCACAGCATAATATGATGAACACATTAAAACCACCACAAATACATGCGTACAACGCATATGTACGTGGATAGCTTACTCTCGATACATTCCTTAGATAAGGAATCGGTTTTTCTTTTCTCTTTTTAATGTTACCTGATACAGAAATTGATGTAGAACAAATTTGCCGAAGGCAGTGTACACTTTTATTCAGTCTGTGAATTGAAAAAAAAAAACATCTCTTTTTGGGGTCATAGGCCTGAGAGGGTAGTCTTGGAGAAGCCGGGAATAAAACGGGAGGATCGAGAATGTATTTTTTTACTCTGTTTGTTTTAATTGTAACATATAACTTCCTCCCTTATCACAAGGTTTTTCTCGTTTGATTTTAACTAGAGCTAATCAACTATATCTTGTTGGCAAACAATCATGTACTTAACACTCATAATATTTTTTTTTAGTCTGAACTGTCCTCTCAAAAATCAATTCAAGGCTTAATGCTTCCAAGGGGCTGCATCGAATTTCTCCAAGAACCAAATCCCAGTTCGCATTTGATAAGCGGTGCTTGCTATTTTATTGACTGCAGCCGATGTCGGTTTACGTACATGGAAAAATTTGCCGTACGAACCGTGACATAGTATTGACGTTGATTGGTGAAAACTGGTATCACCACTGGGTTCTGACATTGAACCACAAACCGTTTACCGTAATTTGCATGATCACTTCGCCAAGGCATTCGCCATCATCACTTTCACCGTTGTAAACAATCGACGTTATGGACGAATCAATTCCATTCGACACCTTATCGTCATCTGTGATCTGAAATTTATAATTACCTGCTCCGTGATGATCGTTGGTTGAAAAATGCAAAAGTTGGATAATTTCTTTTGATTTTGATTTGACAAATTCGATGAATTGGTTTTTTCTGTAAAGTTTATCATAGAAAAGTAAGAGGAGAACGTGGTTAGCTGTTTCTCCTATACTTTTCAATTAAGGACAAATTTCGAGTGCAAACTTGGCAAACAAGATTCAAAGTTCTCAATTACTGCCACAGTTCATTCTCAACACAATTCCCGACCAAGATTTCTATATCATGACATTCGGATCCTTGAAATTGCCACGATCACTCTGCACCAGCCAACCAGACGTCCGTTCGATCGGCGCCCCAACAATTCTGACCAAGCAACGAACCACGATTGAATAGCCCTCTTCAAATCGATTCCACTAGAAATCAAAACCGAACATCCGATTGTCCAAGCAGGACACTGCTTCTGGTTCGCCAACAAACCAAACCACTTTAACCGTGGTTGCCTATTGTAGCCCGACATCCAACGACGCGAGCTCTGCGTGACAACCTTTGTTGTAGAAAATGGCGTGGCACTTTCAGAGAACGACCGATTCACGCTTTCCCGAACACAAAAAGGGTCTCGCTGTCGCTTCCGGCCACTTTCGCGACGGCGGCAGCCGGCGTCAGTGCTAATGGACGCTTCTTTCACAATCCACCCCTAACAATGGCATTCCCGAAAAAGGCGCTTTAGTGCGCCCCTTCTACGGCGGCGGCGACGACGACTGGGACTGGGACGTCGTTGCAGTGTGATTATTCAAATGTAAATTCAATTTTCCATTTCAACGCCAGGGCGTTAGCAGATTGCGTTCATGCGTTCGTCTGACTGCCTGCCAGCAAGCAACAGCAGCAACTGAACCGAATGCGAGAAACGCCCCTTTGCATTAGGACGCCTCTGCGCCGCCGTCGGTTGGTCGGAGGTTCGTATAGGGAATGCGCCGGCGAAAAGCGTCCGTTTGTTGATTTTCACCCTCATGACAAGACGGGACTATCGGAGCAATACCGGATCGATGAGTTGGGGTGAGAGAAACACAAGGGAAATTGTCACCAAGCTGCTGCTATTCGACTGGTTATTCCGAAATTCGGAGCATATGCTCCGATGACGAATTGTGATTGTTTTGCGCGCGAGTCAGGGCACACGTTTTATGAAAATGGATCTTTTGTTTGAAGAATTGTGGGATGTGCTTTGTGGACTAAACGACACAGGGGATGACGGAAAATATGGTATTCGTCAAATAGTAGAAACTAATCCTTAAATTAGTGGTTGGGGTTGTGCTGCAATGTTTCATGGCGCGCTGAAGGTAGTGGTTTAAAAAAGACTAATTTTTGCGAACTTTGTGATGAATATTATTTTATGGAATTTTGTGAATTTGTACAGATATCTCTCTCGCGATGGAAAGAAATCTCTTGCTCTTAAATTTCCGTTCACACTGGACAGACTCTGGAAATTCATGGGACTTGCTCGTGCGAAGTGTTTGTGTGATTCTTTCACGGTTTGCGACATTGAAAGTCTCTTTGTACGGACTGTATCGAAAATAAGTTATCCTCATTTTTTTCTTTTAAAACATATATAAAAATCGATGTTTTATAAATATAAATGTATGATTGTTAATTTAAAGGGATTGAACTTGAACATTGTTGAGACCAGGTGAAATTAATATTATTCTTTCACGAATTTGCGAATTAATGATTTAACACTTTTCATCAAGTTCCGGACAAGATATTTTCTGGACGCCTTAGCCATTTTTTTTAAAAGTTCTGCATATTCTCAGCTGCTCTACCAGTCTTTTTGAAGAGCCTCTTCACAATCACCCAATAGCGTTCGATGGGCCGACGCTGAGGGCAATTTGGTGGATTGATGTCTTTCTCATCGAAATCTAAGGCTTTTTCTGTGAGCCAATTGAGAGTTGTTATGACCCAATGCGGCGACGCTAAATTCGGCCAAAATAGTGGAAAGGTACTATGCTGCTGATAAAAAGCCAGTAATCTCTTCTGCAGACACTCAGATCGATAGATTTCAACATTGATTGTTCCGATTGTGTCAAAAATGGTAGACTTCATAACGCAGGAACATATTCCTTACTATACCAGCACTTTTCGACCAAACTTCTCCACTTGAATCGACTTGTCTGCATCGCTTACATCCTCTCCTACAACGGCAGTATAATGTTGTGGTCCTGGAAGGGTTTTCGAGTCCTCGTTGATGACATACGTCTCGTCGTCCATCAAAATTTATCCATCCGGTCGCTACAAAATTCGCGAACACAATTTCCGGGCCCTGTTTTCTGCGCGTTGCTTCTGTTCTGCACTTTGCTTGGTGATTTTCTGCTTCTTATAGGTCTTCAAGTTATTCCGTTTCTTGATACGTTGAATCATTCTGACACAGGTTCCACCTTTTATTGGCCAAATCACGTATCGGCATTGATTTGTTCTTCCGAATTAGATCCACCACTTTCTGATCCAGTTAATGGTTGGAAGATCCAGGTTTCCTGCTTCTTTCTGGCAGTTCATCCAAAGAACAGTGTTCCTCAAACTTGGTTATGATGGATTTTAGACTCGCGTGATGAATTACAAAGCGCTTCACGAGTTGTCGCATAGTTACACTTTTTTCACATAGCCAGACAATCACACAGCACGCTATGATGAACACATTAAAACCATCAGAAAAACACGCGTACAGCGCAAATTAGGCTCTTTGACATTTAATCACCTTTCACTTTCTATCGCATGGAGAGGATTGATAGTTTGTTTTCGTCCAAATGATTTTCCTTCTAACATGAACTCCTTTGATCTAAATGGCGCTGAAGTATGCCTGCGTTGGACGTCACATAGCCAAATGTACGTGGATAGCTTATTTTCGATACATTCGTTAGGTGCGTTTTTAATCAAATATATCTTCTTGATATAAAGACGATATATTGGATTAGAAGCGCACCTAACGAATGTATCAAAAATTAGCTATCCACGTACATTAGGCTTAGTGACGTTTACGATATATACCTGGCCGTTGGTGGTGCCAGTACGGTTTGCTGCGATCTTCTTCTTTCGGATCTTCTCCGGGACATCCAGGTGGGACTTGCCGACGGAAAACTCCAGGCCGGGATTTGCTTGGACGAGCCAGACGGAAAAATTGAACTTCTAGGCCACGTCCCGAAACGAATGGTTTGGATTGCACTTAAAGTAATCCCTCACTTCCCTTGCGTTAACGAGGTCTGTCGTCTTTGTTGTCTGGGTCTCATCGAACGATTTTACCACACGTGGTCAAATAGTCGAATCCCAACTGTTTTACTACGGTTGAAAATTGAATGGAAGGAGCGGAGCACAAAACGGAGGTACTATTGGTCAGCAATTGCAAAGTGGTGCAGTGGGCTGAAATAGTACCGGAAGGAACGTATGTCTTAAAATACGGACAGATTTTAGCGATTTCTCATGCAATTGCCCTATCACTATCCACTGTTGTGTACAGAAATTACAGCGTTATCAGCTGATTTGCAGCATCCATGGCAATACAGTCTAGAATATACGCTCGATGGTTTTTTCGTACTGCCTGCTCCACCCTAGAGCAAAGAAGTTGGACATCGTGAGGTACTTTGTGTCCACCAGATGTAGCCGATCCGGCATTTACAGCGGAAGCCTGGTCCCGGTCACCCGACAATACTGCGCGATCTTAAAATGTGGCGAAGCTGAAAAGGAAGACCGAAGGCAAGGTGACCTCCACGTCATGGGTCAAGAGGTTGGTGGAACCGGCCAAACGGCGAAGAAGTACATGGGCAAGATTGATGTGCGGAAGCGTCAGTCGAAGCCGGTCGTGTCTGAGCAGTAGGCTCCATTCCGGCTGACGGCTCATAATGGATGACGAGAACTTCTTGAAGCTTGACGGCAACAACTGGGAGGATATCGTTTACCGAAGATTCTCGACCAAGGAGGTAAGCATTGACGTTCAATATATCTGGAACACCAAGTTCCCGAAAAAGGTCCCTCTGTGGCTGACGATCAGTGAGAAGGGAATGTCCAAGACGCTGTTATTTCATTCGGAGTTTGTGGTGAACGGGGAGTTCTACAGTACAAAGTTCCTGCTGAAAGAATCCGTCTTAATCAAGAAGTATCACGCGATAGGGGATGTGTTTTATTGGACGGCACACTACACCTAGTGATCACTGGAGGAGATAAATCGGCTGAAGGTAAATGTTGCCTTAAATATACCAAACTTCAGTACATCCCTCAAATGTGACCGATAGAACATGTTTGGGCAAACCTTAAAGAAAGACCATATCAGAGTAGAAAGACCGTAATGGGGTTTTCCATTAACCGTACTGGTGGGGATCAGTACATACAACGCTTTCCGCCTTTCTCCTTCCAAGGTCTATAAGTAATAGATGACGAGTGGATGTTAGGTAAAGCAGAAGTCGTATGGCAAAAATAAACCCAAATGAGCGGGAGATAGTTTCTCTCCCATGTAGGGGATTTGGGAGTGTGAATAGACAGTTCGTTAGAACCATTAAAGCTACCGGTAGTATATGAGCACGATCAAGCGCACATTCTTCTGCCAGTCAAGGTGGTGGATTCGTTCCTGCCTTGACCTACTCCGCATGGTTATGCTTGGCAAAAGATTGTGTGCTTGTTTTCGAAATACTACCTCACAATGCCCTCCGCTCAATTTAAAAAAAAACTTCTTCTATTAAATTTTCACAGCCTGCCGTGCACTAACGGAACTATCAATACTTTCTTTTAACAACTTTGTTCTAGCAAAAAAAAGTACTGTCTACTCCTAGGGCCTCATGGTGATGAGAAATTATTTCCTTCTCAAACAACATCATCTTAAACGAAGGTTATACTACGATAATTTCAAGACCAAAATGGAAGAGCAGCTAATCACCAAAGCAACGAAAAAGTTGGTTCAAGAACATGCCAACATCATCAAGAACATGCCAATTTCATCAAGACCACTCAACAGGACGTTGGAGTATTTTTGTTGAAAGTTTAATAAATGGGGATTTAAGGCGAATTTGTTCCACTTGGTAGTTTCTTTTTTATCGGATGCCGTAATAAGTTGAAGCCTTAAAGCGGGAGCTAAAATACTTAGGATTGACGGCTGACGACTAGCTGAACTTCAGCAGCTACGTAGATTATGCTTGTTAGATGTCGGCGTAGACTATCAATGCGGTAGGATCAAGCCGAAAAGCGATTGACCAACCGACGATACAATGTCCAGACTGGATTGCTTCGCTCAATTCCATTTAATTAGGTGAAGTTGAACATCACGTTCAGGATGATGACCACGAAAGTCGCGGGTGCGTGCAAATGTTGTAGGCGTGTATTCGGGATAACTGGAGTGATCCATATCGGTTCACAGAGGTTAGTGAGTGCTAGTAGCGGACAGAAACTAGAGTTGTGAGGATATTGGTAAGAGCGGAATCGAAATGGAAGATGGACACGTAGACTAATACCAGTTTTGTCGACTTGGTTGAACAAAAAACATAAAGAGATAAGTTGCTTCAGGAAGTACTTGCATCGTTTCGGACACGCAGTGTCACCCACGTGCCTGCAATGTGGAGATGTAGAGATGCCGGAACATGTGGTCTTTGAATGTTCAAGATTCGACGCAGTGTGTAGGGAGATGCAGGTTCTGAGGATGTAGAATCTTGACCCAAACCCTCCATATTTAGTAGTAATTTTAACGTAGTCCCGGGCGATAAAACAGAAGAAAACATTAAGGTGCAGTGCTGTAAACAGTGTTAGTAAATGTACTGTATTGGGCTATTATTCTCATGTAATTTAATATTTTTCATTACGACTAAATTGAACACACGCAAAAGTAAACAGTTATGGAAGAAAATGTCAAGACATTCTTATACTGCCACCAGCCAATGGTTTGAACAAGTTTTGTAGATTTATGTCACTTGAGATTTCGTTGATTGCTGGCTTGTTCTATTCTATGTTTATTACAAGGAATCAAATTATGTAAATGGATACTAACAACTTCTAATCACCGGCGTCGGTGGTGTAGTGGGAAGCGTGACTGCTACTTGGCACCCCAGTGGGTCTGCCCTCAATCCCAGTTGACGTCGGTGGTTTTTCTGAGGCGAAAAAATCCGGTCCCGTCTTCCTTCGGAAGAGAAGAAAAGCCGTTAGTCCCGGCTCATATTCATGAGTTGATAGGTAGGGTCCAGGTGGTGGAGTCGTCTTCCTGAGGTCGGTATTGTCATCATTTGAGTAAATGAAAAAATGCGATTTTAATCAAGCCATCGAATACACTCACACGCAGTTTGTGAGCGAAAATAGGGTGACATTTTTGTCTTTCTGTTCTCTATCCTTCGCGTTCGCTTGAACTGTACCCATAAGCTGTCAATAGTGTGCGTGCC
Organism: Aedes japonicus; assembly: GCA_034211315.2. Lineage (NCBI taxonomy): Eukaryota > Metazoa > Arthropoda > Insecta > Diptera > Culicidae > Aedes > Aedes japonicus. Next base: position 445,185 of record JASCZW010000070.1, on the reverse strand, counting down.
TTAAAATTTAGCAATAAGTGGCTGTTTTTCGAAAAATGTACATTTATAACCACTGGCTGATAAAAATTATGTTATCCATTTAGATAAATTAATAGACGACTTGTTTCAGAAGCTGAATTTACAAATATTAGCTCTTGACTAATTCTACAGCTTTGTTAAACAGTCCATTGCTCTAACTGGTATATGGAAAGCGTTATATTAACTATCATATTCAAATAATATTCAATGACGAATGTCTTTGTTTTCTATACTGGAGTCAAATTTAAAAAAATCCTCTTGCGACCGTCACGAAGCGCGGTAAGGTTTTTAATGCTAATATCTCAGTCGTTTCTCAAAAAAAAAAATCTTAATGTTTGTTTGTAATGCAATCGATCGAAAAATATTTCTACGTGTGGAGTCCAAAATTGAAAGCTATTGATTTTCATCATTATCTAAATATTAAGTGATGTCTTATAACTTCGTTTCGCAGCTTAAATTTACTACAAGTATTTTCCTATCACAGACTTCAAATGTAAGTAATGTCTGGGACATTTTTACGATCTGTCAAATACTTTAATCCACTGTTAAAAACAGGTACTAGGTTAAAGGACTACATCGCTGTACGTTGTATGTCTGTCCCAGCGATAAGGAAGATCTCATATGCAGCAGTGAACGTTATAAGAGGGGTTCACCTTCGCAAGATGCTCCATTCGCTCGGCAGCCTCCGAGTTTGTTCAGTGCGGCAATGAGCCAGTATTGGATTGGTAGCTGGCGGCGAAAAGTACCCTGGAGGGTGTTCTGGTGACCAACCATCGGTTATGCAGTCGGTTACCAAAGCCAGTGGTGAATTTTGGGCCAGCCGGTTGGCGCTACCACGAGCGAAATAAGTGTGATCTAGTTGGCATCCATCTTTCGGTTTGAGCGGAATAAGCCAGCCACTATCAACATTAGTATGGCATGTTACCAGTTAGATGTCAGTTAGCAGATAATTTATTTCAATAATCTGATTAGAACTATTGTAAATATGACGCTAGTATTGCTGTGAAAGCTAATGAATTTTCGCACAATATTAGTAAATATGTAAATAGGTCATACGGCAGGTCCACAAAAGATCGATCAAACATGGACTATTTAAAATCTGTCCTTTTTAGTAGGACCAATTTGATTATCCCAGCTAAAGAGTTTGTGGATTGGAATATATCTTACATACCGTTACAAATTCTTGTGAATTGGACGTCAGTGATGGTTAAAAAAGTTTCAGCTTTTCCTTCGCCGTATAACTTTAATCCTTTGGACGATTTAAAATATGGCTCGGAAATTTAAACGGTCTCTATATTATTCCGAAGCGCAAACATAATGCAAGCTTATGCCAAGATCAGCATGCCAAATAGATGTTTTACAAAAGGCGACCGTCATGAAATATAGAAACAAATGATTATAACACTCATTACACATTGTTGTGAAGTTCTACGTCACCTTTGCGTACAACCTCATTGGGCTGTCTGTTGTAGTTTTTTTAAAATTAAGAATGTGTCAAATCCTACAGATTTCCTGGATCCGAAATTAATGATGTCTTTAAAAACCTTTCAAACAATACCACAACGCATCCGAGATACACCCCGCTATGTTGATCGATTAATCAAGGCCGCAGCCACAACTCATGAAGAACCTAAATTGACCTCTCACTGCATTTCTTTTCAATCATCGCGTTTCATTAGCCATCAGCATCTTGCATTGTTTCCTAAACGGATTGAAAAATCTACAACTCCATCCCCACGCACTAACCGTCATTCGAACTTCAGCTGAAACTGATACGAATCGCTCCCCTTATTCTTCCAACCTACCCGACACAATGCATAAATTTCAAATAAATCAAACATAAATTACATGGTATTAACACCTCATTAGTTATTAAATTTAGCATGAAGAATTTGTACAAAAACCGAGCTGAATAGCTCGATCCCACCGTAAATTGCGGCATCGCCATTTAGCGGCACTGGCAACCGGCCGCCTTGAGACACGGCGACGGCGGTGATGCTCCCGAATGGCCTCTCGCGTTACAATGAAGCGTCGACTGTGACTACAACTCCAACTCGGACGGATAAATAGACAGAATCAACAAAACGCTCCCTGGCTGGTGGTGGCGGACCGAGATAGGTGAGAGCAGCTCCAAAGACTAATGATAGACCCCAATGGGGCGCCCAGTAACTAGCTCCGATGCGATTGTATTCCTTCAAGTACCTACACCTTCCTTCGAACGGAGGCGCTTCCGCGCCCCATTCGTCAAATGGACAAATATGTCTTTCTTTAGTTTGTTTTAGAGCTTCTGCTGTGGAGCTACTAAGTTCCGAGGAACGGGTGAGAGAAATTACAACCAGAAACCGGGGGATAGTAAATAAGCAATGAAAAATTGCACGTTCCCTGTCGGGAGGAAGCCCTCGAAGCGCTGCAGCTGGCTCACCGATCAGGTGAAACCGAATTTAAGATTGCTTTAAGTTTTCAACTATTCTTCAGTGCAAAGGCCTTGAATCTAAGTTCGGACTAGGAAAAAGTCTCAACTGTCCATTTTTTTTCTGCACACCTTCCCATTCTCGCAATAGCAATTAACCAGTCGTATGCGCAGTCTTTTTTTGCACTCTGACTAGCGTGGTCTATGCTATTTACGAGCAAAAAAAACAAGTCCAAAGGAACACAAAAAGAGGAAATGTCAGACCTTTCGAACGTACGCGAGACTGCCGCACACGCCGCCGCCGCGCTGAATGATTGAATGACTGACTGACTGACTGACTGGCTGACCGTTCGGACGATGAGCAGCACAATAGGTGAGTTTGTAGTAGGTATATGAAGTGCTTCTTCCCTCGTTTTGTTCTTTGAAGTTGAGCTGGAAAATCAAGTGCAGCGCCGCAGCATATTTGGACCATGCTGCACGCGAAGATGAGTTATGGCCGCAGCTTGACCGAAGTGACAGACAATCGAAATAAAAAACCGACGTTCATTCAGTATTCCGACGCATCATAAATTCCATTTCTGGCTGACGGGATGGATGGAGGGAGAGTATATGGAGTTCTGTTAGTTTGGTCTGGAAAGTTAGATGTGTGCAAAAAGAGATTTCAGATAATTTGGTGACTGTTGAAATGGTTAGGAAATGAGATACATTCAATGACTTCATGATATTAATATTATTGAAAATAAAAACACATACTTCAATTGATCCGAGTTCGATCCAATTCCAACTTAGTGTAACAATTTACTTATAGTCAGTGAGAGGTGGGCTATGATAAACTGACTTTTGTTAGAGCTGGCAGTCCTAATACTGATACCCAATCTAAATTGGACCAAAATAATAATCGAATTTTATATTGGCATAGGACTTTGAATCCTTATTAAAACATAATTTTGCTTCACTACCACTGGACTTTTTAACAAGCTTGAAAATCTAAAAACGATCTGCGTTTTAAGCAGTTTATTCCGCACCTGAGACATTTGATGAGGCTGTCTGTAATCTATAAGTACACGGTTGTTTGCGAAAACCCATTAATGGGTAAAAAAAACACCCATTTTCAAATAGCATTTCCGTCTGTCACAAAATGGGGGAATTCTCAATCATGCAATGGGTAAAAAAACACCCATTGGAGGAAACCTCATACAATAAAAAAAACGGGTATATTTTTACACATTAATGGGTAAAAAAAAAGTAAAACCAAGCGCATCCGGTGCTTCGTTGGTGGGAAGTGCCGCTTGTTTCAGTTTTTTAATTTCATAAAAACTACAATAATATGTGAAACTAAACACTTTCGGAACAACGCAAGTAAGACAAATGATATTTTTGTATATAAATAATCTAATGCTTCAGAATTATGCTTCCAGATCGTCGATTTAACTAAATGTTGATAATCGTTTTGAGTGCACGGAGCATTGAGGCGAGCATTGAGGAACTTGTAAAGAAGTCGAATCCATATTTTAAAAACTGCATGAATAAAAACAAGTATAAGTATTCTATTTAGCCATTTATTGATTGATTACCATGAATATAATAATATTACAATCTAACAACTGCTACATAATCTGCATGCAAAAATGGGAAATTTTTTACCCATTTTGGCTTCTTTGCAATGGGTGAATTAATACCCATTTTGGATTTTTTGCAATGGGTGAAAAAATACCCATTTACTGACATAAACTGATTTTACCCATTAATGGGTAAATCGGGTTTACCCATTGAATGGGGAGAGCCACTTCTAGCGAAAATGGGTGTTTTTTCACCCATTAATGGGTTTTTGAAAACAACCGTGTGGAGACGTCCGAAGACTAAGTGACAGGAAGACAGATACCCATTTTTCACTCTCGTTTCATTTTACTCAGTGACTGAGTAGAATTGTATTTCTGTCTCTTTTTCTTACACAGAACTGTTACTCAATTTTCCTAAAAAGTGGATCTAGTCAAAAATTGAGTTGATCCACTTTGTACGAAAATTGAGTTATTTTTCCATGAGAGTAAAAGGGACAGTAATACGAATGAAAGAGAGGGTGTTTTGAGCGTTTGCAATTGTGTCGCTCGTGAAGAAAAAGGCATGCAAAATAAATCTTCTAAAACTAAATTGATTCAATTGATTTACTACAATTCAAATCTAAATCTACTTGCAGTTTTCATATGAAACATAATTAAACTGTAATATTCTAGTTATCACAGTTAGTTACCTAAAAATCTAGTAGTTTGTAAATCTTACCTCAAACGTATCGTCACAGATACGTAGACAGGAGTTGTAGACATGGAATTTGAAGCTAATCTTAAACACGACTGAAACCGAAATTTGTAAGTTTAATTTGATATTTCACTACTGAATTACCTAAGAACGAAATAAATTTCAGCTTAAAGCTGTTTCGCACCCATTCCTGGAGTTAGCGGTCTGCTCGGAGAATTCAGTCTTTTTGTTCATGGAACAATGAATTTAGGAAAATAGCTTGAATATTTGTTGACAAGTTTGTTGTAAAAACAAAACAAGAAACAAATTACTTGTGAATGTGATTCCTAGTACAACAAGGCAAATGAAAAATTGCTCACTGTAGAGGAAAAGGGTGTCCAACATCAAATTGCATCACGGAAAAAAAACCCTTGTGAGAATTACCTAGTTGACCGATCCTCTTCAAACTTTCAGACAATAAAAACTAACCCATAAGTAAGATTTTGGTATATTTATTTTATTCAACTTTAAAACCTTAAACGTACGCTCGCACCTTACGCTTAACTCCACTTATTAGGTTCTGTACAACATCTGACTGCAGCTTCGTCTGTACGGAAATCCACTTTTTCTTCATGTCTTCCTCAGATTTAACCTCCTTGGGATGCCGTAGAGCCTGGTTCATAATAGCCCAGTACTTTTCGATAGGCCTTAGTTCAGATGCACAACATTTGAAAGGTGGTACGAAGCTAGATCCAGCCAGAAGATCGTTGGGCCCTCGTGTAGCTGAAACAGAGGAAACAAACGCTTCTGTAGACACTCGTTGAGGTAGATCTCCCCGTTTACAGTCCGCTAGTCGGAAGTCATGTATTTCTTGGCAAACTTCGAAAGTTTCTTGTGAAAAACAGTGGCCCCGGTTGCTGCCGGAAGTCCGCCTTGCCATAATGAGACTTTGGGGGGTTTATTGTCTCTAAATTGAGATACTCTGTTTTCGGATATTCAGAGAGGCGTAGACGTCTTATCTGATGTGAAGTCGAATTATAACTAAAAACTTTATTTACACAAATCTGGAGGTCAAATACAATTTACCCGATGGTCGTTGTCACTGCAGTGATCAGCCGATGATGAGCCATCGGTGTGGGTAAACGAAGTGTTGGATGCCACAGTGTTAGGTTCACGCTGGTATGGTCGAATCCACCACAAGACAATGAGGCTTCGTCAACATCTTGGTGTATTGTTTCCGGGCCCGTGACTTTCCCACCGTGTTTTGCGCTTCGTCACGATTTGGAGCCTTCTGCACTTTGTACGTATGCAGTCTCTCCCGATCCCCTTGGCTCTCTGAACGAAAGACTTGAAAAGATTCAGCTTTTTGGTCACATCCCTGACCGAAGCATTGCGATTCCGCGTAGACACTTCCACAACACGCTTGTGAACCTGAGCACTGATAAAACATCAATTCTTACCGCATTTATCCTTCCGTTCGATGCGCAGACTATTTCGACTATTTCGTAATAAAGTTTAATCACACGACTCACCGTTGACTGCACGATTCCCAGTTGTTTTTCGATGTCCAGATGAGCGTGTTGAGGATTTTCCAGATACTTGCGCAAAATGTAAATCAATTCGCGACGTTGCTTTTCGGGTGATACAATTTTTTTTCCATTTTCGAAAAACTGACTGCGATAATAATACAAAAAAAGAACACTCTAAACTGCTTCTACATAAATTTTTAAGAAAAAATACCCAATGAGTAGCGTTTCTTCCATGATGCAATTTGATGTGCGACACCCTTTAATGTAGTTCGACAACTATCGAATCTTAAACGAGTTCAATTCAAAAGCCCAATTTTTGTTTTTGTGCCCTTGGGCACCACTTGCACGTTGTTGGTAGCATACCACTCCGTGGCCTTTTTTCCGTAATGGCAAGATGCCAATCCGGCCAAAATAGAACGGAACAATTGTGTCGCTTCAGGAAAGGCAGTAGACGTTTTTGTAGGCACTTGCTCAGATAAATTTCCTGGTTGACGGCTCCGGTCGCAATGTAAACATTGCTCTTCAAGACACAGGTACAGATGGCCTGCTAGACCAGATATTTCTTCGCGAACTTTGATAGTTTAATGTGCATGAAAATATCTGTCACCTTCCTCCGTCCGGTTGCCGTGTAAAATGCCTGTCCAGGAATTTATTTAAGGTCTGCCTTGACGTAAATTTCATCGTCCTCTACCACGCAATCAAACTTCGTCAGCATCGTCGTGTACAACTTTCGCGATCGTGCTTTGGCTGACGTGTTTTGTATATAATCGCGATTAGGAGTCACCACTTTCTTGTAAGTCGACAGTACAGCTCGTTTTTTAGGCCTATCTACGGTTGAAGGTGCCACTCCCAGCTTCTTTGTGCCATCTTGGACGAAATAGCGAGCAACTCTTTTTGTCGTCGCTGTGGCCTCCGGCTTTCGATTTCCCCCCGATCCAGCTTTTCTGGCTGTCTACAAACGTTCACCGTACACTTTTAATACGTTGGTAACAGTTGATTAGGCACATTCAGTAATTTCATCAACTTGGCGTGAGAGAAGTCTGGATTTTCGCCATGCTCGTGCAACATATTGATGCGTTGCACTCAAAATCAAAATAGAGGCATGATGCTTCACGCATAAATCCTAAAAATAAGGGGTGCGCAAATTTTTTAATGCACGATGAATGGAAATGCGTTAAGTTTAAGTCGACCAAATTTTGATCTAAACACCTCTTATAACACATTTTCAAAGAGTATTCAAACTTAATGAACACCCTGTAGATCTGTTCTGGTACATTGCATAAATATCTACAATCAATAGGAAACTAGCGATTTAAATTAAGCTCACTGCTATAGAATCCATTGGTCCCAGGTACACCTTGCACCTTGCACTACTTTCTGGCGCTTTTCGTTACTACAATGTTTGTTTTTGTTTTGATACGCTTTGTTATTTTTTGACAGAATATTCGAGGGGTTACTTGTTGTGAGCTATGTTTTGAGGAATGATTAATCGAGCCTTATGTTTTTTTTGATAATTAACAATTGTATAAAAAGTTCTTATCATCTACTTTGAATATCATATAAACATTCTTAAATAGAAGATCATGAACGGCCTGGATTTGTTTTATTGTGTTTTAGATTTTAGTGTTTTAGACTGCGAAGCAAACATTATTCTTAAACTCTTTTATCCAACTTGAAGAAATAAACCATCAAAAATCTTGAAAATGACTAGAATAACTTTGGTTAATTATAATGATTTTCTCGTCTCTTGTGATACTTACGTCCTTAAGTCCGCTCACAAGTGTCGATCTCAAGGCATTGACATTCACAAGGCTTTTTACTTGCGTGTAGGAATCAGTAAGAGTACGTCTCTTGTTTTGAAAACAAACGCTAAACAAGTTTTCTTTATAATATCAAATTTACAGGGTGCCTCATAATAGGGGTCACTAAAACAAAATGGTTTTACAGCAAAACAAATCAACCAAATCATAGCATTTATTTTTCATTTGAAAAATACATGTTATAGAAATAAACCCAAATTAATTCAATTCGAATCTCACGCCCTTTTCCTTGATAACTTTTTGGCAAACGCTTTGTGAACCCATCGCAGCTGGCACGCACGATTTCCTAAGGAATTTGGACACGAATATCAACTGATTGTTTCTTGAATTGATCTAAAGTAAGCACTTTCGTAGGGCCTATATGTTGAAGCATAAAACCCCAAACAACGTAGTTTAGTGGTTTGAGATCGGGTGAAGATGCAGGCCATTCTTCGCTTGTAATGAAATCGGGCAAATTTTGCGCGCCTCACGCTTGTATCTTGTTGGCCTGGTAAACTAGAACTGAGTCCTGTTGGAAGCAATATGGTGTATTCCCATACAGCGTTGAAGCATGAGAAAGCAGATGGTTCTTCAAAACCTGCTCGATTCAGTGTTGATTTTTATGTTAGTTTCTATGAAAAGAAGAAAAAGTTTTCCTTTATGTGAAACGGCGCCGCATACCATGATTTTCGATACATTCTGATAGCGTTCTACAGCTAGTTTATCTCTTGGAATATTAGCAAGACTTTTGCCATTACTGTCCTGAAGAAGGAAGAGCTTTTCATCCGATTTTAATCCTGAGTCATGGTGCTAAACCAAAAGATTTTTGCTTCTTTAGAACCTGACTTACTTTTGACGGTCCGTTAGCTCATGAACCCGTTTTTTCTTGTACGACTTGCATTTCAGATCATGCCTGAGGAGCCTGTTTTTTTAAAGCAGGGGGCATTTGAAATTGTTTGCTCAATTTACGGCTGGATACGGTGGGGTTACGTCTTATTTGCTCTCTTACACATTTGATCTTTTTTTTCGTTCAGGCAGTTCGTCTGGCACCTCCTTTGTGTTGAATATGGACATTTCCAGTTCCTTTGAACCGTTTTAAGGTACAAAAAACAAAACGCTTACTCACTCCGAACTGCTTTTGAATATCTCACATGGTCTAAGCTTTTGAAAATGTAATTTTAAAACATGCTCCCGAATGGCTTCCATGGTAGCTGATAAATATAAACAAACGGAATCACTAGATATTAGACGAAAAATTAGTATTTTCCATTTAATTCCAACTACCTTTGCTTATCTTGACAGATACGCGTATTTTGACTACAATCTGCAGACTTCTTCAGTGTCTCGTACTGATAACTCGACTTCACTAATAACAAGTGGAGTTATTAGTACATGACACTGAAGAAGTCTGCACATTGTAGACGATATACGCGTATCTGTCAGAACAAGCAAAGGTAGTTGGAATTAAATGGAAATACTAATTTTTCTTCTAATTTCTAGTTACAAGTTTTCCAGCGGTATAACAGCGCTCTAGGATTCAAACGGAAGCACTTATTTATCTTCAGCGATAAGCTGTCAAAAAAATATACTAAAATAGACCACCAGTAAAAAAATGTGACACCTATTGTGAGACACTCTGTAGACAAAATGATAATGTAGGGATCATAGATAATATTTACTTTACCTGTACGATGGATGACAATGTGCGATTAAGCTGAAGTAGCTGTCTATCTAGAAATAACCTCTTTCCAACTAAAAAAATTAGAAGATACAACCTCATTTGGTTGTGCGACATGATGACGTATGACTACGCAAACAAACGTAAGCCATATTGATTGCGTAAAGCAATATTCTTCGAATTAACCCGCTCAGGCCCATTTTTTTTTCAAGCGTTATTGTGCAAGCAATTTGGTATATTTTGATTAATTCGGTGCTCAAGAAATGATTGAAAAACCCCAAATTTTTGTTTGAGATGTTTTAGGCCGTTCAAACAGTCCTGGAGTTCAGAACTTATTATCAACAGTTGTAATTGTAGTTTTATCCGCTATACAATGTTATGATATGCATTCAAACATATTCAATGAATGTCCAACAGACATTATGAAATAATTTTGAGATATGCTATGCCAAACAAACTAACTTAACTTAAGGCACGGTTGGGTTTTTAGTGGGTCTTTTAGTGAGTCTAGGAGTTGGCACCTTCATCCCCACACCCTGAGTTCTTCAGGTGTCTGGTTGCAGATTTACCATCCCGTATAAAAAACAATAGACCATCCCAAGATTATCTTCTTGTATATTTTCACGTTCGAGAATATTAACTGAATTCGTTTGAATACGTGACGCTCTAAAAACTACTGATTTTACCGTAGATTACAAGTTCTAAGCTTCAGGACAGTTTTGATCACCAAGAGAATCACAAAGTCATAAAATAATGATTGTTGACCTTCCAAAAGATTGATTGAATAAGTTTGAATACACACGGTTACCTAGCCCAAATACTACTGTTTCAAATGTAGATCTTATGTTTTGAACTTAACGACAGTTTGGATGACCTAGAATATCCCAAGATTGTCGCATTTTGTCTGTTGACTTTCTATTCAATGAATATTGTTATATACATATGGTCCCTTTGCACATTCCAAAAACCTACTGTTAAAACTGTGGTATTAATGTTCTTATGTTTTGAATCTTATATTCTGAACTTAATGATAGTTTGAATGACCTAGAATATCACAAAATTGTCAAATAATGACTGCTGACCATCCAAAACGTTCATTAAATATGTTTGAATACATATCTTAACTTTATACAGCCCTTAAAACTACTGGAACAACTGAAGATCAGAAGTGCTGAACTCAAGTACATTTGGGTTACCTAGAACATCCCAGAGAGATAAGAAAATAGTTTACATTTTTAAACGAGAATTCAATATTACGTTTGTATATGTATTATATTCAAAAACAACGCATACATCATTAATAAGGCATTTATTTATTCTTCTTGAACTTCTTCCTATTCATGGATGTTCTAGTTAACTTCTAGTTAACTAGTCGACTTAAACTTGACGCATTTCCTCTCATCGTTCATTAACAAATTTTGCACACCCCACATTATGAAGATGTGTGCATGTAAAATCATGCCTCTATTTTGATTTTGAGATTAGCACTTCAGTTATCAAAATGTCGTCGAAGGAAGAGAAGCAACGCATCAAAATTTTGCACGTGCATGGTGAAAATACAAACTACTCTCACGCCAAGTTGGCGAAATTGATGAATGTGGCTAATAAACTGTTACAAACGTACTAAAAGTGTTTGGTGAAAGTTTGTCGACAACCAGAAAGCTGGATCGGGGGAAATCGAATGCCGGGGGCCACAGCGACGACAAAAAGAGTTGCCCGCTGTTTCGAGTGGAACCACAACCTCTCCATCCGTGGTGTCGCAAAGAAGCTGGGAGTGGCGCCTTCAACAGTGGGTAGGGATAAAAAACGAGCTGGACTGTCGACTTAGTGGTCTTAGACTTAGAGAAAGTGGTGACTCCCAATCGCGACAATAAAGAAAACAGTGATACAGGACGATGAAACTTACGTCAAGGCAGACTGCAACTAGCTTCTTGGACAAGAATTTTATACGGCCACCAGATGGCGACTGATGGCAGATATTTTTAAGGATATTAAACTGTCAAAATTCGCGCAGAAATATCTGGTGTGGCAAGCCATCTGTACCTATGGTTTGAAGAGCAACGTTTACATTGCAACCGGACCCATGAACCAGGAAATTTATCTGAGCGAGTGCCTACAAAAACGTCTTCTGCATTTCCTGAAGCGACACTATTGTTCCGTTCTATTTTGGCCGGATTTGACATCTTGCCATTACAGAAAAAAGGCCATGGAATGGTATGCTGCCAACAACGTTCAAGTGGTGTCCAAGAACAAGAACCCTCCCAACACGCCAGAACTCCCCCCAATTAAAAATATTGGGCCATCGTTAAGCGGAACCTGTATAAAATATTATGGCAGGTGTTAAACGCAAGACCTGGCAATTCGCATTCGGTAAAAAGGAAGCTTAGCTGAATATTTTTCCTGTATTCTGTAATAACTGAACTTGAAAAACAAAATTAATTTGACTTATTAAACACATATAAAACATTAATCGATTCACACACATTACTGTTTGACCAAATTTTGATCGAAGCACCCTTTATGACCCCTTAGGCCTGATTGAGTCAATATACTGTTTTAGATAAGGCTTAACATTTTGGATTTTTTGAATAGTTTGTGACGCGAAATCTTCAATGTTTTATATTGAATTTAATGCGTAGTCATATTTCCGATCGATTGGTGTAAAGGTTTTGAACATCTTCTCTAAGAACACAGAGATATTAAAGTTCTAAATCTAACCACTATTCGTGACCTTCGCAAAGCGATTTTTTTTAAATTATACCCCAGTATAGAAAACAAAGACGTACGACTAAAAAAAACAGACCAAAAAGAGATTTATTTATCTGATTTCACAATACTCAGGTTCCGATTTCAATCAAGCAACACACATTCGTCAAAATTAGTTGACGCAACTTGATTGTGACTCAAATCAGTTGCATAGCAGTTACTTTATCCGAATTGCAACAGAGCTGCTGCTAGGGTAAGTTTTCAAAAAACCTGTAGAGGTTAACCACAGCTTTGCTGTAATACATTGATCAACGATCGATTGTCTATCAATCAGCGTACTTCCCCTTTCAAGTCACCAACCGGTGCATCCACACAATCGACTTACAACAGTCAGCAGCAGCAGTCACTGTTCTCAAGGCATCGATTTCATTTTTCAAAAATTGTCCATCAACCCTCCACTAGTCCCTTTTTTAGAATTTGAATAGCGTTGTTCACTTTGAGCGATGGAGACCTTGATGGCATTCGGATTAGAATTCTTCTTTCCAGTGTTGAAGAACTAGGTCAGACAACACTCTGTTTGATCAATAGAGCACACGCATCGTAACCAGAACCGGAACAACTTTGTTGCATCCATGGAAAGAAAAGTGGCAGTGCAATTAAGTCCTTCCTAGGCATTTCTGCTATCTTTTCAAATCATTTTCGCTAATAATAATTGTTGTTTCCTGTCCCATTTCTATTTTTCAGATTTCCTCTCGGACAAAATCGAAGACACCGGCCTGCGGGTGAACGGTAAGGGCAAGAAAATGCGCAAACCCCGCACCATCTACAGTTCCCTACAGCTGCAGCAGCTCAACCGAAGATTTCAACGAACGCAGTACCTAGCACTACCGGAGCGGGCGGAACTGGCGGCCAGCCTCGGGCTGACGCAAACGCAAGTAAGTGTCACACAATCAAAAGAAACCAATATTCTGGGAAAAGGTGTGCATCGTCCTCATTGCATCGCGCCCTTGAACGTTCATTTTCGGGGGGGAAATGTGCAAAAAAATTAAACAGCACATTTCCATTATTAGATTTATTAGGCACAAATCAAAATCGACATAATATGACTAATTCAATTTGGTCGACCACCTCCTGCCTGCAGTTGATAGGGGGTGTCATTCCCATTTTGTGGTTCCACAAAATTTGTGAATTTTCCCGACCGCCCGCCCGAGCAGCAGCAGCAGGAGTCGTCGTCGTGTTCTTTTCAACAGAGACCGCATTTTTCTCGATTAGCTTTTTAAACTTGAGCTTCTCCCCCGAGTTCCATATCACTCAATCAATGTCCTGCCGTGACTGTTGTGACGTGGCATGAGTGGCTCCCTGGGAACGGGTCGGGAAAAGGGGGAGAGTGGTTGGTAAACAACTGCTTCCACTGCTGCCGGGACACAGTTGGAGGTCTTACACTTGAGTTTTTCTCACCCCTCTTCGGAACCCTGCCCGGGGTGGATGGGGTGGAAAGTATGACTGTAGGCCGGGATGTTATTCTACGTGGCAGGGGAGAAAGGAAAATTCAACCCAGGCAGACAAAAAACTTGACTTTTATATGAATTTAACATGACATTGGGCGATTGGATCGGTGTGGTTGGTTGGTTGGCTGGTTGGAATTTGAAGGACCTTCCCTACACTGCTGCTAAATACCACATTTTGGTGTTCCTCAATGTTTGGGGTTTTCATTGTTTGATTTTTGGGAGGGAAATGTTTCGAGAAAAAAAAAAACCCTAGCCAATTAGGTTGCATTACCTTTTCTTTGAGTATTTGGACTGAACTCTGTTTTAGTTTCAGAGTGGAATGGGACATAATTTATTCACGCGATGATTCGGTATTTCCGTGCATTTTTTTTCGGGAATTTAATTCCCGAAAATGTAGAGAACGGCATTTGCACGTTGAGGGTAAATTGTTCCGCGTTTGCTCTATTCTAGATCGAACTGAGAATTTGGCTGTGTAATGATCGAATGGCGCATTGATAGAGGCGTTGAAGTCATCAAGGAAACTCAAGACATCCAGTTAAACTTGCATCACAAGCTCATCTTTCACCTCGGAGACTCAAACACTCAATCAACCAGTTAAGCAGTTGGTACCGCATTTCACCACAACGGCACACTGTCAGTTTTCATCGTACACACAAGCACAATTGTATCGGGTTCCGATTCGATCTCCCCTCATCCTGGCATCCAAAACACGGCCGACGGGCCGCTTGAGCCAAAACAAATTGAATTAACCAAACTCCCGCCCACCGTCAATAAATTCAAATTAAAAACAAAAGAGGAAAGCAAACCTCCTTCCCCCTCCCTCCCCGTGGCAAGTTTCCAGCTAGCTACATGGCTGTTTAAAATAAGGGACGGTACGACGGATGGAAAGTTTCGACCGAAAGCGACGACGCAACGCGTTTCGAAATTTGAATAATCATCTTCATCAGTCCACGATGAAGCCGATGATGCCGAGGATTTGGTGGGCTTTCAATTGATAACGCGTCGCCGTTAACGAAGGGGCTGGTTAGTCATGGCGAAAGCAGGTCGCGTCTCACATTTAGCCTTATGATAAATGTACTGTTGTGGCATTGCGCCCGGAATAATTTACGACTGCATTATGTGCCGACAATGAATCTCGATTTTAAATCTCTTAATGCAAACGCAGTGCACAGTCGCAGTGCGTAGGTGTTTGTTTCCAGCTTCGAACTGTACGCGGGGCGCTCGGAACGGTAGCTTAGCTGCACTGCCACCAGCTAATTCAATTTAATCCAATAAAGCATCGACTGTCTCGGGAAGCGTTAAAAATGAGCCGATGTCAGACCGAATGTGGGGTTAAATTAATTTAAATTAACGATCGATAGGACCGCGTCCGTCGTCGTTGTCGTCGCCTGCTACGCCAATCAGAAGCCGTTGCCACAACAACGGTGGGAAGACAACTCTCGCACTCTTTGTTCGTTGCCATGATTGTCGTTGTCGCTCTGTCTCTCTCTTTTCTCTAGATGACAGCCGTTTTGTATTCATATCTCTAGATCTTGGGGCATCGAATGCACACTACCCGGGTCGGTTGCGCTGCGATGAGAAGAATGGAACCGCCATTTTCTTCCAGAAGCGTAAACAACTTTTGTTTTAGCGTGAGAAATGCACATTCATTTGCCCGACCATGCACAGTGGTTCCGTCGATGGCAAAATATTGGTTTCCTTTTTATTTTGGAAATTTTGTGATACAATTTTACATTAATGGAATAGGTCTTATCTGCTTATGTTTATTATTACCAAGGACATTCGAGGAGAGAACTCGAGATTTTTCTGTCAATTAGCGTGATGCTTCGTGTGTGTTGGGGTAGTTTTGCACTGTGTTTATACAAACGCTTTTAGGTTATGTCTGGTTATTTTCATCTTTTACCAGCGATGAAGAAGTTTCGTGCTGCAGTGATAAAAAAAAGCTTTTGAAAGGTGAGCGACCGGGCGCTATTTTCAGAAATTTGTAAAACCTCTGAGTAAAGTGGGATTTTCTGTACCGACTGCACGAGTTGTTAAAGTGGTCAGGGAACGGATTAGACGAAATTTACAGCGCTCTGTGCGTAAAATGGTCGCAGATCTGAATGTCTCGAGATCGTCAATGCACAATATACTGCAAAATGACCTCGGAATCCAAACTTTCAAGAAACGTAAGGTTCACGGAGTTTCGGAACCTTCCAAGACGGAGCGACTCGAAAGAGCAAGTCTGCTTTTATCGCGGCTCGGTGGAGAAGAATTTAACTTTTCCGACGAAAAGTTATTCGTCTTGCAACAATCCCACAATGTCCAGAACGACAGATTGTGGGCTCTCTATTTGAGAATTGTCCCAGAGAGTGATAGGAATATTCCATGATTCCAAAATGCTGCGTCAGTGATGGTTTGGGGAGGAATTTGCAAGCGAGGCAAATTACCACTGGTTTTCATCGAAAAAGGCGTTAAAGTGAATTGTAAAACGGAAATTTTGGAGAAATTTGTCAATTCATATGTACAAGAGGTGTTTGGAGATGATCACTATGTGTTTCAGCAGGACGGCGCGCCATCGCATACTGCAAATCTTGTTCAGGGTTGGTGCCGAGAAAATTTGACCGACTTTTTGGACAAGCATGAATGGTCTCCCAGTTCACCAGATCTGAATCCCTTGGATTATTTCGTATGGTCATACATGCTGGCGAAGGTAAATGACCACAGGGCGTCTAATATGAACCAATTCAAAACCGTAATCAAACGCATTTGGGACGAAATGCAGGTGGAAGTCGTGCGTGCCGCCTGTGACGGTTTCGAAAAACGTCTGGAGCTGGTCAAGAAGGTTAAAGGCGGTGTTATTCCAAAACATATGCTGTAGTTGATCAGTATTATATTGCAATATAATGGGTAAAGTTATCAATAAAATCTGGATTATCGATTCGAAAAAAATGAGTTTTATTTTGTATGAGAATATATTGGACAAGATGCAATAAGTCAAAAACATCAAGCAACTTACCGTTTGACCGTAAGCTGGGTTCTGGTATCTGACGTTTTCAAAAGAAGTTGGGAAGAACCGCATTTGTGCGTTGTCGAACTTGCTTTTGACAAACCAATGGAATTTCCAAACAATTTTTCTCCAAATGATTTTCACAAAGATGTTTCAAAACGTAAGTATCTTCGATGTTTATGAATTCAAAGAAGGTGTTTTTGAAATTAATATTGCACACGGGAATGTTTCTTAGTTGTTAATGAAACACAAAATGTATTCTCGCAGTCATGCTTCAAAATGTGTTCTGAACTAGCTTTAAATGCCAAAAAAAATCACTCTGCATACCAGGAATTGCGTATTTTTCTTGCACCGGATTTTGTGAACCATTACTGGTATGAAAAGTTTTCCTCAATCTTTGGGCGAACGGAGGATTGCTTCAAAATGGTACTCAGTTTATCAGTGTTCCAGAAGCTGATTTTCTTAAAGCACGTATAACGAGATTGTTTTGCTTGGTTATTTTGATATATTTGGTATATATTATTCTGACTTCTAAACTTCAAACGTGAGAGCATAATATGTGCATATTCAAATGATATTTATCATTGAATATCATTTGAATATGACAGTGAATATAACAATTGCTATATACCAGATGGGACAATATACTGTATATGTGTTTGTGTGTATGCAATCCATATTCCACTGACCGGCAGTGTTATGATGGTCACGTACATTCTGAGGTCGTCTCATATACAATAAGCCCCACATGGACACCTTCATGTATCAATTGGATATATCAGGCATTCACAATTCCAGAATTAAAGAAACAAACTTTTTTTTCTTCTAATTCTGGTGCGAATTAAGGATTCTGAGTTATATCATTATAATAAGAAAAATAGAACGTTCTCACCGATGTTTTGTTTCTCTAGTCTTTAGTTCCTACTGTTCCCTTGCCTTTGTGTAGGTTGTCATCTTTATATCTTCATCTTTGTCTGTCTCGAAGTATGCTGATCTCTAGGATCTTCAGATAGTTGCTATTCCAATTTGAGCACTACCGATGCGTACTCTATGACTGCATTTTTCTTCAAACCTGGGTAGCTAGAAAAATATAAGCAAAATCGCCTCACCATAAATAACCTCGATCTAAGTATAGTATCTAGAGTTACCAATACCATTTTCATCTCATCATCCTTTGATTCGTGCTACTCGAAAACAAAACATTTCATTTGATTTCTTACTTTTTATTTATTGTTAATTTCATTTGTTTTTGAAACTTAGCAAACTTAACCACAAAAGAAATCAAGTGATTCATACATCAAATCTATATTTCCGATCAGTATGAATAATGGATAATGAGATGAATGGAACAGCATACCTCTTATGTGGTAATGCCTTCCAAAAGTGTGCTGATTTGTGATAATAAACTATTTCAGCTTTTCAAACTGCATGTATATGATCCATTGCAATATTCTAACTATTTGCAAATACTGTACTTGACCATTGATCACCACCTCAAAATTATAATGTTCATCGATAAGAACTACTGGATAAACTTCAAAAGCACTTCTGGGCTAAATTTTCACTGATCTGGTAAGACTAGTGTGTTTCTTTCCAAAATGGCAAAGATCCAGACCAGTCCTGGGACCTGGTAGTTGAAGTTAGACTACCTCAAGGTGTTGCCAGTGCCCAGGGCAGTTGGGGCAATGCACTGCTAGAAAAAATTGTATAATTGGTCGAGAGCTACAGTTTTATCATACACCATGTTCATAAATTGAACAGTTGAACCAAGTGATCGGTAAATTAATCCAGAGGGGAAACCTATCTTCTTCCGAAGGACCACAGCACGGCTGATCCAGCCAGGAACAAGTCAATAACATACCTTTCAAGCCTGTACAAAGTGCTCTCGTCAGTAATCAACCGAAAGCTACAAAGTGATTGCGATGAGAACAATAATGTCATGGCCGAAGATCAGAAGGACTGCCGGAAAAAAACGCAAGGCTGCAAAGATCAGGTCATCATCGATGCAGTTATTGTAGGCCAGGCTAGCCAAAAAAGGTGAAATCTGAGCATGGCAAACATCGACTACAAGAAGACGTACGACTCAGTTCCTCACTTTACCTTATTAAGGTACTGCAGTTATACAAGGTAGATGATGGAGTCACCAGGTTATAACAGCACGCAATGGGCATGTGGAGTACTCGTCTTCACATTACTGACGAAGTAACGGTGTTAAGACCCGTTACGCTGGTATCTTTTAATGGTGCGTCACGGGGTATAAGATCTACCACCGAACCCTAGTCTGAATTAATTAATATATGTTACTTTTTAAGTCAAAGGAACATATCTTAGCCCTCAGTACATTTTATCCCTTGTAAAAAGTGACAATACTCGGATTTAGCCACCGAGGATGAGCTTGGAATAAGAAGAACATTGTGACAAAGTAGCACAAATACGTGGCTGCTGCGATCTCTTCTCTGAGTCTGAAGGCTTTATGGTACACATCCACGGCCGGGTAATTATGACGAAGGTACATATTGCACGAAGAAGTTGAAGAGACGATTGAACATGGTGTTGCTGGCTGCCAGGCATAGGCAGAAATAGTCTATCTCGGTCATCACAGCGATGTCGCTAAGGGAACGTTCATTAATTACGTCACGCAAAAATTGACTTTTTATGACCCCCCCTCCCCCCCTTGTCACGTTTTTTGTATGGACCTTCAAATTTTTTTGTATGGATCGTCACGTTTTCTCAAATCCCCCCTCCCCTCCTACTGCGTGACATAATTAATGAACCTTCCCTAAGATCATGCTCCAACAACTTGCGCTAAAGAACAATTTGGTGAACTAGTACGCGCCCTACTACAAGTACCTGCCTGGTCTGGAAAATAGTTGCATAAAGCTGTGCTGGGATCGCGAGATCCTAACGGATGACCTCATCCGTGCCAATCGCCCTGACATGGTGATCTTCGCCGAAAGGAAGTAGAGTGTAACTCTCATCCTTGTCGCTGTACCGCAACGTCCGTTCAAAGTTTTCTACAAAGATTATGAAGTACCACAATTTGGTGAAGAAGGTTGAGGCAATCAAACTGTTTTTCTGTGTAATCCAAACGAAATTAACCAATTAGGATATAAGTCTACAGAGGTGACTTAAAATTTTTAAACTTCTTGTTCACAATCAGTTTTAAACTAAAAGTTTTGAAAGAGGCTTTTAATGACCTTATTTCAAAGCAAAGGGTAGTGAAAATTTCAAAATTCCTATCAGTCTCATGCTGGATTATTATTTGATTGCATTTTCGATCAGCTATTGGCATCTTCTACTGAAAATCACTGATTTCAATTTAATCAAGTAAAATCCTCTATTGGATTATGACCACTATCCCTTACAAATGGGCCAACTGTCCATTTGCTGCGGTAGGGGAGTTTCTTTTCCGAATCTATGGCTATGGATCTCCCTAAAGACCCGATATGGAACATTGTGGTGGCGATGAAGATGAAGAAGAAGCAGAGCTGCCTAAAATGGAGCTGCTACTGCCGGTTTATCGTGGGTTGTTGGCGCAGCGGAATTACGTAAGATAAATGTTTGCATATGGAAACGATTAGATGCAGTAGCAGTGCGCTGCCGTTTGTGGGTAGGGTTAGAGCAGAAATTGCTACGTTTGCAGTGCTGCATAATGTAATTTAGAAGGGTAATGCGAGGGATTACGTAAAATTCGTTTGAAGTTTAGATTTGATAGATAAGGTTTGATTTCGGTTTTAAAAGGGCCTTCATTGAAAGAGCGTGCAACGTGACATTTGTTGAGACGATCAGATCCAGGTTAAGGTCGAGAACTTTTCTGGATTATGCACAATAATGAATTTCAACAGGCTCGTAAAATTTTGCCTCGGTGAATTCCAAGCCAAAAGAGGCGTAAACAACGAAATTGTATGCAATCTTCTATGCGCTGTACAACCATTTTTGCAATCTTTCATACAACTGGCTAGATTCAGGTGTTATCTGGCTTAACTTTACATGAAATATCCCATTAATTTCTTCCAAATCTAGCATTCCCTTTAAGTGCATTAGATAACGCCTAAAATTCAATGTTTCTTTTTAACTGTGTGATAACATTTTAATTTTCTGCGTTATCTAATGCACATAAGGGAATGCTAGATTTAGCTGAAATTAATGGGATATTTCGTGTATATTTAAATCAGATAACGCCTGAATATAGTCTGTTCTATGAAAAATTGCAAACATTGATGTGTGGCGTATGCAAAATTGCATACAATCTCGTTGTTTTCGCTTTCTTTGGCTTGAAATCCAACAAGGGGAAATTTCACGCGCCTGTTGAAATTCGCTATTTTTTTCTGTGTTGGGATCATTTGATTCTCCCATTTCTTAATTTATCCTAAAATCAATTGGTGCTCAATTGTAACGTCTTTGTTGGAAACACTTGTGAAAAATCACTTGAACCCATCGCTTTTGACAATTATAAAATATGTCTTTTGCTTGTGTAAATGTTCAAAAGTTTTTAAATACACAGAAAAAAATAATCAATTTAACAAGCTCAAAAAATTTCCCTTCGTTAAGTCCAAGCCAAAGGAGGCGTAAACAAGCAAATTGTTTGCAATCATTCATGCGCCATACAACAATGTTTGCAATCTTTCACACAATAGGCTAGATTCAGGAGTTATCTGGCTCAAATGTACATGAAATATCCCATTGTTTTCTGCCGAATCTAGCAATTCTTTTATTTTCATTAGATAACGCAGGAAGTTCAATATTTCCTTTGATCTGTGTACAAATTTTGAGCAACGCAAACATTAAAAAAAATATTTTCGATCGATTGTTGATACAATTTCGGAAGTATAAAAGAAATGATTGAATTATTAACGTTCAAATGCCGACAACGTTTAATGATGCTTTCATTTTTTGTACCCGTCAAGAATCACTGTATAGCTGACAATGAAGTAGTCTACGTCAAAAATCGAATTGTTTACAAAAATGTTGTTGTATTGAAGAGTTTGGATTATGAAAACCACAGCAGCGTTTCCTTTCTAAGAGAATTCAACTTGTGAGCAAATCGCAAGAGCGGAACCAATTGCAAAATTCTAAGTTTGTAAGGGTTTGATACTATTGCCATCGAACCTTAAAGACTGTGCTCGAAAAAAATGAGACACACAAAAATGGTCTTCAAAAAGCCAATGTTGAACAGTTTTCAAACTTTCAGAGAATAAACTACGACATGGTTAGGTTTCTACATAATTGGTGTATTTGATCTTGTCCTTTTCGTTGACAGCACTCCTAAGGTTTAATAATCTAATCGCACACAAATGCAGCCAACTCTTGAAAGTATCCTGGAAAAGGACGGTTTCTTGAATGCAACATTTTTCTTGCCACCGGCCAGGTCAACTGCATAGCATTTGCCATTGAGGAACACCAAAACAAAGAGCAAAATCGCTCAACTACTTCGAATCAAAGGAAGTAAGAAAGCCTGGACTTTCCGTACCAAAGGCTTCCATTAAATAATGGGAAAATTTGTATTTTATCGTTGGGAGCATAGATGCTGAAAAGATTAGTTAATGCTTTTTTTGCCTGTGGGTGGATTTTTTTAAGCATTTGAACCAAAAGTATAGTAATAATTTGTTCAGGTTGCTGTTCATCTCACTCACTGAAATTAAGATTGAATTATTAAAATTTACTGAATAATTACAATTGAAGGATCTGGTAAAAATAAGAGTCCGTAGTTGCTTTTCGTGCCTTCTGGCAACTTCGCTTCTATTGATGCCCAAGCTCATCGATTTAGAACCACCTGGTGGACACTTTGTCTTATACTCAATGGTCTCGTTATCTCCAATCCGCCGAACGAATCGCACTGTTTTGTGATAAAGTGGATGGATTATTATAATTTTAGATAACTCAAAGCAGACGTCTTCCAAATTTGGCAGGCAATCGGTGGAGACATTCACCTGGTACCTCATATCGAAATGCCTACAGGCGGACCGGTTGATTTGATGAGCTATCTCCCCCTTATTGACAGCACTCATAAGGTTTCGGGCAATAAATAATGGGGATGACGTCTCTTGATACTTATTGACAGCACTCATAAGGTTCCGGACAATAAATAATGGGGATGACGTCTCTTGATAGTTTTGCCCACTGTTTCTTCAAAGTCAGGCCCAAAACTTCTCAATCGGATAATGTTCCGGTGAATTCAGTGGGTTGATATCTTCTGGTACAAAAATCACATGGTTATCCTGTACCAGTCTTATACTGGTCGTGCATAGTGACAGGATGCCAAATCCAGCCAAAACAGCGTTTCACTTCCGAGAAACCGCAGGAAGGCCAGCAGGTGCTTCTGGAGGCACTCGTTTCGGCAGATTTGCCCATTTATGGTACTCGTCGCTGATTCATTTCTCCACACCCATACATGGTCTGTCAAACCAAGAACTTTTAGGCAAATTCGTTCATGTTCTTCTTCCTCAGGAACGGCCAACCGTGATGTGGCAACCTGAGACTCCTGTCCTGGTGAATGCTTTGTCCGCCTTGATGTAAGTCTTGTCATCCATAGAGACGCATCTCGATTTCAACAGCCACTCTTGGAACTGATTCCTGGCACGGCTTTTGGCTACCGTGTTTTGAGTGTCGCTCCGGTTTGGGGCCTTGCTGACCATTTAGACTCAATCCAATCTTTACTTAGAATCGTTTCTCTTAGACATAATTTTATTGTTATTTTTATAGATTTTATCATCGTTGTAATCATCTTTTATTCAATAAATCATTCTGAAACGTATACCTACTGAAAGAATAATTAAATCATATCACACGATCTGTACAATTTCAGACGATTTGATGGAATTTCCAAAGAATTCTGAGAACTTTGCAGACAGCCAACGCTACTCGTGCATCCTTCATCTCCCCTTCTCACCTTAAACCTTATCAAAATCTAATACAATCTGAAGTCAAACGATTTCAACATATTTAGAAAAAAAATCGAACTTTGTTTCAGATTTGTTGATGAAGTAGTAATTAGCCTCAAACGTGTTGATTGCATCTAAACTACAAGACATGCTCGATCCTATTCATAAAATCGGGAATGATTAATGCTTTCAACGCAAACAAAGCTAAATAATGGTGCCACCGAAAAATTGCGCTATCTGATAACCAGGCCACTATCGGTGCAAAACGGCCCCCGTGGGCTCCCCACCGACCTTAGAGCGTAATTTATCAAGTCCGAATCCCCGGCCCCGGCTGGACCCTGTTTCGTTTGGCAGCTGTGGGCCAGAATCCCATCCCATTCCGCCCCGGAGAGCACTTCGTTAAACCCATCTCAACCCGGGGCCAGCGGTATGACCTGGATAGTAGCTCCCAAGCATTCCCAAGTCCATATCGATGATGAAGAGTGCGAATCTCTGATCAAAAGCGAGGACTCCAAACAGCAGCCAGCCACAACCTACCTACAGCGACCGCATAGCTATATAATTGATGCAATTATATTTGATGATAAATTGATTTTTCAACTGTCCGACTTAGTTCGGTAGCCAAAGTGACAGCCTCGTGAACGCTGTGAATAATGAGGGTATTGTGGTGCAGACAAGAAGCAGAAAAAAAACACAAACCCACAACCACATTGGGCTGCTTTGATGGGCTTGGTGTTGTGACGTCATCTCATGTATTGTCATGTGTTTTTGCTACCGTATGAGGAATGCATATTTTTACTCCGTAATTTTAGTTGTCCTGTGAGTGCGCTAATTTGATCCCAACAGTCCTATCGAAAATTGAAGACTTTACTAATGCGCTTGCACCCATCCTGGGTGCGTTGACAAGTGCAGACCCCATTACGGGACACGTTAAGTCCGTTTAATTTGCACCCGAAATACCTACGCTCGCGAGGCGATCGGAACCGTTTATCCGGTCCGTATTCTGCTTCAACAGGTCCGTTCGGGTTCGTTAATTGGAGCGATAATAGCGCGGCAATTAATTTCACTACCCGTGTAATAGCACAGCATTTATCATTTATCCACTTTGTTGTCGTCGTCAGAAGTCAGAACACACATCAGAGACGCACTCAACTCGAAGCTCATTGTTGTCATCGGTCGACAATTATCCGAAAAAGAGTTCGGTATGCTGTTTAATGCCTAGTACCTAGTATGTACTTTTCCACCCAACTAACTAGAAGACGGCAGCCCGGGCAAATTGAATTATAATTTTCACCAACCAGTCAATGACGACGACGACGACGACGACGGGTGTGCATAATTCTCTAGTGCGTCTATTATTCAGCAAATTGATGACTTTGGGCTTGAGGTAAGACATTGCGGCAACTGGAGAGACACATTAGGCGATAATTTGCCGCTGCCGTGAAACTGTGAAACTATATCATCATGGGAGTGCGCGTTTTCAGGCTTAAACCAGAAGCTGAAGTGGTTCAATTTTTATGTTGCTTCGGCAGGAGTAGTTAGTGGAGGTTTGGTAATTGGGTAATTGTAACAATCATAATGGAGTAATTTGTGTTTACCTATGGTGTGTGGCGCTCCCATCTGTAAATATACACACTGGAAGGCATTGCGGGCTGTGGAGTTGTTGCTTAGCCTCAGAAGACCTAGTTAAATGTAGGTCAACGAAAGGATTTGTTATTTTTGAACTTTCGTAAAATTTGCTGTCAAGTTATATGACTCATTATACGGCGGTGCCTCTACTGCCGAACAATGGTTAACGCATCCTATGATGAGGTATACATAGATTGACCGATTGATCCCAAATGGATTAGACTCAAATAACCATACAATTACAATATAATAATATAAAATAACATTAAAATCTATTTTCGACCATGTTAAATGAGCGCTTCCGGGCAACTTTGATTTTCAACCCCTGTGCTACGAGACGGCAGCGAACAGTTCGACTGGATAGCTGATACCTGAAGAGTTTCCTGGAGCTCCCTCACAGTTACCTTGGAGTGTTTCTTGACTCCACTCATGATCTCCGCTCATTTTCCGTTTTCTGCGTATCCTCTGATCCGAACGTTTTTAGTTTCAGAAGAGTATATTTAAACCAACTAACGCCTGAATCTACCCTGTTGTATGAAAGATTGCAAACATTGTTGTATGGCGCATGAAAGATTGCAAACAATTTTGTTGTTTTCGCCGCCTTAGGACTTAAGTAAGGGAAATTTTACGCGCCTGTTAAAATTCATTGTTTTTTTCTGGGTGGAAATGCGATCACTTGGAGCCGCAGGAACAAATTACGAGAACCTCTAACCACAATTTTCCACCTCGAACCATTTTTCGGAGATGCATACTAGTGTAAAATTGCTGGAAATCCTGGAAGCGTTCTGAAGTCCTCTTTCACATATGTTACGTAATCGTTTAATACACAGGAAGGCGTTGCAATAGTCAACTGAATAACATTCTGGCTCTGGGTTTCGCCCTGAATTTTTCCTCAGCAATTTGTTTCGCTATTTTCTGCTTCTTACAAGTATTAGTTGTTGACTTCGTGATTTTTTGCACCATTCCCACGGTGACACCAGCCTTTATGGCCGAATCATGAATTGACATGGATCTTCATGAACAATGAGGTTGACTTCCCAGGTAACCAATAAGCAGTTCCAAAGCTTGTTTATGGCAAACTATCAAGCAATTAAGTCACCTTAAATGCCGCTTTTGGTCCAATATACGGCTGCTTTACTGCAATGCTATGATTATGCTTCATTAATGCTATTTTTCATTCGAAATGCTTATCAAATGCTACAAGCATTTAAATAGCCTTTGAAAGTCAACTTTACAACAGATAGCATTCAAGATGCTGATATAATACTAATATAATGCTTGTAGCATCTCAAATGTATATTAAGGGTTGATTTACGGCATAAGCTAAAGCTTATTGGTTACCTGGGTACCTTCCGTTATAATTTTGAGTCGGCTGGAACTAGTTTTCTCCTTCTTCTTGGCAGCTCATCGACAGAGTAGTGTTTTCCGATCTTGTTGATGATAGATTTTACGCTGTCGTGATGAATTCCGATACGTTGCGTTATTTTGCTCATCGAGACTTCCTTCTCACGAAACCACGTGTCCCCCACATGAATTTTGACAGTCTTTTCGATTTGCTGAATCTCAAGAAAGATCACTGTTTACCAAAACTTCAGAAGCTGATAGAGTTGTTGACAGATGTACGTATCGAATGTAAGTAGGCTAAGAACGATAGTCTTAGAGACTGTCCCAAAAAATAAGGGCACACGTTTCTAACGCTGCCATTTTAACATACATTTTTATTTGTGTAGCCCGTCGGCTCCATCTCTTTTTGAACACCCAAACGTCAAACCGCACGCAACTCACAGCATAGTTTCACGCGCATTTCGAGAGATGGAAAAGATTTCCGTTGGAAAACACCGTCCCATCGTGCACAAGTGGAGCACTATTCCAGGATTATCACTAAGAAAGTTGGCGTGACTGGCAAACTCAAATTGGACAACGAAATCGGACGAGCGTTTTCTAAGGCAAAAGGGGCCTCAGTTCGCGATTTGGCCTAAAAGCTAAACACCTCGAAGTCCAACATTCGACGAACCAAAGGGAGATTGATGCTGAAGATACAGAAGCAGCCAAAAAGAATTCCTATACAAGCAGCCAGCGTGAAACCATGGGCGCGGGAACTGCACGACACAGTTTTCGCCAAGACTAAGAACTACATCGTGGTGGACTATAAAGCATTGCCGAAATCGGAATATTACACGATTCGTGAAGCTGATGAAGTTGAGATGACCTCAGTTTTCATTGAAAAATTTCATAAATCGAGCAATGAATGCAGAACTTTCCGTCAAAAATACCCTTTGATTCATCATTGATATGACAATCCAGTAATCCAGTGGCTTGAACTTACTTTGTTTCCTTACTCTGAGTTGCTCATAGCTTGGTTCAAATCAGAAAACGTGTTAAGTGCACATAAGCACATGAACCCCCCAAATTGCCCTAAAATTCATCCCATCGAACGATTTTGGGCTCAGGTCAAGAGGTATCTTCGTCAATATGTTCAGCCAGCTGATACATTGGAAAAGTTCAAAAGAGATTGGACAAGAGCGTCTTAAATCGATGCTACCCAGGTAACCAATAAGCAGTTCCAAAGTGTCTTTACGGCAGCCAAAGTTACCTTAATTACAACATAAATGCCGCTTCTGGCCCAATATTCGGCTGCTTTACTGCAAGGCTATGATAGTGCTTCATAAATCCTATTTTGCATTTGAAATGCTAATTACAGGCTTCAAGCATTTGAAATCCAACTTTACAACAGCTAACATTCAAGATGCTGATATAATGCTATTATAATGCTTGTAGAATTTGAAATATTTAGGGTTGGTTTACATATGCTAATGCTTATTGATTACATGGATAATCAACCTGTACAGAACCTTATGAAGAACGTTAGAGGTAAAGATTGAGAACTTGCTTGTAAGGGATGAATCGCAAAGTAGTTTCAAATATTCTTTGACGTAAAATTAAGTAAAACGTTGATAAAACAAGTCAAAAATCAGTCTTTACCCAGGTAACCAATAAGCATTAGCATCTGCCAAAAATCAACCCCAAATCTACATTTCAGAAGCTACAAACATTATATTACCATTATATCAGCATCTTGAATGCTATCTGTTGTGAAATTGGATCTCTAATGCTATTTAAATGCTAGTAGCATTTAATAAGCATTTAGAATGCAAAATAGCATTAATGAATCATTATAATAGCATTGCAGTAAAGCACCCGTATATTGGGCCAAAAGCGGCATTTATGTTGCATTTAAGGCGGCTTAATTGCTTGAAAAGCTGCCGTAAATATACTTTGTAACTGCTTATTGGTTACCTGGGTATTTTGTATGGGATGTGAAAGTGCATTTCGAGATCAAACTCAGACAGAAAGTTTCTTCCGGACGTGCAAACGAATTTGTGTTTTGCTCTGACAAAAAGTCTGACTACAGTTCTCCGTTGCAGTTTTCCAAATTCTTTTTGGAGTGGTCCATGTTTTGAACATCGGGTCATATTGCAGGCCAGGAAGAGTTTTTGAGCCTCCCTTAACACGTACGTCCTCAACCCCTCTGAAAACGAAAAATTCTAATTCTGAAATTATTGATACTCCATTGTTAGCCATTTGGATTTGGCTTCAAATTGTTACAGTAGATCACAAAATTATCATAGTTTGTGGATCTGTACTGGTTATTTCTAAAATGCCATAGTTTCGAATTCCAAGGTACTGCGGTAACTACCTTAGATTCGAAACATGGCATGTGGCATATCAAACTTAATGATTTTCCAAAACTAGATCATCAGAAGACATTTTGAGGATTTCTAAACATACTGGCTTTAAAACAGGCCCGGCGGGATCCGAGTATCTCTGGAAAAGTGGCATTATTCAAATATTTTCCTAAACCTGGCTTGCGATACATGAAACTTTATCATATTGCAAAAATGGATCTTGGAGGACATTCGAAGGAATCCTGACCATACTGGCCCTGCGGGATCAATATTCAAATCTTCTGCAAAACCTGGCTTATGACACATCGAACTTCATGATTTTAGGTAAAGCAGAAGTCGTATGCCAAAAATAAACCCAAAAGGAGCGGGAATAGTTTCTCTCCCATGTAGGGGATTTGGGAGTACAAGTAGACAGTTCGTTAGAACTATTTAAAAAAAGCTATTGGTAGTATATGAGCACGATCAAGTGCACAGATTTTTGCCAGTCAAGGTGGTGTATTCGATCATGCCTTGACCTACCCCGCATGGGGATGCTTGGCAAAAGTCTGTGTTTCCTGTTTCGGAATACTACCTCACAATGCCCTCCGCTCAATTTCAAACTACTTCTATTCAATTTTCACAGCCTGCCGTGAGCTAACGGAACTATCAATACTTTCTCTTCACAACTTTGTTCTAGCAAAAAAAAAAAATGCTGTCTACTCCTAGAGCCTCATGGTGATGAGAAATTATTTCCTTCTCAAAAACAACATCATTCATGATTTTGCAAAACTTAGTCTTCGGAGGACATTCTGGGTATGAATATAACCACCCTAAGTCACCCTAAGAGGTACGTATAGTCAGAAACCTTCAGAATGTCATCCGATGGCCATGTTTCGCAAAACCATGAAGTTTGTTTTGTCACAATTTGGGTAAAGATTTGAATATGGCTACATTTTCGGATAACCTTAAAATCCCGCAGTGCCACCCTAAGTGGCCAGTATAGTAGGAAATCCGAAGAATGTCCTCCAAAGACAAAATTTCGCAAAATCTTGTTTGATATGTCGCAAACCAGGTTTTGGTAACGATTTCAATGTGGCCACTTTCCTGGAGAAATTCGAATCCCACAGGCCCTTTTTAAGTGACCAGTATGGTCAGGAATCCTTAAAATGTTCTCTTAAGACCTATTTTTGCAAAATCATAAAGTGATGTGTCGCAAGCCAGGTTTTGGTAAAATATTGATTATGACCACTTTCCCGGAGGAACTTAAAATTCAGCAGAGCCACCCTACGTGGCCAGTATGGTCAGACATACTCAGAATGTGTCCAATAGCTATCGATGGAGTATCAGTAATTTGAAACGTGAATTTTGCTTTCTCAGAGTGGTTGGGGACGTACTTGTTAACGTTAGTTTCGTTATCCTTTAACAGGCACTGATCGTAGAGCTTCCACGATATTTTTCTGGCAGTTTATTTCTGTTTAGAACTTTGTTTGGCGATTTTTTGTTATTTATGTTTTGAGGTGTTATCCCAGTTTGACTCGTTGGGTCATTCCATACAAAGTTCCGGCCTTTCTGGCCAAATCACGCATAGAAATCGATTTCTTATTGATCCATTTCTCACCGTATTTGTCCAATTTCGGGTCACTGGCGCCTTATTTACATCCAGATCACGGAAAATCGGTAACCGTTTTGTGCGTTCCAAATTTCTCAATAACCGATTTTTACCTTTGCAGCTGCTACACCAGTGCCACAAAAAACATCTTTTTGGAATGATTTATAATTGTATGTTTTATAAGTGTTTCATAAACGTATTGCAAAACATGTCATGTTCGGACTGGTTGGATCTCTCGTATTCTTGCATTCAATCCAACTACCGATTGTGTTAAATGTACTTTTTTCACTGTTGGAAGTGATTTATACCTTATCATTGTTCATAAAAACATTGTTTCATACATCTATAAAACAAGAATAGGACAAGATTTTATAAATAGTGGTTTATACTGTGGAAATTACAGTACAACAACCACGTTTTGCAAAACGTGTTCTTTTCATAACGATGAATTCGTTGTACAAGATTATTGTTTCACTGCCAAAGGGAAGCAAATCATAGATACTCCAGAATTGACTTTTCAATAATTGGAGTTGGCTTAGCAAAGATGCTATAAACCTATCACGCAAAGGACTAGTATTCAAATCTCATGTGTGGCGATGTAATATTTTTAGCATGAGGACAATTTTTTTTCCATTTTATATTGTATAAGGCTTCACTTTTTGCGCTCATAATAAAGTATGGAATGAAGTATTATACACTTGTATTTAGAACATGCTTTTGTCATTTGTCAGTACTCTCAGCTTATTGATTACAAGCTGTGTTGCTTAGGAAATGTGCGCCGAAAACTGAATGTCAATAAATCAAATGAACGTGACACTGTTTGAGAAACCATGTGTAAGAATAACAGTAGACATGCTTGAAGGTACACATCTTTCTTTTAACGAGCTGAAGGTGTTCCCTTTCTTTCTGGGACGGTCTATACGCGTGGATGTATGATTGCACCATAAGTGTTGCCAGTTTATTTTCGATACAATCCTTAGTAATACCAACCTTTTCAAGGCATTTCCAACAAACATCAATGCTGAATAACGGTTTGTTCAAACAAATTCGGAGAAGTTGTTCAGCTTTTGCTTTTTCTTCTAGAAAGTTGAATAACTTCTTCAAATTTTTTTGAACAAGCGGTTATCCGACATTGATGTTTGTTGGGTTCTTGAAATTCAAGGTCGTGCATTGGTTCAGGCAAAAAGTACACCATTTTTTCTGAACTCAAATTAATTCAAACCCGAAGAGCTCATTTTCATCCCAAACAGCGCTCATTCGTACATGATCTATTTGGATTATTGAAAGATCAAAAGTCCCGCGCCTAGATCCCGGTCAGGAAGTATCCCAGTAGGAGACGATCCATTAAGAACTCCTCTCGGGTTCCACCCTCGTCTAGCACCAATTCCCTTCCTCCTTCCTTTTCGTCCATCCGCGCCAACTGAAGCCCAAGAAGGATGATGTTTTAACCAGTTTCTCCGATTTTCGTGCCCGTTTCGGTGAGATCCCCACCTGATACCGGCCCACCATCACACCTCCCAGCTCACCGCTGCCCCCGTGGTGCTCCACGCTGAGCTCTTATCACGGTGAAACTTCGAAATCTCTACAAAAAAAAAAAGAGAAACCAACCCAGCTCGGGAGGGATGCTGCCTGCATCGCCGTCCCGCACACGGCCACGTGGTTCATTAAAATAAAAATAAAAAATCTAGTTTCGTATCTCCACGGAACCTTCACGATGGGAAACGGAGACGAAGGTGAAGCGTACAAGAAACATCATTAAACTTGGAGATCTGGCCGGCCCCGCGTGCTGCTGCGCATGATCATTAAACAGAAGTTACAATCATCATCGTCATCGCGTCCATCGGAACAACAACCGCGCCGGGCCGGGCCACAACTGGGCAAAACCAACAACGAACGTCAAACAGCGCTCAAGAGGTAGAGCGAGAGAGAGAGAGAGAGAGACAAAGGCCCGGGATCGATCCCATCTTGTTTGCCCCCCCCCCCCCCCCCTCTCCGCATCTATCGCACTCTCCTGCCAGCCGAGATTGGGCAGCAGGCATGCAGAAGAAAAGATTTTAATAATAGCAACAAAAATATAATTATTATTGACAGTCGATTATAAATTCAATATTTTTATTCAAAGTCAGTGCACAGTGCGCCTCTTCCTGCCAATCCGCCCGGATTGAGGAGGCAACTGCTTAGAGAAGTGTAAGTGAAGATGGGGAAGAAGAAGAAGGCGAGTCTCCCCCTTCAAGTACAGTTGGGCCTGGATGGTGGATGGTCAACTCAAATCACAAGTCACGGAAGGGGAGTTGTCAAAAGAAACGAAAGACAACCTGAGCATACCGGGAATGGGAGATGACAATGAAAAAGAAGACGGAAAAAAAAGAAATGGGTAAAAAAGAACCTGGGTAAAGAGGTGAAAAAAAAGCTAAGTAATAAACAGTTGCTATGTCATTCGAGAGGCTCTCTATGGCCGTCGTTCTGAGTTTGCCAGGAGCGTCGCAAGGTGGGGGCTCAATTGTTCAGTAGTTGTTGATGCAGTTGAGGGTAAACAGGAGGGAGACATCGTCACCTCGACCAGTAACGCCACTGTCTTCGGAGTAGCAAGGTTGCAACCGAGGGAAAAACGAACGAACCTGGGTACCTCACCTCAACGAACATGAAGCTTCTTTTTTGATATCACTGGGAATCGTGTGGGGAGGAGAAGAAGCAGTAGGAAAAAAGCATGGATTACGAAGAAGATGATGTAAACCACTTCGACGGCCGAGGGAAGAGTAACAAGTTTTTAACCGAGCAGACTCTTGTGGGTTGGCTTGGGGCATCATGTAGGGCTTCTGCCTTTGAAAACGAAAAAAAACGAGCTCTGCAGGGGAAGAGTAGTTCTAGCTGCTGCTCTATTGGTGAGATAAGGCGGAGTGGGAGAGATGCAACTTGTCCAACTATATAATTCATGGTGTAACGATTCGTTTTCTGTGTTTCGGATCGAATCAACATCATCATCAACCGAGGGGACCAGCAAGAACAATGTTGTGTGCGTATTGAGCTGCTGCTCTTTCTCCGCTGGACAAGTTTAAATTATAGCCATGGATAATTTCAATCATTCAAACGTGCTTCGGGAGACTTCATTCATGAAGATGGCTGGCTGGCTACCGTCGGTCGTCGGATGATGAAATTTTCTTTTTCGTTTGTCTTCATTAAAGTTTCGAAGGACAGCGGAGAGAGATGCTTGATTTGTATTAGGGCAACCCGGTAGCAAAGTTATCTTCCATTAATGATTTTAGCTAAAATCTCAAAAGGCTTTTACCCAGGTCACTGCCTTGCTCCACACCCTCCCATTGTTGATGGGAGTTGATTGAACAAGAGACGATCCGACGGCACGACACGTCCGTCGGACAGAGGCCCGGTCAAGTTATATATTTATTAATGCCTATTGAACGGGAGAAGCAGCCTCGGCAGCATTGTAGTAGAGCAGACGCGAGAAAACTTATGCTGGAACTAATGACCGTGAAAAATGGACAAAGGCACATGGGCCGGACCCGATGCGGCTACTATACAAGTTACGAGCGAATGGGCTCCATGTGGTACCGAGGGCGGTCGAATGATTTTAAAGTCCAGTAGTCAAGTTACCCCCGCGTCTGTGGCACTTGGCCGAAGGATCAAATGCAATGTGTGGTGGCACAGAGTAATTGGATCTGGCGCAAGTGAACCTAATTACGACTTAACCCTAAACCAATTAGCCGGATTTAGCATCAATTTTCGAAGAACTCAGTGAAGAAGGGGACGCGCAACCGTTCGTTGGTTCATTAGCTGGGGTTGCCACAGTCGGCTGCAAAATGACACTTGGATGGTTTTGCATCGCTTCGCGCGCGCGTGTGTGCGTGTGTCTACAAAAGTGATCCGATACTTATGGGTTAAAAAGAGGAAATTTGAAATCAGATTTCATGATTCAAGTCTACTGCCAGAAAATATCAACGCCAAGAACACCCTCGCAGAACAATGCTCATTCAGTTGTCATTCCGAAGGCAATTGTTCCGACGATGACGACTGTTACCCACTCGGTGACAAGCAAATCATTTTTCTCGTAACAATCGCATTGTGTACTAATGCTTTTCTTCAATTGTTGCACCCCCCAAAAACCTTTTTCGACACTTTCGACTTCCGCCCCGAACATGAACGCGTCGCCAGCCAGTTTTCCCTGAACAATGTCACTTTGGGAACGTTACTCATCATGATTTTTTCCTACTCACACACACACAGCCACACAGACACAAGGTCTCATAATCGGTGGTAGCATTTCCCTTCGGTGACAATGCTATCAGAGAGTACACACAAAAAAATCATCAACATTGTTCTTTCCCACCGTTCAGATCGCTTCGGATGTAAGAATAGGGACTGGTGTGGTGGGTGGGTGGTTGGAAAAATCGGGTCACTTTTCCGGCCATTCATAATTCAAATCGACGCACATAAAAATGGAAAGTTCAATAAAAAAATGACACATGAACTCCGTGTAGGTACACAACCTCGCAGGTTAGCGTCGTAATCCGCGTCTCCGGTAGCTCACGGCATCGGAAGGGAGCGATTGTATGTCGTCATTCCCTGCCAGGAGCTAAACGGATGGCCGAGTGGCGGCGGTGGGAAAATGAATTATTGATTAGGTCCGTAGAATTCCGAGGAAACGATAACGTAACTCTCCTTCCCCTCGCACACTCACACACACACGATTGACATCAATTGGATCGACTTCCTGTGTCGCGCCTTGGTGGCGGCTCCCTTCCAATAGAACACAGTGCGATGGCAATTTGTCAAGACTGAAATAAAGCCTCCTTTTGATTTTGAAAATAATCATTTTTCATTCACGCTTGAAAACTAGAAAAGCAAGAAAACAAAAAAAAACATTTTCCGATGGCGACACCGTTGACTATTATTCAAAATTATCAACCGAATAGTTGATCTTTGACGCCAGATCCGGCTCATGAAAATATAATTGCCGAAAAATAACACAATTGCGCAAACCGGCGGTACTTGTTTTTATTTGGCACATCAGTCAGACGGGAAATGAATGTTTTCATTTCCAGTGCGATCAAAATGGCGCCGCTAGGTGGTAAGAATATCTGGATTGCTCCGGCGTGATATATGAATGATAATTGTCCCGAAATGACGGCGACGTTTTGGTTGGCGGAGTATGATTTTGATCGTTTTTTTTTTTTCTGTGTTGATGTTGCTGTTGTCACATTGTTTGTGTTTAGGTCAAATCAGGCAACTGTGACGTGCCCTCCAGCGAAACGTTTAGGTTTGCTGGCGCAATCCGACACGTGTTTTTTTGGAGATTAGTGGGACTTTATTTCAATTGTTATGTGGGGATTTTGCCTGGGTGAATTTGTTCTATTTGGTGGCAGTTTGAGCCAGCGCCTTTGATTTTCATAAAAAATACATGAGAAGTTAAAACGATTTTATCCCAGTGTTAGTTAGTTTAGTTTCCCGGTTTTCATGGTTACCGCTGTCACTTCTATGCCAAATGAATTTTGATGCAATGAGTGAAGTCGGCTCTAAGGTATGTATCCACAATAATCCGGACACCTCAAAATATGAATAAAACATGCCTTCTTCGTTCTGAAATGATCAGCTGTAGCATTTCTGGCCATAGCAGAATAAAAAACCAGCCCTGGAAGCTGCTTGAAATCCTCCAGGACATAAGTTTCATCGTCCATAACAACGCATGAAAACTTCGTCAAATATTCGCAGTACAAACGTCAAGCCCGTGATTTTGCTGCCAAGTTCTGTTTGTCGTTGCGATTTGGAACTATTTTTACTCTGTACGACTTAAGTCCCAAACGTTGTTTTGATTTTTGGACAAAACCAGGCGACATCCCTATTTTACGAGCCACCGTTAGAATGGAGAGATTTGGGTTTTTCGTTAACATCCTTTTCACCTTTCGGTCCATGACAGGATCAGCGCGTCCAATGTTTTTGTCACTTCTCGGGTTCTTCTCCACCGTTCCGAAAATGACTTGAGCACACCATGCAACAGTGGATTTAGGCAAATCCAATGTTTTTGCAAGGTCCCGTATTGACTAGTCAGGATTTGCCGTACGCCCGTATGAAATTCGCTCGCGCACTTGTTTTTCTTTCGTCGCCATCTTGAATACTAAACATGAAATGTAAACATCAATCATAGTCTTTTTCACGAGTTATCATTTGATTTTCACATGGAACGTATAGGTAGTCAATGTTATGTTGCCTTAAAACACACGGTTTAGAACCTAACGAGCATGACTTTTATCAAGACTGGTTTGAACTGAATAGGATAAACGAGCGGTGGCTGGGTTGCATACCAGAACTGGCTAAAAATGTTTTTTTTCTTGGAGAATGTCATTACTCACCGGAAACATATCAGACCTGTGTTTTCCAGTGTACTTTTACATTAATTTATCTTACATCACATTATCTCTGCAAATGGGACTTGAATCTGCTGCCAGATCCACAGTGACCGACGTTAACGAAACACCACCGCCAGCGATCAGCAGCTCATCCAATACCGCTAACTCCTCCGGAACCTTTCATCGTATGACTGGTAGCGATCTCAAAGTGTACGGACTGGAAATTTACTACCAGTATGTCGGTGGTATGAACTCTTGTTTAGTCCTATAATTTTTGGCTAACTCGGACTGTTCGTGCGACATCATCATCCTTACTGAAACATGACTGCTTTTGGTTCGTCCTACAGGGTATTTCGGAGTGACCGAAGTGCACTAAAAAGGTTTCTGGTGGAGGCGTTTTGATCGCTGTCCACATTACGGACATTGTGCATGAAAATGGATGATCTCTAGACCTTTGCTGCGTGAATGCTGACATTCTACCACGCATCATGCTAGCACTAGTAAAACAGATGTCTCATCATCCATAACTTCTTTTCAATCTCGTGACTAGTGCACCGATCGAACCAGCTATTGTACCGCTAGCCACCTACCACAACTTCTGCAATTCAGATTCCGACAGCATTCTCAATGTGCTTAGCTGTATTAACTGGAATGAAATCCTCGACCTGATCGACGGTGATAACGTCACGTTCCAAAGAAAGTCTCTCCAGCTTCGAAAAAACTGCCATAGCAGACATATGCCCTGCGTAGGTTGAAATTGAAAAAGAGGGCGGCTTTACTGAGGTTTACGGAGTCATTACGTGCCGCTCGACCATCGATACAAGCAGCTGGCTCGACGCTGCTTTTTGGCCACCAACTTCAAAGCAAACTGAAGCATAATCCTAAGGTGTTCTGGCGGCACATTAATGAGCATCGCATGGAAAATGGATTACCTTCATCCACATCTCGGTACGGGGTTACCGCTTAGTCCGTTGTCAGCATCTGTACTTAGTAGCATGTTTTCCGAAAAAAATGCAGATGTTGTCCATGAAGGGCATCGTCATCCAAAGCTAATCGAAGTTTCCTCGAATAACGTCCCTTTGTCTGACCGGTATTACAACGCAATCCAATGCTCAGCAACCTTTCCTCTTTGAACAGATGCATAAAAGTCTAGTTCAGGAATCTGCTTTGAAGCAGTTTTGCAATATTTTTCATCGTGCATTATCAAGTAGACGTACTCTTTCAACATAGTGTCGTATAATTTACACACTATCGATTTTGCGATCTTGTTCTGCGTATCGATTTGAAACAACACCTACTTTGACAAACTTCAGACCTGCAATTTTTTTCAGAGAAGTCATTTCCACTTTTTGGCCACATCTCGGACTGAGATATTCGGGTTTTACTTGAATTCTTTTACCACAGACTTCATCCCCGTGATGAATCGAGAATCAAGGTTGCTTCTGGAGCCGACCTTTTTCTTTAAAGATAAGCGTTGCTAAATGGTTTTGAGGACCGAAGACACCGTCGATTTTGCGATGTTCAACGAATAACCTGATAACTGGCCTTGATATTTAAGAGCTCAGATTAAGAGGTAAAATACCTCAGGATAATACCATTAAATTGTTCCCACAATGTTTTGCGAATACCAAATTGAGGTAAGACAATACCAAAATTTCCAGGCATTCCCAGGTATCCGAAATAACAATTTTTTTTATTCGAAAGATATTTTGCTTGCTATTCTTAGGTATTTTGTTTAGGTATATTGCCTCTTAATCTGAGCTCTTAAATATCAAGACCAGTTATCAAGATCAAAATTAGGTATGCATATGTTGTTGTCTCCTGCTCGGGTAGTGGTGTTTGTTTTAGCTAATGCGTGTAGGAAGAAGACTGAATTAAGGCATTTTAGTGAGACGATAAAAGAGAGGACTAAAACTTACGCAGGATTTGAAGATGTCATTATCATTGGAGTTACCTACACTACTCATTTTTTTGCAGTATGATGCTTCACTAGATGCTGCCAGAAATGAACGTTAGCGTAAGTTAGCGTTTACCCCGTACCTGAAATAGGGTCCTGGGGAGCTGAAGCCGTTCCCTACGGCGTTTCGAAATTATATTCAACAACAAAACAGAAATTGATTTGTTAACATTTTGCGAAGTACAATCATTTGAAAAAGTGATCGAGAATTGAACAGAAATATTCATTCTTTATATAAGTAACCTTGAAACTTCAATCTGTATCTACAGTTGTTGGTACCACTGACAGCAAGGTGCACGTTCTCAGCAGATAGCAGGCGCTAGCGGGCGTAAATTTGATTTTTTTTCCATCTAGCCTTCTAGCCTTCCTGGCAACCGCGCCCGACCAGCTGATCAAGTTGTTGCCCAAAAGGGGATTTAGGCCGCGATTTGCCGGGAAAATCTAGTTGACCATCTTATTCAGCGGCTGCCACTGCATCATTGCCTGCAGCTCCGAAACCAGTGGAGGCGACTTCCGCTTCCTGACATGTATGTTCATTTTTGACAGGTACTTTTTCATTGTTTGGCCGGTTGAACCGACCTCCCGGCCAAGCACACGCAGCGATGTAGCCACTTTTCTCTCGGTCTTCCTCTTCAGCATCCTTTGGAGCTTCTTGTCGCTCAAGGTCGTCGGCCGTCAGGAACCAGGCTTTCTTTCGATGCTCTGATTGTCATCTAATAGTGCCAAGATGTTGTAGAAGCTGGAACGGGCGTATCCGCGTATACGATGTTCGTTTTCGACGCGGCGGGTTGCCGTTCTTTGAACCCGCACACTTCTGAACGGAGTTGCTTCACTGTTTTTGCCATCACGGTTAGAGTTCGACTGATAGAGCTGTCAAATTTTGTCTGGTGGATCATGGTTTACTTTGATGCTGCATGCGTCAGTGTGGGTGACGGTAAATCCATGAAAAATCGGCAATTCTTGGCCAGTTTTCTTTGATGCAAGCGTTATCTGAAAATCATAGTGTAATATGATTAGACCACAGAAAAAATCACTTAATGAAAGAGTCTGGTATTCTTAACTCCTAATACCATAGTTAAAACTCGCTTAAAAGTAACCAAATAATACGGAGTATTTTGCCTCTAGATGACCTTAGAACTTCGAACATGAATAGCAGTCGTTTATGATCACAAATCTTTATTTTTTCCTCATTTCGTGAAACTGACATGCAAACAATGTGATTTGTACGCATATACACCGTGTCCAATAAATTCTCATACAATTTCAGCCTCTGATTATTTCACAAAATTATTCGTATTTTATTGGTGATAATGTTTATTGATATGTAATATTACATGGATCTATTACAGCATATGTTTCAGAATAACACCAGCTCAGCTTGAAACGTTCTTCAAACCCATCGCAAGCGACAGGCACGACTTCCATTGGCATTTCTTCCCAAATTAGAAGAATTGCGACTTTGAACTGGGTCATAGTAGACACCTTGTGCTCGTTTATTTTTAACAGCATGTATGACTACACGAAATAATTCTAGGGGCTAAGATCTGATGAACTGGGAGGCCCATTTATCCATATTTCAAATCAAATTTGCCCGACACCAGCTTTGGACCGAGTTTGCTGTACGAGAAGGTGCTCAATTCTGCTGAAACATGTAATCATCCTTACCGTACATTCTTTCTATGCTTGGTTTCGTGACACTCTGCAAAACTTCCGTTTTATAATATAAAACGTTGATCTTAACGCTTTTCTCGATGAAAATAAATAGTAGCTTGCCCCCCTCCCACTCCTTAACCATCACGAAAGCGGCGCTTTGGAACATTGGAATGTTTTTGTCGCTATCTGGGAATAGACCTGCTACAAGCTGTCGTTTTGGACATTGCGAGATTGCTGCAGGACAAATAATTTTTCATCGGAAAAGACAAAAAAAAAAAAACATTTCGTCTTGAGATAACATGAGTTATATTATGTACCATTCGTAAAATAGACTGGCAGATCAATTGTTAAGAATATCACGTGCTATATAACGGGAGTTTGAGTAAGTTTGAGCGATAAGTGTATTAAACTTGTAGTTTCCGAATGCTTGAACTTTTCGTTTAATGCCAATCGTTTAAATCCAAAAGGATTTGTTCAGCGCCCTCGAACACTTGATTGAAAGCTTTTTCTCACTTCTTAGCCTCTCTCATTATTGGCATTTCTTTTCGATTTTTCCAGACTTCGTTTTACGATTGCCCAATATCTTTCGATTTGTCGCAGTCCTGAGGTGTTTGGAGGATTTCAGTCATCTGGCACAATGTTGAGGTTGTTTTCCGCATTCCATCACTCCGCCACTTTTCCATAATGACAAAACGTCAAATTAGGCCAAAACAATACAGAACATGTGTGTTTTTTAATAATAGGTAACACTCTACGACGTGCCCTTGCTGATTAATCGTTCCTGTAGTTGTAAGGACTTTGCTCTTCTATCAACAACTACATGTTGCCTTCTACACCATTAACTTTTTGACGAACTTTGACATAGTTTTGGCCTAAAAGTAATCCTCTGCTTTAACGTTCGTTTCATCGTTCATTACCAAACAGTCAAACTTTGTCAGAACTCTGTCTGAGAATTTGCGATCTCGTGTTTTTGTTCTAGTTTCTTTTTTGTTCTGGTTCGGAGTTTAACTTATCGTAAAACGCTTATATCCGGCTGCTTTCTACATTTTTTTGTACGAATTTTGTGTACATTTCTTGCCCTATACTGGATAGAAAAGTTCAGATTCCACCTTATCATTTTGAGCACTGCATTCCGCCGAAATTTGAAGTTGTCATTTCTGTCATGCCGAAAACCAAAAATGTACATTAGTATTGCCTACATGACAAGATCAATATGACACAAAATTAAAGGCAGATAATTTTTATCGAGTGGCCCAATTCTAGATCCATAGATCCACATTAGAGCCATTTTTCTTAGGAAGGAATTGATGTTTTCAGAATCAATGTAAACGTTAGTAATAATATAAAATTTCGAAAACTTTTTCGAAAGTTGTTGTAATCAAAGAGATAAAATATTTTAATTTTTTAAAAGATTTACCTAAATCAATTGCTTTTTCTTGAAAACTGATTCAAAACAACGAATCTGATTTTGTAAACTAAGAGGTAAACAAAGATTCAAACGTATTTTTTCGATTCTCTTTGATTCGTTAAATTTGATTTGATAAAAATAAATCAAATAGTGCTTGCAATCTTGCACGAAAAAAAACTTCCCGTCAAAATATATTGCTGTAACTTTTGTTACACGTGAATAAATTTGCCAAATCTCATCAAATCTTCAGAGAAAACAAAAACTGTGACTAAATAGCTTTTTTTTGTTCTCTGATTATCGAGATTTGCAGCCTCGAACATGTTCTCCACGTCGTAGTCACTCAAACACCCTTTTGTGGGTATTTTCGTAACTAATCCGGGGGTGAGATTCGAACTCGTGACTCTGGCGTGAGAGATATGGATGTTAACCACTACGCTGGGGTCGCCCCCTATGACTAAATAGTGTTAAATTGGCTTGTTTGAATTCGAATTCGTTTGAAAGAAGTCTGAAACTGCAAACAAAAAATCGAACACACACACTTTATTCACAAGTCTGCATTTCTTTTTTCAAAAATAAAATTTGCTCTAAGCAGCTACCAAGTGCCTTTCATTCTTTCTTGCGTTACATTTCTTTCATATTAAGTTTCAATTTAGTTTAAAATCTCTATTTTTCTACTTGGTAGTTCATAGACTACAAAGGGTTTATCACGAAAACTACACCTAATTTTGAGAAGAGAAACTATACATGCTTATTTTCCTATCAGATAACACCATCCATACGGGAAAAATTTATCATCTTACTAATAACAAAAATAATAATTCCCCTTCGTTCTGAAACCAATATAATCAACAATGCCCACGATACTCTCCATTTACCATAAGCACTAGCAGCACTAGTCATAACCCACAGAATTGAAAAAGATGTCACCGCTTCCGGTTTCGCAATTAAAATAGCCGCTCACTCGCGTTCTTCTCCGTATTCCATCCCTCCCCCCTACCCGGAGACCTCACATCTAAACAACCGGCAGAGCAGAGATTCAATGTCCCATGCAGCACGCCGCCGACCGCCACAACTTTCGACTCTGTACAATACGCGCACTCCGCTTACAAATGCGTACTCGATCTCCCTTGGCCTCCCACCGCACCGCCAGAAGAAGAGAAAAGCCATAAACTAAACTGTTTTTGATGAACGATCATAAATCATAACAAAACTAATTAAATTTAATACAACTCAATTGTGAAAGGAGAGAGAATCGTACTTTGCCTGGGCCGTGGCCACTCGAGCTGATACAATTATGTCGGCCATACGAGAACGCCAAAGGGCCACTTGCCGGAAAAGAATTCGACAGAACCCTTTCCCTTCCGTCACTGCAATAGGGAAACGAGCTGGGACAAATTTCCTTTCATTTATTACGGCATCGATTGGCATCGATTCAGGGCCCTAATAATTTAATTGCTGCCCTCGCGAGTTAATTCAATTTTACTGCTGATTATCTTCCCTCGTACCGGATCAGAAGAAACGGCTACCGTTCGAAGACGTCCCATTAACCAAGGGGAACGATAACTGCAATGATTAACACTTTTCTGGTGATTAAAATTTTATTCATTTTTATTTTCACTAGCCGGTTTTTTTTTATTTCGAAAATTATGTTCGATCCACATTTCCTTGCAGCCTGGAACTGTTCTGCATTTGTGCCATCAGGCATCATGTTATTTTTTTGCTGGCCGAACCAACAGTTCGTCAAAAAGAAATATGAAACAGCATACGGTCAGCGCGCAGAGCGCATCCTTCCTGAATGACCTCAGTTCGTTTGTTTTTCTTTTTCCAGTTCCGAATGAAAGGAAAGGATTATTACCGGAGGAAGCGGAACGAACGCAGAGTGTGTTTGAGTGTGACGATCCTGCTGTTTGGTGGGGAAAGGGAGAGAGGTAGATCATTCGTCAAGCAAAATGTGTGCTGCACTTTTTGGCAGGTGGTTGGTTTGAGAAATGTACTAATTGGCCTCATTACTCTTTTGCATGTGATGAGGTGGTTTGTTTTTGCCGGTGCAAGTCGGGTTTGCAGACGATCTACTCGTTATCTAATGATTGGTTATTGTTTGATAGTTTTGCTGGAATGTTGTAAGGAGATTATGTGTTTTGGAATATTTGTTATTTGTTTTCACCAAATCAACAACAATCTTTGATTTGAAAGTAAATTTTGACAAGAATACTCCGTAGAAGCTTCTTAAACAAGGGTCTAAGGGGTGCGATGCCTTAAGATAGCTGGAAAAAAATCTTGTGGGAACACTGAAGTTAAACCTACTAAGCAAGTTGGATCAATCCATATTACTGGAGATTATGTCAAAGACATACAGGCAATTCATACTTGCAGTTCTCAGGTGACCGAATCGCCAATCCCACAAATTGAAGACGATCCACCAGTCCCCGAAACTTCATGTAGCTCGTTGTCCAGTCTGTACAGTTGATTGGCCATCTTACCGGTGACAAAAACGCGATCATCCCTTAGAAGAGTCATGGTTCCGTTCGAAATCATCACCATCATTCCATTGCCTTCAATGCATCTCACCAAAACCAAGTTGCATTCCAACTGCGGTACGTGAAGATCATCCTTTACTGCTGCTGGGATCTTGCTTTGGCCGACCATCACGTTTATTTTCACGGATCCAGCATACTCTGCGACAAGTGATTGGCCAGATTTAGCCATAGCCATATGAACCTTCTTGGCCAATGAATGCAGCTCTTCAGGGAAAGTTTTGGTTCTCAACATGTTATCCGCCGCGCCAGAATCAAGAATTCAATC
Organism: Aedes japonicus; assembly: GCA_034211315.2. Classification (NCBI taxonomy): domain Eukaryota; kingdom Metazoa; phylum Arthropoda; class Insecta; order Diptera; family Culicidae; genus Aedes; species Aedes japonicus. Next base: position 400,353 of record JASCZW010000070.1, on the reverse strand, counting down.
GTTACTTTTCTTCGACATCATAGCAGCAGCTGAATATTCCATCGTCACCGTAGCATCGAATGTCGTTTCCTCGGCAACGTTTGCTCCAAACTTCCGGTTTCCGGTGACATTTTCCTCCGCTTTTTTTATACCGGGCTGATCCAGATTCTTCAGTTGGAGAATTTTCTGGACACTCAGCACGCTTGTACCAGAACTTTCCGCATCCGAAGTATTTGATTCTTCTCTTCATGTAAGGAAACGCCGAATCTCCAGAATGTTCCGGATTACCCGCAGGACCTGCTCATCCAGAAGGCGCTTCTTTACGTAGTTGAAGGTTAACTGGTTTGTCTGCATCGATTCCAGGGTCATAATGCGAGCTTCGTTAAATTCGGGTAGAGCCAGCAGAAGCTGACATACCACGTCTTCTTACTGCATGGTGATTTCCGCTGCCCTTAGCTCACTATCTTCTCGAACCGAAGCAAGAATGTCTTCACGTACCTACTTTCAATCAACCTAGGCTGATAGAATTGCTTCTTTAGTATCAACTTGCATGCATTACGTACTCGCTTTCCAGAGCCTCCCAAGCGTCTTTGAGCGTATTTTTGTCCTTGACCATACTCCAGCTGACTCTCCGAGATCCGGTGATAGAGAAGATTCTTGCACTTTCTGTCCAAGGCCCAACGTCTTACGAGTAGGTTGTTATTTTGAGGACGAACTTCCGCAGATAAACGTCTGAAGGTCCTTCGCGTACTTCCCTTCATCGATTGCCTTCGTCAAACAGTCAATCATGTTCCGGCGGTCTTCCATGAGAACTTCAACCTGGAATTTACGATTCCCGGAATTTTCTCCCGCCAGAGGTAATTTTTGGACATCTTGATTATTGCTACGTTCTTTAAAACCAAATGAATTCTTAATTACTTGCGCTGCGTCCTTGGCCCATAACCTTAAGAAAGAATAAGGGTGGACATCTGGTTCGGAATCTTTCCTTGGGTTGACATTACGTGAAGTGACCTGGGAGGGAAGTTGAACGCTGTACGTTGACGGACACTTCAGGTTAAATTAGGAAACATTTCGACGAGTTGGACGAAGCTGTAAATTTTTTGGAAAAACCATGGAACAAATCTGCAAATTTTGTGTCATCAGCTGTTAGTGCAAACCCAAGTAACACCGCCAAAACCATCCAGCATTATTGAGCTTTATTAAAGTTTTATGGAAGCCACTAGAAATCAATTTGCTTTTATTATGGCAGTAGGAGGTGGCTAAAGGTTTCAAATTTTAGTCAGGTTTATGAGAACCTGTACAGCTTCTTTACAACGATCTTAATACCTTGTCTTCTAAAATTCTTGTTACTCCTATCAAAGTTTTATTTTGACTTTATGAACTCGTAAAATGCTGTTTTGAAATGCCCTTTTTTGACTCATTCAAATTATCCTATTATGGTCGGTTTTAAAACCAATTTGCCTCCAGCAAATGCAATAAACGGCAAATTGGCATTGAGGAAAGTTACCAAACGAACATATAGTTTTATTGGAGCAATAGTGAAGATAAATTGGCTCTTTGGCAAAACGATGAAATAATTGAAATGTGGAAAAATAAATACACCAAATTTTAAATGTAATACAAACAAACTGTAGATCAGAGACCAATTCTGGCATTTGTTTCGATAACCTTATGCTCCATATACACGATCATTTTATTTGTTCAGAGGCACTTCAAAAGTTAACTATTTTTCATCAGAAAAAAAAAATGGTATGGCCGGGGTGCTTCTTAAGCAGCGCCCGCGATCTGGCAACTCTGTTGGCATTATTCTTGTGAATCCTTAAATCCTCTGTTTTTAACTGCCCTCATATCTAAGGTCCCGTTCCAATGTATTTTGCATGGATGTATGACTCATTTTTATTTCATACGCCATTTTTCTCGCCGGTTGAGCAGGATTCCTTCGAATTCACTCCTTCACTGGTTTGACCGCTGAGGGAGTGTCAAATGCGACAGCTTCTGCCTGATTTCCATGTTTGTGAAGCTACCAAGATGCAAGTTTTAATCAATTAAAGAACACAAATTCAGTTTGTTGTTTACAAACGAACTGATAGCATGTCACTGTTTCAAAACTGATAATTATATTAATTGTACCGAGGGGACCACAGTGTATCAATGTTCATGTGCCACCCTGTAAGTAAGGTAGCACCATCCCTTCAAAGACCCTACCTTGTATTCAGCTCCACTAAATTGCAAGATCAATTTGAGTTATCGTTCTGAGCTCACAGTAACGCTGTATGAAGGGCCCAAAACGGAGGAGTAAGCAGATACATTTACGCGAATTCCTCGGGAATATGTGAATTCAACGATACGATCCAACAATCCGAATAACCCAATTCACAAACTAATTAAGTCTTTCACTGGATGGTTTGTTCAGAAGGGCACATCACTCTCATTGAAATTGTTGGAGTAGACGACATACCGCCACAATCGAATCGGCATGATAAGGAAAACGATACTGTTCGTCCTCTTTCAGACTACGATTATCACACTACTCTATCGTTAAATTTCAGCTCGAATGATACCCTGATTCGTCTTCTTAAATAAATAGTTAATACACGCACACTACCGTATTTATTTCATGCAAAATAAGTAATGTTTACCCATTTAGAAAATGTCAACTGATGAGTATACTTTACTCTGTTTCCTGCAAGGACACGCTTATTCAAATTTAAGTGAAAATATATTTACTCATTTCTGAGTTAAGGCTCAAACGCAATGATAGCGGAAGCGGAACGGCGACGGCAGCGGAATAGCCCAATCTGACAAGCTTAAACCTGCTTGTCGGATAGAGAACTGTTTAGATTCAAGGAGATTCTAATTAGACATATCGACGTCATTTACGACAACTGTCAAACGTGTCGTTTCCGTTCCGTTTCCGTCCACATTACGTTTGGGCCTTTAATGCCCTTATGGCCGAACTGAGTGGATTTCCAGTCAAAAATGAGTAGCTGCCGAATAGCGTGTACACTGAGGCCGCGAATCGTTGTAATTTCAATCTTGCATTTTTCTATTGCGTTCTCTCTTCTGTTTTACCTACACAGAGACAAATTTGATTGTCAATTTTACCATTATTGGGGGTTAGGATGATTATTGCAGTATAGTGATTTTAAACCGACTATGATCATGGTCAAAACGACCATTAAAAATAGTTGATCCAACATTTGCCATAATATCGGAATAGTCCTTGTTACCATGATCATAGTCAAAAATGTCATGAACGTGGTGAATTCCACCATTTTCATGGTTATTGTAACCATTATATTCAATAGTCATCCTGACCATGATATAATTGTCGGTATAACGATAGAATTTTTTTCAGAGTATACAGACAAGCATTGTATTTCATACATAGCATGAACCTTGGACTTGAGATAGTCGAATAGAAAACGAAAACGTCTTATAATCTCTTGGGCGGAAGAAGCACCTGGATTTACGCGATCTCATTTTACGTGGTTCAATTACATATAGCAAAACTGTAATAGAATCTTTCATCTATCTATTGCTGTATATGGCTTCCCAAGTAACCAATAAGCGGTAAATAGAGCACGTAAGTAGCCCTATATGCGTCTTAACTACAAGCGATATAATGCATATGAGCATTATGTTCACATTAAATGCTGACTCAAAGGCAGGTTTTGGCCCGCTATACGGCTAATTTAATGCTGGACCTCACCAAAGAGGACGTCTATGTCGACAATATGTCATTCATTGATAGCATGAATTGGTAACGTTTGCAAATGACAGCTTAATGACAGCATTTGAAATGTTGTTCTGCTGCTGAACAGTTTAGCTTTTAGAATGATTAAATGCTTGATTGAAAATGCGAAGGAAAAAAATCGCTGTAGTTTTTACATTTCCTAGGATGGGGTTTGAACTCGCTGCTTCGTGGTCGACGTGTTTTATACCGCGTCTTTATCCTCTAAACTATATGGAACGTATGGAAACGGTTTCATATACAATACATTTTCAATGCTCCCAGGTAACCAATAAGCATTGAAATATGCACTAATTCTGCATCATACATGCTTTAACGATTCTTCTTGCTGTACATTGGCTGTCAGAATGCATAGCTATTGTAAAATAGCATACGCAAAGCTATCGTTATGTTAGCTGTCTGATATCTGAATTTTTGTTGCTTGATATATTATTGGAATAACGCACTGAGAATACTTAGTTATCGCTACTAATCTGAATAATTGCTCCTGCGGTGAACGGGTAGCCTAAAACTTGAAGGGCATTGTCAGGAAGAACACAGGATCGTACGGAAATAACAAACGAACGACTGGAACAAAAATCGGTGATATTGCCCAGGTAATCAATAAGCATTAGCATATCTGCATTTCAGATACTACAAGCATTATATTAGCATTATATAAGCATTATATTAGCATCATGAATACTAGATGTTGTAAAGTTGGATTTCAAATGCTATTCAAATACTTTTAGCCTGCACTAAGCATTTCGAATGCAAAATAGCATGGATGAAGCATCATCATAGCATTGCAGTAAAGCAGCCGTATATTGAGCCATTAGACGGCACAAGGTAGAATTCCCAAACAATAGTTAATCTTATTCGAAAAAAATGCAGGGAATTGAATGGTGTTGGTCTCATTTAGGGTTGACCACAGTAAGTGTCCCATTTTGATCGGATGCTAGATCAGAGTAAGATTTTTTCCATTAAATTCTCCAACTTTTTCTGCAAAAAGTTACAGTGCACTTTGGTTCAATATAGTAGCACAGAGTTGATTTTTTGGGTAATAAATCTAGTTTGCTCTCAAAACACTCACTCTTGTCAACCCGAAATGAGACCAACACCATTCCTTTCCCAGATTTGTTTTCCCACAGGTAAAGTTATTGTTTAGGACTCCTACCCTGAGCCGTCTAAATTAATGGGATTTTGTTTCCATTTTTGCCCACAGTGTGACGCCAGAAAGACGACTTCACCACCTGGACCCTACACGCAGGGTTGCCATTAGTTTTAAAAAAATATCTGACATGTCACATATAAAAAATCTGGCAAAATCTGGCAATACATGGAAATGTAAAGGGTGTACTAACAGTTAAAAAGGGTCCAAGAGGTTTTACAAATGTTGATAGGGCCTTTACATATGTTGTCCCAAAATTAGACAGTTTTTGACCCGTATACTCGCAAACTTCAGTAACAGACAAGCGTGATATTACACTATTTGAACATTATTTGACCAAATATTTGATGGACTACCTATTCGCACAAAATAGCTACGAATCGTTTTCATTGATCGAAAACTACACACGACATAGTTGCACTTCCCGCATAATCACAAACCATTCCTGGACCATTTGCCTTATTGTTGACGACCGTTTTTATTATTGTTACGACATTTATCCTTATAGTTGACAACTATACACTAACAATCTCCTTTATAGTTTTAACAATATTTCAGATGGTAACAGGCCAAATAACAATATGCTGAATAGGCGGTTAAGTTAGGTTACCATAAAGAAATGGCAATTTTCAGGAACAAAATTTTTGCTGTACTCTATGCCAAAAAGTTGGAATATAATCCAGACCGAGTGCAGACAATAACAAACCTTTCAATGACAATATGGCAAACATTAACAATATGTGTTAATGTAGAGGTTGTATGGTGAAAATGAGTTTAAACGTTTCGATAACAATAACATAAAATGTTATAGTATGTCTTACATTCGAAATATAGTTTTGACTGTATAGCAAATTGTTTTTCGTTATGCGGGTTGTTATTTAGCGGAATCCAGCTTCAAACGAATCAACAAAATAAACGTCAAAACCGCGTCAAAACGTACTGGGTACGGATTGTTCACACTAATACATCAAGGTTCATTATTTTTTTATTTTCACCACTGAAAATAATATGAACACATGAAGAGCGTGGATATAACATAAGCAGTCACGCAAATCACTTAACGCTTTAGTGGAGTTGGATTGAACGACGCTTTTTATTTAATCTGTTCTAATTTCAAAAAGTCTGGCATTTTGCAGGGTTTCTCTTGTTGTCTTTTTGTCGATAGAAAGTCTGGCAGTGCCAGATAAATCTAGCATAATAGCACCCCTGCCTACACGGCAAATAATCCAAACATATTTATTGGCGAAAATCCATGTAAAATTTCACATAATGGTCATCTGTTCATATAGACTCTGAACAACACAAACGACACTCTGAACATGTCAAATGAATAGTACACGCTAAGAAAAAAGTACCCAGCGGAGCAGTTAAGTGTGGGCAGCCAATTTTGGATATAATCATGTTAACCTACGTTGGGTACAAGTTACTTACTTTTGGGTAAAATTTTCCTCAAAACTAAGTTATTTGAACCCAACGGTAGGTAAACATGATTATACCCAAAGTTAGCTTCCCACACTTAACTGCTCCGATGGGTACTTTTTTCTTAGCGTGTATGTGTACCCACACATAGTGTTTGTGTATACACAATGGAAGTATGCCAGGTTACAAATAGATATATTTGTTGATAAAATTGCAAAAAAATCATGTGTAAAAATTATCATTGATTTTTTTATCAGTGTGCATATCGCACTCGTGAACACATGTGCAACATTTTTTTCGCTTTAGAAAAACTAATTACCTCGACTGGGATAGAACCCAGACCCACTGAGGTGCCAAGTAGAAGTCACGCCTATCACTTTCATTTTGCAAAAATGAACACCACCAGCGCAGGCTATTTTTTGACAGTGTTGCTAGTCTTTTTGTACAGTGGTCTTCGGCGAATTTTTTTTCGCATCTTCGTTCATGTGGTCTAAACTTACATCCTGGTGTAATATCTAACAAAACTGTAATAGGATCCATCATCCTCTGGTATAGCGCGTCTGCAGTGATCTACAGATCGTTCAAATCGCCAGACTTGTACGCACATGCAATCCTTAATTACTTTTCATTTGTCTAAACTGTTAATAAATGTCATTAATAATGATTCCTCAGTCTAGAATTTTATGAGTCATAGTGAAAATGTTCTACTGACTTCGATTTGCATCACGAAATTCGGTACCGACTCTGGGTGCGCCAGAACGACCATTGGCACAACATACTACATTCGACTACGGAAAAATAAAATCTGCCGCCAGCCTATTGAAAACCAAAAAACTTAAACCTTAAAAAAAATCCGTTCCTATCTTTAATGAGCCGCCTTCTGCGAGAGACCCGCAGGCTCTGTCGGTCTCCGCCGACTCCTAAAAACCATGGGCGTAATCCGGCGAGTTCTCCTTCTGCTGCTCGGGACAACCCCTTCCTGAACCGAACCGCTTTTCTGCTTTGCCTCGGCCTGCTCTCCCCCTGCATCTTTAACTCTATCTCCATCACCATACGTACCTACCCATCCACCTTTCGTCTGACTGTTCCGAAACCGGAGACGTCTTATATGCATACACATAAATTAGAATAAGAAAGGAGCTTTTCTTCTCGCGGCTCCGATTGCCGCTCGGCAGCAAAATAAAAAAAAACTGTTATTGGCGCCAACACATAAAACATATCTCCGGCACAAACTGCAGATTCCCCGTTCCCCCTCCCTCCACCCATCATCGTCTAACGTTTGAAGTTTTCTGCCCTGCGTTGAGCTAGTGCTTGTAAAATATGCTGCTCTCCTCCTCGCTCGGTCAGAACGAAACCAAGCCGGGCCCGAAAAGTAAAACGGAGAGCGTAAAAGTGAATTAATTAAATTTGATTATAAGCAGAAATTTAGTGCTCATTCACAAGTTCCTGGGGTTCTCCGGGACTCCACCCCCATCGCTAAGATCTATCTGTTTCCCGCTTGTACCCGAACGTTGTTGTATCGATGAAACTTGACTCAACGAATGTCAAACGTCAATTAAAACGCAACCAAAACAAACCAAGCAAGCTCGGCCGATCTTTGTCGAGGTCTTCAAGCGTTCACTTCTTGCCGAGGGAATGTGTAGGGGATGCCAAGGTACGCGTACGCCTCAACCGGCCACCTTCGAGCGCGTCATTCGAACTCCCTTTCACCTATTTCGGACGATTTCAATAAGGACAAACTATTTTTCAATGGTATTTGCGATTGTGCGAGAAAAAAGGAAGGTATGAACCAGCCCACAGGGAACGGGCGTCTTATTTGGCGAACGCCTTATTTTCCGATGTCGTCCTAGTCGTCGTCATCGGGTTTGACAATCTCAATGCTGGCAATGTTCCGGTTTTTATCGCGGTGCGTGCTGGCTGGACAGATTATATGGCGATTATCTGAGCACGGAGAGCGGTATGAGATCAAGGTCATCGTCAGAATGGTAGCTGACAGTTGAATCGCTGGCCGTCGTCGTCAGTGTGGTGGTCAATTATGGGGCAGCAGCATCTGAGAGCGGATGAAGATATCAGAAGGGTGATTAGAAGTTGTGACAGGCTAGTGCCGATATGAACACGGATTGCCTTATTCAGCGAACCTGTAACAGTAAATCTCCGCTCAACTGGACCCGCAGGTCCCACAGAGTGAGAAGCGGACTGGAGACGTTGATCTTTCCGCAGGCTCACACACGAAATAAAAGTAGGAAGGAAAGTTGAAATGAAATTCTTCAAAAATCTATCAGCGTGCGGGAAACGTCAAGATCACTTGGGATGGACATCCCCGAAAGACTTCGGCATTATCTGCGCAAATATCATCCGAGACTGAATTTCTTTTTTCGGTTTATTTTTTTAATTTTTTATTTTTTCGGAGAACCACGACCATAAACCTCCTCATCGGGACGGATTCCTCCGTTTAGCCCGAGAGCCACCTCCATTCGTCGGTCGTCGGACTGCAGCTAAATGAGAGAATTAAAGATCCTAAAAGGGGCAGGCGCCTCGGCATCGATAACTGGACTCGGTCGGGCCCTGTCGAAAGACCGAAAATGAGAAGATATGATTTTAATTGTTTTTCATCAAAGGGTGGTACCGTGCGCGTCTTCGAGTTCATTACGGCGAGTTTGTTCTGCTGCGTTCTTGTGTGCGCTGCGGTGCGCCCGGAACATCTCAAGTGGCCCTGGTGGCGTGATGTGGGAACGTGAACGTGCGAATTATATGGTTTGTCCGGTCGAATGCGCAGTCTTTTAACACTTTATTATGATCTCATTATAAGGTTTTTTTCTGGGACCCAAACGCGGGCGAATTGAATAATGGTAATTTGATAATGGTAATCGATAAGGTGTCAGTTTATGGGGATGAATGATGGTATTGTTGAGGAAGTATTTTAGGAGGAATTTTGATGGATTGTTGGTTTGTTCGGTATGACCGAAAAAAGAGTGGAGCCACCTGACGGATACCTTTCTTAGCCTTAAGCCGTTTGAGTTTAACGCGGTTTGAAAGCTAGTTCGCGAGAATCACAACCTTATTTTAAAAGGAGATGGCTTCGATGTTCAATTGACATTTTTAGGGGGTGCTTTTGTCTACTTACAATGTGTTTTACAAAATATAATGTTTACAATGTTTTTGTTTTAATAAAGGGGTAGCTGGGTGAAATAGCCCCTATATATGCAATGGTCAAAACTTACTAAATCTCAAAAACTCTAGAGAAGGTTGATGGACTATACTGAAATTTTGTCTGAATACTAGAGGCAAACACATCTAAACGCAGCTTTTGATCGATGAAAAATGTTTTCCCGCCCTATTTCAGTCCTGCTCAAACTTACCAGCTATTTTTTTTCACTGTGTTCTCATGCCACCTCAGCTGTTGAGAACTCAATACTTCACACTTACCACTCTGCTCGAGGTAAGTAAGTTGTGATAAGTTAGTGTAACGCCATTGGAAAATCCGGCTAAATAAGTCAAGTAACATTGTCAAAACCATCCAGTTTTATTAAGTTTTATTAAAGTTACATGAAAATTACTAAAAATCAATTTGGTTTTATTATGGCACCAAGTGCTGCCAAAAGGATTCATATGTTAGTCATGTTTATGAGAACCTACACAGCTTGCTTACCACGATCATAAAACCTTATTTTCTTAAATTCTTTTAGTCCTATCAAACTCGAAAAATGCTGTTTTCAAATGCCGTTTAAGGACTCATTCATATTTTCTTATTATGGTCAGTTGAAAAAGCATTTTCAAACCATTTTTCTTCCAGTAAATGCAGTAGACGGTAAATCGGCATTGAGGGGTGTTTTATTGTAGTCAATGCGAAGATAAATTGGCAAAAAATGAGATATTTTGAAACAAATGAAATAATCGAAATGTGGAAAAATAAATGCACCAAGTATTAAATGTAATGTAAATGTATTGTAAATGACCAATTGTGGTATGCTTTTAGATAACCTTTTTAAATTCCATCAATTTTCAGGAAATTGATGATCAATATATCGAATATTAGCTGAACATGGTGCGAGGGCTGCTACGCTCTCAATTAAATGAATTAAAATTTAAAAGAACTGGTGCGTTTTTCAGAATTAGTTTTGTTTAAAAAAAAAATACGTTAGCTAGAGTATGATTTCGATCAGGGGCTATTCATAAACCATGAAGACTTTTCTGGCGGGGGCAGGGGGTTGACCAAAGTCTACGCTCCATACAAAAATTCCAACACTTGTATGAAGAAAAGTCTACGAAGGGGGAGGGGGTGGTCCGAGATTTTCAAAAATGAGTCTACATTGTTTATGAACAGGCCCTTATAGAGTTTTATTTTTTCATTTTGATTTTGTTTTTAATTTTGTTCACGTATCAGCATAGTAAAAATTTAACAAATATTACGTTGCCGTTTTAGGAATGAAATTTCTTAATTTTTTTTTCAACAGTTTCTACACAAATAAAAGGACTGTAGTTCCTACTGTTTTAACTGACTTCCCAACCAAAAGGAAACATCACAATTATTTCAAGTTTTGTTATTCAGTTACGCTGTTTTTAAATCAGAAGTTGTCAGAATTTAGATCACGCGTGTAGTTAAAATAGAAATTGTAGCGAAAAGTCCTCAAGAGGTAACAAAATTATAGCAAATTATGATACAGATATAACATTAAAAAAACAAACTTTGTAACAGTTTTGTTTCGATGTAGCAAAATCATATCAGCTAGTGTTAGAATTAATTTATTGTTTTAATCATATTTCGCTTCGCGTGCCATCATTTCTTATTTTGTTATAAGTATGTTATACAATTATCCAAATGTTAACATCTTAAACAAATTTATGTCATAATCAGTTAGTCGTAACAACGTCTGTTATTATTTTGTTATTTTTATGTTATATCCTTTCTGGTCGAGTTTACCTACCAGTTTTTAAAGCTACTATGGCAATCTACCATAACTTCCGTATAAACTACTGCAACTACTACTGAAAACTACCTCAACTACTAGATTTTGACAGTTCATATTATTTTGTTCTTCTGTATACATACCAGTGTATTATCATAACATAACTAAACGAAATTATTAGCTGCAGAAAAAAACGTAGGTGTGTGCTTTTAATTTAACCTTCAGATCACTAGTTTCTACCATGGTTTTTCTCAATATTTTCAAACTACGCCGTATTCTGTCAGTTTGAACACAATTTTCTCTTGCATAGCCCTAGATTAACTCCTTGTGCATAATGTTGCAGTGAGAGTAGCTCAAGCATCCCATTTTCTTGCTTAAGAAGGGGTTCAAACTTCTATCCGAACATCCTTCTTACCCGAGAAATACATGCCAAATTTGGTTCCATTTGCTTCTCGCGTTATGCAGAAATTTGTGTTTCATTTGTTTGGGAGCCCCACTTCCAGAGAGGGAAGGGGTCTCAAACTACGATAAGAACCTTTCCCGGCCCCAAAAACCACTTGACCAATATTCACCATAATATTAAATAGTTATGTTGTAAAAAACACAATTTGTTTTGGATATTTTACTATCAAAAAAAAAGTTGCCCGCAACACTGGAACTTTTTTCCTTTATATTATTTACTGCTAAATAATCGGAATAGCAGAGAATTGTACAAAGCAGAACAAAAAAAAAACAATCATGATGTCACAGTGAAGTTTGACAGCTGTGGCCATTTGTCCATACGCTGGTTTTCATGGCAGCCAATAGGTTTTATGATGGTTCTCAAGTGGTCATAACATCTTTCACTAGAACATTTCTGGAAACTCAATGGCCTTATAAAGTCTTTATTAACTTGTTCTCACAACCGTCTTTAGAGTGGGCCACTTTGTACGGATTTCAGCATTGAAAAGGCATAGAGGAGGTGTTGGTAGATAAAACAGATTTGAGTGTAGCTTTATCAACAAGAAGGAGTGCCGGGAGCCGGATGGGGTGCTATACGGCTGAAATTAAACTTAGTTTGATACCTGGGAATCGCTACACTGCGAATTCACTTTAGTAAAATAGCTTCCACGCGCTTCGTAAACATGGAAAAAATGTCTCGTATATTGTATGAAACATTCCTATTGCTGTTTATCTGGTGAAATGCTATCATTATATAGTTCACGAAATGAATTTCGTGAAGACCAGCCAATCCCAGCTTCTCTTCTAACGCACGTTGTTACTGCTAGGATCCCAAAATTTTCCCAACATAAAAATGAATGCGCTGTCGAGGGTTAAAACCTCATACTCAATAAATAAAAAGTAACTTCTCACGAGTCCCCATGGCCTAGTGTGATCAATCGCGGATTCAGTAACAGAGCTACCCAAAATTACAGGATCGAATTCCATGTCAGAAACATTAAAAAAAAAAAAAACGCTGGGCACCACTACGTGCTAGCGCATTGTTTTTCAATAACATTCCGAGTCGGTAAAGTAGATCTGTCAACCATTTATGCAACCACCGACGACGTTGCTGTTTTTTGGTAACAAAATATTCGTACCCCGTTAGATTATTTTCGTATAATTCAAAAATGTGCTTTTTGTGTCAACAAATGCTTCGTGCTTTTCGCAGTTGTGTAAAGCTCCGTCAGTTTTTCATAAAGAACAAATTCGTTACGTTGCAAATAACAACGAATAGATTCGTTAGTCCTACCTTAGATTTCGTAATATGAACGAAATTTGATTTTCAGTGTAGGGACTGCCACAAAACATATGATGTAAGAGCAGCTAAGTGATGTTGATGCACATTTTTTATGAGAGCTTCAAAGTGCATCTTAAATACAATCAGTATCAACTTACCCCGGTGTATCTTATTTGCGTAATAAAAAATAACAGTACACGCAAAAAAAAGTCGCAGTAGAATCTACCTTTTCGAGGGTTAAATTAAGCGCAATCACCAACAACTTTCAGGTGACTATAAATGCGTTTGATTTTACCATGCCTGCGATTAGATCAACCATGTTGCGGTTGATATCAATATGAGGTCTGTCAAATATACCACAAACGTTGAATGTTTTACTATAAACGTAGTAAATTTGACTGAAATTCCATGGTAGTTTTAAAGATAGGCATAGTCGGATGAAATGGTAGTGTTTACTACAAGATTTTTTCCTGTGTTTAGAACGCAAACATACACTCAGTGAAATAAAATTTCGATATTCATAACATTGCATTATGCATATTTGCCATAAGAAATCATAATGAATTTTATAAATGAAACATAATGGTATTGAAAGAAACAAACAGCAAGCAACCTGGATTCGAACCTTGTACGTAGAGATTATGGGTCCAGTGATTTGCCATCTGGTATGTATCAACACTTGTTTTCAGAGAAGCTTAAAGGCGTACAAGAACAACGTCGTGTAAAACAAAATCCATTCATAAGTCAGTCGTATAAAGCATCGTTCATAAGTTGAACCTTATGAAATCCTTAAGTTTATTTACCTGAGTGTAGCTCACTAGGTTTGTCGAAGCGTCCATTGGAGAGGCGGCACCAGTCCCACGATACACAAGCTTACCGCCCAAAAACAATCATAACGAAAACGTAACGGCAAACGGCAAGTTTGACAGTTGTCGCAAATGACTTCGATATGACCAATAAACATGTTTTCTTTCCAACAAGTAGGCTTACTCCGATCGGGATTTTCCGTTGCCACTCAGCTTGCATTATCATTGTCTTTGCGCCTTAAAGCGGTGTTGAATTTGGATTTATTAGAACTTTCGCTAAGAAAGTTTTAGAGGAAAAATTAACTTGACTTATGTTACACCTTTTTATTGTTAAACCTCATACAGCTTGTTTATGCAAATACATTTGCTTCAAAGATGATTTCACAGTTTAAAACCTGTCCACGTTAAATTTCGGACACCAAAATAATAGCAGCAAAAAAAAATACACATAATTCGCAGAACCCATTTTTTATTTCACAATAATAGCGCTTTAACTACATTAGGAACAGTTGATTAAGATGTACACCCGCCATTAGGTTCCGTACGGTATCCTCAGGTTCACCCGCCTTGACGATTCCCTATCTTCCCTTGAAATAATCGGTACCATTTGCTTTCTTCTTAGTTTCGAAGAGTTTCCGCTAAACTAGAGCCCAGTACTTCTCTATTGGGCGAAATTCTGGACAGTTTGGTAGACTGGCTGTTTTGGCACGTATGTGAGCTCTTGTACCTCATACCATTCCAAGACGGATTTCGCATAGTGATAAGAGGCCAAATCAAGCCAAAACAGAGCTGGAGAGTTGTTGCTTCAGATAAACGGTAGCAACCGCCTTTGCTGACATTTTTTTTCTCGTTCTCATCCTTATTGCTAGTTTTGGTAGAGACAAATACTTCTCGGGAATTTGGACACCTTCTTTGTCTGGAAAATGCTCGGCAACGGCGTTCTTTTGCATTGCGGTGTAAAAAGCCAGACTCGGAAGCTCATTCAAGCCTTCGAGTACGGATGTTTCGTCTTCCATTATGATACACGAAAATGTTTGCTAAAAAGTCCACTTGATTCAACGTTATTTTACTAAATGTAACAGAATGTAAACATGTTGTTCCACGAAATAAAGTGGAGAGTTTCAACTGTCATATAAGTGAAACGATTCAGCCATGCGTGAAATAATTCAAAATCTAAACGTAAAGAAAAGTGTCAACGTAGACAGGCTCAAGAGCGATTCTGGTACATTGGAATTCTGCGTTCGAGTTTGGATTTGGTATCCAATTTCACTCAGGAAACTCCGGACGCATTCTCCCATCCAATCGAAAAGCACCAAAAGGGCAGCACCACATTAGAAACCCGTTCGCTATCAATCAGCCGTGCATTCTTATCCAGCCGTTCAAAACCGCTTAAATACTCCAACCAGCACATTGCGTTCGCACATCGCGCAATTTGTACCGGCCGTTTGTCGGCTAATCGGCTAAACCTGCGCAATTGTGTAACATTTTACATAAAACATTGTATTCCATCAATCATATAAGCGAACTTTTGTATTATTTCCCACCACCCCGCGATCGCCCGAGCGCAAGCGTGTAACCCCTAGCCTCGCGAATCCGAAACCCGAACCGCCCATCCCATTTCAACGAGGCAGAGGGCGAAAATAACTCATGTGCATTATTTGTTTACTTTTCTTCGGATAAAAATTGAAAAGCACCGGAGAAGAACAAAAAAGCACACACCACATTCACGACAGACAACGCGAAACAATGCATAATTCATCGTCGCCGCCGCCGCCGCCGTCACAACCTCCACCAACGTCGCGTTCGACGCCCAATCCGAGTGTGGAGCTTTGTTGTTTCTCCTGCGCGCGCAGATGTCGGATTGCACCACTGACTGACTGACTGCCAGGGCAAATGCAACTCGAATTCATCAGTCAGGTTGCCGGGAAAACTCATCTTTCGGCATAAGTTGAAATATTACGCGACAATGGGTAAATACGACGAGAACCGTACCGTAGCAGCTTCGGAAGAACCCGCACGACTTGTATGATTGATTTCTCCCACTTTTCAGCTGAAATGCTGAATTGGAAGTGAAAAGAAGCAATTGTCATCATTATTCTTGCTTAATTGCTTTTTGTTCCTGTGAAAAGGTGTTATTACATTGCTGCAAGACCGAGCGAAGGCCTGTCAGCACCCTGCCTAACGGCTGCGACGTTCCCGGTTTTCCCTTCCACGTTTCTCTAATTATTGCCGAAGAAATTGGAAGTCAAGGCCACTTCAAGGAATCTGAAGGGGCGGACACTTGGTCCAGCTGAAACCAGCACACGCATCGGCCGGGCCGGGGTAGTTCAAGTGGATTTCAGCTTTACGAGCAGCGCAGTGAATCAATTTCCGCTGAGTCACTCGACACAAGCCCTGTCCCAAGGTTGATGATGTTATCACGAGAAGTGACTTAGTAGGTACGTGTGTGCATTTGTGTGTAGGGGTGTCTATACACATGTTGTTAGACATCAATAGCCACAGCAGCCACCAACTCTTCGAACGCTTGCGTATAATGAAATCAAGACCCCGCGAACGATTATGATTGACATCCAAATCAAATTTCGAGCCACATCAAAAGACTTCCTCCTGCGCCTGATTCTCCTTCCTCCATTGATGTGTGTTTGTGTGTATTGAGTAGCGTAGCATCACAAGCCAGGAGATTTAATTAACACAGATTAACCATAATGCTTGGTGTTTGGAACGCGTTAACCGTGACGTTCCGGGACCCCGGGGATCGTTTCATTCACAACAAACGGGCAAGTGGATTTCCTTTTGTCTGATCATCTCCGGCAGTGGGCCAGAAGAGATGAAGCAGCGCAGCACCCATAACGGAGGCTTTTGTTCCCGACGACGTGCTTCGCCTATTTTCGGGAGTTTGAAAAATTATTTCCCAATTTGACAGGTTCGATTGGTCTCGCTTACGGTTATGGCACAGGACGGCACTGGTTTTCGGTGGGAATTTGTTCGATGTGTGAGATTTTGGGGATATCTTCTGTTCGCGCACCCGTCGATAGGTTGCTGATGGGAATCACGGTTGGTTTTATACGGGTCATTTATCATCGGCTCGTAGTTACCGCGCCAATGACCAGGCGAGGTGTGGATTGTTTCGACTGCTTCTGGATCGGTGTGCGAGAAGCCATGCAGTTATTGGGGATTGATAAAATCGTCAGGTTGCCTGCCAGGGTTTTCCAGTGAAGTACAGACTCTCTAACGGGGATTTTTTGTACAGCTATGAGTGACTTGTTTTGGCCGTTCTTCCCATGTTTAGGAGAGACTGGATGATTGTTTCAAGTGCTACCGGTTCGGGTTTCAATGGCCGCGAAACAATTGGGACCGGCATCGATGGAGAGATTTCTCTTTCAAGTAGCTGTCTTTTGTTTTCACCTATTTCTGAACCATGGTGAGCTGGGAAAGCTGCTCATTGAATGAAGTAAGACTAGGATTAATTTGATTTGGAATTTCATTGGATTCATTTGAGTCACCTGGGTTTTAGTCTTAGATACAATCAGCTTCAAATAATATCGGGTTATTCCGTACCAAAAAAAAATCATTGATCGTAAATGTGACTTATGTGACATCTTGAAAATGCTACGTTTGTTTCCAAGCTTATTGCTTATCACAATTAGTTAATTGCCTGCTCTTAACTTCAAGTATTCTATAAATACACAGGTACTATTTTTTTAAACTATTAGCAGCATAGTGCTGTATTCCTGAGGCTAACAAGGTAGGCAAAAACAAATCTTGGAAAACTAGAAAACATGGAACAAACACATCACTTGTTCACTTTGAAGACAAACACTAATAACTGAAACACTTTTGGCTATTTTGTTAGGGACTTACAGAATTCTTCAGTGTCGAGGGTAAGCCATTATTATTTTTACCTTTTAATCTCATTTCTTAACATCGCTTATCTTGTTTGCATATAATAAATGTTGCATACAATGATCAATAGCAGATCAAAGCAGATATTTTCAAGCACACGAAACTGTCAAAGTTCGCAAAGAAATATCTGGTTTGGCAAACCATCTGTACCTGTGGCTTGAAAAGCAGCATTTTCATAGCTTCCGGGACTGTCAACCAAGAAATTTACGTGAAAGAGTGTTTGAATAAACGTCTGCTGCCTTTCCTGAAGAAACACGGTTGTTCCGTACTGTTTTGGCCGGATTTGGCATCTTGCCATTACGGTAAAAAGGCCATGGAGTGGTACGCCACCAACAACGTGCAGGTGGTTCCCAAGGACAAGAACCCTCCCAACACGCCAGAGCTCCGCCCAATTGAGAAATACTGGGCTAATGTCAAGCGGAACCTAAAGAAGACCAAAAAAACTGCTAAAGACGAGCAGCAGTTCAAGGCAAACTGGCTTTCTGCGGCGAAGAAGGTGGACAAGGTGGCTGTACAAAATCTGATGGCAGGGGTCAAGCGTAAGGCCCGGCAATTCGGATTTGGAAAAGCGGAACCTTAACTGAATATTTTTCCTGAATTTTATACTAATTGAACTTGAAAAAGAAATTTAATTTGATTTTTTAAATAAACGATTTCACCGATTTACACGCGTTTTCCCTTGACCAAATTTTGACCGTATCACCCTTTAAGCAAAGGGTGTTTCAATTATTATTGCGGCACTTTCAAACTTGTCTAACTTTTTGTAACTAGAAATTAGAAGAAAAAATAGTATTTTCCATTTAATTCAACTACCTCTGCTTATCTTGACAGATACGCGTATTTCGTCTAAAATGTGCAGACCTCTTCAGTGTCTCGTACTAATAACTCGACTGTTATTAGTACGAGACACTGAAAAAGTCTGCACATTGTAGACGAAATACGCGTATCTGTCAAGATAAGCAAAGGTAGTTGAATTAATGGAAAATACTAATTTTTCTTCTCATTTCTAGCTACAGGTATTCCACTAAACAGGTCAAACCCTCTAGGATTAACTTTTTGTTTTCATAGTTGACTGCACATAAACCAGTTCCTCGTAAGAGTGTATTGTTTACCTCCCGTCAGTTGTGCTGTTGTCAAATCGAAAGAATTTTCCCATCTCTGAAGGCAAAATTTCCTGTGTCCAGAATGCAAATTACTTGTTACCAATTTGACTCCCGGCTTTGTTGATAAAAGTGCATTAAAAACTGTTTTGTTCACCAACAGTTCCTCTATGCATCGTTAAAGCCAAAATGTGTACAAGTTGGCTCACTGTATAGACAGTCGTGAAAAGAAATTAATAAAACTTTCATAAGACCATAAAGATTCTGAAAATGTTCTAGTGAAAGATGTCATGAACACTTCAGAAACTTCATAAAACCTATTGGCTGCCATCGAAACCAGCATAGGGCCAAATGGCCACAGCTGTCAAACTTCACGGTGATATCGTGGTTGGTTTTTGTTGTTCTGCTTTGTTCGATTCTCTGCTCTTCTGAATCATTTAACAGTAAATAAAATCTATGAAAAAAGTTCCAGTGTTGCGGGAAATTTTGTTTGAGAGCCAAATATTGAAAACAAATTAAGTTTTTTATAGCGTATCATGCTTCAAATCATTTGCGCAATCAATTTGATGGTGAATATTGGCACGATAAGAGCCGAAAATTAATGCACCTCGGAAATTATGCTAGTTTACAACCACATAAACAAAATTGAAACAAATATGTTCAATAAATAAATCTTGAATTTCCTGAAAATTAATCGAATTCAATCAGGTTATCTTACAGTATGCCGAAATTGGTCTCCGATCTACAGTTCATTTGGATTACATTTAATATTTTGTGTATTTATTCTCCCACAATTCAATGATTTCTTATATTTCAACATGGCGATTGGCTTCGCAATGGCTACTATTAAACCATTTGGTCATTTGGTGACTTCCCTCAATGCCAATTTGCCGTGTAATGCATTAACTGGAGGCAAAATGGTTTCAAATTGGTTTTTCGGCTGACCATAATAAGGTAATACGAATGAGTCTTAAAATGGCATTTCAAAACAGCATTTAACTAGTTTATAAAGTCAAAATAAAACCTTTGATAGGATTCAAAGGAATTTTAGAAGACAAGGTTTCAAGATCGTTGTAAAGAAGCTGTCTCATATACCTGACTGAAATATAAAACCTAAGGGCCCCTCTTGGTGCCATAATAAAACCAATGGAGGAATTCATTCTACAGAATGTCGTTTTTGACTATTTGAAACTGAAACTACAGAACATTTACTCTGCAGCTGTGGAGTATTATTCAATCAAAGTATGTCAATATTTGGAAAGGTTTCACTGGAGCCTCCTTAAATTTGGCAAAACGATCCTGGTAGGGTATTAGACTTTATAAAACAAGTCGAGAGTAACTGGGATCGGGGGCTATGTCAACCAATGTCCATCACACCTTAATTGTGACAGGATATTTGACTTGAAGCAAATCAAATATGGGTCATACAACAATAATCCTAATGAATGGACACAGATGTGTTTTGACTCTACATAAAAAAAAGTATTGTTTTGGACTGGTGAGATCTATCAGATTATGAATATACTTAAAAAAAAATCTATTTTTGAATAACACTATATACTAGTCAGGTTTGAAAATTTTAAATTATGAAATCTGAACGTCTTGGTAATGTTTACATGTGGGGCTTCTTGTATGTGAAAGTAACCTCGGAATGGACGTGACTCTCTAGACATTCTGAAATAGATTATTGGCTATAGATTAAAACTTCTTAACACAAATGAAAGCTGCTTGCAATGGTCCATTGAAGAATTTGTGTATACAGATTTCTTCAATAATAAAACTAGCGGCCAATGGGTGTTAGATTGAGTTCACCCATACACAATTTCAAAAACTCCGGCAAAACTTTTCCACTGACACCTACAACATTGCATCCGCAATCCGCAAAGTTCAATGCGAAAATTCAGACATTCCGGAGATGTCGTGATTGATCTCCATCCACCCCGAATGCAAACCCCTTCCAGCGAGGACCCGATTCTTCTCTTACAAGGCGTTGTTGATAGGTACATTTTCAGCTCATTTCAAGGTTACACTCCAAAACTGTTCGCAGGCAAACGTTCCAGGGCAGTCAGTTACCGAGAAAAAAAATCCCAATCTCCCGAAACAGCGCTCGGATTTTTCACTCCGGTAGGAGGGCACTTGCTATATTTGCCCGCTAGGTTTCTCCAGCTCCTCCAGCCCGTATTCATTCTCTCCCACACCGCCGTCGCCGTGGCCGCCGATTTCTGCAGAAATAAGCCCCATAAAACGAGACCCTTTTTCCTCCGGGTCCGTCGGTTGCCGGAGATCGCGAGAGCTCATTTAGTCGCAACGCATCCCACCGAAAATGTGGGCTTGTTTCGGGAGGTCTACCGCTTTTTGCTTATTTATTTTCATGCGCGGCCAAAATCAGCGCGCTGCACGACACTCTTAAGCCAAAGTGCGCACATTATTTTCCTCTGGATGGTTTGCGTGGCTCGGAGTGAGGATAGATCCCCCGATTTTTAATTATAACCGGTCGGTGCCCACCCCAACACAACAATGGGTGTATTATTAATTTGTATTTTGTTTATCGATTAAATGCTCACTGGTTTTGCAAATTGATTAGACGTGCATAAACCGGCTGGCAGCTAGGTACAAATTTGTGCGATATCCGAGCAAACACGGTGTTGATTATATTGTACCTGTCATCATTTCTTGTTTGTTGTTGGTGCTGGTAGCCGTGCACGCGAGCATTGTCAACCTGGCCGTCAACGAATAATTGCGTAGCTCCTGTTCGATATTGACAGTGTAACGAACAATGGTTCACTATGAGGAGGGGAAAATTATAAATGGTACTTCAATGCAGTGGACTCTAGACGTCAAAATAGTTCATGTCGCATGTCTGAATGAGGAGCGCCTCATTAGTCGATTATTCGCATTTCTAAGGGTGAACTTTCCTCCGGAAGCATTCAGAAAAGAAAGAGGGCCACAGTTTGCGATAAGATCCCTCTGTTAACCATTTCCCGGGTTTCATTATTCTTTACCATTTTTATGTGTGCGAACTTCCTTTCCAACCTCTTCGATTTTTATAAGTAAAAATAATCATAAAATAATAATAAAAATATCAAGAAACATTAAAAAAAGAGAACCTTTATGCATACATACGAAACCGTCCACGCCCTCGGCTGTGCTTGAATTGTTCTGCAACTGTTTATACACGGTGGTTCCTTCTCTGATTTTAAGATCGGGATGACGCTCGCTCGTTCCAGCTGAGCGTCTAACGCGCAATGCGTCGTATTGTACCTGGCCCGTCAGTGTCGGTCGGATGGTCGGTCTTCGGTCCGGAATAGGGCAAAGGCACCCGAGGCTCTCAGGTCGTATTATGTTTTCAGCGTCTCGTTGTTGTTGCTGTTGCTGTTGCTGTTGTTGTTGAGCTGGTGGCACCGGGAGGAAGACATCGGGATGCCTCTATGGAAAACGTCTGGTGCACGGTTTATACGCATATTCATACGGGTCTTCTGTAGTTGATTTTTTCCGCTGTATAGCTGCGATATTTTTCACTGCCTGGCAGGCTTGGGCACTACCGAGCCGCACGCCGCCGATTTTTTTTTTCATAAATATGTTTATACATTTGCGCCTTTCAACAGCAACAACGCACACAAGGGGACGACCAACGACGCGATGCGCAGCCCCGGCGTGTGCTTTGATTATACTCTTTAAAGTTTAATAATAATAATCATTTTTAGCCGTAATAATAGTAATAAAAATATTGATTTTACTTTAATAATATTATCACCTCCTTGGGTAAATGATGTATTGCGAATTGCGATACGGGTGGTGGCGAGAGAGTACCGGAGTTGTACAAGACTGCTCACACGTGGCCAGTCAGCCAGCCACTCAAGCCACCGAACGAGGTAACGAGGTCATTAGGTGTGAGAGATACACAGGTGGCCCCTGAGGGGGCGATCAGCAGAATAGAGTGCGGCTGCTGCTGCGGTGAAAGTGGTGCGCGCCTCAGCTGCAAGATAAGTAGGGAGATATTTCCTGCGGACGTTGCTGGTCCTAGGAAGCGAAGTGGGTTGTCTCGTGAAGTGAGCCTATGACGCCAGGAACTTATCGGAAGGTAGGGTATTGAATTTATCCTCGAGTGTTTTGATGTTCATTTATGTTGGAATAACACTATAGGTGCCATTGAGAAGCACAGGCAAATCAAATGTAGCCGAACGAACTGTCACTTAGTGCATCCAAACGAGCATATGGTTTCAATTGTGCAGGACCTAGCAACGTATGTGGTGTCATAATTGTTAGAGCACACTTAAATTAAATAACGTAACCACGGAATCTGTAGTGTTGAAATGAGAGAAGCAGGTCATGATTTCATTAAAATGCTGTGTTTCGTTATACAGGGTGATACGGTCAAAATTTGGTCAAGGGAAAACGCGTGTAAATCGGTGAAATCGTTTATTTAAAAAATCAAATTAAATTTCTTTTTCAAGTTCAATTAGTATAAAATTCAGGAAAAATATTCAGTTAGGCTTCCGCTTTTCCAAATCCGAATTGCCGGGCCTTACGCTTGACCCCTGCCATCAGATTTTGTACAGCCACCTTGTCCACCTTCTTCGCCGCAGAAAGCCAGTTTGCCTTGAACTGCTGCTCGTCCTTAGCAGTTTTTGGTCTTCTTTAGGTTCCGCTTGACAATAGCCCAGTATTTCTCAATTGGGCGGAGCTCTGGCGTGTTGGGAGGGTTCTTGTCGCTTGGGAACCACCTGCACGTTGTTGGCGGCGTACCACTCCATGGCCTTTTTACCGTAATGGCAAGATGCCAAATCCGGCCAAAACAGTACGGAACAACCGTGTTTCTTCAGGAAAGGCAGCAGACGTTTATTCAAACACTCTTTCACGTAAATTTCTTGGTTGACGGTCCCGGAAGCTATGAAAATGCTGCTTTTCAAGCCACAGGTACAGATGGCTTGCCAAACCAGATATTTCTTTGCGAACTTTGACAGTTTCGTGTGCTTGAAAATATCTGCTACCTTTCCCTTCCTTTTGCCGTATAAAACTCCTGTCCCGGAAGCTGCTTGTAGTCGGCTTTGACGTAGGTTTCGTCGTCCATTACCACGCAGTCAAACTTCGTCAGCATCGTCGTGTACAGCCTCCGGGATCGCGCTTTGGCCGTCGTATTTTGTTTATCATCGCGATTTGGAGTCACTACCTTCTTGTAAGTCGATAGTCCGGCTCGTTTTTGGCTCGATGCACGGTTGTAGACGATACACCCAGCTTATTTGCGGCATCTCGGAGAATAGGTTAGGGTTTCGCTTGAAACTACCGGCAACTCTCTTTGTCGTCTCAGCGGCTTCCGGTTTTCGATTTCCCCCGATCCAGACTTCCTGGCTGTCGACAAACGTTCCCCAAACACTTTAATTACATTTGTAACGGTTGATTTGGCAACTTTTAGCGATTTTGCCAACTTTGCGTGCGAGTAGCTCGGATTTTCGCGATGCGCGAGCAAAATTTTGATACGCTGCTCTTCTTGCTTGGACGGCATTTTGACAACTGAAGAGTGAATTCCAAAATCAAAATAGGAGCAACATTCTACACACACACCTTCAAAATGAGGGGTGTTCAGGTTTTTAAATGCAAAATTGAAAGAAATACGTCAAGTTGATATTGACCAAATTTTGACCGTATTGCCCTTTACAGGGTGGCAAAGGTTGCTTGTCAGTATTTTTTCGCTTCAGCTTTTTTCGCTAAAAAAACACTCTTTAAAAAACACTCTCACGAGCATATTTGTAGAACGATTGTAATTGGCAAACTAGGAAAATTTCAACAAACACTTCAGTTCATCATTTAAAAAAATTAAAATTAAACATTTTTTGAAACTATTACTAGTAAGCGCGAGGAAAATTCCATTGAATGCCACTAAAGAAAGTTTATCTTTTGACAGATAGGCCTATTTCGTCTGAGACTTACAGGCTTCTTCAGTGTCGAGTGCTTCACTGAGTATATTTTGTTTAAGTGTATGTCTTGTACAGTTTTGTTTACCGATAAGTCATTGGTTTTGGAAGTTTGTTTGCTTTGGTTACGCTACAAGCATGGATGCGAACCAAGAGCTAGTATATGATTTATATTTGAAGAAATATAGACCATGTGAAATCATTAGACGGCTTAAACTCATCGGTGTGAACGTGGGATTTATCTTCTACACTATAAATGGATACAACGAGAGGTGTAGTTTAAAATTTATCAAATGCATGGACCTTATCCAACGGTTTGAAGGCAATTTGTCGGTTATATATATCACCTAGTGGGTGCTATAACATTTGCAGCCCGCTCTCTCATTGCCCGGTATCGAACACTGAAAAGGGGCCCATATGAAGGTGATGGTAAAGTAACGCGAAGATAAAGCACTTTGAAGCTCCTGCATTTTCCCGAGAAACCGTGTACCGAAGTTCTCAGGTGTTTCACGTCTAAGGAAAACTTTAAACGCGTGGAACTTTTTACGGTAAACCTCTGTGCATTGCTGATCCCACCATGGAGAAGGAGGTTTCCTGCAAAATGAAGTTCCTGGAACTGGCCTTGATTGAACTTGAAGGCTTGGAGAGGGAATTATGTTCCTCCAGCGATGGGAGCTCCACTACCGTCGTTACGGCTTCATCTATAGCTGTCCTGATTTTTGTCCAATTGATGAATGCCGACGGATTGAGCAGAATTGTGAGTACAAAATTTTAATGAATCCAGTTCAGGGCTGAGACTTCGACAATTCCACTGTAGAACAGTGATCAAATTCCCGACCTCTTTTGGTAAATTGCCGGAACAATGCTATTAAGATGATCGGAAATTTCAAGGTATTTAAAAATAACTTCGACAATATCATCAAATGAGAACAGCTAAGAAAAAGATGGGGCTTCTGTTCTTAAATATGGGGCAACAGGGGTTTTGGATGTCCCAGGGATAGAGGGAATGTTCTATGTTGTAATTAGTACTACGAAAACAAGGCGGAATTGGATTTTGATTTCTTCCACCGCTCCTTGAATTGGGCAAGCTGGTTTGGGGCTTCGGTTCAGCTACTTTCCGTGGACGGACGCGTCTTCGCCCCCGTGAAGCACCTGTCGGAAAACTGACTGGTGTTTCCTCGACAGCCAAATCAAAGCCAGACTCTTCATCTGACTTAGGAGAAAGGGGAATTTGTATTTACATTGGCTGACGGGGAGTTTTTTTTTTTGCACCATTTCTGCGAAAGATTGCCTGGAACGTTGTTTAAGCGAGAGTTCTTATTTCCCCCCGCGTTGTTTTTAAGCCGGGCATGACGAAAGAGCCCGAGGAGGAGTTCTCTTGCAGAAACCACATTTGGGAGTGAGGTCTGCAGCAATGGAGCAATTGCGGCAATGGGGGTTGTATATCCCGTCTGCTTCCATACTTGACAGATCATGACCCGATGTCGAAAAACCGCACAAGTAGTCAATTTTACCCAACTTGACGTATTGAGGAAGGCCATAACCAGAGAATGTCACACGAAACGAGTCTGAAGGGGTGAACGACTTTTCATCCTTAGTTATCGATACTGCGCCTAGTTGTTGCACATACAGTAAATATATTAACTGGAGGAAGTTGTTGGTTCTTAAAGATAAACAAAATTATAAAATACAAGCTCTTTGCGAGCGAAAGAGAATCACAATCACTTATCTATTATTGCTGCTACCGGGTCGAACGTACGTGTGTGAACGTTCAAACTTTTATGCAACTTCTATGAGCCCCCCGATAGTGATGGCCTGATTGTGTGTGTGATCACGAAAAGATATTGCGAAAAATGGCTTGCGCGAAGCAAACGAACATTACCGTTTGCAAGTGCACAATGCAATGAAAACCAGAATGCTTTCATTTGGGGATCCTTTGTCTCAGAGTTCTTGATGAAAGGCAATGAATACCTCAATGGTTGAGCATTAGCCTGGGTCAAAATTAAAATTCCAGTTCCTTTTGATTTTTGGAAGCCTTTTGGGTCCTTTAATAACTGTGCTAAGTTTCAGCTTGATCGGTGAAACTATATTTTCTGCGTTCGAGGTTTTAATTTTACATAGGATTTTATATGGGAAAACTTACTTTTATGTAGAATAATCTGGCGAGGTGACCCGTTGTCATCTAAAAATAAGTGAACCAAATTTTCCTCTTGGAAATATTTCAAGAAAACTTTTTTTTGCAGACCGTAAAGCAATCCGACGATTGTGGAAAAAGTTATTGAGCTAAAACTGATTACAATCCTAACGAACGGCTCATTGAACTGTTTTTCCTAACAACACTGCCTTCTGCAGCATGGCCTGTAGCCTGCTGCTGTTGGCGCGAAGCAGCCAAGTTGTTGTGGGGCGTTCACTCGGCATGGAGGAAATCCGTTATCATGCAGAGCTTTCTCTTTGAGTTCTGCCTTCCCTCTAGTCTTAAATGAGATGAACGACGGTGAGATAACATCCCGTCCATTGACAACAAGCCTAACAACTTCCAGATTGTCGGTCTAAGGCGCTTTGTAGTTTTTGTTTGCGTTCCGGAAATCGCAGATTTCGTTTCGCCTCTTAATATGGTGAGAGCCGACCCAGCCGCCCGTTGTCAAATTTCAATTGCTATCGGCTTCTGGTCCACACCGACGATGGAGCTCTATATTGGTGATTTAGTTAACCTATAAATCCACTGATAAATACCACGTTTCATTAGCGTATAGCAGCACAGATTCAGCAACAGCACAGATACAGGAGCAGCACAGATGTGTTCCTTAAACTCGCAAAAGCAGCCCTTGCCTTCTTGATCCTTGGCCTATCTAACGCCATTTGGCTGCCAAGATATTGGAAGCTTTTAACATTCTCTATTGTTTGCCCGACAACTGTATAACTGCAAGGTGTTACCGAAACTTCGTAGTAATGAAAGTAATGAAACATCGTTCTCCAATGCGACGTCATTTAGGTGCTCCATTATTATAGGCTGCCACAGCAACCCACGGTTTGGTTCACGGGTAATAGCTCCTACCAGTATCTCGTCTATTGCGATGAGGAACAGTAGTGGTTATTGTATACATCCTGTCCTCACCCTAGCTACAACCCGGATACGATTGCCCTAATCCCCGTAGTGAATCACTCTGCACGAAAAGGCCTCGTACTGAGCTTTGACGAGCCGAAGCTTTTCTCAGAGATCCATTGCGTCCTTGGGTACTCCAGGTATTCTCGTGACTGAATCGGTCAATAGCTTTTTCGAAGTCAATTAACACTAAATAAAGAGATTCATGGAATTCGTTGACATGCTTCAGAATGATATGGAGCGTGGCAATATGGTTCACACAGGGTCATCTGGCATGAAATCCAGCTAGATCCTGCCGGAGAGTAGTTCTGAGAGTCTTTTGAATCCACGTGAGGATCACTTTGCATAGAACTTTGAGAACTGTACATACCAACCCACAAGTTATTGCACACAGTTAGGTCACCCTTTGTGGGAACCTTTATTGAGCTACCCTGCATCAAGTCAGTCGGAAAAGCTGCGATGTCCCAGATATTGTGGCTCTGTACGATTTCATGTTTTGGATGGCTGTTTTAATCTCTACGTCGAATCTTTGCTGGATCAAGTCGAGATGTTGGTGACCTGGCTGGCACTTGCGAAAGTTGTTCAAAGTGCTCGAACCATCGTTTCAGCTAGTCAGTTGAGTCGGTTAGTATGTTAGCTGACCAAAGGCATTTCAAAGGCATTGTCGCATTCATCGTTTTGTCTGAATTAGGCGTCATAAGACATCGTAGAGGAGGCGTATGTCCCCGGTTGTTGCGGCTTCCTCGCCTTCGTCGGTCGCTCACTTGTCCCGTCGACATGAGCGCTTCACTTCCTTTTTCAGAGCCAAGTATCGTTGATGGGCTGTGCCTTTGGCTCCTCTGGCTTTTGATCGCTCTATCGCGGGTTATGGCTTCTCTTCACTTCTCTATCTGCATCCAGGTTTCATCTGTGATCCTTTGTTTTCACTGGGTGCAAAGCTCATCTAGATTATTCTCGCTGGTGGTGATGAAGGCGTTCTTGATGACAGTCCATTGGTCTTCTACGCTGCCACTTTCTGGAATATCTGCAGCTCGAGTATAAAGTTCTTCAACGAAGGACCTTTTCACCGTGGCATCTTCTAGTCGGCGTGCTTTGACTGGATGAAGCTGCGATATTCCCAATTGATGGAGAGTGTGACTCAGCTGTTTCCTACATCACAAGAATGGCGGTCGATATGTTTTTGGTTGCCCAAAAAATTGTCGCTGAACCAGTTTAACATCAGCAGTAGCACACCACGATGGCTTAAGTGTACATGTGTTGGAGTTACTGAGCGTAGAAAAGTTACTGAGAATTTCCTGCTTAAGATTGGTCATAATTTCCGATTTGAGTTCCTCGACAATTTCATTGTGTTGAGTACATTTTCTTTACCAGATTCACAGGCCAAGCAAACTGATATGCACATACGAATGTCGCTCATAAGGCTAGAGCAAGGCTCACACAAACGGAAAATATCCTGTTATTGACCACCTCAACAGAAACACAAGTGTCAATACCACTGCATACTGGATGGAAAACTGCATTACAGAACCTAATACACTTGATGTACAGAGTATCTGAATATTATCCGTACAACAAAATGGTACTAAAACTATATTTTATTGTTGGATTAAAAAATCAATATGTATTGTTTGTTAAAGCAATATTGTGGTGAGGCATGCCAACAAAGTCTGTACGAATAATTTACAGACACCCTGTACACATCCGTGATATTGGAGGCGCAAAAGAGACATGTGTTGGAATAGTTTTTTGGAACTTTTTGGTCAATCAGAGAATTCCACAATTCTGATTATGAAAAGCGTTCACACGAATCTTCCAATCTTACAAGAAATCAACTTAAGTTCAACGAATCAAAAAACTATTCAGCCCGACCCCTTAGCCCGGCGAAGAAACTCACCTTCGTTCCGTAATGATGATTTGCCATAGAAAATTTATGACCATTCCGGGGCACGATGACAATCTTTTCCTGAAAACGAAAAGTTTGACGTTGAAAAATGCATCGGTCCAGGAACCAGAACCAAACGACGACCGACGACCGACGACGATGACGGTGGTCATGCTAGATTTGTCAAGCGTAAAATATGCATACCCTGCCAACAACATGCACGGAAAGCTTGGCTCTTCGAGAACGTACAAATCTAGGAGTGACAACGGAAGATGGTACTTGGGTTGTGGTTTGGGATGGAGAAGCGGAGGGGGGCACTTTTCACAGTTCGACGATTGATCCGCTGGGAAGTGTATGACACAAAAAAAAACACAAACAATCGAACAAACCAGAAGTGGAATGAGTGAACACTGACCGAGAAGTGCCTTTAATTTCTCATTTCATTTAATTGCTCGAAATTAATTCAAAACTTTTTTCCTTCAGTTTGCGGTTTTGCTTTGGCTCTTTTGTCTCTTAACTTTCTCGCTCTCTCTCATTTACTCACGCGCTTGGAGCATCGTACCTAGATGATGACCGACCGTGGGTTGTGTTTACTTTTAATAAAGTGGTTTTTCTCACTGCTGGAATTTGCGGGAACATCCTTTGCGGTCATATTTTTTCTCATAATTCAATAATTTAATTTAATTAAATTGTGTGTGTGTCGTTCGGTTACGTTAAGCCACTGGAAAAGGGGGGTTGGGTAAATTTTCCTATTCATGATACGTTGTAGCGAAATAGTTTGCTTTTTGTGAACCGATTTCAAGCATAATGAGTTTAATTGCACTCGAATGGAAATGACGTTTTCTGACTCTAGATGCAAAACAAAAAAGTGGTGGCAGCTCCTTGCCTAACCGAAACATCGCTGCAGCTTGCTAACAAAATTGAAATAAAGTGGTAATGGCACCTCATCAATTATGCTGCTGAGTGCTGCTCCAACTCGGGAGAGGAAGTTCCACCCCGGGAGGGTTAAAATGTTGCACCAAAGAAAATCCCGTTGCCATTTCTCGGGGCTTCAAAACCATACAGAAGCCCATCAGACTTCGAGAGGAACATTTTTTCCCGTAGTACCGGAACAAAACGGACATCAGCATAAAACGTCAGTACAACATTGATCAACATGTTGTTGTTTCTTCCCGAGCGGAGGTCCGAGCTGTTGTTTTTGCGCCGGTCACAATGCTGCCCCACTCTGGCTGGTGAGAAAGGAAACATGGGCCCAGAAGCTAAATATTTTATGCGGAATAAAATATTACCGGGCAGTGGAAGATGTAGTGCAGTAGCGTTAAAAACGGGTAACAAGAGGTGGCTTTTTGCGGCTACAAAAAAAAAATCACATACATGGTGGTTGCTGCCTTGGATGTTTGGAACAGCGTTTTGGTTAACAGTGGAAGTGGACCTATTTGGATGTCAGCAATATTTTCGAACGGCAAAAGTAGTGGGGTTTTTTCCTGCTACAGTAGCACCAACGATAAAAGATTGCATACTCGAGCGCTTTTCAGAAATCGCAAACGTAATTTGTAATCGATCCTCGGTTCCTTTCATTTCATGTATTGTAATGTTTGAACACATCCTTAATCGTCAAGATTGACAACGAGAAACGTCAGTGTGATCAAGGTGACTCTAATATTTCAGGTGGTCTTTTTTCTTCAGTTGATTTTGGATGACGGGTTGAGTAGCGAGGTATCAAATGAGATTTAGCAGTGCGCAAAGAGCGAAAGAGTACACTGAACCCAAACATCCTCTTTTTATCGAATGAATCCTCCGTCGGTTGATATCGAAACATTGAAATCGCATTCTAGAATGATAAATGCAGTCGAAGGACGATTTTTTAGCAGATTATTATCCTTCTAATGTTAACCAACTAATAATTCGCGAATTTAATTGACCCCCTGTTCAAATTCGAATGCACTCTGTATGAAAAAAGCGTCATCCCAAAATCGAATGCGCATTTCATTGGAAAAGCCCTGTAACGAAAATCATTTGAAATGAGGATGACAAACATTCTACCTATCAATCGCTATCAGAAATGGTACAACCTAGGAATCTAAACCCGTTAGACTCCCCCAGACTCCTTAAATTTTTGGGAAATACGAAATTTTGTGTCATTGAATTGTTTATAGTTATTCATAAATCGCTCTACACAGTTCCAAACAAACATCATTTTGTATTTGGTTGATTGTCATACGAAACATGGATGATCGTCATACGGATCTAACGATGAGACAATCATCCGATTTCCGAATACTTTTCGTTAAAGCGCGCAATCGAATTACTTTTCAGACGATCTTGAGATGATGTTTGGGTTCAGTGTAAAGAATACTCAATAGTTTAC
This sequence comes from Aedes japonicus, assembly GCA_034211315.2. Taxonomy (NCBI): domain Eukaryota; kingdom Metazoa; phylum Arthropoda; class Insecta; order Diptera; family Culicidae; genus Aedes; species Aedes japonicus. The sequence continues at coordinate 368,350 of JASCZW010000070.1, read as the reverse complement.
ACTCCCGTTTCATTTTACTCAATGTTTGAGTACAATTGTATACTATCTCCTTATCTCTCACGGAAATGTCACTCAATTTTCGTAAAAAGTGGATCTACTCAAAAATTTAGTTGATCAACTTTTTATCGAAAATTGAGTGATATTTCCCTGTGAGAAAAAGAGATAGCATACAATTGTACTCAAAAAATGAGTAAAACGAAACGAAAGTGTACATATTACGCACATAATGGCAGTTGCTGACTGCATTTTTGCCAAGGAGTGAAGAGCTATATATTAATGTAAACGTATTCACGCTAAGATGAGAATACTTAAAATTATGTATTTGTTTTTCCTTAAATTAAGTATTGTTGACAATACTTAAGATATCGGTAATATTAAACGATAATAAACATTTATTTTTACTGACATTTTGGGTAATGTTCATTCACCAATATTGGTTGTTATTAATTACTCAAAATTGAATAAATTTTTCATCACGGATTGGAGACCGAAGCGGTCGCCATATTTTTCTGAACGAAAACGTTATTATTTTTCTTACCAAACTTTCAAGAAATAGTTAATTAATGTCCCACTATTGGAATCAATGCCTTTTGCATTATTTTATTTGATTCTAGCTTTGACGGATCCTTGTGGACCAACGTGAATCCGGAGGTGCAGTTTGGCTTCATTTCGGTGCGAAAAAAGGAACTTATTAAAATGTTCAGTCGATACTTTTTAAATTTAAAATATGTTTATTATTTCTGTGATACTTTTCAATTTTTTTTTCTCCTTGAATTCAGCATTTAGAATATTAATCCCAAGAATAATCGGCAAAGATAAATTGTAAAATAGAATGTCTTGTTTGAAGCATTCTATTAAATAAAATTACAAAAAAATACCCAATTTTCAATAAAAAGTACCGATGACAAATTGGGTCATTTTTAACGTTTATCTTCCTTCACTACCAATAGCTAATATTAGGTAAACTGAGTTTACGCACAATTTGGGTATGTACACTTTGAGCGATTATCGATACTTTTTAACGATCTCTAAATATTCTCATCTTAGCGTGTGGGCTAAACGTTTTGCTTACATATATAAACACTTTTGTGCACTTTTCCCCCGTCATATTGGTAAACAAACCTTATTTCATATCCCAATGTCATAGAACACAGACCTGACAGTGTGAAACTAATCATCTCCTTTACTCGTTCGGCTTTAAGTGGAACTGCGAGTTTGACATCACAGGCACTGTTGCATAGGTGTAATGGAGACAACTTCAGTATGCCAGACTTGATATGAATCGTATTAGTATGGCTGAAATTCCCATACACACTATTAAGAAAACCTGTGATATTCCCAGCGGGTGGATAGTCATGAAGAAATTGAAAATATTTTTTGGCTCAGAAAGTACTAGCATACCGGTCCCAAGCTCTGTTCCAAGCCTTATCCCTAATAACGTAACTTGCACCAACGCACCCTCAAATATTCTGTCAAAATTACATAGCGAATCAAAACAAAGCCAAAGATACTAGTACCAAAAGGTACTAAAAAGCGCAAGAGTGTATAGCAAGGTGCAGACTATAAGCTGTACTTCGGAACTAGGGGTTTTACAACAGTGAACCAATTTCAAATCGCTAGTTGCATATTGATTGTTGATATTACAGTCACCTTGAGTGTGATGTCTGTTTCAAACGTATATAAAGTACAAGGTATCATATTCGCTGCAATGTTTATGTAGTGGTACAAAAAAGACAAAGGCAGAAAATAGTTATGAAATGTCTTCAGCAATGCATGAAATTCCAGCAGATTCGTTTTAAATGTCAGCCAAACGCAAGTTTGTTGCTTAAATTTTTGCATGTAGGTATTAAGTAACTCTTGCCAGTCACTTAAGTATACAAATTGAATGGAGGAATACATTATTACTGAATATTTTTGATTCAACTAGCGCTGAGATTTGAGGTGTTCGAAAACGCGATGATGATTGTTTCCCAATTTCAAGTATCGCACTTGTTTGGGATTTTTTTCTGATTAATTTTACGAAGAAGCTTAAATGTTTAAATTAAGTTAAGGTTGACTAATTTTATACGCAAAATATTAAGATTTTAACTTTTATGATTATGATTATCCTTAGAACATATGGTTCAATCTCACTTTATGCCTGGCAAGAATCACTGTTTCATGAAGATCCACAATGATTTAAATTGGAAAATTAGATTAAATGTATACAACTTGAAGGAACTTGGCGATTTCTCATAACAAACATGGACGTTTGCCATTCGGTTTCACTCACATTTGAGTAACTTTAACTGAAAAAAGTTAAAACTGAACTTACCCTAAATTGAGTTTCATTGCCACCACTCGATTTTGAGTAATCCCCTTTTTTATTATTTTTGTATGAAATCGATTGACGGACCCATTGTGTACAATGTGTCACTTTTTTTCAGTCTTGGTTTATTTCAGCTGGGTAATTTCAACAGCGGAGTTGATTATACCCGTTTTAAGTGTATTTTTTGACAGCTTATCGCTAAAGATAAATAAGCGATTTTGTTTATTCATACTTATTAGCTTCCATGAAAGCCATGCGAGAGCAAGTTTTTAAATTACATTTGCAAAAGCTTCGACCGTTTCAGATATTCAATAGCCTTAAGCAGTTCGGAGTGATTAAACGTTTTGTTTTTCGTACCTTGAAACGGTTCAAGAAAACTGGAAATTACCATATTCAACACAAAGAAGGTGATAGACGAACTGCCAGAACGAAGAAAATGATCAAATGTGTGAGGGTGCGAATAAAACGTAAATTGATCAAACAATTTCAAATGTCCCCTGCTTCAATGAACAGGCTCCTCAGACATGACCTAGAATGCAAGCCGTACAAGAAACAACGGGTTCACGGGTTGAAGGAGTGTCAAAAACAAGCCAGGGTCCAAAGAAATCTTTTAGTTCGACACTTTGTTTGCGGTTATGTGCTTCAAAATATAGGCCCTACGAAAGGGCTTACTTTAGATCGATTCAAGAAACATTTGGTTGATATTTGAGACCAAATCCCTCAGGAAATCACGCGTGCCAGCTGCGATGGGTTTACAAAGCGTTTGCGCAAAATTATCGAAGAAAAGGGCGAGAGATTCAAACTGAATTAATATGGTTTCTTTCTATAACATGTTTCGTTCAAATGAAAAACAAATGCCTTGATTTTGTTGATTTGCTTTGCTGTGATTCCATTTTGTTTTAGTGACAACTATTGTGAGACCCTCTGTATATGAGTCAATGAACAAGAAAATATTTTTTTATTTTTTTTCAATTTTCCATAATCTAAATTCCTGCTCTTTCCTGCATAAAGACCAGTATGCAGCTGGCAAGTAAAGACCAGAAGTAATGTTTGCCATTTTTACCGAAAGTAATTTTGACAACTGCGCAGTTTGACTGAAATGTCAAACTTTCTTGCGAAATAATCGAACGGAATATTATTCCACGCGAAAACTCTCGCGTTACTGTCGTTTTGAAATCGTCTTCAGTTTTCCCTGATTTTCAACTAAGGTAGGGAACGGCTTAAGCACCCCAAGACCCTATTCCAAGCACGGGGTAAACGTTAAACTACAACGCTCATTTAACGTTTATCCCGTGCTTGGAATAGGGTCTTGGGGTGCTTAAGCCATTCCCTACCGTACATACAAGGTAAGAAATCCCGGCAGTAAAAGCATTGCATGACCATTACTTGTCCTATGCTAAATCACATTACATTTGAGCTACATACTGGCCTTATCCTCCACTGTGGAAAATTTTGAAGGGGTTTCTTTTTAAAGTTAAGATTTTTAAGATTATATTTTTTTCCGAGTACTTGAGAAAATTTCATTAATGTTTAAAAAAAAAGTTATTCTACGATGAAGCGTTCTGGAGCTATGCATTTTTGAATTAAGTGATGTTTGGGACAATTGACTTTTTCTTAAAAATGTGGCAACCCTGAATTTTTTTAATTTTTGTTTTATTTATTCATGAGCTCTACAAGTGGACGAAGTTTCGTAAAAATCTGAGACCCCCGGACCAAACGTGTACGATAATAAGTCACTTCATATTTTTTCAGTCGACCTCTTGCGACCTTTTTGCGCATGTGAGATTTGGGGCAACTACTACACTCTAAATCCAAACGCTCGTTGTGAACTGTTCAACATTTGCTATACCAAGCGTAATATTTCTCAACTGGCAAGTTGAAACAAATCACAAATTGCAAAACTAAGGCCCCAACTGAGGAATAATTTTTTTTACTCGTTTGTTGCTAGTTTCGAATGAATCTAATGAAGCATTACTTTTTTAGTGCTTGGTTCATTACTTATGATTTTTTGTATTTGTTGATGCTGCGGAAAAGTTGAAAACTTCCAATGGACTTCTCCGGGAAAATTTGCAGCATCGGTTTTTTTTAAATTTTATTATCGTTCATGTATCTGTAAACTATACCTGTAGACAACATTTCAGAAACATTGGAGAGCCATCGGCTCATTTTGTACGATTTAAAAAAGAGCTGCAATGTTGTAGCTAACAAGTCTGAAGAGATGTTCAAGATCTATGACTACAACATTTATTGAAGAAATCACAGCCGCTACTTTTTTTCTACTTCGATTCGTCCGATTTGATGCAAATACAAAATCAAAACGGAGAAAAACGTCAATTATTATTAAGGAGACGTCACTTCCATGAAACTGTTGGTATCAATATAAGGTTGGTATCAATGTAAGGTCTGTCAAATATACCACAATTGTTGACGGTTACGGTACCGTAGTACTTTTGACTGAAATTTCATGGTAGTTTAGAAAATAGACATAGTCGGGTAAAATGGTAGATTTTACTGCCAGATTTTATTTCTGTGTATATTTATAAAATTGAGTAAAAGTTACTCAACATTGAGAAGATCGATTGAGCGTGTATGTGAGAATAATATGACAGCTGGCTATATACTTTACCTTGTTTTCAAGTTACTTTGGTCTTTGTTTGTACAACGAAGGAACGGCATGAGCATGACAAGATCTATCAACTCCTTTACTGGGGAGTGCTCATTAGAAAGTGACCGTTATTAATTTTTGAAGAGGACACTGAAATGAAAACAAATATTTGAACCAACTGCTGCATCTTAGCATTCTGCTTCGGTTGCACTTTGTTCTGATGATCTTTTCTACAGTTCCTCAGAAAAGTGCTTAGCAAGGTTTACGTAAGCTTCCGCCCGTTCACTACGCAATTGCAACGAAAGTGAACGGAAAATGCCCATGGTCCAGCACACGTACACAGTGCTCAGTTGCTATCCCAGAGGCGAAATGCCATTAATTCCACACACAACCGAACCGGACTAGATTCCAGCAGCCAGCTCACCACTGCCTAGTGGAACTAGATGTTATAAAATACCGCAGGCATCCCATCCATAATCATTGCATCCCAATCACTCATCAATATTAATTAATTCGCAAACCGATCAACGCTCTCCGCGCGAGTCAGGTGGATTGATTGAATGTCGCACAAATTGCGGCACCACCGCGCCGATGTAATGCGATGCGGTGCCATGTCGGACTCAGCCACATCCAAGGCACTCCGAAGGGCAGTATTGGAACCTTCGTCCCCACCAGCAGTACTAGACTGAACTTCACTTTGCTCCTACGGCCGAAGGTTGCGTCGACATTAACCTTTGGCTGAAACAGAGCTCCAAGCAACCATTTACTACTCCAATCGATCAAGCACCGATCCAGCGTCGGAAAAACCTTGACTTGGCTAGCTCTCGTACGAATGACTCGGAGGTACTGCGAATCATCAACATCATCATTTCAAATGCATTCTGCAGCAGCAGTCATTTCTATCTAACGCTTTTTGCCCCCCTTGCGCCAACACCTGCCCGAGGCGGTTGATTCAGCTCGCTGGAATCTCCTCGGTGTAGATAATAAAAACTACGTCTAACAGCGAAGCATATCTTCCATCCAATGAATAGGTAATGTGGGAGAAAATAAAGTTATCTGGTAAATATATGTCGCGGTTCCTAGGCATCACCTGGTTTGCGAACGATCTATGACCGATCAACCAACAACGGGATAGGATTTCACTTTCGCCCAACCTGTTTCCCGATCGACGTACGCATCGAGCCCGCCCTGAGCATTGGAGATCCCAATCTTTCCTGAAGGGTGCAATTTTCCACTCGTTAGCCTCGTTAGCGATGGGTGGAAATTTAAGCGCTTATCAAGCCGTCCTCGTCGATCGAAAGCCGAGATATACAGAGAAAAAAATCACCGTCCCAGCAACGGCAGCAGAAACTTATTTGTAAATAGAATGTCAATTAGCCCTAGAAAATTGACACGACTTTGGACCGATTGATCACCCGCGATGGATGCTGATTAGCATCCAGGCGAAAACCGGTTCGTTCGGTTGCAACAACGGGGCCGGAAATCGTGATCGTGAAAAATATTTGCATCGGCCCTACATAAGAACACACACACACACCCGTCAGGTAGGATCTGTCGAAACCGGGAGTTCCGCTTGTCATGGCGAAAAATTGGCTAGCGATGGAGTTTTGCCTGAAACGTGTCTGATGTGTCGATGCTTGCCGGGTTTTGAAGTCACGCACGCGTGACTCGATCACGCAACTACTGGCAGATTGATGCAGCCGCAGCTTTGCTTCGCCATCGTTTCGTGACAACCGTACTCAATGTCAGGCGGAACTGTTAAATCTTCGTCGGTTGTTTTTTCTTTTCTTTTTCCAATCGTTCCATAGACCTTGTTTGTAAATAGGGGGAAACATGGTTGTCAATCGGGGAATCAAACGTGATCTAGTTATGATTTTTGCTATGTTATAGATATGCATCAGGAGCTATTGAAAACAATTGGATTGGGATGTAACCTCATATGACTTACCAGTTAACAGTTTAGAAAGCAGCAATCCAAATGGTTACCATACCAACCATCTTTTTTTTGTTCACAAACACACACCCAGTTTGACGATTTACCGCGCAAGTGAAATATCGAAGCTATTTTCAATTAAATTCCATTCACATAATAAAGGACATTGCTGGTTCGACATTCACATGCAGTTACAGAAGCAACAAGAAACAGACCTGTGCCACTACCACGCCTCTTCCCCCTCTTTATAAAAGCAGATCAGATTCCGCGCAGGACATGATGAAATAAAATTGTTTCCACGCAACGGCGCAGAAAAAAATATAATATTTACAGCGATCCTTCACCCTTTCTCCCATCACCGGAGGATCGACGATCTTTTGCAACAATATACCGGGAATACCGGAGCGAGAAGCTGCTGCTGCTGCCGTTTCTACCTTGCGCAATGTGATATATAAGGCATCGGGCGAATTCCGATAGGACATAGTTCGGCAACAGATAAAAAGGGTCTACCTTTTCTCTTTCTGCCACTGCACTGCAGTGCACTTGATCTCCGACTGACGTGATCTTCTACGAACGGCGACCGACGATCAAGACCAGCTTCAAGACGCGACAACAATCAAACCGGAAAGAAAACTATCCGTGGACGTTGCGAATGGACGCGGGAACAAAAAATACGGTTGCTCGGGAAAAAATGCGATATTGGCCTTTTGGATGGTTTGGAGTTCTACTTGAAGGGGGGGCAGTTGCGGGAGAGAGAAGGAGCGATGTTGGTTGTGGAAAAAACAATTGAACCAGAAGTAGCAGGTCGTTGCAGCACCGGCGCGGAGCTGTCGGCTTGCATCAAAGCCCCGCGAGCCTAGGATTTCATTACGATTTTCACGGCTACAACCAGAAATGTTGGCATTTTTCTGCGTTTCTTCAATTCAGCCGGGAAGGGTTGAATGCTGTGGGCTGCCGGTGGTTTGTCGGCGGGTGTGTTTGTGTTCTACAACGCCACGTCCTACTACCGGTGGGGACGGCGGAGCGGATGGCTCCGGGTGAAACCGAGAGGCGCGTGCTTAGGGGAAAAGGATCACGGAATGAGCTGGAAGAGGTGAGGGATGATGGCCGAAGTGGGTATGAGCTGAGGTCAGCTATCCTGGCTTATCAATTAAACTCAACGACAAATGTCATTCTCATTCAGAGACATTTCAAGAAAGTCTGAAACGGAGACAGATAAAGCTTCAAAAGTCGAATCTAAATGTTTTATTTGTCACCAAGTACTTCTGGAGCAGTGACCAGGCATCATAGACGCTTTCTTTAAATGGAGCACTTAGTACGTGGATGAAGTTAACCAGACCTCAGAGTCTTGTTGAGCCTATAATAACCTTGACTTCCGTTAATAATGCGTACCCAATTTTATCACCAATTTTTACTCCTTTTTTTATTATTTTTACAGTTTGGCCTTTGCGAGATTCTATCAAGTTCGGTTGCTCCTGCAAATTCTTCGGCGAAGGACTGTATCGTTAATTATGGGTACACCTAAAAGTTGCTGTATTTAAATATGTTTTATTTATTTTGCAACTCAAATTCATTAACATTGTTTATTGACCATCAAAAAAGCCCATTACATCAGAATTCATTTAATTTTTCGTAGATCTGATCAGCTCTCGCAGCTTCTTCTTGATATTCTTCATGGTGTTTAGCACAACCATTCCGTGGATGGTTTTGCTTACGTTTACCCAGTTTTTTTTTTTTTTTTCAATATGATGATTTTATCTACTCCTCTAGCCTTCTTCCACAGCTTTCCTTTCGTCAAAGCCGAAAATTTCTAAATGGGCCCTATTTGCGGACAATTTGGAGGATTCATCGCCTTTTCCACAAATTGGACATTGTTCTCTTCATACCAGTCCAAGGTGGCACGCGCATGGTGGCAGGCTGCCAAATCAGGCCAAAACAGTGTTGAACCTTTGTGTTTCCGGATAAGTGACAGAATTCGTTTCTGCAGGCATTCCTTCCGGTACATTTCGCCGTTCATATTTGCGGCAGTGAAAAAAGCTGTCGATTTCATACCGGACTGGCAAATTGCTTGCCAAACCAACACCTTTTTTCAAAATTTTGAGCAAAAAATCGATTTTTCCTAATTTGGGACAACCGTTCCACGTTTCACGGTGTAGAACTGTGCCCCTAGAAGTGCCCTGTAGTCCAATTTGGCGTTCGTTTCGTCATCCATGATACATGGTACATGTTATTTTTGATTAAAACGTCGTCGAAAAGCCTCCGAGCCCGAGTTTTTACGTAATCCACCTGAATTTGGCTACGTTTTCGACATTTTTGTTTTCGGTTCTTTGCACGCTGGACCATTCCATCGTCGTTCCACACTTTTTTTTTTTTTTCCTTCAAAAACTTCGCAAATTTGTTTGTCCAAATTTGGGTTTGACGTACCTGTTTTTCTACCACGCCTGGATAAGTCCTTCAATGTGTTATGCATGAGAAACCATTTGATCGCATTTTGGACCGCACAGGCACTGACACCTTCTTATTTTGCCAATTTCCTTAGTCACAATCGATTTTTGCTTTTCTTGCGTAAGACCTCGCATTGTTCCGCTTGAAGAAAAACCTTAACTTTTAATGAAGGTTTTCGTTTGTTAACAAGGCAAGCAACAGATTGACACTAAACAGCTGTCAAAATAAGTCATAGTCTTTTTCATACAGAACCTCAAAGGTGTACTCATAATTAACGGTGCAATCCATGTTCATCGTTAATCCGATTGCTTTTGCATCACGTTCATCTGTTGCCAGCTATCGTCAGTGAAACAGATGAACTGGCTGGATTTATTGAAAATCATACCTTGCATGTTAACCTTTCTAAGATATTAAGGTCAATTCTTACCTGTGGTGCAATTTCAAAATACGGTTTTTTTTATTTGTAAGCTAATCGGGGTGAAATTTTCTTACTTATAATATTTTACGGAATTCTTGATTTTTGCAAATGAAAATGGTTGCACAAATATAAGCCATAAAAGACATTAGGGTCAATATTGACCCAGATTTCAACCTTTCGTAGAACTTCGAAATTTTAACTTAGAGTCAATGTTTTTGCACCAAAAACAGCCGACCGGCAAAATTGTCGCCTGGTAATTTGCTACAAAGGGAAGGAAGTTTCAATTTGACTGTGTTAACAGAAATGCATATAAAACATTCCAGACTCATTGAAGAGAATCTGCGTCTATAGCAAAGTTTCTCAATGCGTAACGAATCGTCTTTTGATATTATCACGTTAGTTGCTGCAGAGATGGCACTGCAATCGTTCTTTGCCAAATAAAGCTCTAAATAGTTGCCGTTTTTGGCAAAGTTGTTTGGAATCTAAAATGTAGTTATTTGACATAATCAGATTAAAATACATTTCACTAATCATGTTTTTTGTTGTTGCATGAAACAGGTAATCGATTATAATGTTCAAGCATGATCAAGCGAGCACATTTTTGCCAGTCTAGGTGGCGGATCCAATCCTGCCTCAACCTACCCCGTATGGGGATGTGTGGCTAAAGTTTGTGTGTTTACTTCGAAGTACTGCTTAATAAAAATCCCTACGGTCAATTTCAAACTACTTCTATTCAATTTCAAAGCCTGCCAAAAGCTATTGGACCTATCAATCCTACTAGGGATTGCTATTCGGTTGTTGCTATTTGGTTGAGATAACATAAATATTACTTGCTAAGTCATAATCAAGCTACTACAACTAATTATGACCGCTGTTTGCTACTTGGGATATTTTCTCTTCACATCTTCGGTGCTAACAGAAACTGTAGTCCATTCCTAGGATTGCATGTTGATAAGACGGATATTTCCAATTTCAAACATTATCATATTAGTTTTAGATTGTGTCACAAAGGTGACGCTGCAGTCTATCTTTGCCAAATGTATATCTAGAGAGTTGCCATCTTCAGTAAAGTTGTTGAGAATGTAAAGACATTTGAAATATCACATGAGTTGCATATAGTACCGTAGAGATGGCGCTGCAGTCCATCTTTGCCAATCCGCCATCTCTGCGGCAAGAACTGGAACTAATGTGATAATCTCATTAGACGACAAATGACATACTGAGAAACTTGTGACAACTCGTGACTATAACTCTCTAGAACATCATTTGCCACAGATAGACTGCAGCGCCATCTCAGCGGCAATATCTGGAACTTATATGGTAATGTCAAAAGACGATAAATTTCGAGTACTTTTTCAAATGGACGTAAGTATGATTTGGACGAAAATGAGAAAATCAGCATTGAAATTTTTTGAATTTATTTTAATTCCTTTTTGAAAACCAGACATGTTTATCCCAATTAAATTCCACGGAATGACACATTGGTAAACGATATTACATCACTGTGCTTAAAAATTATACTAGGAGTGAAAATTTAAGTTTCATTTAGAAAAATCTTTCTTACAACGGTCGGCAATAGAAAAAGATAATACGTCATTTTGATAAGTCAGTATGATAGATGGCATGTTACTTGCGTCAAAATGATACGTCATTCTGCAAATGGCAATGTTGATAGGTTGACGTGTTCCGTCAAGTTGTCATATTTCACACAGATACGTCGAAATTATCAAAATGACGTTTTAGTTTTTTCTGCAAACAAACGGTGTAAAAATATCTTTGCTTAAAAAATCAATTTGTATTATATAAAATCTAAATTTTTAACCTTGTGGTATAAAGACTTTTACTTACGCGTCGTTAAGAGGCATTCAAATGATATAACAATGTTTCGCAAGTTACTTTTCAACACAAGCGGCGTATGTACATTATTCCCAAAACGTGCAAAAGTGATTATACACCGTTTTGTAAGAAGTTAGTAAAAACTTTCAGAAATAAACCATCAGAAACAAATATGGGCATATATACATGATTTTTTAATAACATGCCATGCACAACGCGTTTGTTTACATTTTGTGACTTACGTCCTTTTAAAAGAGTACTCGAGAAATGACGTACTAAAAAATATTTTCAAAGACGGCAACTCTCTAGTGCTTCATTTGGAAAAAATAGAGCAGTGCCATCTAGAAAAATAACGTACTGAGAAACATTGCCGAGGACGGCAATTCTTTACAACTAGTCTGGAATGTTTTGTATGCAAATCTGTTTGAATCACCAATCAAAACTTCCTACCCTGTGTAGCAGATTCCTGGTGGCCAGTGTTACTGAAACCAGATTTTTTTTAACCACCAATGCATTTTTGAGACCATAACCTTTGAAATGAGACACAAACATTGTATCTAGGCTGACATTTTATATTTTTAGAAAGGGTTGAAAAAAGGGTCAATTTTGACCTCAATGTCTTATGTGTCAGTTTTTTTTAACAAAATTTGATCAAACAGTAATATGTGTGAGTCGGTCATAGTTTTTATTAATAAGTCAAATTCTTTTTCTGTTTCAATCAGATACATATCATGTTCAGAGTACAAATTGCTGGGTATTTCGTTTAACACCTGCCATAAGATTTTGTACAGTCTCCTTTTCCACTTTCTTCGCCGCCAGTTTGCCTTGAGCTGTTGCTCGCTCACAACAGCTTTTTGAGTCTTCTTAAGGTTCCGCTTGACGATGGCCCAATATTGTTCGATTGGGTGGAGTTCTGCCATGTTGGGAGGGTTCTTGCCCTTGAGCACCACTTGAACGTTGTCCGTTAAATCTTTAGACAGCATTATACACTATTATAGGTTGTCCCAGTAAGTATAAGAACGATTAAATATCAAGATGAAACCATTTTTTTGGAACAATTTGTTTGGGTCCATGAATAATTTCACTATTATATTTTCTCTCAGTAGCATAATCTAATCTAATTTAATCTGACACTAACGTAGCCAATTCTTGAAAGCATCCTGGAAAATTACGACTTCTTGAATGCATCATTTATATACCCGCATAATCACAAACCATTCCTGGACTATTTACCATATTGTTGACGACCGTTTCCGTTATTATTACGACATTTACCCTAATAGATGACAATCATAAACTAACTATCTCCTATATAGTTTTAACAATATGTCAGATGGTAAAAGGCCAAATAACAATATGCTGAATAGGCGATTAAGTTAGGTTACCATAAAAAAAATGGGAATTTTCACGAACAAAATTCTTGCTGTACTCTATGCCAAAAAGGTGGTATATAATCCAGACCGAATGCAGACAATATAAAACCTTTCAATGACAATATGGCAGATGTTAACAATATGTGTTAATGTAGAGGTTGTATGGTGAAAATGAGATTCAATTATTGGATAACAATAACATAATATGTGATAATATATCTTACATTCGTAATACAGTTTCGACTATATAGCAAATTGTTTTTCGTTATGCGGGTAGTCAGACCAACTCCAAGAAATAAAGCGATTCCAGATAGAGTGTCTGAAATCGCTCTTCTACATAGAATCAAGGGAAAGAAGAAAGCGTGGACCTCCCGTACCAAATGCTTCCATACAGAGTAAAATAATGTGATTCCTTGTATCTGATGTGAGCATAGACATGCTAGAAAGATTAGTTTTAGCTCCTTTCGCATGTGAGTTGACTTTTGACATTTGATCCAAAAGTCTGGCATTAACTTGCCAAGGTTATAGTCCCTCAGGGCCTGTTCATAAACCACGTAGACTCATTTTTGAAAGTCTCAGACTACGCAGAGCACTAACAGATGTTGCTTGAGACTAGCATACATCTTCAATGTGCAAACTGATGATCCCAAACTGAGGCATTAACAGCGCAAGCCTCGTCCGAATTCAGGTTAACTAAAGAAATGGGTAGGAATATTTAGACGTGATACTCGCATTATTGGAAGCCGAGAACAGCTCTGCAATTCAACGAGAAATCACTGGGATGTTGGATAAAATGGTTGAGTTCGCAATTATGTATTCGACAGAGTACCCGGGTACCTTTTCATGCTTCAAGGTGTGGCCCAGTAATAATGGGAACATAGACTATTGCGCATATTTTGGATAAACATTAACGAAATAGTATTCTCTTTTCACTAAAATGTTCGACTTTATGTGAACTTTAGAGGGAAAATAAAAAAAAAATCATCTCGATTTCAAAGAAATTTACGGACTTTTCCCAGAATACGTTTCATCAACCGGTGCACATTATTCTCATCCATCGGTTTGTCAATCTTATTCCACTTGGTTCTCAATTCATTGATGCTTTTGACGACACTGCCATTCACCTTCAGCTTCGTCTTCATAATAGCCCAAAATCTCTCCATCGGTCTGAGCTGGGGACGGTTTGGTAGGTTGAGTTCTTTCGGTATAAACTGAATCCCGTTGGTTTCATACCGCTGCAGCACTGTTTTACTGTAATGACAGCTCTGGCCAAAGCATCACAGGTCGATATCCATGACATGGCAACATTGTGAGATCTTATGAATAGCAATATTCGCTTTTAGAGACATTCCGTTCTGTACAGCTCTGAATTAAATGCTTTATCAGTGATGAACAACCTGGGTCTTCCTACCGCAGCTACAGATGCCTTGCCAAGTCATGTATTTACGTGCAAATTTATCTGCAAACACAAACTTGAATTTGGCAGGAACATCTCCGCGAGCCGTAGCTAAGTAAAATTTTGTGTCCGGTAGCTGTTTGAAATCGGCTTTTTCGATAGGTTTCATCGTCCATGAAGAAACAGCCATTGAATTTTGTCATCACCTGATCATACAGTTTTCTGGCACGGATTCTGGTCACATTGTTCTGCTTTCGATCCCTATTTGGATGTCTACAGGCTCGGTATGACTTGAAGCCTTACCGGATACGAATCCGTTGTACGAGTACTGCGTGCGGTGCGAAGCTTTTTGGTCAAATCGCGGTCTGAGATGCTGGGGTTTGCCTTAATGTTCTTGGTGACTTTGTTCCGCAGTTGACGGTTGACAGTACCCGGCCTGACACTTGCTTTGACAAAGTTTCCGTGTACTTTTTCAAAACACGCACAGTATTTCAGGAAAACCCAACACTTTAGCAAGTTTTGCTCAGTCCACGAAGGGTTTTTCAAATAATTGCGCACAAATATTTTTCTTCTTTCTTCTTCCATTTTGTATTTCTCTGAAACACGTTCGAACTGCACCGCGAAAATAACTTCAATGTTGTTATTGTAACAAGGAACACATAAGATGTCAAAGTTTACAAATCCGACCACTAGGGTCGCTGTAAGAATCAAAAATGTATGTTACAATACTAAATGGGCCACACCTTAGTTACCTGTGTGATCTAATCACAACTTCCTTTTTTGCGACCATGATTATCACGAGTTGCAAACGAATGAAAATTCAAAACAAACTTGCAAACCGTGTTGACATTTTTATGCACTCTAAAAAAATGTGCAAACATGTTTGTGATTAATCCATCCAACGTTACACATGTTTAGAAAACACTGACATGAATTACGACTCACCCTGTAAATTGTGCGGCAATAACAATTGTGCTCTATGCCCAGGGATGTTTATAAAACCTTCAACTCGAAAGATTCCTTCATCCGAGCCGAGACTCGAAACCCATAATTTTCGACTTGGAAAACCGTGCTCTTACCTACTAAGCTATCTGAGGTCACTTGACGTTCAAGTTAAAATTGAATTGATATCGATGAAGGAATAGTTGTTTGGCTAAAAAATGGTCGCTAAGTTTTGACGTGTATTGGAATACTAAGGTAAATATAATAATTATCCTATGCAAATTGGACTATAATTAAAATTATAAATTATAGTATAACCGAAAAATTATAACATTTTAGATGCCATTATTAGTCAGTCATTGCCTGGAACCCACCCTTGGAATTATCTAATAACAGGCAAACACTTGAATGCGAAACTGTGTTTTATTGATTCATTGGTACACACCGAGTCGCAACTCTCAGTTTGATCAACTCCATTCTAGAGGGCGCATCGCCCGCAAGTACAGATGTTTAGATTCCACCAAATAGTGTTTTTAAAACGTTGCTTCCATTCAGATGAGGAATTGCGGTGAACGATAGTTCCCATGATTCAGGCATTTTTGCATACATTGTAGTTCTCAGCAAGCCGTGTACACACTTTCTCACCCTATCTATCCGTTCAAAAGATCACCCGCACCACATCGCTTTATGATTGGTGTAACTTATAAGTCTGTTGCTAGGCCCGAGCTTCCTAACATTCGGCCCCAGCTCGGTTGCTTAGACGAATTACTCCGAACATGACAACGACAAAATCCATCACCTGTGTGATAATGTCGATGGGTTCTCCCTTACGCCATTGGAGGAGAAATCTCCCATCAGTTGGTACACCCGAAGGCACTTGACAGATTTCTGACTGACAGTTACCTTCTCGGAAAAACACGGACTCTGCAAGTGTACTTCTCTGCCCAAAAAGCTCATTGTAAGCGCAACAACGGCAGACGCGCTCGCGCCTGACGGATGGATGGATAGATGGCTGGATAGACGGACGGACGGATGGACGGACGGACGAGACGTTCGCTGGCTGTGTTTGGAGTGACGTTTGCACTTTTCAGGTGTGGTTCCGCCCACCGCTTGTTCATCACGCCCGACACAACGTTAAAGTGTAGGAGAGATCCCTCCGCTTGGCACGTAACATCACCACACTGAAGAAACAAAACCCGCCCGGCTCATTGTAAGTGTTTTCAAAAAAGCTAGGAACCGATCAAAAGGAGAATGTCGGAAGGTACGTAAACTTTCTATGCGGCCATTTGCTGTGATTAACGGCGTCGGACTTATTGGCACCGTTTTGGACACGTAGCTACGGCACCTGACGTGACAACAATTCCGTAATTAATTGTCTATTTACCACCACCTAGGACAGACAGCTTCGAACACAGAACGCCACAACTCGGATTGGAGCTCTGTTATACAGACGTTCCGGAGCACAAAAAGAACCTTCACTCTTCTTCAACAGCAACAACAACAGCAGCAAAGTTCGAAGAGATTGGCGCGCAAACTGCAACAAAAAGTGAGGTTATGTTTGACCTTAACCTTAGCGTGTGTTTTGTTTTATCTTGCTCTCCGGCCCGGCGTCGTCATCGCGCTCATTGTCGTCATCATAGTGTACCGGCAGCGTTAAAACGCCGAGAGCGAGCGTCACCTCCAACTTCCGCCGTCAATCGCCGCAGCAGTGAGCTGCTCTCGGCAGATGGATGATGATGGAGGTCGTTTTGTTTTGAGATATTGGAAGTTTACGTCGGACTTATGGCTCCAGTTGTTGGCCGCTACTTCCACCGTGTAAAGCAGTTTCTTCCTAAACGCGTAAAACTTAATTGCTATAAATTATTTTCTTCTTCTTCTTGTTTTTGCTACGATGGCGTCGGTGTATGCGAGCACGCGTGATGTTTCAGATCGCGCGAACATAAATTTTGCCAGCTTGAGACATCCGACTCGCTGCTGCTGCTGCTCTTCACAGCCCGTCGGGGAAGAAGCTGGACCTACGCTGCGGTTGCTGCACTCAGAGGTCTGTTGATGATGTTGTAAATCGATCTACAACTAGTTTTGTGCTTGTTTGCTCATATTCACACTCTGGTCTAGGATTCATTCATCAATTTCCTGTTTCGCTACGGCGACTGATTGAACTCATATTCTCGTTACGTCACTGTTCGAAGACAATCGATCCTCGAGGAACGAAAGTCTATTGGGGTTCGAGAGATGGGAGTGATTTGATTGTTCATTCAAGGATATGCCGGGGGAATCGTTAAAGCGTGCGAAAAGCGTTTGCTCATTCATCACATTGGCCGCAGGTAGGGTCCCGTCATCGTCGATGATTAATGTTTCCAAACGGAAGACAAAGTCGCTTAATAATTGGGACTTCAATTTCAATTACTCTGCCATGTGGCTAGGCGACCGAATCGGGTGTGAGCACGGATTTAAGAAAATTGAATGTTCTGCTACAGATCTGTCGATGATAAGTGCGCAGATTGGCGGTGGGTGACTGAGTATGGCTGGAAACAGATTTGCAAACATGGAAAATGAGCAAATCTTAGATTGAAACTCAGCGCGTTCGAAGCGGAACAGGCGGGAAGAGTTGCAGCAGTTGATTATAGGTGTCGGTGTACTCTTTTCGAATTGCTACATAGCGCGCTACTTGCATCGGGTTGTTTACGTTTACCTTGGTGGCTGATCTCGTTGACAGGTACGGAGTCATTATTCAACATAATTTTTTTTTGTGCCGTTAGATCCAGCGTAGGAATTTGCTAGGAAATCGACTACGGTTGACCAAAGCTGCCAGGAAACTGCACCCACATTCTCACACACCTGAATCATCCGGACGATCCCTCAGAAGACAAATCAACGAAATTGAAGTTTACATATCACAATGTGCAGCGTTCCGTGGCGAAGGAGCGAGAGCAGGTCGACTTCGTCGTCGTCGTCGTTGTCGTGTTCAAGTGTATACTTTAGAACGCGTTAGGTGCCCGACGAACCGTAACAAAGGCGGAGGTTTCCCGGCCAGAGCTCGTCAACCGGCCATTGAGAGAGAACCAGCCTGGGATCAAACGGCAAGGAAACATAAAAACAACAACAACGACAACAACAGACGACAATAATAACATTATAAACATGTTTCCATTCGCAACGGCGGAACGGGGGAGATTTCGAAAAACAATGATTCGGTGGTGCGCCGGTGGATTGCCTCGACGATGTCACAATTGCCGTTTTATCAGAGCGTCAGGTTCTCTGAGGCTTTTCTGAATGAGAGGTTTGTGTGTTTGTGTCGTTTGAAAATAGAGCTGTTCATTTGGGTCAAACAAACTTGGTTCTACGACATTTGGAAGACTTGAAACTCGTAAGACATCATATTTAGAATATCTCAAGTAACGGTTGAGACTGAACGGTTAGAGTACTTGCATAATGTGGACTGTTTTAAGGTGTTAGCTTTTTCCATTTTATTCATGAAACCAATTTAAAAAGAGTCTTTGTTTTCAAATTTTCTTCACAAATTGTCTCATTATCGTTCTCATTTATATTTTACACGGTGAGTGAAAACACCTGTCAGTGAAGAATATGGTTATAAAATACATTTTTATTTTCAATGTGTTTTCTGTTTGGTGTATATTTAACATTTGCCTTAATTTAGTTAAGTTCAAATCTTTCTCCCTTTGACTTAATTGCCAGCCGTATCCGTTGTTGGAGAGCGTCACAGCTGGCACGCTGTGCTGGCATTTCGCACTAATGTAACGCCAGCGCGTGAAGTTTGTACCTTCTCAGAGGATACAACTATACTCACCGCAGATAAAGCATAGCGCTCCTTTATTCGGTGGTAAATAGACAGAGTGAAAGTGTGCGCCTGTGACGGGAGTGGCTTGGAGTGAGTGAAGCACTCTCTCTTTTAAACGACAGCTCTCACGTGCTCTCATCTGTCTTCACCCAAGTGCTCTCGCCTGCGATCGCCATCGCGTACACGGCCAGCCATTTTAACCCAGTTTTGCGTCGTTTTTGACTCACTTTCGTCAAAAGTGGAGTCACTCAAATTTGAGTAAATGTTACTGGGATTGACAAGTCGACAAATAAAAAAAAAACCATCTCTTTTGAGTCGATGTTTTTGATTTGTCGACTTGTCTATACTAGTTACATTTACTCAAATTTGAGTCACTCAACTTTTGACGAAAGTGAGTCAAAAACGACTTAAAACTGAGTTACAATGGCTGGCCGTGTACACTTATGCAAGCATGCACCAGTGCTCCTTCTGTGATTCGCTGGTGCGATTGATAGTGAAAACGCCGTCGGAATTGTAGAAAATTTCCGAATAAAGGAAAGCCGTAAGAAACATTCCTCTTTCTTCCATTGTTATGTAACGTCAAAGAGAATTTGAAATCGCTATATTAACAGAAGAGTCCAAGCTAGTGAGCTCACTGGGGCGCTCGCATCTGGGATTTTATTTTTATTTGCTTCCTATGAATTTGAGAGCTCTCTTCTCACTGTGGAGCGATCGAGTGTTGTGTGAATAAAAACCATATTTTTACACTCACACGCACTATGCGCATGCAAACATGGTGGTGAATATAAAAAAGAGAGAAGAGCTCTCGTTGAGGTAGGAAGCGTGTGTGGAAAAATTAAAATCTCTCTTTACCACACTGAGGATATGGACATCACTGCTGGCACGCACGATGTCTTGAGGCACGTCATTCCATATTTTGACCAAACGTTTCCTGAAAAGTTTCCACGGTTAGTCTTTTGGTGTTCACAAGTTTTTCCAGCATTTAACCTCGTGCGTAGAAGTCGAGAGGGTCCAAATCAGGGCGAGAGACAGGCCACAAAATAAAATCTAAAATATTATCATCAGACTAAGCCTGTGTATTTTACGTCTAGTGGGACAGTGTAAGGTCTTGTTGGAAGCGGAATGGTTCATACTTGAAGTGTTTCTTGAAAAAGATAAGCAAATGGTTCTTCAAAATATTATCGATGTAATATTTACTGTTGATTTGAACACCAGGTTCAATGATAGCCATGGCACCAAAGTTTTGGATAGCGATGGAACCAATCCCCAAACCATCACACTTGAAATATTTTGGAACCTTTCAACAGTTTATTCATCACGAGGAGTATCGGAAAGATGTGCTGCATACACCCGATCTTTTTGCTGGTTGTGGTTAACATTGTTTCGTCCGAAAACAGAACTTCACAATCAACGTGCCGTTTGAGCAGCTTTCTATACGCTGATAAAAAGAAACATTGAATTTTATGGGATATCTAATGCACATGCAGAGAATGCTAGATTTGGCAGAAATTTATGTGATATTTCATGTAAATTTAAGCCAGATAACGCCTGAATCTAGCTTATTTTAGGAAAGATTGCAAACATTATTGTATGGCGCATGAAAGATTGCAAACAATTTCGTTGTTTACGCCTCATTTGGCTTGGAATTAAACAAGAGGAAATTTTACGCGCTTGGTAAAATTAATTATATTTTTCTGTGCATCTTTCGACTCTTTTTTAAATTATTTATTCTCTAGCTGAACTTTTTTACAATAAGGTGTGTAATCACAACAAAATCAGTGCAATCTTCAAGGGGATGAACAGAATCTAGTACTCTCTTCTATCTAGATTTTTTTTATTATTGCTAAGCGTCAATTTTTAAATCTTCATCAGCCTTAGTAAAGCTTGAGTCATTTAATATCTGCACGCAATAAAAAAACGAATCGATCCAGGAACCATATGTACAAAATAAAAATGTTGAATACCTAAAATGAAGGTCACTTTTGGCACTTTAACGGACAAAAGTCAAAACATATTCTTAAGGTTTGATGAAATCTAGAACATTTCTTCGAATACCACTTATTATATTTTGAACACCCTGTTGGCCATCCTGAGCGGCCGTTCCACAATCCCTTTATCTCTATTGCATCGTGAATCATCTTAACACTCTTTTGTTTGACAACTGCCCAATACGGGCGGAATTGAGGGCAATACGGACGGAAATGAAAATATTTCGTGGCTCAGGAAGTACTAGCACACAGATCCCAAACTCGGTCCCAAGCTTAATGATTTGCCCTTAATAACGTAACTCTCACCAACACACTCTCAAGTATTGTGTCAAAATAACATAGCGAATCAAACAACAACAAAGATACTAGTACCGAAAAATACAGAAAAGCGCAAGAATTATTGCAAGGTGCAGACTGAAAGGTGTACTTCGGACCTAGGGGTTCTTCAACAGTGAACCAATTTCAAATAGCTAGTTGCATATTGATTGTTGATAGTACTTCTTCGCTGTAGTGGCAGCTTGTGAAATCACAAGCTATTGTGAGCTTAAATGTATGGAAGAATATTTTTTTTCAGGTACGCTTGCTTGCACAGAAAAAAAGCATTCCCAAAAATGAAAAGGAACCATGAAATAGTTCACGCTTTCAGGATTTTTGCCTTACCTCTAAATTAGTTCCTGATTTCGTGATTCAGTTCACGGTGTATTTTTGCTTGTTCTCGAATCCATGACTGCAGTTCACGGATCTGGGCACGGATTTTTTACCTTGTGTACATTGTGGAATCCAAAGTCTTGTTTGTCACGCCGATGCAAATACATTGAGATTATAAGCTCTTTTGTCAATTTTTCGGCCAAAACGAATTTGAACTATGAATGGACATCACCCCGATTAGTGGCTGTATAGAACTTTTGTCCGCGAGGCTGTCCATAATCCATCTTCACGTACGGTTTGTCGTCCATAAAGCTTGAATCCTTCGTACTTCGTAAGAACCTCATTATACAACTTCCGAGCACGTATTTTGTCCTCTAGATTCTGCTTCAGTGTCCTGTTTGGTTGCTTGTTGGCCCCAAAAAGGTGCTTTGGATGGAATTTAATTTTTATCTTCCTGCCAGCCCTTGCTCTGCCCTAACCGTTCTCAACAGCTTCAAATGCAACTTCTGATCCTTAATTTCACTACGACGCTTGCTTTGATCCTGCCGTTCGAAAGTATGCCATTTTAAAAAATGTTTGATAACGCTGCACACCTAGGCCATTGACTAGCCTATATCAATAGCAGTGATTGTCAGTAGACAGGATGCCTGGGCCCAAATTGATTTGGGCCCGCTGTCAGCTGTCAAATAGAAGTCTAAACATTTGTTTTGCTTGTTTGTTTTGATGTGAAACACCACAGAAAGCGATCTTTCTGCTTTGTATGACGTGAACAACGAAAAAGAGCTACAACAGACTAAACGTAAACGAGCAACAACAGACACAACATACAATGTTAACATTATTATGACAGCTGAGCTTGCTGAGATGTTGTCTACGTGAAAAAGTGATCCTTGTCATAGGCCTGTGCACACCACAAGCCTATTTCAACTTCCTCGCGATTTTTTCGATTTTCGAAGTGGGTTTCCAAAACAACTTTCGGTTCACGGCTTCCATCAAGTATTACTTCTTTGGAAGAAAATGAATAACGATGAACTTTTCAGCACTCACAAGTAAACATTTCAAAACAAACTGCTGTTATTCCAGATCCACCACAGTAAAATAAACAGTGCGTCCAGATATTAAATGACATAAGCTTTGAGGCACTTCCTGATTCAAAATATAAAGGGCAGGATTTCATGTTAGTGACACAAAAATCGTAACGCTTTTGTTTTGAACTTAAATGTCTGGTATGTTCAAATCATTACCCAAGCAACACATAGTTGTCACTGATGGTAGCAACAACATGATTGTGACTTAATTGAGTCACAGAGCTGTCACCTTACTTGATTGCTAAAAAGTGTGCTGTTAGGGTAAACTTAAACATGAGCCTCACTTTTCCATCTATTATAATTGGTTTTTCGAATATTCGGTTGCTCAAAAACTAACTCATTTGATTTAGAAACTACACTGTTATAAAATATCATGTAAATTTAAATCTTGTATGCAAATAAACGGAGCGGCCCATAGGATAGGAATTTTGCGTCTATTCTAAAATTAACAGAATCAAAAAAACTCAAAATGATAGCTAGAAATGAGAAGAAAAATTAGTATTTTCCATTTAATTTCAACTATCTTTGCATATCTTGACAGATACGCGTATTTCGTCTTCAATATGCACACTTCTTCAGTGTCTCGTACTAATAACTCGACTGGACTCAAAATGATAGCTTACATGACATGACGTGAAAATAAGATGAGAAACACAAAATGATATTTCCAAAATGCCACTACTAATTATGCAAAAACGAAACCTTCAAGAATTTCTTTTCATTATCAAGGATATAGTTCTAGTTACCACCAGAAGATTTCAAAATTCGTTAATCAAATTTGAATAAACAAAAGGTTCTTCAAGGCCATGTAATGTACTGAAGAAAATTTGCACAATTTTATCTTGAAGGATTAATTTTGTTCATACATCTCCAAATGCGAGCTCTCCTCTTTCATTCATCTCTAAAATTAGAACATTTAAATCAAATTTCTGCAAAATTCGGTCGTTGGTCATAAGTTATAACCATATAAGTAAACTTTTAACGAAACTCGAGTTCCAACTAGCCTTTGGAAAATTTTGGTTATGTTTGATTAATTCAATCTCTATTCAACTGTCAGCGCTAACTAAATCATGATGTTTTCATAGCCTCCTTCTGTTTTCTCTTAAGATTCTTGAAACTTCCTTTCGAGTCAGAGTGTCAACTCTTTATTTAATAACATGTAATATCACCCCAAGTAGCACACTACGATCATAATTAGTTGTAGTAACTTGATTATAACTTAGCAAGTCATATTTATGTTATCTCAACTGAATGGCAACAAGTATGCTACTAGGGACTGTATGTATACCTAAGTAACCCTTTTTTGCCAAAATATAAAAATTGGGCTTATTTGATTGGGCTTACAAGACTTAACCTTAGAGAAGAACATCAATATATAACTTGTCAAATCCTGTGAAAAGAATTTAGGAAAATCCACTCGAACTTTTGCTGCACAAACTTCCCCCCATTGAAAGCGAAACTCCTCGCCACCTCCTCCGCTGCCCAATTGATTTTATGCCTCGTCGATAAAATTCATTACCCATACAAATTCCCATCGCGAGTTGCACTCTTCTCGATAGCGACTTCGCGTCATTCAACGGGTAAGCGATCCGTCCGGTTATGGCATTCGATCACGCTTGAATGCACAAGTCTTGCTTTTCTTGCCAACTCCCGCACGGCCACCCCTGCCCAGCTCGTCTTCCGAGCTAAGAACCCAGCTGTCAAATTGTTTCACATGATTCGCTTCAACGACCCGAACCGGCTGCAGTAGTGCGGTGGAGGTGGTGATGGTGGGAAGATAACAGTATCTCTCGTTTTAGAACCTAGCTCCAGTGCATTCGGTTTCGAACCGAAATGCAGTTTGTTTTCTTTTCAGCAGTTCACTCGATTGCACCAGCCACGCAATCCCCCTGCCCCCGATGACGGGGAGATCTCGTTCACCTACATTATGCTTAGCGAGGTACGAGCTTGAGCTAGTAGAACAAGTAGATTTTTTTTTCTTCAAATAGATATATTCATTAGCGATTGACGCCAACTTGTTAATCTATTCGATCAAGACTGTCGGCGCGCGGAGCTGAGGTACATAGGCCAGGATCGATATGATCAAGCGCGGCTAAATGTAAACATGGACCGGAGTTTCCTCCGGGGCAAGTTTTCCAAGCCTCGCTCGCTCTTGGTATTGTACGATGTAGCTCATTTGTATTCCGCTTGCCGGTTGTTTTCGTCGCTCTGTAGCAACATCGGTCAATATAGGACGTTGTTGCTGGACAGCAGTATTACGACATACTTTTGTTGTGGGCAAAAATGAGTCCAGTGGACCGTAAAATAGGGGATTTTTAGTCTGGCTTGCACCAACGGATGTGTGGTTCAAAGCCACCCTCGATTGTGGTATTTACAGGAAAAGAAACGAGTTGAATTAATCTACAAGATGATCGGAAAATCTTGAACCAGCAACCGGCCATCTGTTGGTCACCAACATGAGTATTGAGTTTGAGCATGACAGCAACTCCGGCTGGTTGCAAAGGGTGAGACATTTTTATTAGAGAGTCACGCGACACTCGTAAACTTTAGCCACCAATTGTGTTGTTTTGGGACGGAGCAAAAAAAAATACACTCTGACACAACAAAACAGAACATCCAAACAGGCATTCGATGTAGGATCAAAGAGAACGGTTCTGGTCTGGAGCTTGGGAAAGCGAAAAGATCAATAGCACAAAAATTTATCATGCGAATTGATACATTTTATTTATCTTCTCCTTTTTTGAGCGACCCCGCTTCTCCCGACGAAATCTTGGAGGCTTTGCGAGAACAATCGGGACATAAATCTAACCTTGTTTTCCCTCCTGCTGTTTCGCCGCGCTTTCTGCTGTCCCTATCCCCGGCTGGCCGAGTGCGCGGCGGAAAAAGACACATGACGCGCGAAGATGCTTTCTCGATCGCGTTTGCCAATTATGGGGACCTTTATCGCGGCCTTTATCGATACCGACTCGGATTCCACACATGCACGCATGCGCGAGGAGAGGGGCTGAATTGGAATTGGCTACTGGTTTTCTTTCACTGGTGATCTGCCTCAGATCTGTGAACAGCGTGAGTCCATTCCGCTCAGCGATTTCCGAGCGCGCGAGCGGCCCAGCGTGGCGTGGATCGGGATGCACTCAGTGGAAAAAGAGGGACATATGATTTATGGTTATGTCAGTTTTATTGATTTTAAATTAGTTAATGTTTTCATCTTTTCGCAATGTCCAATTCCGGACAGAAGCGACATGAACTTGTGTCGCTTATCATGGCACGATCTTTTCACTTCGCTGTGGTCGAAGCCGTCGTTGGTTGTTGTTGTTGTCATCGGTCGGAGTTTGGGCTGTCGAGTGTTTGTCGTCCTTCAGGACTGCAACTGTTGCCGAGCGTCAGTTTAATTTATAGATGTGACTTGATTAAATAAATTTGTAGTATTGTAAGCGATAGTGATCGAATGACGGGCTGGGCAAATGATTGATTGTGGGAGCGTGTTTGAGGAAAGCATAAGCGAAGAGGTTCGTTTTGTTTTGACGAGCTGTGTGTTGTTTGTTTTTTTACAAGCTTGATGGAAAACCTTATGCACTAACTCAATACAGAGACCTCCACTTCGTCATCGTGCACTGTGTCAAAGTGTGGACAGAGTCGACTTTGAGAAAATGCCAAATTCTGATCTTACTAAAACCCGTATCCCTGTTGCACCATCAGAAATCCTCCGGGACTGCCCAATGGTATTACTTCATGGGGGGGGCTTGACCATTTGACCACTATAGGGCCCTTCAGCTCCTGCTCCTTGCCTGAGCCATTTAGCTCCCACCTACTTCGGTTGGACCATTTACCTCCCACATCCTGAGCCATTCAGTTACCACCAAATTGATTCGAGTAGTCCTCCTCAAGTCATCTACCCTACTCCGACGGCGGATTCCACGGCAGTGGAAATTCCCCCGAAACCTAACCACGGTGAGCCATACTGACGCAATCAAATCGAGCAGTCTCCAACTGCGGATCTACCATACAACGACGGAGAGTTCCCCGACGTTGGAACATCTCCCGAGACCAACAACCCGCTACTCCACTCAACCACTCGCTTCTTGATTCCCCCGCCATTTTTGCTGTAGAGCCAACATGATTTGCGTAATGGCTTCGTTGATCGCATTCGAAGCACTTTCGTCATGACACATTCTATAGACGACGTTAACTGGGATGGTATCTGCCCCGCTGAAGACAACCATCTCGAACAACCAATGGTCCGCATCGTGGGCAGTCAAAGAACTCCGGACAGAAGGGTGCTGCTTCGTATACAAATCAAGTATTGTCTAAAGCAACCATGGCCAGACAAAAACTGCGTAAGGTAGAAGTTTACCTCTTCATACTTCCTTTTCATGCAGATTGACAGATCCGATATGAGTTGGTGCGTCCATCGACCGTTCTCCTTCGGGTCCCATTCTTGTTGATATTTGGCCAGCTACTCCGTTCTCACCAGGTTCCAAACTCCTCTTATATTATTTCACTGATAACACTCACTGTCTTCCGTGAGAGTGATGTCAATCGGGATCATTCCAGCAATGACGCATACTGCCTCCGGAATAATAGCTCTGTACGCTCTCACGACTCGCATGGCCATGAGCCTTGTTGAACTTCACTCGGTTTCACTTGGTTCCCAGCGCTGCGACCCAGGCTCGTCCTCCGTATCTTATCATCGATGATGGTGCACTAGCTAGTAGACGCCGCTTACTACTGCCAGGTTAGTCACTATTTGGCATGATTCTGATAACCGCATTGGTGGCCTCGCCACCTTCCCACAGGTATAATCTATGTGGCTGTTGAAGTTGAGCCAGTCTGCTCTTTAGCATGCGCTTCGAAAATATGACATGCCCTCCGATGACGATTTCTGCCCGCTGCACCGCTTTGCAGTGGCTTACCAACAACAACACCGTTTTTTGGTGAACTTTCTACAGCCTCACCTCCGGCATCCAGATTTCAATTATGGCCATCGCTTTGGTCACCAGCATTTCCACTTTTTCCAGTGCGTCGCCTGTAACTGACAATACAATGTCGTCCACAAAGCCAATGAACACTTCGCTTTTGGGCAGCTTTAGCGTCAGCACTTCGTTGTACATCTCGTTCCAAAGATTTGGGCCAAGAATGGAACCTTACGGAACTCCCGCCGTGATGTTCACCGATTACCGCTCCACGGTCCCGTAGGTCATTAGCCGGTTCGGAAAGTAACTCTTCAGAATTCTGCTCAGACATCCAAGGACTCTCATTCTGTGCAGCGACTCTAGCGACCTAGCTGGAGCTATTGATACTATTGACGTCCTTAATGTCAATCGTAACCATGACGCAATATCGATTGCCCCTTTGCTTCTGTTTGCACGCCTTTGCAGCTGTCTCGACCACTGTCTGAAAGGCATTCACTTAAGACTTCCCATTCCGGAAACCGAATTTTATCATCCAAAGACCGTGTCAACTCTCCGTGAATTTCGTCAGCCTGTTGAGGATAATCCTCTCCAGGAGTTTCCTGAGCACATTCAGCAGGTCTATTCGATGATGGAACCCCCGGAGACATTCTTGGCTTCTGCAGCAACACTAGCTTCTGTTTTTTTCACCTGACCGGGAAATGCCCAAGCAGCACGAAATGATCAAAAATAGCTACAGCAGTGCGATTGTGACACAATTGAGTCTCAAAGTAGTCATCTCAACGGTTTTGTAACAAGTGTGCTACTAGGGTGACCATCCTCCAGACATTTTTGCAGCACATTCCTGAACGTTTGAATTGCCACTTTCAGAGCCTGGTCAGGGCGCCTTCTTTACCCTAAGCCTTCTCGCCTCTGGCACGAGTTCCTCGATCGAGATGTGCGTGCCCTTAGCGTTACTTCTTTCTTCCTAACCATACGGTGTACGTGGACATTACGTTGGATCGTGCGATGGGAAAAGGCCATCTACGATAATCTTCAGTTTTTCTAGAAATTGCTCTGCAGCCATCGTTAGGCCTTTGATTTTCGCCATCACAGTACGGTACGCGTCGCCCCAGAGGTTAGTATCAGTGGTTCAGCACAGCTCCTTGTAGAAGTATAGCTTGCTCAGTCTTATCTCTCGTTTTAATTCTGCTCTGGCCGCTCGGAACACCACCCTACGCACCTTTCTGTCGGTTTTAGCTTTCTAGACACGTTTTCTTGCTCTGAGACAATTAGCGTGGATATTTCTGAGCTCCGGATTTCTTCATGGTAGCATCACATACCCTTACTAACGTATTCATCAGCTTGTCCGCGGTTTGTTTTGAGAGTAAGTGGTTAAACCAAACTGCCCCAACAAGAGTTACTTGTCAAAGAACGTCGTCTTCCACTTCCGCTCACAGCTATTTGTTCTTCATATAGCGACAGGATTTCACTGGTCAGTCTCTATGGGTATACCCCTAACAAACTCTCCAATTCGTATTTGTCATCAGCCACGGACTACAGAAGGTGACGGATTTACGGCTGTCACTGCGAAAAGTGCTAGCGATATTTACGTTCCATATTGTAACTTCCAACTTTGCCAGAGCTTCTAGCAGGCTCGTCCGACCTCAACAGCATGTTGGCTGCAGTTGTCGGCAGAAACATTGCAACCGTCTGTTTGCTACCGTATGCCTTCCTTAAACGGGATTTTCATTCATTTGATCGGCGTGTTCGGCGCACTGCTCAGCTCGTCTTCTGGTGTGATCTGGTCCAGATCCTTACACTCAAACACTATCTCCTGGTAGGGAGCTCTTACTATCCTCCTCACCAAGAGACTTTGATGGCTGTGCTCTTCTGCAGCTCAAAGAGCAACTTACTTTTCTGGGTGCGTCTGATTTTCACCATATTCTTCCCTTGTTCCTTCAACTCCGGATCAGCTCTCACTTTTCGGAGGAGTTTAGCGTACGTCATTCCACTTTCCACTTCAACAATCAGAGCGTCGCTCTTACTTCGCTCCCAACGAGGCTGAGGTATCTCCTTTTTTGATCTCCGGACGTTTTCACTTGCTGTTTTATTCTTCCTTTTCTCTTTCTGGTTGCCAACAGTGGGCGATGCACTGCCTTCTCCTTTTTCCTCGTCGTTGTTGTGTTTTTTCAGTTCCACCTGCTCTCCTGATGTATCCCTTTTTTTCGGGCGTGGATTCTGGGTTCCTTCGGTGTCTTCAGTGCTTCAACCGGTTGCCTTTTTGGTGTCCTCCAGATCTTTTTGGGCAGTCTCTGCTCTCATCCTCAGTGCGTTCCGCATGCGTTCAGCAGCAATCAGAGGTTGATTTGGCACGCGTCGTCATATTCTCGATTTCCTTGTAAACGTTGTGGCTGTACTTTACAAACTCATGGAGCTCGTCGACCAGGTGTCTGATTACCATGTTTTTCTCGCCAACACTGTTTTCTTGGGTTGTGCTACTGCTGCCTTTCTGAGTGAACATCTGTGTTAGGTACCGATGAGATTTGCTGCTGCTGATACTAGCGGTGGTCTTCGAATTCGTTTTGAGATAGGGTGATGAAAAGTAGCCGTGCCTTCCTTCACAGTCTGTCTTTTCTTCGAACACGTGTTTAAACCATCGACTCTGCTGATCCCCGGCGGTGGAATCAGCCTTCTCCGGCGAATAGAGTTCTCCGACGATGGAAGTTCTCCCGTTAGCGTTTCGATTCCACTTCGTTCAGTTTTGTGGTCACTTGTTGTTGATCATCTTGCCACTTTCGTTGTAGATCAAACATGATCTGCCGTTATCCGCAGTTTCCGCGTTTCACGTGTTTCCGTCGCGGCATATTCTCAGGAACTATGTTGTTCGGAGTTGTGTTTATTCCACCAACGGTTACCATTCTACTACGGACTGTCTAGAAACGTGGGGAGTCAAATGCCACATGTTCTGGTGTTTCCTACGGATGGGCATGGGAGATCCGGCGTGTACGACCCTGTGCAGGTATTTCCTGAAGCAGCCATGACTTGACAGAAATTGCGTCAGATAGAAGTTGATCTCCCCGTGTTTTCTGCTCGTCCACATAGTAACGTTCGGGATTAATCGATAGGTCCATCTGCCATTCTCCGAGCTGTCCTACTCGTGTTGCCTCTTGCCTCTCATCATGTCTGTTCTTTTAGTTTACGGATACTTCTCGTACTACGTTGCATGCAACATGTTGTGTATTTTTTTTTGTGCGATACATATGAGGATCATTCCAACTATGACGCAGACTGCTTCCGAAGAGATGGTCCTGTATGCGCTTGCAACTCCCATGACCATTAGTCTCTATGTTTTGCTAAGCAATGCACGATTTCTTTGAGTTCCGAGCACTGTTACCCATGACACAGCTTCGTATCTAAGTGTTCACGTCGAAAAGTTTGACAGAAGACGTCGCTTGCTGGTCTTTGGTTCGCTATTGGCATAATTCTCGCAATTGCTGTGATTACCATTGATGACTTCTCACAGCCATAATCGAAGCGTCTGTTGAAGTTTAACCACTCAAGTCGTTCGAGTTCGCTGTACTTGAAGTTGAACTTGTATCTGCTTAACTGTTTTACAGTTACTGTTTAGCACCAATTCCGTCTTATGATGGTCGATCTGATGTTTAACCCCAAGCATCCAGTCTTCCAGTCTGTCCGTTAGCACTGTGTCGTTGGCAAAGCTAACTATCCCCACACCATTGGGTAGCTTCAGCATCGGAGCATCTTCCGCAGTGATTTTCATCCGCTTTTGTCCTTTACCTGTTTCGTAGATCAGGATTCGGTTTCCTCACAGGTAGTCAGGAACGCTCATGCTGTGCAACACTGTAGCAATGGCAGACCAGCTAGCACTGTTAAACGCATTCTTGACACCCACCGTAACCACTGCGCAGAAGCGATTCCCCCTTCTATTTTTGAAAACATTATACCTTTTCGACCAACATTTTGATGGCATCCACCGTAGATCTTTCATTTCGAAAACCATGCTGCCTACCTGTCGGTCCAACAGTTTACCGAGTGTGTCTAGAACACATTTTGTTCTGTAGAATCCAGGTTCCCATAGCGGTTTTCCTGGCTCTGGCAACAACACCAGTTTTTGAATCATCCATCTGTCCGAGATGCAACCTTCATCTAGTTATCTCTGCAGTGCAGACCTGAACATGTTAGGATACGCTTGAACAGCCGCTTTCAAAGCCACGTTTGGGATCCCATTAGGACCGGGCGCCTTCTTTACCTTCAGATCCGGAGGCCTGCTAAGAGTTTACCGGGACAGGGGCAGCCGCACCATTAACTTACTTGCCA
Organism: Aedes japonicus; assembly: GCA_034211315.2. Taxonomy (NCBI): domain Eukaryota; kingdom Metazoa; phylum Arthropoda; class Insecta; order Diptera; family Culicidae; genus Aedes; species Aedes japonicus. The sequence goes on along the minus strand of JASCZW010000070.1, from coordinate 336,341 downwards.
TTTCTAGAAGCAGAACTAACAGCCCTGCGCATAACGTTCAATACGTTGATCCATGCCGTATCCTTTATTCGGTGTTGCGACCAGTATGCCGTGAAGTAGGAGCTCACTGGCTTTGATCCTAAGTTGCCGATTGGAACTCCTATGTGAAGTGGGCCATCGAGCATGAAGTGACTTAAAGCGGCACATAGTCAGAGCTGCTTTTGGATTTTTATGGTATTATAGAGAAATTCAACAGAGCCCACTGTCGAATCCCACCAGATCCTAAGCGAGCTCCTGCTGTTTGTACGGGGTTACTTATTGGTTATTCGCAACTAATCTATTATCCGCAACCTAAGGACCCGTAAGGCAGCTGAGCCCCGTGGTGTCTGTGTGTTTTTGTTTGTTTTTTAGATGGGATAGAAAATCTGCAACCCTGAAGAACTCAGGGTGTAAGCAATGGTGGGGCCAACTCCTTGACCCACAAAATACTTACCCGTGCCTTGTGCCCTGGACCTTCCCCGGAGCCATCTTTCGGCATTACTTCGGGGAGGGGGCTATTATGCTTAATAAAATGGCATTGATGCTGTCAAATAATTTAAATCTCAAATTATGTGAATTTGGTCATAAAATTAAAAAATATTGTTTTGAAACACTAAAATCGTCCCAATTTACTCCCTCTTACAAAATATGTTTCAATTTAATATGAATATCTTGGATTGAAATGCAGCCGATTTTTTTTATTTTCTTTAGTGAGAATGAACACTCCCAAACCGCTGATTATCGTTAATATCGCTCCCCGCCAACATATTTAAAAAAAAATCTTGTAACTTCTTCTGCTAAAATTAAAGCGTGGTGTTTGGAAACATGACATGCATTCAAGATGAACAATGCATTAGGTCCTAAGTAATATCGGGAGACTTTCTTTGTAGACTCTTTGCGTTCCTACGGCTATTCAAAAATATGTTTTAAAATTTTCAACACACAGTACGGTAATATAAAGTGTAATTAAGGATCCAACATGTCAAAAACATTAGCAAATCGTTTAATAGGCAGACTATTAACGAAAGAGAATTTCGAGAAAGAGAATCTTTCAAAGTTACTTAAGACCTAATGCATTGTTCAGCCAATATAAGCTTTTTTATTGATACACCAAGTGATTAAACATGATGCTGAGTGAAAGCAGAGGTAGTCATGAAGAAAATGAATATATATTTTGGCTCAGGAAGTTCTAGCACACCGGTCCCAAGCTCGGTCTCAAGCCTAATGATTTGCCCCTAATAACGTAACTCACACCAACACACCCTCAAGTATTATTTCAAAATAACATAGCGAATCAAAACAACGACAAAGATACTAGTACGGAAAGGTACTAAAAAGCGCAAGAATTATTGCAAGGTGCAGACTGCAAGGTATACTTCGGGCCTAGGGGTTCTTCAACAGTGAACCAATTTAAAATCGCTAATTGCACATTGATTGTTGGTAAAAATCTCTAAGCAAACTAACCAAGAAATTAAAATTTTGACATGCTTCTGTCATTCAAATTATCACAAGACCGGCAAGGTGGATTGTTAATCGTAAGATAACTGATCAACCAAGCTTCTATTTTGTTATCCAGCCCGCAAATCAGAGCAGGTCCGGTACATTCCAACCTTAGCTCAAGAACACATACGCGAACGCCACTTACTTCACGCACTTCGCGCGCGGGCGGAAGCATTTCATTAATCGCTTTTATCATTTTTAATTTGTATTTATGCCATCCAGTGCCCCTCAAAGTCGCCGTACAACGCTGGCTAGGAAATTGACCGACGTGCAGCTTGAGTAAGACATATCCCCGACTTGATGGCTGGCGCTGCCCGGCTGGGCCATTGACGCGCATTCGGCCATCCACCCAAGAGTACCAACACCGAACAGAGTACCATCATAAATTCATCTGCGCTCAAATCTCCGCACCGCGTGTTTGTCGTGAGGATTTTTGTTTTTGAGGTCGTCCGGATAAAGGAAAACAAAGACGTAAATTGATTTTAACAAGCCATGGGAGAATTTCTCGACCATATCAGACAGGGCTCAAGAAATCTGCGCGCCCGTGCGGATGAAACTCAAATCAATTTTAATAAACGCTAATTCGGTGGGGTATTAATTCATTTGAGGTTATGTGCGCACATGCACGGGAGATGCGACTGGCAGTATCAATCACGCTACGGTGCATAAATTCAGTTCGGTCAACATGATCATCAGGCGTGTATTAGCATAAAATAATGAAATTTAAATGGTGCAACCTATCGGCAGAACCTGTGATACAGTTCGATTCCACCGAAACGCGCCTCTTTGCCATCGCTGGGGCTGCCCAGTTTTTGCCTAATTTCAATAATATTTCAATTAAAATGATAAATTTATTCGACACAGTTTAGAGGCTAATGCAATACATTAATTTTTTGCATTATTTTTGCACCATCGGAATTGACAAGTCGATGCACAACTATCCATGGAGTCTGCGCTGCGTTCAGCATTGATCTTGTCAGACCACATCCCCAGTTGGCGAAGGCGCGATGACGAGATAGAGCTATGCCAGAAACGTGTTCTCTTCACACTTGATTTATATGATTCATTGCGTTGTTTGTTGGCACAGCCTTCGGAGGGACTCTACAGACTAACATCTCAAGAGACTAAACATCATCAACCAGTTTGGATATAAAAAAAATCAAACTCCTTTCTACCGCTTGGATAAAAAATTCCCTTCCCAGCCATCTTAATCAAGCCACCCATCTGTCCTCGCGTCTGTGCTCTATTCGGCTTAGAAAAAAAAGGTAAATATAATTATGAATAAATTACAGCACTATTCTAGTGCACTGTGCCAAAGCACGAGGCCTTGATTTATGCGTCGGACCTGATGAAGAAATCATTCGTCTCTTCAAAGTGAACTTGGTTTCGCGTTATTTTTCGCTGTCATGTTTCTATTCCGCCGTTGAATTTTGATACTTGGTCCAAGCCTGTTACATTCATCTAATTTATCATTTCGGAGTTGTGGCTACGTGGCCACCCCCAAACTATTGCTCGTTCTCCACTCTATTCCGATACAAAGTCTCTTGAGACGACGGCGCCGCATTCCTGTCTCTCTCTTTCGCTCTCATGATGACGGACGGCAACAAGAACACACAGTCAGCGAAGGCAGCGATTACAATCAGTCGTCACACGATGACAGTCACGCAATTCTAGGAACATGGTGACTGTGAATGTAACGAATCCGGAGGGAGAAAAAAATGGACAACAAATACAACTACCAGCCCAGGGCACGGCTGGAAATGAAAGGGATGTGTTCAACCCCTCATCCCGCTTCGCCCCTTTCGCCTTAATTTTTTTTAATACTGTAAAAGTTGATTGGTTCGTGTTCATATCTGCAGGGGCGCAGGGCCAAGGCTACCGAAAGCGGGTTTGTCTGACAATCCTATCCCCAAAGGGAATATGGCACTACGAATGGAGTGACAATCATTTTTCGGTGATGGCGTGTAGAAAAAGTTCTTTCAAATTTACATGGTTTTGCTAATAGTGACCCGCATAACGAAAAACAATTAGCCATATATTCAAAACAGTAGTTCGAATGTACACTCAGACAAATAATCTTAAGAATTTCATAAGGTTCAACTTATGAACGATGCTTTGGAATTTCATAAGGCTGCCTTATGAATGGATTCTGTTTCACATGACGTTCCCAGTAAACACCAAGTCGCATATGATATTGCATATGAGTACAACGTGGAGGCGATATACGTACGTGCGTCCATTTAGCTCTATGTTAAATGTGCGTATATCGTCTCCACTTTGTACTCTTATCCATTATCATATGCGATGTTGTGTTTACTGGGTTGTTCCTATACGTCTCTATGCTTTTCTGTTGATATACACTAGTGAGCAAGTCACTGGAGCCAAAATCTCAACGTTCAAATTTCGAATCCAGGTTGCCCCATATTTTTGTTTTTTCAACATCATAATATTTCATAAGATAAATTTATGAAATGTATACAGAATTCTTATAGCAAATAATCATAATGCAATCTTATGAATATTGAGAGTTTATTTCGCTAAGTGTAACTGTTATCAAATAGTTTAATCTCGTTTTCACCATATAACCTCTACATTAACACTATTGTTAATGTTTGCCATATTGACATTGAAAGGTATTTTTTATCATCTGGATTATATACCAACTTTGTCATGGTGTACAGCAAAAAATTTGTTTGTAAAAATTGCCACTTTTTTATTATAACCTAACTTTACCGCCTATTCAGCATATAGTTATTTGATCTTTCACTCTTTGAAATATTGTTAAAACTATATAGGAGATTGTTAGTTTATAGTTGTTAACTATAAGGGTAAATGTCATAACAGTAACGGAAACAATCGTCAACAATAAGAGAAATGGTCCAGGAATGTTTTGTGACTATGCGGGGAGATATTGGTAGCAACAACACACCACACTACCGTTTCATTTCACTCAGTTTTTGAGTACAATTGTATACTTTCTCTTTTTCTCTCGCGGAAATGTTACTCAATTTTCGTAAAAAGTGGATCTACTCTATTTTTTGAGTGTATACGGAACTAAAAAATTACCTAAAATTAGCTTTTTTTTGACGCAACCATAGTCTTTCGTTCAATAGGGTAAATTTACGTAAACTCAGGTTTACCTAAATTTTGGTTGATGGGGGTAAACTATCCATAAGGTAAATTGAAACAATTCAAAAAAAGCCAGCGGTGGGTAAAATGGACTTACTAGGTGGTAAAAAATATTTACATGAACCAGACCACATAAGGTGAGTATTTGGTAAATTGGATGTTTCGATCAGATAAATAAAATTAGATAATCGTGCTATTATTTGTTATCAATGTTTATTTTATATCAAGTAACCTATTGCATCGTTACGCGATTCCAACGCGCTTCCTCCGAGATTCGGTTTAACGTTCAGATCAAAAGTAAATTTGTTTTTGGTAGACGGATTTTCATCATCATCATCATCATAGGCGGATCAAAACTGTACTTTCTCAAAAACTTTAAAACAAGATTTTTATCAACTCATTGAATACTTACTTGTATAGTAGAGTTTTTGATGTGGAAAATTCTTAGTCCTTTCCTTCTTACAGATGTGGAGAACTCGTTAAATACAGCTTTAATTAGAGAATCAGATCTCTTGTAGTTATGGGAATTACTAAAGTTTGTATATGCATCGCAGCATGAGCGTGATTGACCAGCAGAGGTTGCTACTCCGTTATTACCATATCAGCTTTAATTAAACAGAGAACCAACAGATGGTGCTTGGGTCTAGCATAGTTATATCATTAATGTGTAGGAACTGATGATTCCAAATTGGGACAATACCGGCGCTGACGTTGCTCAAGTACTGGACAAACAAGAAAACAGGATTGTATATATCACTAATTGCACTTCAAATGACTTGTTAAGAAAGTATTAAACTTTTATTATGTTTTGTGAAGTTAAAATCATTCTTTTTTATATTGAATCGTGGCTTGCAAACCATCACCGCAGCAACATTTTACTATCGTTCAATTCCTCGTTTGTCAAATGATATTTCTCGAAGACTTGTTCCATAAAACTTCCAAAATAAAAATAAATTTATCCGAAGAAACTAAAGCATGACCAGCATGCGTCCTCTGCAGCGCTCGCGATCCGGTTACTCTGTCGGAAATATTCTTGCGTGTTAATCCGTGAATCCTCTGTTTTTTAAAAGCTCAATATCCAAGATCCTGTTTCAAACGGGTTTGCATGATTTGTGAATTCGTTAAGATGCAAGATTCGAATTTGTGCTATACATGAGTTCTTGTTAGCTTTCGTAAATTAAAGAACGCAAGTTCAGTTTGTTGATTACGAATGAACTGACAACAAGTCTCTGTTTCAAAACGTACACAAGGGGTTCACCGATCATGGTTATAATTGGATGTTGCCACCCTGTATGTTGGCGTGATACTCGCTTTATTGGAAGCCGTGTCTGTACTTCCACGAGTAATCGCTGAGATGTTGAATAAAACGGTTATGATGGTGAACGATACGCTGTCGTTTTGTTTATTTGTGTTTTCAGATTATTCTAAATTTTGTTCGTTTTTTGAAAATACACAAATATATATTTTAATATTAGTAGAGATTAAAGCAAACGATAATGATGCCATTTCAACCACACACAGTTTACTTCATTGGGAAAACAAGATTTTGGACAACGCGAACCGATTTAAACCAACGATAAGGATGCCATTGGGACCAAGGCGGTGTTTCATTGGAAAGACACGGTTTCAATGATGCTTGGAAGCCGATTTATACCAACAGCAAGGATGCTGTAGGGGCCATCCAAAAATTGAGATGGTTCTTTTCAATTGGGAACACAAGCATATACTGAACGTTTAAGGGTCAATATGGAACGATTGAAACAAACAGGAAGGATGCTGTTTGGACCACAAACAATGTGTGATGGTTATTTTTCATTAGGCAGACAAGGTAATTTTTAATTACGCTTGAGAGTCGATTCGGACCAATTAATCTCAACAGTAGCAGTGCAGCTGGGGTTTCTCTCAAAACGTGAAATAAAGTTGTTGAAGCCATACACAAGGGTGTGATGTTTTCTTGGGAGCCAATTTGGACTGATATATATCAAACGGTAGGATGGTGTTGTGGCCTCTCACGATGTGAGATGATGGATATTTATTGGCTAGACAAGGTCGTTGAAATAACGCTTAATAGCTAGTATGGACCTATTTAAACCTATTTAAACCCAACACCAAGGATCCTGTTGGGGTCACTCACAAAGTGTGTTAGTGGTTTACTTTATAGGGAGAACAGGTTTTTTGACAACGCTTAACAGTCGCTTTGAATCGATTTAGACCAACATTAAGGATGCTGTTGGTGCAACTCATAAACTGCCCAGCCAACCAAAATGCGCGTATATTGAAAGTTGTCTTTGTGATATTCAAACATATATGTAAGTAAATAAATCGCATAGAAAGCAAATATATGGCTTATACGTGCAAAAGTGGAGGCAATATACAAACGAATTCCATGGTCTTCTTATCGAGTTGATTTGATGTCGTATGCGATTTAATTTGTAATAATAAATTTGTTTTAAAAAGCTTAGCGATGTTTATCCGATTTACTTTGTAACACAGTACGATGAACCCTAGTAACACATTTGTTTCAAACGAGCTAAAATAACTTCAATGTGACTCAATAAAGTCACAATAGAGTTTCTTTAACCGATAATGACAGCAATGTGTTGCTTGGGAATAAATGACACATCTTATGTAAGTCGAAAATTTGTACGATTTAGGTAAAACATAACACGATAAGGGCCACAATTAGTTGCGATGTTGACTTAAAATAACGTAATATACGAAACTATTTCGTGTGATTTTCATTGTAAAGCACGGTAAATTTAAATACCGGTTGAAAACCGATGCGGACTGATTTATACCAAGATTAGGACACTCTCAAAGTGTGAGGTGGTTTTGATTTGGAATTATTTGAAATTTTCGAGGGTCAATTTGGACCGATTTAGACCAACAGTAAGAAAGATGTCACTCACAGAGTATGATGGTGGAAAAAAATGCAAAAAAATAATGAATTTTAACAGGCATGACAGGCAGACATGAATTTTAACAGACATACAACAAGGCAATCTTTCATACGGTTAACAACATTTTTTGCAATCTTCTATTCAACAGAGCTGATTCTACCCAGATAACCAATGAGCATTGAAATATGCCCTATTTCTGCATCACACTTGCATTAACGATTCTTCTTGCTGTACACTGGCAGCCTGAATGCATAGCTGTTGTAAAACAGCATTCGTAATATTAGCTGTCTGATAGCTTCATTCTTATGCTTGATATATTATTAGAATAACGCACTGGTAATGCTTAAGTAAAGTTGCTTACAAATCAATAATTGTTCAAATTTTCGAAGCGTTTCTTCGCTTACTCCTTCATCAGGACTATAATAGTCCTCACTTTGGTGATTTAATCATCTTTATCCAAATTAATGCAGGCCATCTGTAAACATTTGTAAACAACTTCAGTTAAGCATTTTCAATGCGTTATTCTAATAATATATCAAGCAACAAAAATGCAGATAACAGATATCCTTAAAACTTCCATGAAATATCGCGCGAATTTATGCCAAATCAAGCACAGCCCATTGATATTTTTCGGTAAATCAAATTCATTCTCTGCCAAACAGCATCAAATAACTCCATTTCAACAACTACACTCACGTTTAAGCTCTCCACCATCAAGCGTCACACCATCATAGCCTCCCCTCATGACGCAATGGTGCTACACAAAAATTGTCTCTCAGATCCCTCTCTCTGTCGCCCTCTGAAACACGTTTCTTTACAGCGGCACAATGCTGCATATCTTGCCAGCATTCTCGATGTAGCGCGACACACCTTCTCCCATTTATGTACCCACCAACTATCATCATCATCATCATCATCACATGCAACGATGTCACAACACCATCGGACTCCGGTGGTCTCTTTCCCGCTCGCGCTGACGATTTTTTTTCCTTCTCTTGTTTTCTCCTCCGCAGGTGAAGATTTGGTTTCAAAACCGACGATCAAAGTACAAGAAAATGATGAAGGCAGCGCAGGCACCGGGCGTCGGGGGGGGACTTCCACTGGGCGCGCCGAACCAAGGTGGTCACAGTCCGTCGCAGCATCAAAACATGCATCAAGGTAAGTGTCTCCTCCTATTCCGCGTCGCAAGCATGCCTACCTACCTGAAACACAGCGGTTCAGGCATTGGACTTTGTCGTCCTCGGCGTTGTCGTGGAGGGTTTCATTCATTAAGTTCTTGTCACTTCCAACCGACCAGCAGCGCAAGGAAGGAATGATAATGCACTCCCGGCCACCCTTGATCGGTTGTAGTGTTTAATATTTTTATTGCTTACCGCGGCGGCTATGTCGGCAGCCGTAACGCTTCCTGAAACCATGAATATCGATGGACTACTGTCCGAAATAGAAATAAATTAGGATATAATTAGAGGGTTGCGCGGAAGGAATAATAATCGGTTCGGATCACGTGCAGCTCTTAGTGGCGTTTGTTTGCAGACGCCGCCGACGACGGCGGTCAGTGTTACTCTCCGGCTAGAATTCCTCGGGGAAACCAAACCTTCACACACACACACACACACACACACGCACAAGCAGCTGCTGACAACTGACTGTATTTTGTTTCTTCCATTTTCCCACTTTCAGCACCCGGCGGTGGCTCTAGTAGTGGCTCGCCATCGCACTTCCTACCTCCCGGACACAGTCCAACGCCGTCGAGTACACCGGTCTCGGAATTGTCACCTGGTAAGTTTTACAACCCCAAGTTAACCTTTTTTCTAAGATTCCTCGATCTCTACCTATCTCGCTTGAACCACCTATCTGACAGAACTTGCTGATCACTAATAGCGTTTTTTGTTTTTGATCCTACTGCTGATCGAATTCCAGGCCTCAGTCCACCCTCGCAAGCACCCTGGGAGCAGAAACCTCCGCCGCACTGGGGCGACCACAAACCACCGCAGATGGCACCGCAGACGAACCACGCACCTCCACAGCCGACCCACGCACCCCAGATGGGCGGTTACGTACCTCAGTACTGGTATCAGCCGGAAACGAATCCATCACTATTAACGTAGGTAGCTGAAGGTCTTATTGTTGATGTTTGTGTTTTATTTTTGCTGTTATTTTGGATTGTGTCCGTCAGTCGATCTGTTTTTTTTTTACTTTATTTGTCGGCCTCTTCTTGTTTTCCATGTGATTTTCCGGTCCAGCGTGAGGCACGGTCGTTGAAACTAGCTCAAAATTGAATCGGCATCGATTGTACATTATATCAAGAAAAGTTACTCAACAGATATTCAACGATAAAAAATCTTGAATATGTTCAAGAGAAATAACATGAATTTCAGTTAGTTGAAAATTTAATCCAAGCTCACTTTTAATATATTTTTGTTTGCCAAAATAACGACTCCATTCGGGGTTACTCTAATTGACCGTGCAAACACCGCTGTTCTGGGTGGGATTTTGGATGATTTTTTTTCACGCATTGCTTTTACCCGTGCTTTGTGTTTGATTTGAAGAATAATTCTACGAAGCCGGATTACGTAGCTAATTACTCAGCAAAAAAAAGCGAAAACTTTTTTTGTGGGTGTGAACGTTCGACGGTGCTGCATAATGCTGCCGCGTTGGGATTTCCACCATCATCGATTGTCGTCAGTGATGGACGTCGAACAATTGGAAGTTGCTGTCAAGGCGTTGGTTCAGTTGGAGATAATGTCTCTTTTGGGAAATGATAGAGGGTAGGGCATTTGGGCCAATTCTTGGCACGTGCATTATTCCTATTCCTTAAACCAAGTTTAACCACAGCGAACAGACATCCAAGCTTGAGTGCCCTTCGTGTGTAAATTTCTGTAACTGTAATTTAAAAATTTCAGCTCGTTTTCGTTAGTTTTTGTGAATCGTATGTAGATGGCGCCATGGCCTCCTTCGGCACAAAAATAACATCGTTAGTTTGGAACCACTCCATCATCGGTTTTGCGTAATGGCACGATGCCAGATCCGGCCAAAATGGAGTGTCACCTTCCTGGGGCCGGAGGAAGAGCAGTAAGCGCTTCTGGAGGCATTTTTCTTTATACACCGTGTCCAATATATTCTCATACAAAATCAAACTCTATTTATTTCAAATCGATAATCCAGATTTTATTGATAACTTTACCCATTATATTGCAATATAATACTGATCAACTACAGCATATGTTTTGGAATAACACCGCCTTCAACCTTCTTGACTAGCTCCAGACGTTTTTCGAAACCGTCACAGGCGGCAAGCATGACTTCCATCGGCATTTCGTCCCAAATTCGTTTGATTACGGTTTTGAATTGGTTCATATTAGACGCCCTGTGGTCATTTGGCTTCGCCAGCATGTATGACCATACGAAATAATCCAAGGGATTCAGATCTGGTGAACTGGGAGGCCATTCATTCTTGTTCAAAAAGTCGGTCAAATTTTCTCGGCACCAGCCCTGATCGAGAATTGCAGTATGCGATGGCACTCCGTTCTGCTGAAACACATGGTGATCATCTCCAAACACCTTTTGTACATATGGCTTGACAACTTTCTCCAAAACTTCTGTTTTATAGTATACGGCATTCACTTTAACGCCTTTTTCGATACAAAAAAAAACAGTAGTAATATGCCTCGCTTGCTAATTTCTCCCCAAACCATCACTGACGCTGCACTTTGGAACCGTGGAATATTCCTAGCACTCTCTGGAACATTTCCCGAAGAGAGAGCCCACAATCTGTGGTTTAGGACGTTGTGGGATTGTTGCAAGACGAATAACTTTTCGTCGGAAAAGATAAATTCTTCCCCACCGTGCCGCGACAAAAGCAGACATGCTCTTTCGAGTCGTTTCTGCTTGAAAGGTTCCGAAACTCCGTGTACCTTACGTTTCTTGAAAACTTGGAATCCGAGATCATTTTTCAGTATATTGTGCACTGACGATCTCGAAACATTCAGATATGCGGCCATTTTACGTACAGAGCGCAGTGATTTTCGTCTAATCCGTTCCCTGACCACTTTAACAACTCGTACAGTCCGCACCGAGCGAGTACGACCGGATCTCTTCCGGTCATCCAACGAGCAGGTGTCACAGTACTTTTGGATGGTACGGTACACAAAATCCCGCTTTACTCCGAGGTTTCTCAAATTTCTGAAAATAGCGCCCGGGCGCTCACCTTTCAAAAACTTGTTTATCACCACAGCACGAAACTCCTTCATCGATGGTAAAAGATAAACACAGAATGACACCAATCGGACATAACCTTAAAGCGTTTGTTTAAACATATCGCAAAACTAAGGCGTTTGTATAAATATAGCGCAAGGAAAAAGTGTATGAGAATATATTGGACACGGTGTATATTTGGCCATTGATGATGCCGGTCGTTATGTACGGCTTGCTGAATTTGCCGCACCCACAGATGGCCTGCTACACCAAGTACTTCGTGGCAAATTTGTCGACGTTCTTCTTCCGGAACATCTTCGCATCTTCGGAACGTGCAAGCGGGACTTGCCGACGAAAAACTCCAGGCCAGCGATCAGCTTGGCGTCAGCTTCAATGTACGTCTTTATTGTCTGCTGGACGAATCAGATGGAAGAATTGACCTTCTTGGCTACGTCCCCAAATCGAATGGTTGGGGTTGCGTTTGAAGTAATCCCTCACCTTCCTTGCGTTCACGGGGTCGGTCGTCTTTGCTTTTCTTCCGCTGCCAGCTCGCCGCTTGGTCGTCATCGGACTCGGCCGAATGGTCGATTCCCAACTGTTTCGCGATCTACCTGTGGGACTGGCTTGACTTTTCCACAACCACGCCCATATTTTTTTTGTCAAAGCTCTTTGTGCTTTTACTCGATCGACGAAATTTTGCGCAAGTAAACATCACACTCTAATCTAGTATTACCTAACATTTCATCAATTTTTACGCATACAATAAAATGTTATACTAAACAGAAAGTTTTGTTGCATTGCATTTTTCCCGAGTACAATCTTCAGTTCATTTATTCAGGAGGCTCAATCGCGTTAGCTTTACGGAGCCGATGTTTGATTATGTTTTGATAACATGAATGCAATGCAACACCTTTTCTTATTTTCAAACATAGTCTACGGATTTTACTTGGCCAAAAATACGTTTAAATCACCAAAGTATCACCAAAAATGATTTTACACAATGAACAGACTTACGTTCATCAGTCTGCGAAATATTTCACGCGTTGAAGAATTATTTCCAGAGATATACTTAGTTAAGGGTGTCCAGATTTGGTCGCGAACAAGCCTTATTTATTAGCATTGATTGAGATGACAGTTCTTTTTGATTTTATCTTTTCGATGGATCGTCAATCTGGGCTTACACTGATATTGTTCTTTGCAATATAGGAATTATGAAATACAAAATATTGTAAATTCACCATTTATGGAGACACTAACGTGGAATATAGAGCAATAGGCGAAATTTTGCCTTCGGCAATATTAACTATTCTCTGTAACCTATTTTTAAAACTTTTATTTTTCTTTTTTACAACAAATCACTTGAACCAACAACAAATGTTTCACTTACTTGAGTAGTTTGACACTTTATTAATAAACATTTAAGCCATTCTGCACGATTCTGTAGATTGTAATAGATAGTGGATCACAGAGCAAAAAAAATGTAAACAAACAAAAACGTCAGATGTTTGCACGAAGCTGTGAAAATACTCAATAAAGGGTAGACTCTGCGTTGCTTGACTTGAATTGAAAAAGCTCATAATTTCACCTGCACATAGATAACGCACATACGTTATTTCATACTCAAAGTTGCTTTAAAGGAACGTCCATTTAGTACTCACGTAATATAATGCTTATCATCAACCACCTCTCCTCCATCGTCACATATAGAATGACAGTTGTGGTTCCTCGTGTACGGGAAAATGAGACAACCGTTTCCGTGCTTGTTGTGCACTCCTCGTGAGTGAAAATCAGAAGAAACTTGGGACCTTTCGAAGCTAGCCGTATCATCCATTATATTGTCTGTACCGGACCAGGAGGGTATAACATAAAAATAACAAAATTATAACAAACCTTGTTACGACTAATTGATTAAGATATAAATATGTTTGAGAAGTTTTCATCTGGATAATTGTATAACATACTTATAACAATTTAAGATTTAATACCATGGGAGGCACAATCTGCGTAAAGAAATAATAAATTCTGACGCTAGCTGATATGATTTTGCTGCATCGTAACAAAACTGTTACAAAGTTTGTTTTGTTTATGTTATATCTATTTCATAGTTTGCTATAATTTTGTTACCTCTAGAGGATTTTTTGTTATTATTTTTGTTATTTTAACAACATCCACGATCTGAATTCTAATAATCTATGTTATAAAAACAGTTTAGTTAAATAACAAAACTTGAAATAATTTTGTTGTTCTCTTTTGGTCGGGTAGTTATTTATCAAGAGGTCCAAGACAATTTCTAAATATATCTACCCTTCTATAGGTACAGATTGACTGTCAGTTCACATCTTTCTTAGCGAGATTTCACAGTTTCATATGATTGAAAATATTTCCCATCTTTTCCCTCCCGGTTGCTGTATAAAACTTCTACACAAGGAAGCTGCTTGAACTCTGTGCTGATTAAGACTTCCTCGTTCATTACCACACAATCCAACTTCATCTGTATTATTGTGTATAAAGACTGTACTCACAAAAAAATGAGACACTTCATGATCGCCCAAAAACATCTCAATCAGACGAAGTTCGGGCGAGTTTGGTTGGTTGAAACAACAAACATTGAAAAAATATCTCTGTACCGTCAACAACTGTTGCAACGGCCGCACGTAGTGGCTGGATGCCGAGTCCGGCCAAAATAATGGCTCGTCTCCATAAGACCACAGGAAGGATAGTCTGCGTTTCTGGAGCCACTCGTATCGGAAGATTTGCCCATTCATGATACTCGTCGTCTCGACACACCACAGATGACCTGCAAAACCAAGAAATTTCTGGCGAATTTGTCTACCTTCTTCTTCCTTACCTCCCTTAACTGTTGCCCTGACAGATGCTTTGTGTTCGCCTTGATGTAAGTCTCGTCGTCCGTCAGGACGCACCTTATTTCCACCAGTCTCTCTTGATGCAGCTTCCTGGTTTTGGCTATCGTGTTTTGTTTGTCGTTCCAGTTTTGTGACTTCCTGACATTTGTAGACGTGAACGCCGGCACGTTTCATTGTTTTTTTTTCTACAAATCAAATGGAAACCTCCGCCTTTCAGACCGTCGCTGAGTTGTCTGGGTCTCCTTAAATGACTTCACCACCCGGAACACCGCCGAATGATGGAGTCTCCGGTTTTCCGATCCATCGGTGGGACGAGGTCGAATTTTCCACGATGATGCACGTATTTTATTTGGCGGATCAGATCAAGCTCCGATGCCATCTCGATAACCACTGACAAGATTGTGATTAAATTTTGGCAACGTAAACATTGCACTAAATTCAATCGAAATTTCTCACTTTTTATGGTAATTGTTTATGCGGGTGATGTCAATTGAAAATGTATAAGAGGCATGTTTTTCTCGACCAATGCAACATTAATCATTTCATACGATTTCGTATGGAATAAGTCTTGGACCCTTGCTTTATGGTTCATATTTCCGATCGTATGAAAATCGTACAGATAATCTGAGTGTATCATTATTGTGTCTCTTTTTTTTTTTTTTTTTCAAGTACATTGTTTAGCTTCCGAAATGGTGTTTTTGTGGTCCTGTTTAGATTATCTTTGCGACTTTTAATCCCGAACTTCTTACAACTCAACAGATCTGATCGGTTCTTAGTTTGGTGTACGATTGTAGACGAAATTCCCTGCTTGTCTGCACAATTTCTAAGAGGTTAGGTTCCGCTTGAAACCACTGTGTTTTGGTCGTCAGTGTGGCCTCTCAGGATTTCAATCCACGTTGGTGACAGTTGATCTGGCAACTTTTAACGATTTCGCTAACTTGGCTAACTCACCAGGTGTTTAGATTTTCTCAATGTGCGAGCAAAGTTATGATGCGTTGATCCGCTTGCTTGGATGCTATTTTGATAACTGAAGAGCAAATGTCAAAATCATTCTTTACGAAAACACCTAAACTATGAGGGGTGTTCAGGTTTTTGAAAGGTTAAAGTAAGAGAAATGTTGTCCGAATTTGAATAGCGTAGTGTTTGGCTCATTTCTAGAATGTTTGCATGCTCTTGATATCAACTGAAGTGGTGAGGGGAATCGTTGAACGATCAACTATTTAACTATTTAACGATAGAGCTATCGGAAAACTGCAAACCCTCAATCCAGTAAACCCTGCTAGGAATTTCCACGATCCATTTAGATGATTTATTTTGTAAAACAGTCAACGACTTACAGTGCTAGTACCAAGCGCCTTTCTAAAGATTTTCGGCATTAGAGCACATGTGACTCGTTGTCAGTAGTTTGTTGTTGTAGTGAAGCGTTTCCAGCAAACGCGTTCCGAAAATCCTGGATCAATAAAGGCTAATGTTTTCCCTTCAATTATCTATATCTTCCATAGCCAAAGGAGCAGGGAAGCGATGTTTGATGAATACTATTCTTCTCGGATACCCCGATTCGAGACACATCAAAGGTAATTTCCATATCTGTCGATCCACAAACTAATGTATGCCAGTAAGCACCTTAATGTTACTCTAGCCACTAGCCTTTGAACTTGATGTTGTGAGAAGTTTTGATGTCATATTTGGGATTCTTGTTGGGGTTGGTACAATGGTTCAGTTAGAATGAATAGAAAGGTGTGCGAAGACTTAATGGAAGTGATGTCGCCATTTTTTGGACTGACCGTCTAGAATCTCGATTCATCTTATGATGAAGTATTATGCTTTCTGCCTCTTCCCGGACGCTCCTCCAAATTTCAAAGCTAATTTTAACGTTGTATAGCATCATACAGGGTGTTTCACAATAGGTGTCATTAAAACAAAATGGGAATACAGCAAAACAAATCAATCAAATCAAACCATTTATTTTTCATTCGAAAGATACATGTTACAGATATAAACCATATTAATTAAATTTGAATCTCTCGCCCTTTTCCTTGATAACTTTGCGCAAACGCTTTGTAAGCCCATCGCAGCAGGAACGCACGATTTCCTGAGGAATTTGGACCCCAATTATCAACCAAATGTTTCTTGAATCGATCTAAAATAAGTCCTTTTGTAGGGTCTATATGTTGAAGCATATAACTTCAAAATAAGTTGGCAAGTGGGTTGAGATCCGGTGAAGATGCAGGCCATTCTTCGTTTGTGATAAAATCGGGCAAATTTTCCGCACACCACGCTTGTATCTTCTTTGCCTAGTGAGCTGGAGCTGAGTCCTATTGGAAAAGATATGGTGTATTTCCATACAGCGTTGAAGCATGAGGAAGCAGATGGTTCTTCGAAGCCTGCTCGATGTAATATTCAGTGTTGATTTTTACGTTAGGTTCCATAAAAAGAAGAAGTTTTCCTTTTCGTGAAATGGCGCCCCATACCATGATTTTCGATACATTCTGATAGCGTTCTACAGCTAGTCTCTTGGAATATTGACTAGACTTTTGCCAGACACACGATCATTTTGTTGATTATGACTATCCTGAAGGAGGAAGAGGTTTTAATCCGAAAATAAAATTTTGCAGTCACCAAAAATTCTGCTTTTTTTGCCCTGACTTGCTTTTGACGCTCCGTCAACTCGTTAATCCATTGTTTTTTGTACGGCTTGCAATCTAGATCATGTCTGAGAAGCCTATTCATTGATGCTGGGTACATTTGAAATTGTTGCTCAATTTACGACCAGATACGACCGGATTATTCGCTCCCTCACATATTTGATATTTTTCTTCGTTCTGGCACCTCCTCTGTGTTAAATATGGACATTTCCAGTTTCCTTGAACCGTTTCAAGGCACGAAAAACAAAACGCTTACTCACTCCGAACTGCTTAAGGCAATTGAATCTCTGAAGCGGTCTTAGCTTCTGCAAATGTAATTTTAAAACTTGCTTCCGTATGGCTTCCATGGTAGCCGATAAATATAAACAAACGGAATCGCTTATTTATCTTAACTGATAAGCTGTCAGAACAATACACACAAAACGGAGTATAATCAATTCCGCTGTTAAAATTACCCAGATAAAATAAAACAAGACTGAAAAACGGTGGCACCTGTTGTAAGACACTTTGTAAACAGTTTGAATTGGAATTTGCATTGTTTTCGGGATACATATCGGACGATTATCTTGCTAATAAAGCTCAATTACAGCATGTTGCAATGGATTTGACATCATAGCTGCACGAAGCACGAGCCGATCCAAACGAAAATTTCTGTATTTGTTCATACAGACATACACTAAGGTAGCATAACCCCGTAGATGCTTTTACACGGAGCCGAAATAAAAAGTAAAGGCTTGAAATGTCAAGATAAAAGAAAGAAGAACTATTTTACAAAGTTGTAGGTGAACCTGGGCTGATTTCTTCAGCTCCACTTAAACGTTAAATCAGGTTTCACTATATGGGTAAGCCTGGTTTACAATTCAAGCGGAGGTGAAGAAATCGGCTCTAAGTGCTACAAGTTAATTATAAATAATTTTTGGATATTTCGGATCTGATATGAGTTATTTACAAACAAGATTTAACGAGTCCAACTAAGTGGCGGCCAGCATGATTGTGACTTCAAACCTTCTAAGTTTACAAGTCGAGCTCATATGAATATAAACAACCACGTAGTCATCGCTAAATAATGAACTGGTTTTGTTCATCTTGTTCGTTCGTACAAATCTAACATTTGTAAAAGAAATTCGGGCACTTATGTACACAGATTCAAAACACTATATTTTGCGTGTGATTTAAAATCACAACAACAAACTTAGAGTATGAACCGTCCCTTTATAAGAATACTTTATAAATCCATTCAAACGTGTGCTTTTCAAATGCAAAAATGCAATGATTTTTGAATATCGTTGCTACAAAATAAACAAAATAAATAATCATCACCCAGCGTTGAAATGTCTTAGTTCTTTTAAAAATAAACATTCTCATACGTCATGATCTGAATTCCCTTTCTCAATTGCCTTCCTGTCATCAGTATTGTACGAATAGCTCAAAATGGCAAACTTTTACTGAACATGTGGATAGGAATTACAATTCCTTTAAATTTATTATGATAATTTCATGACTAATTATTACTTATGAATTATTATTTTTTGTATTGTTACTGATATATTTCACACGTTGAGCATTTTCAATATTGTTATTCAATATCTAACAAATGTCTCTTTTGTTCTCTTTTTTTCCAGGGTGTGGCCGGCTGTTTAACAAAACGAGAATGTAAATTATAATTTTAACTATTCCTAGTGTGTAATAGAGCAAAGTTTAATAAAACAAAAAAAAAGTACATTTTGAATAAAATACAAACAAAAAATCTACAGCGAATGAAGACAACAACAACAACTGCAACAAGAAAACAAAAACAAAACAAGACAAATAGAAAGCAAAAGCTGAACAGTGATCTGACTAACACGAGCACACGGTAGTGTTTAAGGTAGTGGAAATTGCAAAGAAACCCAAAACCGACGTAGTCCGGCATACGAATTTAAAAAAAAAGGCTTGGAGTGGGGTGAGTGCAAATGCGGACTGGAAGTTCCTTCACATCACTGACTGGCAGCCAGGGTAGCACAGAACCGTACGCGTAGAGCTTAGGGCAACTAATTATGGTCGGTGAAATCGGAGGCCAATCCCCAACCATTTGACTTGTTTCAAAAAAAAAGAAGAACGTCAATCGAACAGAGATGAGTGAAATGAGCGCTTTGTGCAATATTTGTAAGTGTTAATCGTAATGTAACATTTCTGTTTCTTCGTTTTCCTGAATATTATGATTGGGGAATGTGCTAGCTTTTCCAGAGTTGAACGTCTTTGAATTTACTTAAAAAAGAAAAGAAGAGGTTTGTTGAATTTCACCAGCAAACCAACAATACATTCCTTTCAGAATCGAAGGTACTGACCGACGGCGAATGTGACATTTCAATTCTGCATCTTGCGATTCCATTGGCATTTGTATTAGATATCGGTATTTGATTTTCCTACAACAACACACTATTAATTTTGCTGCCATTGAACCAACAGAAAGCTTTTAACGCAAAACAGGCAAAGTGAAGATTTTAAACTATTTGAACCCATACTGAACACAGAACAAGCAGAAACGAAAGCGTAAACAACGTAAATGCAGCAGACAGTGGAAAAGCAAGTTTAGAAAATCAAACTAGTAGCAATTTCAGAGGACAAGTTTTAACCGATTGCATTAAATACTGTAAATATAATAATTTACCGAATAGAAGTGGGCAGGCATCGCTAGGGGGTTCAATTTTTCTCATCCAAAAAATTTCAAACAAATTGGTCGATCATCAAAACAGCGAACCAATCGAATTTAGGCATCGTTGATGAGGAGAAATTTATAAGAAAAAAAAACAAGATAGACTCTTTCTGTGAGTGCTAGGTGGCTGTGGCTGTGTCTGTGAGTGCAAGAGAGCATGTGCTAGGATGAGTGGTGAGAACCGTGTGATCCGGATTTTGCTCTGTAAAAGTACTAATAAGATAGGTGAACACACGAAAGTGATGATTGTGATTAGCCGGTAATTAAATTAAAGTGCGATGCAGACATTTAAAGCAAATTTGTACATAAACTAACACATTTACAACACAAGAATCAATACAAGGATAATGAAGTAAGTTAATTAATTGTATTAAAATATTTAAAAGATTTGTGAATAAGCAAAGCAGCTAACTAACGAAAGAATAAGAGCAAATGGGTCATTTGAATGAGAAATTTAACAGACGAAAATGAGTTTTGATTTGAAATTTTAGCAAACCAATAATCTGAAACCGAAAAAAGCAGAAAATACAAAGAAGAAGAATGACAGATTTTCTATTGATGATGGAAAAATGGCAAACAAATTAAGTAAAAAATTAGCGAGTGAAGGGCACCGCTGAGAAGCAAACAGCTTCTCGGTGGGAGCCGTGTGTAGATGTTAAGAATTGTTTATTATTATATTATAATGATATAATGTAATGGAAATTACATCATAGACATCCTGTAACGATTGTGAATGTAAATTGCAAAATTCGAAGAACGGTATTAAAATATTATTATAAAAATTTAAGTGGTGATTTATTATTTACGTTATCCGAAAGTATCCCCATCCTTTACTTACCTTTGTTGCTATTTGTACGAAACACATGATAAAGTTCTGCAAGTCCTAGGCTGGATCTTGAATTGAAAACAAAATCGGAAGTATTTGTGTTGGGAACTAATTTTTTAGGCTGTGGTTATCCTGGCAATTATGGCTATAATTGTGGTATTCTGGTTGAGATCGGGGAAACCTTCTTGGAATGTCAAATTAGAAAATAAATAATTACAGCTCCACCCGACTTCTACTGTTTCTCATGTTGAATATAGTCTCTGTGCAATTTTTCAGCAATATTTTTGATTATTAACGTTTGCATTAAAAACAATGTACTAAAAAAAAGCTAAGACAGATAATTGCTTATGATAAATTTCCTATGGAAGCTAATTATTTACGCTTACTTGCAAAAAAATTCTACGCGCTTGCGTGCGGCCATCTAGCAGTTAACCGGAACATTCACCATGGTGGACGAAAACATGCGTGTAGGCATGTTTTTGAGTTCTTTCTTCGTTTTATTTATCAATTCCTCCTCAGTTTTCGCGACAAAATTGTTGGAGTAGATCTTACGCTTCAGGTTGGCCCAGAAATTCTCGAAAGGACGTAGCTGGGGGACGTTGGGCGGATTCGCCGACTGGGGTACCAAATTGATATTCAGCCGCTCCATCTCCTCCTACGATCGCTTCGGGTAGTGGGCCGACACCAGCCAGAACACCGCGTCTTCGCCCTTATGGTATTTCTTGATGAACGACGCAACTTCCGGTAGGTATTTCGTACTATAAATTTCCCCGTTCACGGCCAGTCCGGAGCGAAAGAAGAGCGGCATTGAGATCCCCTCCTCGCTGATTGTCAGCCACAGCAGCACCTTCTTGGAGAACTTGGTGTGAGAATTGAACTTCACCTTCGTGGAGGAAGTAAAATACGAAGTGCCCTGCTAGTAGTTCCCATCCAGGGTGAGATAGGTCTCGTCGTCCATCACCATCGTCACGTTGCGATTCGCCGGGAAAATAGAGTTGACAATTTTATTCAGCCGCTGCCGCTGCGTCATTGCCTGCAGCTCCGAAACCAGTGGACGCGACTCCCGCTTCCTGACATGTATGGCTTGTACTTTTTCACTGTTTGGCCGATTGAACCGACTTCCCGGCCAAGGGCACGCAGCGATGTAGCCACTTTGTCCTCGGTCTTCCTCTTCAGCATCCTTTGGAGCTTCTAGTAGCTCAGGGTCGTCCTGAATCGGGCTTTCTTTCGATGCTATGATTGTTGTCTAATAGTGCCAAGATGTTGTAGAAGCCGGAACGGGCGCATACGGCGTCCACAAAGTGCCGCACGATTACGACGCGGCGGGGTTCCGTTCTTTGAACGTGCACACTTCTGAACGGAGTTGCTTCACTGTTTTTGCCATCACGGCTTGAGTTTGACTGATAGAGCTGTCAAATTTTGTCTGCTGACTCATGGGTCACTATGATTGATGCTGCATGGGTAGTTTTGTCAGTGCGGGTTTATGTAAACCCATGAAAAATCGGTTATTTTTGTCCATTTTTTTAATGCAATTGTTACCATCACACTTAAATCGGTCCAAATGTTCCCACGAACATTTCAAATAATCTTGTCTTTTCTATCAAAATCTACTTTCACATTTTGTTAGTGGCCCTAAGGATGCTACTGTCGGTGTGAATAGTTCCAAACCGACTCTTAAGCGTTATTGAAACTACCTTGTCAGCCTATTTATCATTACTCTTTGTGAAAGGCTTCAGCACCATCCATTTATAATGTTATGTGATAAGAACCCACCATCACTGGACGTGAACGGGGAAATTTATCTGCAGAACTGTTCTCAGGAGGTCGCCCAGAGAGAGTAACCTACGTGAAGGCTTGTTGTAGCTGGGCCAGCCGATCTCAATGAGGACCTTCGTAAGACTACGGGCACAACCGCGTGTGGCTCGAAAAACCCTTGTCTAGTAAACAGATCGTTCGACTGCCTTAGGCTAACGCCCTATCTGAAGCCCATCATCCATTTATACTGTTGATATAAACCAGTTTGAATCAGATCCTAAGCAGTAAATTATCTCTTCTTTCCTATAAATGAAACTACCATCTCATTTTGTGAGTAGCATCAACCGTTTTGTTTCTGTTTAAATTCAGAATTTTCAAAATAAAAAACCAATATCAAACTTTATGAGTGGCCCCAACAGTATCTTTACCGTTGGCTTAAATCGGTACTGATATTCAAATAAAGGGTGTCCACGATGAAATTGCCACACACAAAATTGATTCGCAAAATTCGAGTTTTCATCCGATTATCATCAAATTTTCAGGGATTGAGAAATAACTATTAAACTTCATTTTACCATTTTACTCGTATTTTATTTACAGTCTGTTGGCGCGAGAATGAGAGACGTTACCCTACCCGTGATCGAAACCGATCTAAATCAAATTGTGCTCACAGACTTCGTCCACTGACCAATACACAAGCAACTGGATGATGCATTTTCTTGTTTTTTAGGGGGCAACGATCTGGGCCTTCTGCCCTTTTGTCCCCATCGGATATAAAATGTTCTTTTGAGATGAAATAAAGCAGTACGAATTGAATTGTTAAAAGTAAAACCACAAGCTTTGATTTATTTGCTCCATTCCACAAGTCCGCCGGTATTTTATCCTCCTCTTAGTTTCGCGCTTTTCTTGGACCTCACGCTAACACAGTCCATACGCAAAAGCCCGCACCTTGGCCTTAACCCCGGCCATAAGATTCTGCACAACCTGTGAATCAACCGTTTTTTGCATGTAAACCCATACTTTCTTCAGTTCCTCGACTGCCTTCACTACCTTAGGTCGTTTAAGAAGGTGCTGCTTCATAATCGCCCAGTACTTCTCGATGGGGCGGAGCTCCGGAGTGTTGGGAAGGTTGAACATTTTCGGCACGAAATTGACCTTATTGTCGGCATACCACTTCAGCACGTCCTTGGAGTAGTGGCATGAGGCCAAATCCGGCCAGAAGATTGTTGGGGCGTTGTGGGCCTTCAGGAGAGGAAGCAGCCGCTTCTGGAGGCACTCTTTTATGTACACCTGTCCGTTCATCGTGTCCTGGGTCACGAAAGGTGCACTCCGCTTCCCGCACGTGCAGATGGCTTGCCAAACCAGGAATTTCTTCGCAAATTTGGACATCTTCTGAGTGCGGACATGCTCCGGAACGCTGAACTTATCCTTGGCCGTGAAAAACAGGTTGCCGGGGATCTGTTTGAAGTCGGCCTTCACATATGTTTCGTCGTCCATGATGCAGCATTCAACTTTCGTCAGCATGTTGAGGTACAACTTCCTGGCACGGGTTTTGGCGGACTTGTTCTGCTTCTCGTCGCGATTAGGGGCCTTTTGTACCTTGAACGTTCGAAGCCCAGCCTTAGTTTTGGCCTTCTGGACGAAACTTCGGCTTAGGTGCAGCTTCTTAGCCACATCCCGAACGGAGGCGTTCGGATTTCGGTTGAAGGCCCCAACTACGCGGTTGTGTTTTTTGGTGTTGTACGGAATACTTTTTCCTTCACTTCTGGGCTTCCGATCGGTGGTCAACCGTTCCTCGAACCGCTTAATCACTCGCGACACCGTGGAATTCGCGATTCCCAACGTTTTAGCGATGAAACGATACGAGAGATCCTTGTTCTCATGATGAATGCGCAAGATTTTATCACGCACGAGCTGTTCTTTCGACTCCATTTCCACGAGTTTTGATCACAGGACTTTAAGGTTGAAGGATTCATCATCATTTTTTCCATCATCATCAAACAATCTAAAGTAGTTTTTTAGATTGATATTGAAATTCTGGAAATGAAAATGTATTCACTGTTATCTGCTTGGCGAGCAGAATACAGTGAATACATTTTCACTGACTATGTTTTGATTTTGAACGAAAAAACTGCTTTGGAATTTTTGATGATGACTGCAAATTGATGATGAATCCTTCAACCTTAAAACTTGCAGGATGTAAATAATGCACTATGAACCAAATCCACCCAAATTTTCATTAAGTTCTACCCAACGGTTAAAAAGTTAGAGCAATTTCATAGTGTGGCAATTTCATCGTGGACACCCTTTATACATATATGTTTGTGTATCTCCTTAGAATTAACTTAACTGGTACTGATCTGCCAACCCAACTCCCAAGTAGCATGCAGCGTTTTACTGTGTGCATTTTTGCTTTAATATGACATTTAATAACGTGATAAATTATTAAGTGATTGAAAACCTCTAAGGATACTTCTATGCATTGAAAAAAAAGCCGGATTTGAAGCCCATAAAACATAATTTAAATTTTACTATGGTCATGGACAAAAAATGTAGAGCTGTAGTAGAACAAATTTATGTCGGTTTTCAAAAAGATATTCATGAACCAGGTTTGAAGCATGTACTACAAGCTTACTTTATCGTTTTTTTTTTATCGTTCAATTATTTCAACATTTGGAAAGTGGAATCAACAGTTAATAACTGATTTTTTTTTGGCACAGACGTGATAAGGGACATAGTTACTCATTTTAACATTAAAATTTCCAACAACAATTCATGTAAAAATATGGGTTTGAATAAAAAGGCCATACTGCTATTCTACTATACCTTGATAATTTGTCGCTTTCACTTGAGATTTTACTAAAACGTCATAATAGTTGCAATTGTACTGATCCAAATAACATTTATCTACATATATCTATATATATATATAAATGGATTTCTGTCTGTCTGTCTGTCTGAACCTAATAGATTCGAAAACTACTTAACCGATCAGCGTGAAATATTGTATGCAGGGATTTTTGGGGCCAGGAAAGGTTCTTATGATGGTTTGAGACCCCTCCCTTCACTGAAAAAGGGGGCTCCCATACAAATGAAACACTCATTTCTACATAACTTGAGAACTAATCAAGCAAAAGAAACCAAATTTGGCATGTGTGAGGTTTTAAAGGCAGGAAAAGTTTCAATTATGGTTTCAGACTCCTCCCCGTCCTGAAAGGTTTTTATGGTAATTTGAGACCTCTCCTCACTCAGGAAAGTAGAGCTCCCATACATACGAAACACAAATTTAATCCAAACATGAGAACTATCCCTACCGCTATGCAAATTTGTATGCAGGGGTTTTTGGGTCCGGGAAAGGATCTTATGATAGTTCGACACCCCTCCCGCCTTTAGAAAGGGGGGCTCCCATGCAAATGAAAAACTATTTTCTGCATAACTCAAGAACTAATCAAACAAATGGAACCAAATATGGCATGTGGAGGTTTTTGTAGGCAAGAAATGTTTCTACGGTGGTTTGAGACCCCCCTCCTCTTTGGAGGAAGGGGCTCTCATACAATAAAACACGAATTTGAGCCAAACATGAGAATTATCCCATGGTATGACTATTTGTATGCAGGGATTCTTGGAGTCGAGGAAGGTTCTTATGATGGATCGAGACTCCTCCCGCATCTGGAAAGGGTGCTCCCACACCAACAAAACACGAATTTCAGCATAACTCGAGAACTAATCAAGCAAATGGAACTAAATTTTGGATATGGGGGTTTTCGAAACCAAGAAATGTTTCATGGAGGTTTGAGACTCCTCTCCTCTCTGGAAGGGGTGGGCTCTCATGAAAATTAGACACAAATGTCAACCAAACATGAGAATCATACCTACCTGAAAACTTATATGTAGGGGTTGTAGAGGCCGGAGAAGGTTCTTATGATGGTTCGAAGCTCCTTCCCCGCCTGGAAGGGGAGAACTTACATACAAATGAAACAGAAATTTCTGCAAAGCTCGAGTGCTTAGAATTGGAGTTCTTCAAATGGAACTAACTTTGGCATGTGGGGGTTTTTGGGCAGGATTTTTTTATAGGTGGTTTGAGACGCCTTCCCTCTGGAGAGGGGGGAGGAGGGCTCTCAAACATATGAAACAGACATTTGAACCAAACATGAGAACTATCCATGCACCTTAAACACAAAATGTGCATTTCTCGGATAAGAAGCATATTCTGATAGAAGTTTGAACCCCTTTTTAGTCAAGAATTGGTTGAGTTACTCTCAGTGCTATATTATGCACAAGAAGTTAATCTTAGGTTATGCAAGAGAAAATTACGTACAAACTGACAGGATACGGCTTCGTTTGTCTTTGAAATGTTTCTACGCAGAGAGCAAAACCGGTAGAAACTACCAGTCCAAGGGTTAAATTAATAACACAAACCATTTTTTGCATAAATAACAATATTTTAACCAGATTCATTCAGAAGAAAAACCATAAACGCGCCAGTTCTATTATTTTTTCATTCATTTAGTCGCATGCGTTGCAAGGCTCGCACCGGATTCAGCTAGTTGATTATAAAACAACATGAACATGAACAAAACATACCTGACAAAATTTTTGTTTGCGTTTCACATTTCTCGCATAACGGCCGCCCCGGTGTAGTGGTTAACATCCATACCTCTCACGCCATAGTCACGAGTTAGATTCTCACCCCCGGACAAGTTACGAAAATACCCAAAAGGTATTTGAGTGACTACGACGGGAGTTGAACCAACCGAGGGCTGAAAGTCTCAATAATCAATAACTAAAATTAAAAAGACATTTCGTGCATATATTTCTGTTTGGAAATACGAAATACTTGTGTTCCTACATTTATAGAACATTTTATGCCAGGAAGATGTCAGACGTTAACAGGTATATCCCGAATTGAAAACGTCAAACACATTTATGACAATTCAATTAGTCAAATAAGTGAATCTAGATACGAATTGCATGACACGTACACCTACATGACTAAACTTGTCAAATTTCTATTTTATCTACAGTATGGCACATGAAAAATGGAACTTTTATTTTAAAGTTCTCGATGCTATTTGGTTTTTTGTTTGGAGAAAGAAAAAGTATTTATATATCTCGGAACTGTCCATAATGGGACACATATCCTATATTATATAATTAACTAGGCCTACTCTTTGGAATAAATCCAATTCAAGCTGGTTTAAATTCTTCCAGATTGCTATCAACAAATACAAATGTATGTAGTTGTAATTTCACCGGGTTAATCACTCAGCACACTATAATATTCTGATGGTCATGGGTTTTAAATTTTCCATAGAAGTGCTTAAATTTTCAAGAGCTACTGAAAATGAAAGCGAACGTCAATGAGAGGTAATAAGTATAAGTGTGATGATTCGTAAAGCTATTAAAAATTTTACGTAGAAGATGATCGATCCAATAGTTGTAGGTAAGATTGCAATGGAAAGGAAGTGCTCCAGAAGTTCAATACTTTGGAAAACATTCCATGTCATTGCTAGTTGCACCACCAACTCATATTGAAATATCCCCACATACACACAAGCACATGAAGGATAATTATAGAGCACATGACATTTATTAACATCGAATTCCCGTTAACCCAAAAGACATCTGTCCGAATTGACATGCCACTCGGTATATGTTCATGCCTACGACGCCGAATGGTTGCAGGAGGAAAGCGCCGAGCAAGAACGACGAATCGACACGGCCTCCGGTCCGGACGCATTGTGAACGCGCGTATTTGAACGACAATGCCACCAGTAGATACTGAGGCTTGAGATGGTGGAAACCACACCGTCGACAACCGGGAGGAGAAAGAGTCGAACGAGAAAAAAAGAGTTTGTCGAAACCATCAAAACATGCAGTAACACTGTCATAATTATAGCCTTTCGCGTGTAGGTACTTGCAGAAAGAATAGAAGAGCAATGGAATGAAAGAAAAAGCTAGCTTGACTATCATAATACCTACTGTTGGCGACCTGTGTGTATGGCTCTGAGCTGTGCCTACATGAACTAACAGTTATCTGCTAGAGGCCGAATGGATAGCTGTCAAACGTCGAAATGACAACTGTTACAAAGAGATGAAAGTTAACAACCATCATAAGTTAGTGACAGGGTGTAGAAGTATAGTAGTTCATATCCATCTTGTTAGGTGTGACATGCCCTATGAGTATTGCGTTTGAGTTTTACTTGATTTTTTTTCATAGAATCAAAATTTTATTATTTGTTTACGCAAATCAGATGAACGTGAGTTTTCTTGCTTCTAAAACCATCTCAGAGTTTTAGAAAGGAGGAAGAAAATTGTGCTTAAAAGGAGTTTTAATTGATCTTGCAATCTAATTGATAGCAGCATCATGTTAATTGTTGTGAAATGAAGGACTCTAGCAAGTGTAAGCGGAAAATGTATTATGTACTCAAAAAACTATGAGTTGGCTCTCGAAATCAATGGCACTTGATTTTGAGATGTTTATTCCGAGAGTCGAAGCGACTTTTTTGAATTGATGATGTGACACAATCACGTCGTAGCGACGTGACTCTCCAATTAATTTTCCTAGAAGAGTCACGTCACAACAGGTGACTTAATCTCACTTCGTCAAGCGACAAAAGAGCAGTACCAGGCAAAACCGGCCATAAAACGCCACGAGCCGATTGGATCGTACGAAATTTCACATGCGTATTCAGTGTAGCATAATACGTGTTTTGACATGAGGATATATTGTTTGTACTCAAGGGTAACCATTGATAAGGGCATATGTGTTTTTGATACAACAGTTTTAAGAAAACAGTAACTCGAAAATCGTTCCAAAAAAAGTCTGAAAAGTAATGGTAGAGAATCAAAGTATCCAGTAAAAATAATGTACACAGAAAAAAAGTGTTTATGAAATCGTCATAATAAAAACTTAAAATTGAAACTCCATTTGGACCAAAAATAGCCACTCAAAAATACTTTTCAATGCCAGAGTATGATTTAACATTAAATTTCTATTCGACATGCTATCAATTATCATCTTCTTAACAGTGACCGGAATAGAACGTGTTAAGTTTTTAGCCACTCAAGAAATTAAATTCGAAAAATCTCGAAAGCGGTTATTATTCTGGAGATTATTATGTTTCGCATTTCGATTAGAAAGGCGTTGAAAAGTATTTCTAAATAACATAAATTGATTTTATGAAAATCTTTCAAAGTGGCTTTTAAGAATTTTTTACTTGAAAATTTTACTATTTAAATTCAAAAAACAAATAATTAAAAATAACGTATTTTTGGAATTTGAATTGTTTGTGTTAAAGCCTGTCCACGTTGAATTTCGAGCACTTTAGTGTAGATTTTGAACTATTGCATGGATCGCTGAAACGTTTCAATTGTATGACTGCTTTCCACTTTATTTCATGGTACAACATATTTACAGTCTTGTTACATTCAGTTAAATGGCGTTAAATCAAGTAGAAGTACGCAAACGCATTTTGTACGAACGGCAGCCAAATCCGAATACGCGATCATGCCAAGAAACTAGAACTACCAAAAGAACCGTGTTTTGTGTTTGCAAATCATTTGACCAGCGTTGGATCGGATGTTTGTGGGACAAATCAAAAAGTATGCTCCCGACAAATTGACAAGAAGGCGGTAGCCATTATGAGCATGAGCATGAGCATGATTGACTGCTTGCGGTTGCTACTCTGTTATTGCCAGATCGACTGTAATTACACAGAGAACCAACAGATGATGTTTGGGACTAACAGTCATCCTCAATGTGTAAAAACTGGCGATCGCGAATTAAAAAAAAGCAATACCAGCGCCGGCCGCATCCATGCAGGTCAAATAAGGATAGGGTAGGAGTTTGTTGACGTGGTTCTTGCTTTGATGGAAGCCGAGAACACCTCTGCACTTCCACGAGAATTCACTGGAATTTTGTATATATGGGGTAGGGCTAGCAGCATGGTTCGTTTTGGTAAACGGAACGCTGAATTTAGGTAGGGTTTTCATTTTGATACCCATAAGATTTTAGACATGTTTTCTGGTTTATTCTCCAGACATCTGGCATTAGTCAGATGGGCCAAAACTTAAAACGATGCAAATGCGAAGCTGAAAATAGCATAAAAAATATTGTGAAGGGATGTTTTAATATAAAATGATAATCACAATTATTTTTGTTATGTCTGCATATCTGCTGATCCTGCTGCAATTAAAGACGGACTTGCACAATCGTAATCACGAGGGAAGAAAACAATTCAAAATAACTATACAATACTCTGGAATTCCATGGATGATCAGGGTCGCGCTGCCTACATCGCCATGGAGCGGATGCCACCTAATGTATAGTTGAAGCGAAACAGCGTTTCTTACTCAACCGCTTGATGCCTGGACAGACGCTGTTTGAGCCGCACCTCCTTGGTGGACAGACACTCGGCACGCACCTCCTCAATCTAGCTGAAGTCAGAAGGACAACAGTCTGAACAGGCTGACAATAGAAAAGAGGGGCTGCCAACCACAGAAAAAATCATCCCCCTCCCAACAAATCCGAGTCCACCACTACCAAGTGTACCATCTCACATCCGTTGAAAATTCCAGCATATGCAGCGAACTGCAGATCCACTGCAGTGACAATATGTACTCCCCATTCATCCGACTCACGAACAACAAGACTACGGCCGGAGACAAATCCGAAGGCCATTTCACACTACTGCACTGTAAACGTATGGGTATCTTTATCCGGGCTGAGTTTCCCCGGATAAAAACAACGACACAACCACAACACAACAATACAAAACAACATCAAAATCCATCGCCGACCACAAATTCTACTGCTCGCGAATCATACAAATGCAAAATGCACACTGTCACAACAATAGATCTACACCCCGCCCCACCGATGTCTCAATGCCCACTAGACTCCATTGTAGCAACAACAACTCCCACTGCCATCCCACCGTTGTGAACATGTTGACAAGAAGGCGGTAGCCATTATTAAGAGAAAATCCAAATCTCTCTGTGCAAAATGTAGCTCGAAAAGTTGGGAAGTCAAAATAATGTGTAAAGGGCGATACGGTCAAAATTTGGTCAATATCAACTTGACGTATTTCTTTCAATTTTGCATTTAAAAAACCTGAACACCCCTCATTTTGAAGGTGTGTGTGTGTAGAATGTTGCTCCTGTTTTGATTTTGGAATTCACTCTTCAGTTGTCAAAATGCCGTCCAAGCAAGAAGAGCAGCGTATCAAAATTTCAAAATCCGAGCTACTCGCACGCAAAGTTGGCAAAATCGCTAAAAGTTGCCAAATCAACCGTTGCAAATGTAATTAAAGTGTTTGGGGAACGTTTGTCGACAGCCAGGAAGTCTGGATCGGGGGGAAATCGAAAAGCGGAAGCCGCTGAGACGACAAAGAGAGTTGCCGGTAGTTTCAAGCGAAACCCTAACCTATCTCTCCGAGATGCCGCAAATAAGCTGGGTGTATCGTCTACAACCGTGCATCGAGCCAAAAAACGAGCCGGACTATCGACTTACAAGAAGGTAGTGACTCCAAATCGCGATGATAAACAAAATACGACGGCCAAAGCGCGATCCCGGAGGCTGTACACGACGATGCTGACGAAGTTTGACTGCGTGGTAATGGACGACGAAACCTACGTCAAAGCCGACTACAAGCAGCTTCCGGGACAGGAGTTTTATACGGCAAAAGGAAGGGGAAAGGTATCAGATATTTTCAAGCACACGAAACTGTCAAAGTTCGCAAAGAAATATCTGGTTTGGCAAGCCATCTGTACCTGTGGCTTGAAAAGCAGCATTTTCATAGCTTCCGGGACTGTCAACCAAGAAATTTACGTGAAAGAGTGTTTGAATAAACGTCTGCTGCCTTTCCTGAAGAAACACGGTTGTTCCGTACTGTTTTGGCCGGATTTGGCATCTTGCCATTACGGTAAAAAGGCCATGGAGTGGTACGCCGCCAACAACGTGCAGGTGGTTCCCAAGGACAAGAACCCTCCCAACACGCCAGAGCTCCGCCCAATTGAGAAATACTGGGCTATTGTCAAGCGGAACCTAAAGAAGACCAAAAAAACTGCTAAGGACGAGCAGCAGTTCAAGGCAAACTGGCTTTCTGCGGCGAAGAAGGTGGACAAGGTGGCTGTACAAAATCTGATGGCAGGGGTCAAGCGTAAGGCCCGGCAATTCGGATTTGGAAAAGCGGAGGCCTAACTGAATATTTTTCCTGAATTTTATACTAATTGAACTTGAAGAAGAAATTTAATTTGATTTTTTAAATAAACGATTTCACCGATTTACACGCGTTTTCCCTTGACCAAATTTTGACCGTTACACCCTTTACAAAAAGTGAAGCAGAGGCAAAGGCTGAAGGCGTAAAAAGTGAAAAAGGTGCCCAACCGTGAGGACAAGCTAATTGTCTCTGCAAAAAGTCGTGCTAAAGAGCTTTACATCAATTTTTTGCAAATATTTTCCTGTATCATAAAGGACGACAAAACATACGTACTCGAAGACCTTACCCTTCCGGGTCTGGCTTTTTATTCCACAATGCAAAGGAACGCCGTTGCCGAGAATTTCCAGAGAAAGAACATGTCCAAAGTGGCATCCCGAAGAAGTATTTGATTTGGCAGGCCATATGTAGAAGTGGTCGAAAATCTAAAACGTTCTTTTCTACCGGCACTATATCAATAAGGATGTGTACGAGAAAGAATGTCTGCGGTTGTTACCGTTTATCAAAAGTGACGATTCTTGAGCTCTGTTTTGGCCTGATTTGGCCTCTTGACATTATGCGAAATCCGACCTGGTATAAGGTACAAAAAGGTCAAATACGTGCCAAAATGATTTCAAGAGAAGATGGAGAATCGTCACGGTGGGCGTATCTGAGGATACCGTACGAAAACTGATGGCGGCTGTACCACAGAAAGTTCGAGTATTTTACAGAAAGAAGGATTAAAATTTTAATGTAGATATGACTCCATAATTGTGAAGTAAACAATCGGTTTAGTTATATGTATTTTTTTGCTGGTATAATTTTGGTGTCCAACCCGACATTTAACACGGAAAAAAGAACCAGTATGACTAACTTCTGTTCTCTAGACAACGAACTTAAGACATGATCGATTTGGTACAAGAATTAGTTTAAAGAACCTATAAATCAATCATCATCATTTTTGACGTTTACCAATCACTTTTACGCGAGTATCAATCTACTTAAGATTTCTATACTGATATCTATTATCAGCACTGTTGTCCTTCTGACTTCAGCTAGATTGAGGAGGTGCGTGTCAGCGTCTGTCCACCAGGGAGGTGTGGCTCAAACAGCGTCTGTCCTGGCATCCAGCAGTTGACTATGAAACGCTGTATCGCGTCAACTATACATTAGGTGGCAGTCGCACCAAGGTGATGTAGGCAGCGTGACCCCGGTAAGGTAGCATGTTGAAATCTTATCCTACCACAAAGTGTGGAAGTTTTCTTTAAACGGTAATTAATTGCAGATCATCCATGGAATTCCCAAGTATTGTATAGTAATTTTGAATTGTTTTCTTCCCTCGTGACTATGACAGTGCAAGTTCGTCTACAATTTCAGCAGGATCAGCAGATATGCAGACATAACAAATATAATTGTTATTATTATTTTATATTATAACATCCCTACATAATATTCTTTTTGCTATTTTCAGCTTCGCATTTTTTTTTTGACGGTATGGAAAATTTGCAAACAGACTCCTGAAGAAGGGTGTGGGGATGAGGGCGCCAACTCCTCGACCCCCTAAAAACCCACCCGTGCCTCGAGCCCCGGCCCTCCCCGGAACGACCTTTCGGTATTACTTCAGGGAGGGGGCTAGTGTGTTTTACGCACCCACTATGTCTAACTACATAGGTCTTTAGTAGTTAGCTTCGCCGATCTGACGCTGATTCGATCGAGATGCTCCTGGATCCAAGCAGGGTTCGGGACATCTGGTGGTCAATCCAGATCGTCCGCGATCTCCCTACCCGACCACTTACGGTACCTGCCGAACCTCGCGTCGTATGGTCCCTCCTCCGATCGAGAAAGCCAGGGCCAGGACCGGGGTTGAAACGTCTGGGATTGCGGCATTACCCCAGGATCGTCCCTGTTCAACATGTCACGACCGCTTACGACCTCCTGTCGGATCCCGCGCCGTATGGCGCTTCCTCCGTTGTAGTTCGTTTAGCCGTTAAGGGGAGCTTAACGTTTCTAGGGTGCACCGCGGGGAGGCGAACTACTTCCACACCCCCAGCTTCGCATTTGCATCGTTGTAAGTGTTGGCTCACCTATCTTACGATATGAGTTTGAAAAGGTAGGAAGACTTTTTTACGTTTTTTACGACAAATTCTTTAAAAAAAATCTCTATCCAAAATAATTAATTCAAAAAATAACATTGTTTTTGATCCTATATTTTCTATTTAACAGACATAAATAATCATTTATGGGCATAGCAAACAAGAGTTATCGGAAAATTTTCCGGTTATTAATCTTTTTTATTTTTTTAACTGAGCAGTAATCATACTCGAAGAAATTTATTTCGTATTATTGTTTGCTTAAATTTTGTTTTGCTTTTATGGTAGGCTGCCAGGTGCTCAAATTTATTTCATATCACGTTGAAATTTTCGATCAATCAACTAACATCGCAGTGGAAGAGGAGAATAGGTTTCCTAACGGACTTTTTACAAATTCTGAGCGGATCTAGTTCACAATGCCTTGTTTGCCCTTGTTTTGTTTTGCCAATTTGTTTTTAACTCCCTTCCAATAAATCTTCTCTTTCTTCATTTAGTAACTATTAGGTGAGCAAAAATAAAAGCTGATTGCTGTAATACAATCTGCATCAAGTAGCAAATAGTAACCATGGCAACAGTGAATCAAGAAGTACATTTGTTGATTTTGTAAAATTTCTATAGAATTACCAAACTGTTTCATGATACCTCAAATCAAGATTTTGATGAAATGCTGCTATCGCTGAAAACGAACGAAAACGTGCTCAAGCGCAAACCACAGAACTCTACACTTATAACACATTTATTGCATTACAGGATCAACCGAATCAATATATACACTATTATGTAAAAATTTCATGGTAATGGAAGGGACCATCAGGGCACCCCATTGAAGTACTCTGGATGGGGAGAGTGGGAATGCCAACTCCCCATTGCTAACATTTGTGAATAGAGGGCGGGCTCTTCTCCCCCCCCCATTGGGGCATCCTCATGTTAGATAGCTTGCTCTTTTGACCAATTTTTCAATCTTGGAAGGAGATTCTTTATATCCCTGTGGAAATGTATAAGTGATGTTGCCTATCGATCCACCGAACCCCTATTTGGCCCTTCATACAACGGCATGATTGAGATAATCACTGGTCCCCAAGCAACACATTGTCGTCATAATTGGTTACAGCAACTTGATTGTGACTTGATTGAGTCACATCGAAGTTACTTTCACTGGTATGAAACAAGTGTGTGGCTAGGGTTGTTAAAACATGATCAAGTAAAACAGAGAAGAAAGCCCATTGCTGTCGGACTTAGTTTCCGTGCTACAATGGGTGGTAGTACATATCATACATCATACATCATACTGCCATCTATGATCAGCCCTGATGTTATTTATTTAGTACAATTTTTTAAAATAATTCAAAAACATATAAACGTAAATCTGAATCGTTCATTAAATGAGCAATACTGTATTTAAGATTAAAATAAAGGAAATGGCTCGTAATTTATCAGAAAGGGAATGTGTGTAGAAAAAAAACTTCTAAAGAATTTACAGAACGTCGGATTACGTTACAGAACGCAGCGCGGGCACTTATGCTGCGTCAAGCTACTCGTCATAATGTAGAACGAGACAGACAACGGAGGCAGCAAACCCAACTCTGCCAAAAAAATGCGTCGCCAGGAGTGTGGATCAAGAGTGTGAGAAGCTAGAAATACCGCGCCGCTCACATGAAACGCAAAAGTTTTACAAGAAACTTAGCACATCTCGCAGAGGCTTCGTGTCGCAAGCTGTAATCTATTCTGAGAAACTATTGTGAGGTGACTGAAATGTGGAAGCAGCACTTCGTTGAACATTTGAATGGAGCACAGTGAAAGGACCAAGACAGCGAAGGAAGTGACGGAGATGTGCCACCCCCGACGATAGGTGAAGTTAAAGATGCCATCATGCAGCTGAAGAAGCAGAACTTTTCAAGCCGGGGAAGCAGGCCAACTGCCTGGATTGACTCATAGTCAGGGTTTGGGATACCGAAAAACTGCCGAAGGAGTGGAAAAATGGGGTTATCTGCCCTATCTACAAGAAATGCGACATACTGGACTGTGAAAACTATCGTGCGATCACCGTCACCGTGGAAATGCCACCTATGAAGTGCTATCCCAAATCATCTTTCAGCGACTGTCACTACTTGTAAATAGATTCGTGGGAAGTTATCATCGAAAGCCGGTCTACAACGAACCCATTCTTCATTTTGCGGCAGATCCTCCAAAAGGTCCGTGAATATAGAGTCCCTACGCACAATCTATTCATCGACTAAAGCCGCATATGACGCATATAAACCCTAAAGAGATATGGCAGATCATGCGTGAGAACGGCGTTCCGGGAAAGCTGGCTAGACTAATCAATGCTACGATGGATGGAACCCAGAGCTGTGAGAAGATATCTGATGAACTTTCGGGTTCATTCGAATCCCGCCCTTTGTCACGTGATGAAATCTCATGCCTGCTGTACAAAATTGCTCTTAAACGTGTTATAAGACGAGAGGCATTCATGTGGGGCAGGATTATCAACAGATCCAGTAAATTTATCGACATTGTCGGCAGAACATATCAGGCGGTAGCAGAGCAGTATACCAGACTAAATCGTGAAGCAAGGATACGTCCGTTCTGGCATCTACAACATCTTGACACAACAATCAGAGCATCAAAAGAAAGCCTGGTTTAGGACGGCCGACGACCCTGAGCGACAAGAAACTCCAAAGGATGCTGAAGAAGAAAACCGAGGAAAAAGTGGCTACATCGCTGCGTGCGCTTGGTCGGGAGGTCGGTTCAATCGGCCAAACAGTGAAAAAGTACATGGGGAACATGAACATAGCTGCAGGAAATGACGCAGCGGCAGAATAAGATGATCAACTCTATTTTCCTGGCGAATCGCAACGTGGCGCTGGTGATAGACGACGAAACCTATCTCACCCTGGATTGCAACGACTGGCAGGGCACTTCGTATTTTACTTCCCTCGCGAAGGAAGTGAGCTCCAAGGTGAAGTTTATTTCACACACCAAGTTCCCCAAGAAGGTGCTGCTGTAGCTGACAATCAACGAGGAGAGGATGTCAAATCCGCTCTTCTTTCGCTGCGTACTGGCCGTGAACTACCTACCGGAAGTTACGTCGTTCATCAAGAATACCAGAGGGGAAAGACGCGGTGTTCTGGCTGGAGCTGGCGTCGGCCCACTACTCGAAGCGATCGTAGGAGGAGATAGAGCGGCTGAATATCGATGTGGTACCCGAGTCGACGAACCCGCCCAACGTCCCCCAGCTGCGTCTCATCGTTAATTTCTGGACCAACCTGAAGCGTAAGATCTACTCTAACAATTTTGTCGCGAAAATTGAGGAGGAATTGATAAATAAAACGAAGAAAGAACTCAAAAACATGCCTACACGCATGTTTTCGTCCACCATGGTGAATGTTCCGGTTAACTGCCGGAAGGCCGCATGCAAGGGCGTAGATTTTTTTTTGCAAGTAAGTTTAAATAATTACCTTCCATGGGAAATTTAGCAAAAGCAATTATCTATCTTAGCTTTTTTTTATAACCACCCGAAAAACCATTTTGTCAATGCAAACGTTATTCATTGAAAAAACATGGAACTTTAACAACTCCACTTTTTTTTAAAATCACATATTAGTAGAACGATTGCTTTTGGAAAACTAGGAAAATTTAAAATAAGTGAAGTGTTATTTAAAATTTCTTTGATCTCTTTAAAAAATACACTGATGGTTACTCAAATTTTCCCTCCAAGGTCTCTACGTTAGATATGAAAATTGAATATCATCAGATGTTGTGAATAAACCCTAGCAAACGAAAATAAAATGCTAATATCATATAAGTTACTAGTTCTCCCTTGTAGCACACATGTTGCAATTCGGTTGAAATAACATAAATATGACTTGCTAAGTCATAATCAAGTTATTTAAACTAATTATAACCCTAGTGTGCTACTTGGGCTGTTATGTCAGTTATCGTTTTGATTTCCGCTGTTATCGCATAACAAATTTAGTTATCACCGTTGGCAAATTTTGTTGTCATATGTTATCATTTTGAACACACTATTTATTATGAACATTATAAGTTCAATTGTGAAACTATAAGTATTTCCAGCATATTTGAGCAAGAAATTTTGCTTTTAATCAAAATATTTTTCCCAGTTACTAGCATGAGAATTTGATTTCAAATTGATAACATAATTTGTTACTTTTTCAATAAATTTTCTTACAATACAGGATTTGTTATCACTTTGTTCGCAGTGATAACAAAATAAGTTGTTATTATGATATTCAAGGAGTATTTTTTTGTTATTCATTCTGTTATTTTGGCTGTTTATTCTGCCTGAATGATAACATATTCAGTGATAAAAAAATGATAACCTGGTATTAGAACATGTTTTCAATTTGGTTTAATCCTTTGCTCGGGAAACTAAACACAAAAAGGGGGAAAATTCTAGCGCTAGAAACTATTACAAGGTATCAGTGGTACATGAGCGCGATCTTACACGTTACTTTTGCCCGTTGAGGTGGCGGATTCGTCCGTGCCTTGACCTACCCTGCTGTGGAATGTTAGGCAAAGGTAACGTAAGGTATCCGGCGTCCACAAAGTGCCGCACGATGTCCGTTTTCGACGCGGTGGGGTGCCGTCTTTGAACGCGTACACTTCTGAACGGAGTTGCTTCACTGTTTTTGCCATCACGGTTAGAGTTCGACTGATAGAGCTGTCAAATTTTGCCTGCTGACTCATGGGCTACTATGATTGATGCTCGTCAGTGCGGGAGAAGGTAAATCCATAAGAAGTTGGCAATTTTTGTCCATTTTTTTTAGGTAAAAGTTATGTTGTGCCTTTTTTTCCCATTCTTCTTGACCCAAAGTTTTGGTTTTTTATTGTTTGATAAGTACAATTATCTTCTGCTGTTTCTGTCATACTGACTGCACCGTAAATAATTTGATGGACCTGGCAGACGTTCTATGCCCATTGCGCATTGATTTGTTTCAAAAATATTCTTGAATTGATCAATTTGCGATTGTGTATTCAATGATATTATTGAACCTCTTATTGCCATTGTAGTCGTTAGATTGTAAACTGCATACGTCCATCTTCCGGCGTGTGTCCGCTAATCACAGAAAGTCTCGAGCCGTAAGCGAATGATTCCATCATTGTCATAGATTGTGATGGCTAAATCGAATATGTTAACTAACGCTAATATATTAAAAATCTACTCAGATAGGGATAAACTTCTCGGGTGATATTTTCAGGCATATCTACCCCTCAGCAAATCAACATTTTTGTTAATGTACTGTTCTACTTTATGTTTCATCCTAATGAGACTTTCGTTGATTTTTTGCGCTACGTCGTAAACTATAGAGGTATCTACTGCTGGTGAACGTACATATTTGCAGACGCGAATGAAAATATTAGAACACAGTTGCAAAATTTCGCGTTGTTGGTCTTTTCCACACTCCAATTCTGAGAATGGCTTACTGTTTTCCGATCCCACTTCTGATCCCTGTTTGTTTTTCTCGCTGTATAAAGGACGATGTTCTTCCACGCCAACACTCCCGCTAACTCTATTGCTCATTTCCTCATCCGGAAATGATTGAATCGACGGTCTTCATCTGGATTACCTTAGTTTGTTAGTTGTCTCAAAATGTCCTCGTTTCGCCTGCACTACTCGTCCATCAGTAATTCAATTTGTTGCTGCGTCTCCACGCTGTCTCTATCATCCAGTGGCATCTGTCTCACAGCTCCCTCGTGCGCCTCGTCCACCTGTACAGCAATAACAGTATCGTGTTAATCCATCCCATTATAATACAAATTTATCACGATAGGGTCATTCACACTACTTTCGAAGATTAGCGGTGAAAATTGTTCGGTAAATACTATCATGGTTACACCAAGCTTGTCTCGCACCGCAGCAATGATTTCGGAGCCTCCCCATACACCATCCTTATCCAAGTTAGCCAGGTGTTCTTGCTGATCATCTGGCCAGTTTTGATCGCGTCCTATAGCCTCCACCAAGATTAGGTCCTTATAATTATCTTGGAACAATCTAAGATGCTGATCCATCACAATACGCATCACCATCACTGCTTCGTTATGTAGATCGTGGCAAAAACGGAGATCTGTAAAGTTACCAGATTTACAGTTCGAGCATATTTGCCTTTTTACTAAAATGTAATAACAAAAACGAAACGAACGAAAACAAAACAGCAACAAGCTGAGAAACAGTTGGTTTTCGCGGAGGTTTGCGTTAGTAGACAACACGGCAGATTGAATATACTTAATAATGTTGAGTTTTTGTTTAGTGAAGCTGAAATTTACTCATTAACTGGTATTATTAAGGAGCGTGTAGTGTTTTGGAACGATATTTTTCTTATTCCAAATTGCTGTAAGAATAGATCAAAACATATACCACACACTTAGATTTTTTTTACAGAAATCTTTAAAACTTTACCGAATTCTCAATAGCTGAACGTTCGGTAATCTGATATTACGGATTTCGGTGGAATTTTACAGATATCTGTAAAAAAAATTACCGAATTTCGGTAAACTTTTACCGAAATCCGTAAAATCGGATTACCGAACGTTAAGCTGTTGAGAATTCGGTAAAGTTTTACAGATTTCTGTAAAATAATCTAAGAGTGCAGATTTAAAATTATGCAGAATAGATTCGGTATGAAAAAAAAAACACCGGAGCAGCGATGTTTTTGCATTTGGTCCAATAAAAGAAACCCAAACCACGATTTAGAACACCGATGAAGATGCCCTAAAAATCTTAAAATGCCTTTTTATCTGCTCGCTTGAGCGACAGTGTACTATCTATCGTTTCCTAATCCAAATATGGATTATTTGAATTCAATTTCCGACCTAGGTATGGACATCCTTTCACAACGTGAAACTTTCAATAGCAAATATCAATGTTGTCAACGCCGAGTCGGTACATTTCTCTTTATAGCTCCGAAATAGGTTCCAAATCAGCTAGATTCCAACTGCAGCGATCCTTATATGCTCTGAT
The DNA here is from genome assembly GCA_034211315.2 of Aedes japonicus. NCBI lineage: Eukaryota > Metazoa > Arthropoda > Insecta > Diptera > Culicidae > Aedes > Aedes japonicus. The sequence goes on along the minus strand of JASCZW010000070.1, from coordinate 294,544 downwards.
AATCACTCTCGAACAACAGTCAGCATAAAATTTCCTTGTCGTGACTTTCTGGAGCACGTTTTCAGCGCGTTTGGTTCGCACACGTTGCGATATTCTTTTGTTGCCGTTGTTCTTTGATATGTTGCGGATCATTGATTAGCCACACTTGTGTCGCGTCCCAACCGAGTAAGTAATTCATGCTGATTGAAAGGAAAAAACAATAAAAACCACTTCAGATAAGGAACCGCTGCCTGATGTGCCACACTCGGTACAATTTGCGGTGTGCAGGAAGTAAAACAAGAAATCGTAACATTCTGCCAATGGATTTTGCTCTTCAGTAGGGTTTTACGTTTTTCAGGTACTCGAAGGCAGGAATCAAGCACAAGCCAAAGTCGGTTATAATAGAACGTGCAGGCTGGAACGATGCTCTAACTGTATGCATTCAAAATCTTGCTTCAACACCTTTTATTGCTCTCCATCTCCCCTCGAATGGTAAGTAATCCTTTTATTTCTTTTATTGCGTAATCGGGCGCTGCAATTCAGTATTTAATTTCAATACCATCCCATAACTCGGAAGGACCCTTCAGTGCAATCATTCACTCTTTTTTTCATGTTGAGGCTCTTAAGCTCGTTTTCAAATAAACGCCTAACAGAACACAGCTATTAGTCTGGTGCTGTTCTAATTCGAACCAAGTCCTCTGCGGGATGTTTGAACTACTCGAGCTGAACTGTAAATGCAAGCTGAAACTTTTACATCCGCAAAGGACGCAAAAAATATCAACCCAGACAACGCCCTCGAATCATAGCACAGCACCCAGATCCTTTTACCGGTGGGTAGTGGCTCCCGGAACGAACGGAGGTGAAATTCCTTTTAAATTTTATTTTCATCCGACGCGCGATTCGCTTCTGCATGGCCAAGCACCGATGACGACAACGACGGCGCAGGCAACTTCCTGTACGCCTTGCCGGAGATGGCTATATGATGGTGCTGATGCAACGAAGCGCTGATGTCTAGATTTCGGAATCGAATAATTCCCTTCTCCCTCTCTCTCCCCCTCATGGCTCAGTCGTATTCCGTTACATTGAGAACAATGAAAAACAAAAGGAAACGGAGGGTAAACTGCTGCTGTTGGTGCAGCAGAGCAGGAATAGGATCAGGCGAAAAAAAAGTATAATGTTGCTGAAGGTGGGAGAGAATTCAATAGAAGGCGAACAAAAAAGTGATGTTTTGTTCACAATTGAAATAAAAAACGATTTTGTATTTAAATGTTTGTATGATGCTTTTTCTTCTGGGTAGGAATTTCTAGTGGATTGGAATTGAATTGCTGGTGAGAGTTCTTGGTGGCTTGCAGTGAAGAGGGCGGAAATTACGGAACTTGAAACCATACATGAAAACCGATGTTGAGGGTGAAGCTGGAATGAAGGCATTTTCCGATCACAAAACTTGTAGAAATTGCGTGAAGATTTCTTGATTGCACTCATGCACGTAATGACTGCTTGGTTGATTTGAACAGGAGTTAATTATGGAAGGCTTTATTTATGATCGATTGACTCCTAATAGAATTGAAGTTTGGAAGAGCTCTTGTTAATCAATCTTGAATACATTTGAAATGAATTTTATGGCTTTAACAACCCGTTCATCATTTATCGTGATATTAAGAAAACTTGTTATCAGGGAAAAGAGGATCACGAGCCAAAAGTGTTTGAAGATCGTCTGCATTTTAATAAGTATTATAGTGAATAGGTCATATGAATAAAGGAGGGGTAGGTAGCTCATCAAATCTTCCGGACTGCCTCTAAGCATCTTGTTTGAGGTACCAAGTGGGTTGCCTGTCTATCTACCAAATTTGGATGATGTCTGCATTGAGTTATCTAAAATTTTAATAAACCGTCCACTATATCACAAAACATTGAGGTTGGTTGAGCAAATTGGAGATAATAAAACCATTGAGTATAGGACCCAGTCGCTCCCGATTGGTGCTTAAACGATGAACTTGGACATCAGCAGAAGCATTAAGTTTCTTAAAGGCACATGGTGGGTTATTTGGGCCACCAGCTCAGGACTGAAAGTCTCTCTAACAAAGTAATTAAAAAAAAAACACCACCTTCCAAAGATTCACAGTCCACATTTCTTTAGGTTGCATATCGCCAAATTTGCGCTTGTATAAAGCATCACAACTGCAACGTAGATGTTCCGAGGTTTCACGTTCCATGTTGCAGAAGCGACAGAGATCATTCTCAACCTACTCGGGCAGTGTCCAGTTACTAGGCCAGTATTAGTACAAAGAATTCTCTTATTGAGCTCCAAGAACTTTTAACTGATTATGACATTTGGAACTAAAACCTCTTCGGTTGAACAGCCTTTGTGGTGACAAATCATCAGCCTTTGTTCTTCCCAAGATTTTATTTCCATTTTTATGGCACGGTATGATATGTTATGATTCTGTATTGGTTTACGGTTTACGGGGTTGACACACCTTTCGCAGTGAAATAAAACATTCCCAGATCAGTTTGGATGTGCATTTAAAATTACCCAACGCTTTGAGTGCCGCTTGGCTGTCTGTAAAAATACAAAAAACGGGTTTTCCCTTCTCTTCTTTTTGCACAGATATTAGTGCGGTTTGTTTTTTCAGGGTCTTTTTTCTCCAAACAGTGTATAATTTTAACCGTGCTAATTCTGAAATCAGGGTAAAATACCGCGTTAATTTCGAAATCCGTGTAAAAAAAGCTGCGATAACATGCTTAGTCTTTTACAATGAAAAACACTTAGAAAATTTTGTGAACAGTGGAAAAGCCCAACAAAGTCCAAAAGGCAAGCAAGGGCCCCAGGGCCAGAATACAAAATAGTACTAAAGTGAATGTGTGTGGTTATAAGTGGTGAGAAAGTAATCAAAGAGAGTCTCTTAATGTTAGATTCGCCCTTATGACAAAAAACCCTACAATTATTTACCAACGCGTTATATTATCACCGTCCTTTTCAGGACGATCAATTGACTTTAACAGTAAAAGAGTATTTGTTTGAGTAAAAATTTTATAATTTAACCTATGCCACAGAAAAAAGGCGTCAAGAAAATAAAATATGAAGCAAAATGTATAAGAGGGGACAGGTTAAAGTAAAATAATAATTCAGCGCTAAAATTAGACAAGGGTGAACCTACTTTTGTAAACAATAGCTTTCATACTTATTATCTCTTGTACAAAAGGTCGCAAATACAAATTAAGCACTCTTTAAGGAAGAGGAGCTTTATCTCTATCCGCTGATATATTCAATTTGAAGGAATTGTATACACTCAGTAGCAAAAAAAAAAGCCGAGCAAAATTTTCTTCCAAAAAACGCGTTGTTCAACCTTCTGTAACTTTGTCAATTATCAATATATTTGGCTGAAATTTTGACAACGTTATAACCAATGTTTTGTTAAGTATATAAATTTGAAGTTATCATAACATATGTGAAAAAAGTCATTTTGGACATACCAATTTCAAAAAACCGTATTTCTGTGAAAAATTTAGGTAGCATATTAAAAATTTCTCCATGACTTAAAAAAACACAGAAATTAATGTGGACAAAATTTGAACTGTTTTCATCAAGTGGTTTGGACTACAGCTGACGTCAAAGTTGACGCTCCAACATGAGTATTTCTCGCTTTCACCCGATATTTACCATGCTGAACTATCGGTGCAAAAACAAAGCCGAGGCGTTGTCATCATACAGGTTTGGGCCGAATTAATAAGATGAATTCCGACTAGCCAAAAACATTAATGTTCACTCTTGGTGCCTCATGGTGATGAGCGAACATCTCCTTCTACATCATGTATTTATTATTTGAATAATACCATTATTACTATACACCAACGCGGTCCTACGAGAATCTCGCGGTTATATCCCTGATATAACCCACCTGTAATTTTTTTTATCCCACATACACTGTCGTACAACAATAATCCGTGTCAAAGAAAATATATCATGGTATATGGAAATTATAAACCTGTATTATGATTGCACAAAAAAAAGCGTTCCCGAACATGAAAACGGACCGTGAACTGGTTCACGTTTTCAGGATGTTTCTCTCTAAACGTTATTTAGTTCATGATTACGTGATTCAGTTCACGGTGTATTTTTGCTTGTACTCAAATTCATGACTGCAATTCACGGATCTGAGCAAGGATTTTTTTCAGTGTGAAATAAAAATTGCTGCGGCATTAACATTGATTTTTCATGAGCCATGCTGTTTTGTTTACATGAATGTTTTATGAAAATAATTTTGAGGCTAAACTTTTTCTTTACAACGCTAATTTGCTACACGCGAAATAATCCACACATGTTTATTAGCAAAAATCCATAGAAAATTCAATATAATACTGATGTGTTCACATATAAACAGAACTCTCTGAGAAACACTCATGAAGTTTATGTGGCAAATGAAAAAAATGTGTGACGACACATAGCGGTTATGTGTACACATTGGAAGTATGTATGGTTACATAGAGCTAACATTGGTTGATCGCGTTGCAAAAATTCATGTGTCGGACACATAGATATTATCATTGCTTTTTTATCAGTGTATATTCAAGACCGATTAGCTGTCAAACAGATTATATTGTATCGAAGCTGCTGCCAGAAAAGAGTTTTGGCAGTTCAAGCTACATCAACAGTTAGCCCGCAGGAAGAAAGTCTGTGGACAAGAATACGGGAAAACAATGCCTGAAGGTTTTTGTAATGATAAAGCGTGCTTATGAAATGTTGCATCATGACTCTGTTAAATGAAGGAAATGTGTGAAATAGTCGGTACATTCTAAAAATAAACCCAACAGCAGGAGATAATTTCTCACCCATGTTAGGCACTATTAGGAGAGGGACAAATCGCTAGAACCAGATCCAAGCAAAAGGTAGTATAAGAGTACTATCGTTTGCATAACCTTTTACCAGTCAAGGGGGTATCCTCTCTCTTGCCTACTCTGCATTGGGAAGGATAGTAAAGGGTTATGTGCCTGATTCGGATACTACCGTTCAATGCCCTCCGCTCGTTTTCAAACTTGTATCTTTCAATTTCAAAGCCTGTCGTTACCCTATACGGAACTATCAATACACTTTCTCTTCATTTCTATTCGTTCTAGCAATAAATTACTGTCCACCCCTAGCGCTTCGCATGGAGATGAGAATCTGCTTCTGGCAAATTTCATCAAATATGAAGGAGTTTTTTTATTGAATTACTGAACGGTTTTATGAGGGTAGAGTTTCTCGTAAGTTATTTTTGACAGCTAAATTGTTTGACACTTCGCCTTTCTGCTAGGAAAGGTTATAAAAACAGCCTTAAGTAAAATAATTAACTTAACATCTTTTGCATAATTTAAAGCCACTTTTAAACAAAATAGCCTGCCTGCTGCAATAAAAAAACCCTTATTGATTTAAACTAAGGCTAAAAGGAAGTAGGATTGTTTCTTGGGCAATGTATGAATGCCATCACAGTCTCATGGGGGAGCGCCATAATTGCTTGTTGGGAACCCTCAGTATGAGAGATTTTTTCAGCTTACCGATTGTCTCCGAGAAAACGTTCCACCTTCTCATTATCACCACCCATGGAAGAGATAAGGGAACACAGACAAATAATTGGATCGTTAGATAAATTGATTCCTAAATTCGAACTAGAGTTCAGTTGCTATTTCATCGCCTAGCGGGCAGCGTGAGTACTCTCAATTAAAACCAATAACCTGACTACCCGAGCAGGGTCAAATAACTGGCCTTGAATTTTAAGAGCACAGATTAACATGTAAAATACCTGAGGATAATACCATAAAATTGTTCACACAATGTTATGCAAATACCAAATTCAGGTAAGACAATACCAAAATAGTACCTCTCAGGTATTCTCAGGTATCCAAAATGGCAATTGTTATTATTTTTTATTCTAGAGATATTTTGCTTGCAATTCTTAGGTATTTTGTTGAGGTATTTTGTTGAGGTATTTTGTTGAGGTATTTTGCCTCTTAATCTGAGCTCTTTAATACCAAGGCCACTTATCAAGATCAAAATTTGGTATTCATATGTTGTTATCTCCTGCTTGGGCTATAGCGTGATAACGTCTTACTCCAACCAACAGCTATGTCCAGTACTTTGCATAACGATGCATGAGGATGATGGAATAGACTATAAGTGATTGCTTGAGATTGGTAAACGAAAGAGATGTTGAACTAAAACTGTTCCTAGAAATTAGAAGAAAAATTAGTATCTTCCATTTAATTCCAACTACCTTTGCTTAACTTGACAGATACGCGTATTACGTCTACAATGTGCAGATTTCTTCAGTGTCTCGTACAAATAACTCGACTTGTGAGTCGTGGCTACTACGTGGCGCTAATAAGCAATCAAAATTGAGCATTTTCAAATTGTTCTACTTGTTCTGTGTATGGATAAGTATTTATGTGTGTATGTGTGAATATAGATGGTCTAAGTGTGTAATTTTGTGTGTGTGTGTGTGTGTGTGTGTGTGTGTGTGTGTGTGTGTGTGTGTGTGTGTTTTTAAACCGTGTTTGTATTCATGTGTAGGTGTGTATGGATGGACGTTTGAGTGAGTGTATGTGTGTATAATTTCAAATGTGTTTTTAGGTGAGTGTATGTGTAAATTTGTAAACGTGCAAGTGTGTGTGCGTAAAATTCCGAATAAAAAGGTCCATTTCTTGAATGTTTTATCCCCACTTATCCTCATACACATTCACTCCGGTCCTGTTTTGTGTTCTGCCCCTGGAGCCCTCGCTTGGAGCTTGTTGGACTATTCCACTGTTCACAAAATTTTCTTAGTGTTTTTCATTGCCAAAGACTTAGCATGTCATCTCAGTTTTTTTTCACGAATTTCTGAATTAGCACGGTTGTTCTGATTGCACGTATTCGTGCAATGGTAGCAGATTTAGAATTGCATTTTGACGGAGTGCTACGCATCGCTTTTTTTTGTTTCTTTATTATAGAGACTTTCAGCTAGAAGCTGGTGCGTCTCTTTCTCGATTGAAAAATACGAGGAAGAGTCCTGAAGGGGCTCTACCAAGTTTTGGGGGACGAATCCCCTTATTATAATAAGTTTTCACTCAATACGAGGAGAGTCCAGAAGGAACACCCCAAGTGTCGGGGACTTTAAGTCCCTTATTTATTTAATTATTTATTTATTTTATATATGTTTTCTATTTTCAACTCCGTTATCTTTTCTCTGTGTGGCTCTAGATCCGGTTGAAAAGGCTGGTATCCTTCAAGAAGAGAAACACCGCTGCGATTGATGATAGATCGTCTCCCAGAGCATTATTGATACTCCCTGAGATCGCGTACTGTCGTCTTGGGTCTTCGTACTGTGGACAGTGGCACTGAGCACATGACTTTAAATTCCCCGCCACCACCCATGTTGTAGGCAAAACCCACGTGACCAGTCCTCAGTCTTGACAGCTTCTGCTGTTCCCGGTGATCCTTAGGGTCCTCCCACTTGATGATATCTCCTTTAATCCTCCGTAAGAAAAAATTACCTGGTTCCTCCTTGCCCAGCGCATAGCCATTCTTCGGCCCATTTGTTCTCGATGACCTTGGTTACCCATGTTCTCATGTCAGAAGCTGGGACCAGATTTGTGTAAAAAGCCTGTCGTCTTCCGGAAGCTGCTAGGTGGTCGGCCGCTTCATTTCTCGGAATTCCGGAATGACCTGGAATCCATATAAACGTTGTGTTCGGTGGTGCCTTCCACTGAATCTTTTGGATCCAAGGATGTCTTGCGTTGTCTGACTCTAGTGCGGTCACTACGCTGGCTGAATCCGTAAAGACGGCAATCGGCCGGTCAGCTGGTGTTGTTGCAGCAATCAGAGCCGCTGCTGCCTCAGCAGAGAAAACGTTGCACTGGTCTGGGAGGCGATGACAGGCGCCCAGATCAGACCCTGAGACACCCGCACCAACTCTCCCCAGCGCTCGTGATCCATCCGAAAAACGGACAGTGTAATTTGCATAACGGGTTGATTGCAGCTCAGCTACCTTTCTTCTGATGGCAACCGCATTGGAACCTGCTTTGAATTGGTTTTTTATTGACGAGTCAGTTCTTGTTTTTAGCATGTTCCAGCCCCTGGCTCCACACCAATGGATCCTGGACACCGGCGGGAGCACTTGACCGGCGGTTTCCGTGAGGAGTCGGTTCACCTCTGCCAAGAGGCTGCCCTCCCCGTTTGGCCCGGAGGTTTTTTCGAGAAATCCGATCGTCCGGTGGCATATTGCTCTTAAAATGAACTTGTCAAACGGTAGAATTTCTGCTTCCGCCATTGCCGCCATTGCCGGCGTTGAAGGTAGAAGACCGGAGGTAATCCGGATCGCTCTTTGATAAACAGGTGCTAATTTTGTTTTAAGGGTTTCAACCCTCATCGCCGTGCCCTCCAGTCCATAGGTTAGCCGTGAATTAATGATGGCTTTACTAATTTGCAGCCTAGTATCTCTGTTAGTGTTTATGTGTTGCCCAGCCAACTTCTTAAGCAGGTTTAGTCTGCTTTCACAGCTCTCTCGAATCCTGTCGAAGTGTGGGACGTAGCTAAGAAGACGGTCGAAAGTAACCCCCAGGATTTTTATGGACCTTTTTATGGGGATTTGCTCCCCGTCGACTATTATCGGCGTGCTGATCACTTGGTGAGGCTGGTGACAAGTATGAATATATCCACTTTTTGGTATCGAAACCTCGAAGCCCACGTTCTTTGCCCAATTGACAACATAGGACGCCGCCTGTGCCAGTTTTCGCCTCAAGGCCTTGACTGTGGCTCCAACCACCATCAAAACGATGTCATCTGCATAAACAAATATCCGAATGCCTCCTGGAAGCCGCTGAAACACCCCGTTCATCCTTATAAGGAAGAGAGTGACTGCCAGTACAGACCCTTGTGGAACCCCCGTTTCTTCTTTGTAAACATTTGACCGCGTGTTCCTTAGGATGACTTGGAATATTCGATTTTGCAGGAAACCTTTGATGAAACTCATGATCCGCCCTTTGAGGCCCCAGTCGATGAGCTGGTGCAGTACACCTGGCATCCAGGCTCGATTGTAGGCCTTCGACAGATCCAGAGTTGCTTTCTGTATGTGGTCGCCGTCCGTTACTGCATCTTCCAACGCCTGTCGCATGAGCCCGTAATAAGTATTTGTTCCACGTCCAGCGCGGAATGCGTGCTGTCTCTCATCTAAAAGGCGTTCTTCGTTAAGAAATCCCATTAGCCTTCTGTTGGCCATTCTCTCCATAAATTTTGAGATGCAGCAAGTCAGGGATATTGGCCGGTAATGGGATGCTTCGTGTCCAGGAGTGTCTGGCTTGATATTGGCACTACGAGGCTGTGTCTCCATCCTTTGGGGAACGATTCACTCATCCATTCTTGGTTAATTTTCTCTAAGAGTAATGCCCTTGCCCCAAGCGGTAAATTTTTAAGCAGGGGGTATCCTATATCATCGGGTCCTGCCGAACCACCACTTACCTTGGATAAGGCAAAATGAAGCTCGTCGATATTGAATGGTTGATTTATGCCCATCCCAACTGCGTCATCGGGGATGGTGACGTTGATGATAGAATCTGCTGCTACTGAGTTCTTTCGAATGAATTCCGGTCTGTAGCCCCCTAATCCATTGAGGTCAGCGAAGTATCTTCCTAGCAGCTTAGTGACTACTACCGGGTCCCTTGTGATGGAATCACCGTCATTTAAAGCCATTCCTCTGGCTCTCCGCTTACCGCTCATGGCGTTGACCTTAGACCATAGGTCGCTTGTGCTCTGTCCGGGATTAATTTCATTAATGAAGCTTTCCCAGCTATTCTGCTTGGCTGCTTTAATAACATCTCTGCATGTGTTTCGTTGCTCTCTGTAAATTCTGGCCGCGGTTTCTCGGTCTGGGTGACCAACTGGAAGGCGCTTCATTATCCGGAGTGCTTTTCGTCGGGCTTTTACTGCAGCCTTGGTATCCGCAGACCATAAGTAGAATTGGCTCTTCCAGGGACTTGAGAAATTTATCCAGACGGTTCCTGAAATCGGGCTCTTTTCTGCATAGGATGTAGATCGAGACGATGGTGGATGGAGGTCTCGGTGTACTTGTTGTGGTGAGATTGCTGTAGCTGGAATCATCGGATGAGATGCTGGATGTCTGTTTCGGTCGTAGGGTGGACCCCAGCAGAGCTCCACCGGTAGAAGCAGTCAGTGAGGACCCAGTCAGTGAGGTGTTCTGGCATTCATGGGGATGGTGCCTCGTAATGCTATTCTTTCAGATCGTCGAGTAGGGGCTTCAGAGTTTTTATCACCGGGAATAACCAACAGACGCCGGGGGGTGTTCCCTGGTTCCGGTTGGTCCATAACTTCCGCACCCCGACTGTCTGGGGCTGCGTCCGGATGCTTGGTTCCCACGTCGTCCTGCGGGGAATACGGGGGTAGTACCCGCTTGTCCGTCTCGCTAAAATTGATCTTGGCCTTGACTTCCTCTGTGTCCTGCGAGGGATACGGGGGTGAAACCTGCTTGTCCGTCTCGCTATTAGCCATCAGGTGCCGAGGGTGGACTGCCAGTTCCGGTCCTCCAGAGATTTCCGCACTGGCAGTGCCCCAGCTACCCAAGGCTTCCTTCGGTACCTGGATTTGGTGTTGTCCTTGTGTTATTGTAGTCATTATCGGTATAATTTATTTGTATGTTGTCCTCTCTAACTTGCTGAATGTAGCTGTCCACGTTGGTTGCTGTGGAGGCCATTGATGGTGGTGTGGTCGACATTTTTGTTATAGTGGTTTGACAAGAGAGGACTCACTAATCGGAGATTTACAGGACTTCATCCATCGGATCAGAGCCTGTTAGCTCGTCCGATGAAATATTTAAGTAAGCGTTTCCGGTGTTGTTTGTGTTTTCATCGGAGATGACGTATGTAGCTGTTCCCTGAGGCTGATTGTTTTGTTTTCCCTTTTTTTTTTTTGAAAGGATTTCTCCGCTGTCTTTTTTATCAATATTTTTTTTCTCTCCCGCGGAATGGGAGGGAGTTCCATTATTCCGGATTCTACTGCTTTCCCTTCGGTCTTGACTGGACTTAAGCTCAGAATGTCTGTCTTGCCTAGAGTTCACACGGCTTCGACGTCCATCTTTGCTGTGGTCCTTTGTGCTTGCTTTTCGGGGGGATCGGGATCGGGGTCTTCGGTTTTGTTTTTGAGTTTCACTAATGTCACTTTTTACCTTTTTATGGCACCGGTTGACTTGGAGATGACCGTTGTGGCTGTTTCCATTTCTACGCTGTCCTGGATCTTCGTACTGTTGATGGTGGTAGACGGTATTACAAAATTCGCGGCAGTTAAGGCGGCTTTTAGCGCGGCGATTTCAAGGTCCTTTTGCGCGAGTTCCTGATCCTTACTTCTGATTGCGTTGATGAGCTCGTCAACTTTGTTTTCCATATATTCAAGCTTTTTGTCCTTTTTACCAGTTTCGACAAGAAGCTTGTCAAATTTGGCATTAATTTCTGCGAATCGTGCGTCATTCCCTTCGGCGACAACAGTGGCAGCGGATTTCGTGCGGTGGTTAGCGTCGTATATCCTTCGAGCGGCCGGGTATTCAATGCCCTGATCGACCATAACATGTTGAATATCCACCTCTTTCAGGTAGATCGGACATTTCTTGCTTGCAACCGGATGGGTCACTCTTGCAGTTCTTGCAGTAGGGTTTCTCTTGGCATGGCAATTCGGGAGTGTTTGTGTGATTTCCACAGCACACACCACACACCAGATTCTTCGCAGAGCATCGTTTCCTGGGGTGTCCATAGTCAAAACACCCATAGCAAAGCATTGGCGTAGGGTAGTAGGGACGAGTGCGCGCTCTTATCCACCCAAAACTAACACTCTGTGGCACTACGGTTCCGTCGATTGTTAAGATGACTGTCGGAGTGGGCACCGCATCTTTACCTTCCTTTCTCGTTATCCTTCGGAGATCTTTTACACCTTGGTCTTCCAGTTCTCTTAGAAGTTCCTCATTTGAGTATTCAATGGACTCTGGACAGTATACTACACAGCGGCATTGGTTTCTGGTTGGGTGCTCTGCAATTTTGATTTTTGTCCCGTCCAGCAGTTGATTCATTTGCTTCAGTTTGTCGATTTGTCCTTGGTTCCTCAGTTTAATAATATGGGAAATCCCTTTTCTTCCGGATAGGCATTCTTAATCCGGACGCCAAGGAAGGTTTCGACGGCTTTCCGTATTTCGAACGGTCGTTTTGGTAAATTACCGTTTAGCCCCTCGAGGCGAAGCACTCTCATTTGTCCGTAGTCTCCGCGGGAGTCTCCCCATTCTGGAAAGCTCCGTCCCGTGTAGACTCCATCAACATTGTTGCCTGCACTAGGTCCAGGGTCCCCGTAGGAAGTTAGGGGAGGGAAACCCCCCGACGCCATGCCGGGAGGCTACCTAGAATATGTTTGTTTGCTCTCAAATCACAGAACAGATATCAACCGAGCACGTGAATTATTTTTCTCCCGCACTGCACCGAACAACACTATTTACTCACGCTCTCGATGGGTGGAACTGTCTGATGGTCTCATCAGTTACCCGCCACGCTACGACTGACGTACTTGCTCTCTCTTCTCTCTTCTGAACTACGGCTTCGTATCAATAGTATACTTTCGTCTCCCCCACCCCTCCGTGGGTGAAATCGGATGAACGGTGGAGATCACTCACTCACGCTATACAGGCCTAACAAATAACAAATGGCCGTTGTTTTACGGAGCTCTGTTGCACAAATCACCAAATTAGTTACACTAATTTGTGGTCATTTTCGCGGGGAAATGAATATATTCCACTTTTTGGAGACAGAATGTCGTCGCGCAAAAAACCACCGATGTCAATATTTGTCAATGCACTTTGAAATCACTCTGTGAATATTCTGTGGAAAAACTCTTCACTATAAGCAACGCGTGTTGTCGCGGCGTATCCGAACTCACGAGTGAACATTGATATATGACGCATCGCTGCCGTTATAGCAATGGACATTAGTCGTTTCGTCAACTTTTTCAGTGCGTGTTTTCCGTGCCCTCGACATAGCCCCGCTATCTTTCTATACGATCTTCCGTGCCATAAGGTCGCTGATCCCGTGTATTTTGGCTATTTTCCTCATTGAACGAACTGGATTCGCCCGAATCTTGCTTTTGCCTGTCACAGCGATAACATTCATAATCCGAGCTGACCCCGCACGACCTGTGGTCGCATTTTCCGATAGTACATACGTACATACATTTATTTGTTCAACATCACATTTAGGATAGTACGCCACAATACTCGGTTTGCGGCTGCCGCTCTCCAACCTCGGTCACACCCAATGCTCGCCAGATCACGCTCCACCTGGTTCGCCCATCGTGCCCTCTGCGCTCCACGCCTTCTTGTGCCCACCGGATCAGTAACGAACAGCAACTTTGCAGGGTCGTTGTCCGGCATTCTTGCAACATGCCCTGCCCACCGTATCCTTCCGGCTTTGGCCACCTTCTGGATACTGGGTTCGCCGTAGAGTGCAGCGAGGTCGTGGTTCATCCTTCGCCGCCACACACCGGTCTTATTAGCGTTTCGTACATGATGCATTTGATGCGGGGGTGAATCTTTTTAGACAGCAGTTTCTTCTGGAGCCCGTAGTAGGCACGACTTTTTTCACGGTCCACTGGGACACTCCTAACTCGATTGAAATGTCTTTTTGCGACATGTGCGGGTAGGAAAAATCGCGAATACGCTGTCTTTTCGACATGGTACACTGTCAAACTTATGATATCGGCTTTTTTAAATCGCGGTCTACTATGATATGAATTAAAGGTTTCGTGCACGCAAAGAAAACCAAGGAATTATATTCACAGGTGAAACGGGAACATTATTTGTACGATAGTGCAAACATAACTACGCATACGTAAGTTAGTTCAAATATATAAAAAAAAAAATATAACGACAAATAACAAGAAATTGTGCATTTTTCTCCTGTTTAATTGTGTTGTACCCGAAGGATAGAGATTTAAAATTTTGATAAGATCATTTCACCTCTTTCAAAGATAGGAATGAAAAATTAGGACTCACTTACGTCAAAAATTGAATCACTCTCATTTGAGTAATCCTTAGTGAATAATTTGATTTCCGTAGTATTTCATGATTTGGACAAAAATTACAAAATCATAGAGAAAGCAACCCATTTGATAAAAATATGTTCTAAGAGGTTAAGAGGTTATGTGAGTATAAAAAATATTAAGTTAAACTGAAACTTGCTAATAATTTAATATTTATGTTGGGAAAATGTCATCATATTCTGTTAAATTATTATTGAGATGACTTCGGAACAAGAGCAGATCCGCCAAAAAAATATGTGCGCCGTCTTGGAAAATACGACTTCGTCCCAGAGATGGATCGGAAAACATCTGGGACGCGATCATTTGACGGTGTCCCGGATGGTGAAGTTATTCAAGGGGACCCAGACGATCCATCGGTGGTCAGGCAGTGTCAGAAAACCAAAGACAGCTGATCCGATCCGGTGAAGCCAGGAAGGCCCTTTCGATCCACGATGAGGACACAATTATCAGGAACTATTATGTTCCATTATTGTTTTTGCTGGATTTGGCATCTGTGCGTTATGGGAAAGACACTATAACATGCTACGTCGCTAATAAAGTTCAATACGTGCTGAAACTTGTGAATCCTCCAAACTGTCATAAAGCCCGACCAATCGGGGCATTTTGGGCTCTGAACAAGGCATATCTAAGGAAACAAGATAAAGCAGCGGAAACCATCGAAAAATTGGCGACAGCCTGGAAAAAAAGTTTCAAAAACAATTTTGAAGAGATCTGTGCGGAGGCTGCATTAGGGCAAAAGTACTTTCCTTGGCTAATTTTTAACGATTGTAAGTTTTGTTTATCATTCACATTGCCCAGTGAACACGCGAACGGTACAGTTCGTTCGGTCCGCTTTCCGTTGTTTTGGAAGCTTTTTACGAGTTGTTTAGTCTTCAGAAAAAGGAATTTTTCAATCGCCAGTGGAATCGTCGCGAGTGAAATCAGTTTTGATTTACTGAAGAAGAGAACATTGCGTGATAAGTGGTGCAACAGCGTCATTAATTGCAATTAGCAATATTGCCACGATCGAGAAGCCATATTGTTCCGAATCTATACGGCACGCATACCAGCAGCGCATCGTGTGAAGCGTGCATTCTTCCATCCACCAACTACCACCGACCAGCAACATCATCGTGATCGTTCAGCTCCACGCTTAGACGGTACACGCGGTCACTTATCGTCGCTCGGCAGCAGCAGCACACATTCGTCGCCCAGCTGCAGTAGATCCGTGATACATATAAGATAAGTTTTTTTTAGTAGTATATAAGATAAGTGATTTTCATCGTAGTGTGTGTGTGAGTGTGGAGAGTGATTGATAGTGTGTGTGAGAGTGAACTTAGTTTTAGTTTTTTTTTTTTAGGTTTAGTTTGTTTATCTGTGATTGATTGTAGATAATTACGTTAGTGGTTGAGCGTGATAAGCTCCCACAAGCGAGCCATGGATGATTTATCGCAAGATGAATCATCTATGGCACGAAATGATGAGGTAGCTCATAGAGTTACCAGATCACGTGCTTATCCAGACAGTTCAACTGGTCCATGGGTTGTTTATTTTCAGCCCAAATCGAAACCTCTGAATGTTTGTCAGATTTCTGATGATCTGACGAAGCGATTCTCGGCCGTGACCGAGATAATAAAAGTAAGACCGAATAAACTTCGGGTCGTTGTGTCCAACCTTAAGCAGGCGAATGAGATTGCTGTCTCTCAGTTTTTTACACTCGAGTATCGAGTATATATCCCAGCTCGGGGTATTGAAATCGAAGGTGTGGTCACCGATACGAGTCTGACCCCTGAGATCCTGCTGAAGCGGGGGTTGGTCGATTTAAGAACCCTCTGCTGTCACCAGTTAAGATACTGGATGTGCGCCAACTTGGCGCAGTGTCGACCAATAAGGGTGAAAAAAAGTTTACACCGTCAGACTCTTTTCGCGTGACCTTCTCTGGCTCAGCCCTCCCTCAATACGTCGAGTTGGGAAAACTTCGGCTACCTGTGCGATTGTTTGTACCTCGGGTCATGATCTGCCAGAAATGCCAGCAGATGGGACATACGACCTCCCATTGCGGCAATAAAGCGCGCTGCTCCAACTGCGGAGAGAAGCATGAGGATGGCGCGTGCGCAGACAGCACACCTAAATGCGCTTTTTGTAAAGGAACTCCTCCTCATGCTCTCTCATCGTGCCCGGCGTACAAACAACGCGGGGAACAATTAGAACGCTCGCTAAAACAGCGTTCCAGGCAATCTTTTGCCGAAATGGTGAAAAAGCCTCACCATCACCCAGTGCCAATACAAATCCCTTTGCTCCTCTGTCAGATGACGAGTCTGACTTTGATTCGGCTGAAGAGGGAACGTCGTTCACTTTTCCGGAAGGTGCTTCAAGGAAGCGAAGACGCGTCCACCCACGGAAAGTTGTTGAAAAGAAGCCCGAGACCAGCTTGCCCATTTCAAAAAGAGGTGGAAAAAAGGAAAACACAATTCCTCCTGGTTTCCATAGTACTAACTACACCCAGGACTTTCCATCTCTCCCGGGGACATCCAAAACCCCTGACGCCCCTATTTTAAGAACAGAAGCCCCCTCTTCAAGTGGGCTGTTCTCATTTGATGGCATTGCCGAAGGTATCTTCAAGTACCTTGAAATTTCTGACCCTCTCAAAAGCATTGTTTTGGCAATGCTTCCAACAGTGAAGACATTTTTGAAGCAATTGACAATTAAGTGGCCCATCCTTGCAGCTATCATTTCCTTCGATGGATAATTTTCCAAATGAGGTCGGGGATTTGATCACTGTTCTACAGTGGAATTGTCGAAGTTTGATTCCTAAATTGGAATCTTTTAAATTTTTAGCTCACACTACCGGTTGTGATGCATTCGCTCTTTGTGAAACATGGCTCTCTTCCGAAATCAATCTTCCGATTCATGATTTCAATATTATTCGTCTTGATCGTGAGGATTCACGTGGAGGGGGAGTACTTTTGGGGATCAAAAAGTGCTACTCCTTCTATAGAGTGAATTTTCCTCCTATTCCAGGTATTGAAGTTGTCGCATGTCAGGCTGTTATTAAAAATAAAAGCCTTTACATTGCTTCCGTTTATATTCCTCCAAGAGCCTCCATCAACCGAAAACAACTCTCAGATGTTTGTTCGGTTCTTCCTGCTCCGCGGTTGGTCATGGGAGATTTTAACTCTCACGGTACAGGCTGGGGAGAACTGTACGATGACAACCGGTCTTCCCTGATATATGACCTCTGTGACAACTTCAATATGACAGTTCTTAACAATGGAGAAGTAACACGTTTGGCTGGTACATCCTCAGTTGGCAGTAGATTAGACCTCACACTTTGTTCGAATTCATTATCGTTGGATTGCACATGGAATGTGATTCAAGATCCCCACGGTAGTGATCACTTGCCCATAAAAATTTCGGTTGCCACCGGGTTCAATCCGTCGAAATCTGTTAACGTCACCTATGATCTTACCCGTCACATCGATTGGACAAAGTTTAGGACAGCAGTAGATGAAGCCGTAACGACGGTAGAAAGGCTTTCACCGCTGGAAGAGTATAACTTCCTCTCCAACCTGATCTTAGACAGCGCGCTTCAAGCTCAAACTCGACCAGTTCCAGGGACGTCATCTCGCAGGAAACCTCCTTCTCCATGGTGGGATCAGCAATGCACCGAGGTTTACCGTAAAAAGTCCGACGCGTTTAAAGTTTTCCGTAGACGTGGAACACCTGAGCACTTCGAAGTATACACGGCTCTCGAACGCGAACTTAAGAGCCTCATCATGGCCAAGAAACGCGGTTACTGGCGAACATTCGTGAACGGGCTGTCGCGCGAAACGTCGATGAGTACTCTTTGGAACACGGCGCGAAGGTTGCGTAACCGAACTACGAACAACGAGAGCGAAGAGTACTCGGACCAATGGATCCTCAAATTCGCGCGAAAAGTTTGTCCAGATTCTGTGCCGGCACGGATGATTCCTCGCGAAAACACGAATTCGATAGATGAGATTAGCCAACCCTTTTCAATGGTAGAGTTCTCTCTCGCACTCCTTTCGTGTGGCAATACGGCTCCAGGGGCTGATAGGATCAAGTTCAACTTGCTCAAGAACCTCCCAGACGTCGCGAAGAGGCGCATGTTGCACTTGTTTAATCAGTTTCTGGAACTCAACATTGTACCGGATGATTGGAGACGGGTGAGAGTTATTGCCATTCAAAAACCTGGTAAGCCCGCGTCCGACCACAACTCCTATCGACCCATCGCGATGTTATCTTGTATTCGAAAGTTGTTGGAGAAAATGATCCTTTTCCGTCTGGACAAATGGGTTGAGACGAACAACCTGCTTTCAGATACTCAATATGGTTTCCGTAGGGGTAAGGGAACGAACGACTGTCTCGCGTTGCTTTCCACGGATATTCAGTTAGCTTTTGCTAAAAAAGAGCAAATGGCTTCTGTATTCTTGGACATAAAGGGGGCTTTTGATTCAGTATCTGTTGAAGTTCTTTCAGATAAACTCCACGCTTGTGGCTTTTCACCATTAATGAATAATTTTTTGTACAATTTGCTGTCAGAGAAACATATGAGCTTCTCTCATGGAACCTCTACAGCTTCACGATTTAGCTACATGGGTCTCCCCCAGGGATCATGTTTAAGCCCCCTTTTGTATAATTTTTATGTCAAAGACATTGACGGTTGTCTAGGTGACAACTGTACGTTGAGACAACTTGCAGATGACGGCGTAGTGTCTGTCACGGGACCCAATGGGGTCGATCTGCAAGGACCCTTACAGGATACCTTGGATAATTTGTCTACTTGGGCTCTAGAGCTAGGTATCGAATTCTCTACGGAGAAAACTGAGTTGGTAGTTTTTTCTAGGAAGCATAACCCAGCACAACCGAAGCTTCAAATTTGGGGTAAGCCGATAGCTCATTCTATGTCATTTAAATATCTTGGGGTCTGGTTCGATTCTAAGTGCACCTGGAGATCCCATATTGAGTATGTGAAGCGAAAGTGCCAGCCAAGGATCAATTTTCTCCGCACAATTACCGGGACCTGGTGGGGAGCTCATCCACAAGATCTTCTAACGTTGTACCGGACAACGATTTTGTCGATTATGGAATACGGTAGTTTTTGTTTTCATTCAGCGGCTCGGTCGCACATCATCAAACTGGAACGTATTCAGTATCGGTGTCTTCGTATCGCGTTAGGTTGCATGCACTCGACTCACACCATGAGTCTTGAAGTGCTGGCTGGCATGTTGCCACTTTCGGATCGGTTTACAGAATTATCTCTCCGGCTCCTCACCAGGTGTGAAGTTATGAACCCCCAGGTGATCGAAAATTTTGAGAAGCTCCTTGAGTTGAACCCTCAAACCCGCTTCATGACCTTGTACCATTTGTACATAACACAGGATGTCAGCCCTTCGCCGAACATTTCCAATCGTGTTTGCTTCTCCGATTTCGACAATTCGGTTCATTTTGATTTATCCATGAAGCAGGAGCTTCATGGAATCCCAGAGCATCATCGTCCTATGATTGCTCCGGTGATATTTGCTGCAAAGTTTGGCCAAGTTGATTCCACTAAATCGTTCTTCACTGACGGATCTTTGATAGAGGAGTCAGCAGGCTTTGGTATATTTAATGAAATTTATAGCGCCACCCGTAAACTTCAATTCCCTTGTTCCGTGTATGTTGCTGAATTAGCGGCAATACATTTTACGCTAGAAATTGTTGCCTCATTACCACCGGATCAGTACTTCATTTTCACGGATAGTCTCAGTTCTATAGAGGCTATTCGCTCCTTGAGGCCGGTAAAGCACTCCTCGTATTTTCTCATGAAAATACAGGAGCTTCTAAGTGCTTTATCTTCGCGTTATTTTATCATCCCCTTTGTATGGGTCCCTTCTCATTGTTCAATTCCGGGCAATGAGAAAGCGGACTCGCTTGCAAAGGTGGGCGCTATGGAAGGCGATATTTATGATCGACAAATCGCCTTCAACGAATTTTTTCCTATTTTTCGTCAACAGTCACTCGTCAGCTGGCAGTATAAATGGGGTAAAGGAGATTTGGGGCGATGGCAACATTCTATCATCCCAAAGGTGTCGAAGAAATCTTGGTTTAGCGGGATGGATGTGGGTCGAGACTTCATTCGTGTTATGTCTCGCCTCATGTCCAATCATTATTCTTTGAACGCTCATTTATACCGGGTTGGGCTGAGCGACAGCAATCTCTGTGAGTGTGGACAAGGCTATCAGGACGCAGATCACGTTATTTGGTCTTGTGCTGAGCATCGTGGTTTCAGATCGAGGCTTTATGATTCCCTTCGGGCTCAAGGTAGACAACCCAATGTGCCAATTCGAGATATTTTGGCTGTACGTGATTTGGAGTACATGAAACTCATTTATGTGTTTTTGACTAACATTAGCATTAGATTGTAGTTAGTTTAACATGTATGTTTAGTATAAGTTTTTTTTTCTGTGTTCGTGTGTTTTTTTTCAAAAATGTTCGATTAAAAAGAAAACCAAAAGTTGTGTAGTTATAAGTGTTTCAATAATTTAGAATTTAAATTTAATGTATTATGTAAACCATACTTTAAATTCCCACCCTCTTTCCCATCCGTAATTTGTAATTCCTATTAACCTCGAGACGGCCGCGAGTAATCGGCTCTATCCTCCTAACTGTAGTTTTAAGATAAATGATGGATAAAAGTATGAAAATTTGGCTCTGTAAAGTTGATTCGATTGAGCCTGTACAAATAAATGATTTAAAAAAAAAAAAAAAGTTTTGTTTATGCTTCTGTTAGAGAACATTAAAGAGAAATGACGCATAAAACTAAAATAAAATTTCATTAATAAAAACAATATTTTTCATTTTGAGTTTTAACCGTGCTTATATTTTCTGGGACACCCTACAATTCAGGTATTGTTACACAAAGTGAGGCTTAGTACGATTTTTTATTTTTGTTTGTTTCAATAACAATGTGTATTCAGTACAACAAACTCGATAAACCGTTATAATCTTTTATAAAAGTTTGTTTTCCCGCCTTCTTTTGCTTCCAGCCATCTTAAAATGTAATGTGGGCAATCGTTGGCCCAACTTTATTTGAAATTTTGAACCTAGGACACTGTTACACCATGCCAACGCGCTGCGTCAAACAACCATGTCAAACCCCTTTCGATGACAATAATGCATCAGAAACGAAATAATAGTTTCTCAATTACAATTATGTTTGATTTGAATCGTCAACAGATTGAAAAGAATGCAACTCTCTTTGCTCTCCCTCGGTCGCTGAACACCCGTTGGTCACGTTGGAGAACAAATAGAAACAACAACAAGAGGCCGGCAAATTTAGGCACGAGCCAGCCTTGCCCTAAATGGATGATTACGTAATTGCAAACGTCTGTTGGCAATCAATAAAATGTATGTAAAGGGAATAAAAAGCGTAAGCACACCTCGGTAGATTGGTATGCTGCGAAAGAATAAAATCGGCTGCTGAAGCCGAGGGAGAGGGTCGATTCGCAATCGAGAGGGCGAGTCAGTTTTCAAGAGCATGAAAGTCACGTGTTCGCTGCGAAATGTTGGTTGCTACTTGAGGGTTGGTTTTCAAGGATTAATTCTTGGTTTCATTTTACCCGCCAGCCTTGACGTCTGCGATAACCGATCCTCATTAGCGATGTGATTCAATTTGATACATTGTTCAAAATCAGATCAAATTGATAAGAGTGCCCCTCTGTCTGTGCCTGTGAAAGGTGTGTGCTGAGAGGAATTTCCTAATGATGATTAACTCAGGCTTAAGTGATGCATATTGAGGTCTCGTCACCAGACCAGAATCTTCCCGCGGCACTTAACGATATACCGCGTGATTATGCTCTCGAACCAGATACACGCAAGACAAAGGCGCTCGCACTGCAACTTCTGGAGGAAAGAATCTCCTAAATGGTATAATGCGATCAAAAACAATAAAAGTTAATAAATGTTTATTGCCCGTCCTTAAAGGCGCGCAGAGAAATGTTCATCTTGGAGCACTATGGGTTCGTTCTTGGCCGATTTAAACACACGGCTCGAGATTTGCTCCGTCGCGCGTTGTGTCAACAAGGCAAAGCACGGTGGGTTCGTTGTCTTCTAAGGGTGGCACAAAAATTGCCTACGCCTAAATCATTCGGTTTAGATGATCAGTGTTTTGGAGGAATTTTCTAAATTGTTTTGGCAAATCTTTTGCATTCCCGAAAAAAATTGGAAATATCTTATTTAGAACACGTCAAAACCAACGGAGAAGTGTTCAATCGGTAATTCTTCAGCGGCAAACCCTGCAGCAGCTTTTAGCCTATTACTCAACATAAATCAGTTTTGAATAAGCGCTTGTGCAAAAAATTTGGAGAAGTTGTTTTTCTTCTAGAAAGCTGAATAACTTCTCCAAATTTGTTTGAACAAGGGATTATTCGACACTGATGTTTGTAGGGTAGAAGTTCACATTATTGCCTGTTCTTTACGTGTTGACGGTAAGCTAAGGCTAGAGTCATTTCATATATAGAGACATTTTTTATTTATAGGCTAGATCATTTAGAAATGGGGCTCTTTATTTAAGAAATAGTGGCTCTCTATGTGGTTGGATATGCAAGTTTTCACAGCGTATTGTTGTTTGTTAACAGTTCTGTTCAGTCTACTTAAAATTTAACGTGGTTCCAAAGTAATCATCATGCAGGAGGAGAAACGACAAATAATTGGGCACAGTCACCTTGGAAGCTGCAAAACTGCTGGATTATTCTAGAATTACTGTGGCGCTAGTGATTGGAAAATACTAAAGGCTGTCCACGTTCAATTTTGGACACCAAAATGAATTTACACATAGTTCAACAAAACTGATAGTTTGTTCCAAAATAATAGAGTTATATTTACATTAGAAACAGTAGAATCATATGTTAGTCCGTCTTTCTGTAGAATTCCGAAATTTCTGCGGTACACCCACCATCAGGTTCCGTACTATATCTTAAGATGTGCCCGCCGTGACGGCTCTTAATCATCTCTTGAAATCATCGACACCAT
Source organism: Aedes japonicus (assembly GCA_034211315.2). Lineage (NCBI taxonomy): Eukaryota > Metazoa > Arthropoda > Insecta > Diptera > Culicidae > Aedes > Aedes japonicus. The sequence goes on along the minus strand of JASCZW010000070.1, from coordinate 271,464 downwards.
TTGCTTTCTTCTTAGGCTTAAAGAGTCCGCTTCACTAGAGCCCGGTACTTCTCTATTGGGCGAAGTTTTGGACAGTTTAGTGAACTGGCTGTTTTTGTCACGTGTTTGACCTCTTGTACCTTATACCATTCCAGGACGGATTCCGCTTAGTGAAAAGAGGCCAAATTAGGCAAAACAGAACTGGAGAGTTGTGGCTTCTGATACACGGTAGCAACCGATATTGCAGACATTCTTTCTCGTACAAATCCTTATCGATAATGCCGGTAGAGACGAAACTTTTAGATTTTCGACCACAACTACGTATGAGCTGCCAAATCAAATACTTCTTCGGGAATTTGAATACCCTCTTTGTCCGGAAACGCTCGGCAACGGTGTTTCTTTGCATTGCATTGTGGAAAACTAGACCCGGAAACTGTTTAAATTCTTCGAGTACGTATGTTCCGTCGTCCTTTATGATACACGAAAATGATTGCACAAAAAGGGCGTAAAACTCCTTAGAACGACTTTTTGCAGTGACATTTTGCTTAACATCATGGTTGGGCCCAGTTTTCACTTTATACACCTTCAGTCCTTGCCTCTTCTACACTTTTTGTACGTATGATTTTGACTTCCCAACTTTTCGAACCACATTTTTTGTGCGATTGGGATTTTTATTTCAATCATGTGGTAGCCTTCTTGTCCATTTGCTGGGAGCATACTTTTCGATTTGTTCCATTTCCAACCTTCCGGTTTAGGGCGTCTGTCCTGTCAATTATTTAAAATAAAACTTATATAATCATTATATAATCCTGATTATGTAACTAAATCAAGAAAAAACACTTTAATAAAGCACATCCGTGGCTTTGAAATTGAAAAATAAAACATTTCTTTATGCAATATTTATCATCAATATCCTGTGTGCAACCCACTGTGCACTGAACGAAGAGTCGCAGGGACGGATTTGCCGCGTCTTCAAATACGTGTGAAGCGAAACAATACGGTTTCGAAGAATTTAAATTTGGTTGCCGTTGGAAACGCTGGAGACGCCCCTTAATTAAATTGTTTCGTGTCGAATCTGCCAACCGAGGTCAAACAATTTGTATCACAATTGGTCAAGGGAAATTATTGCACATAAATTTTCGCGAAATGTGAATAAACTGAATGTACTTCGTCTTATGGCGCAAGGGTAGGGTGTCAAATAAAAATTTTGAAAATAGTGAGACGTCACGAAGAATTTAAACACCTTGATCGCTAATAATTCCCTGATTTCTTAGTTAATTTTCAAGATGTTCACATCAATTATCTGGATGTAGAAGGAGATGTTCGCTCATCACCATGAGGCACCAAGAGTGAACATTAATGTTTTTGGCTAGAATGAAAGATGTGAAGAGAAAGTGTTGAAAGTTCCGTCAGAGTGCGGCAGGTAGGAAATCTAACAGATGTTTTTGAAGAAAAAAACATCTGTTAGACTTCCTGCACCTGCACCTTGGACTTAACGCTACCCATCAAATCCTGTGCAACACTTGCGCCATCGTTCTCAAACATTTTCATCAATTATTTATTCAAATTCTTGGCGTTTTTAAGACCTTCCTTGTTTTCCGGAGCTTCCCCTTCAAAATCTCCAAAAAATTCTATTGAGTGAAGTTCTGGCGAGTTTGGTGGACTTACTTCCTTCGGCACAAAAACAACAAGGTTGGCTACGTACCACGCCATCACTGGTTTCGTGTAATGGCACGACGCCAAATCCGGCCAAAACAGAGAGTCACCTTCCTGAGACCGGAGGAAGGGCAGAAGGCGCTTCTCGAGTCATTCTTCATTATTCTTTATTTGGCTTTAATGGTGCCGGTCGTTATATACGGTTTGCTGAATTTGCCGCACCTACAGATTGCTTGCCAAACCAAGTACTTCTTGGCAAATTTGTCGACCTTCTTCTTTCAAAGCTTCTCCAGAATATCCAGGTGGAACTTACCGACGGAAAACTTAATCCCGGAGTCTGGAATCAAATGGTTTGGATTGCGCTTGAAGTAAACTCCACCTTCCCTGCGTTCACCACCCCGCGTCCCCGTGTTCGTCATCGTTTTTCTTCGGCTACCAGCTCCCCACTGGGTCGTCTGGGACTCCGACGATTTTACTACACTAGACACGGTCTAAATGTCGATTTCCAACTGTTTCGTGATCCACTTGTGGGGCTGGCCTAGACTTTCCACGACCACGCCCTTATTTTTGTTTTGTCGAGGCACATCACAAACAACCAAAAGTTTTAATTTTACTTGGGAACAGAACTCAATTTCACATTTAGTTGAAATTTTGTTCCATGAAACGTTTTGCTGAATAACAAGACATTTCACGTACAGGCAGAACTCAATTTACTTGAAAGTGTCAATAATATTGCAACTTGAAAGTTCAAGAAAAGTTTCTTATTGCCATTAAACTCCAGATTAGTATGATTCCAGTCGAGTTTTAGTACACGGCACTGAAGAAGTCTGCATATTGTAGACGAAATATGCGTATTTGTCAAGATAATCAATAAAAGTAGTTGGAATTAAATAGAAATTACTTATCTTTCTTCTCATTTTCTAGTTAACCTTCAAGTTCATATGTTGATAGTTGAGAACATGCTTTGAATTTCAAATAATCTCTCACACAAACTTTCACATTTTTTAAACACTACATTTGAAAAAAAAAAACTTTTTTGAGCGTATTCAAAAATCACACAAAGTTTCACACAAAGTTTCACACAAAGATCAATCAAAGTACTAACCGTACTTTTATTCAGCGCCGAAGTTCACAATACATCTATGTTGAACTTTTCCTTTTCCTACTTTTTAGAGTACACTTGATGTTCGGAGTAACACCTTGAATATATTTCAAAACATTGTAAAAAAATGTTTTTTTCAAACATAATAAAAGAGAACGGCTTGTTTTATTACCATCGTAATTTTTTTTTACCTAAATGAGATGCGGAAAATGAAGCTGTCACACAACAAGGTAAATTTAATAAATTTGTTGTTTAGATTGAGTTCCAGATTATCTGATCAGAGTCTTTTAGGTTCAGGTAAGCTTATAGGGAACATTAAAGTACTAATGCATGGAATCAGCCGTTCAATTAAAATCATACTACAACCCACCTCATGCATATGTGTTTATGAAAAATTTAATTGACTTGAAAAAATCAATTTCACTTTTTTTAAACACTATTTTTTTTAAACTTTTTTTAACGTATTAGTAGAACGATTGTGATTGGGAAACTAGGAGTATTTAAAATTAACACTTCATTTTATCAATTTCAAAAAAAAAAACCTTGAAACACTTTTTCAAAATTTTCGCTAGTAAACGCGAGCGAATTCCTTTTAATTCTACGATGAGCTTATCTGTTGACAGATAGGCCTATTTCGTCTGCTACTTACAGACTTCTTCATTGTCGAGTGCTCGACTTGAAGGAAACATCACAGTAGGTCTAGTATTTATAGTAGGTTTTTTGGTACCGCGGTATACGAGGTAGGGGTGGGTAGAGAAGTTCTTGAGTGTGTTTATGTGTTTGTTTGTATACCTGAAATGTTGTTTGATACCTACAAGGTTATTCATTATTACTTCGTTTGAAGTTAGTCAAATTGATGTTGTGTTGTGTAGTGAGTTGTTTTTGTGTTAAGGTATAAATTTAAACAGCCACGAATATCCGTTTCCTTGATCCTTGTTAAGCTATTTTTTGGAGTTTTGTTTGTGGATTGCCTTGCTTTCCGCTACATTTAGTTTCCAGGGGTTTGTGATATGTCTTAAGATTTGTATGTTATTTAAGTTTAAAAAATGTTCTTCGTTGAATATATGTTCAGCTACTTTTGATTTAAAATGGTGTATCCCTTTGTCAGTGTCTTTGTTTGCTTTAATGACTTCTGCAATATGCTCTTTGAATCGAATATTGAGATTCCCGAGCAAAGGATTATACCAAATTGATAACAAGTTCTATTACCAGGTTATCATTTTTTGATCACTGAATATGTTATCATTCAGGCTGAGTAAACAGCCAAAATAACAAAAAAATATTCGTTGAATATCATAATAATAACTTATTTTGTTATCACTGCGAACAACTTGATAACAAATCCTATTATTGTTAGCAAATTTATTGAAATAGTATCAAATTCTGTTATCAATTTGAAATCAAATTCTCATGCTGATAACTGAAAAAAATATTTTGATTAAAAGCAAAATTTCTTGTTCAAATATGCTGGAAATATTTATAGTTTCACAATTCAACTAATAACATTCATAATAAATAGTGTGTTCAAAATGATAACATATGATAACAAAATTTGCCAATAGTGATAACTAAATTTGTTATGTGATAACAACGGAAAAACAAAACGATAACTGGGATAACAGAACTTGTTACTTATATGATATCAGCTTGTTATTTTCCATTGCTAGGGTTACGTTTAGTTTGTCCAATGTAAATTTTGCCGCAATGGTCACAAGTTATTTTGTAGACCCCGGATTGGTTTAGACTGTTAATGGGGTCTTTAGCCGACCCTAAGAGGGTTTTAAGTTGATTATTTTTACTAGTATAAACTATTTCAAAACCGAAGTTGCGTAGGATTGGTTGTAATTGTGTAGTGTGGTTATCGTATGTCATTGCTAGTCTTTTGTGGTGAGTGATTGTTTGTATTGTTTTGTGTTTTTTTTGTTGATTACGTTTTGTATTAGTTTTCGGGAGTAACCATTCAAGTGTGCTGTGTCAAAAATGTAGTCAAGTTCTTTAGTTATGCCGTTTGGTCTTAGGGGTAATGTTTGTATTCTGTGTATCATGTGGTTAAATGATGCTATTTTGTGTTGGTATGATTGGTTAGACGTATGTGGTATTGTGCGTTGTGTGTTTGTTGGTTTTCTGTAAATTTCAAATGTGAGTTTAGATTGTTCTTTCACTACGAATTGAACTCAATCATTATTTTACCACACAGCACTTTAAAAATAAATCTGCGGTAGGATTAGAGCAAAGCAAAAATGTCATGCATATATTTCACCATTTTAACGGGTTTTCAATACAAAATGAGAATGATTTCAATACCTTTCCGTAATTAAAGTAAAGAGAGTAATTTTTTTACTCTCCAAGAGAATTGCCCTCTGGACTCCCTAAAAATGGGTGGCATGTTTCTTTTCGCTCGGATGCTGTCAGTTCAATCGAAGATGGCGTCAAAACAGCTGGCACTCCGCGAGTGTGTTGTACGGTTTTACGAAACGCATGGTCATCATGGAAAAGATTTACGGTAGACCACTTACGAGACGAAAATGTACCCGTGAGTACAGTTTACCGGGAGCCTGGCATCCCTGAGCGTGGAACGGAAGGCCCGTAGCGGCCGTCAGGCGAAGATAATGCCGAAGAAGAAGAAGGGAGCGTTGAAAAAGCTGTTCGACAACACGAACGGAACGAGTGCGTGACGCCGGCCGAAAACAGCACTGCTCTCATACCATGATTCACCGAACCCTCAAGATAAAGGACATCATCTGTCGTAAAAATATACCGTACTTGCCGAAAGAAAGGAACCCGACCAACTTGCTCCAGTGCCGTCCTATTGAGGATTTTTCCGGCTCCCGCAGTGCCCTAGTGTACACAAATAATTCGCGGGCCGAGGATATGAAGCAGTTGACCACGAGGATCCGGAATTGTATCCGGAAGATGGACGTCAGTGCCGTCCAGTGCTCTTGTGGGAGCATCGCGACTAAGTTGCGTCGTAAAGTTAAGCCTAACGCTTCTCATAAGAAAAAGTTACTTAAACTTTCGAAACATGACTTGAGAATATACACTGGTTTGATAACTGGACATTGTCCGAGTAAATATCACCTGAAAATCATCGGTAAACTTCATGAAGATAAGTGCCGCTTTTGTGGATTAGAGAGTGAAAGCTCTAAGCATTTAATGTGCGACTGTGTTGCACTATTCAATAAACGATGCAGATTTTTTGACAAGGGGCTCATTGAACCCTGTGAGGTCTGGAACGCTGCTCCTAATCAAGTGGTACACTTCATAAGAAATGTAGTACCTGCTTGGGAAAATTGCCTACTGCCGTAGTGGTAGTTACTCCAAATAGTAACTTACCATTGCGATAATATGGCATAAATAAAAAGGAGGACACGCCACAATAAATCAAATCAATGGTCGCAGTGGCAATACGTCCTCAACAAGGGAAAAAAAAAAGTTGCGTCGTACGGCTGACGAGGGTCCCTTCTCCAATTTTCACGATTTTTAGAAGAATAAACATTATGGTTTTAATAAAAAATACTGAATTCGTTAAGAACTATTTTTTTTACTATATGACTGAAAAAAAAATCTCATTTTTTATTGAACACCCGTTATAAGAAATTTTGATTGCTTGGGTTCTTGCTTCGAAGCCATCTCAATAACCACTTAACAGATTGTGACGAAATAATTTGCACAAATTACACTTTATACTATTTGTACCCAAAATTTCATCAATTTTACCCATGCAATAAAAAGTTATACATAAAAGAAAATGGAGCATATTTTTCGAGTACAGTCTTTATAACACCTAAACCCTCAACAATCTATAATGTGAAAAGGAAAATGATCTCCAGTTTTTTGATCATATCAACACTACCATCAAAGGTAACAGCCCTTTTGTCATATTAAAATTCAAAAAATGGTCATCAAATGATTTCTATGAGATTGAATAATAGAATTTTTCAACGTCCCATTTGAATAGCTCCGGCCTTTCAATGTTTCCTTACAAAACTCGGTTAAGGTTTGCTTAATTTAACATATTGAATATATGAACGTTTCAAACGGTTTAACGTAGTCTACATCGATCGATCGTATTCTATACCGTCCCCAATACTTTTTAACTAAATAAAAATAAATAAAAAATAAATATAAACCAACAAATGTAAGAATTATAAGCTTGAAGTTAACGCTTGTTTTCAAATGTAACGGTAATTTTTGAATTGTGTTTTTTTCTCTGATTAAAACCAAATTAATTAAGTACAAGTTACGCTTATCGAGATTATTGTTTTGATCATTGGAAACAAAATATTGTGGGATACACACTTCACCAAAATAAGAAAGATCAAAATTGATAATACTCGCATAGGTGTTTGAGAAGAATTGCTTTCCTTATTGAACCGCAGCAATCTGCATCGCTGAGATCCATCGACGGTAGACACGAAATAATGAGAACAACTTCAGTTTTCAAATGCAGCCTCATTTGGACGCGCAAGAGCTTTTGATCTCCAGCACATTCCTGATCACTTCCCGTTCCTTCGCAATGAATATCCTCTAATGACAGAGGGCTCATATCAACCAAGCCATCCCTCTCCACCTTGACCAGCGGCCACGGGTCATTGTCATCAATCAACTAGAGTGACCAGATCCGTAATAAGTTCCAGCTCGCTCTTCCCCTCACCGGTGCTAGTTATCTTGTAAATGGGACTGCTTTCAGCCAAACCGGAAAAGGGACGACAGCCACACGGAATAACTTGACGAATGGGACCAAAAGGCGGACACCGTGCCGCAAAGTGGGCTGGGGCCCGGAAAGCGAAAGGGAAAAATATGAAGAATGACGTTGATGATGACCAAAAAAAGCTGACCGCCGCGCCGCAAAAGTCGAGCTCTCGCCGCCGTCGTCGTCGTCGTCGTCACCACCGTTGTCGATTGTTGCGTACGCACAAAGTGGTTTGTGTTTCATTAATGATAGCCGGGGCTGCAAGGCGTCCAGAAGGTTTATCGGCCGTACCAGAAACCACCGAAGAAAACACGAATATCATTCTAATTTTTATGAATGACCCACAGAGTCTCGTTGGCAGACCAATCCGATGATGGTCTCAATCAAGGAGTTTTTTTTTCTCTTCTCAATCTTCTTGAGAAACCGGCAACGTGCTGCCGATGGGCAATAGAGAAAGATTCGGCGCAAGATATGAAAAACAAAAGAAGTAATGAATTTGAAGAGGAAATGGAACCCGAAAAAGTGGTCACAAAGGTGTAATTTTTATGTCATATTTTAGATGTTCTTAGATCGAGTTCGGACAAAGTATGTCTCCGCCTGTCGAGGTTTGGGGACTTTGTTTTCTTGTTTACTTTTGACATGTATGATTGATGAAATGCGGAAATGTTCAAAGATGGTAAGGTCGATTATTGTTGGTTCGCTTGGGCTTTTAATTTCCAATGACTTTCTAAATCAGTTTTGCATAGAATCGCGAAGTAGCCGAGGTGAGTGTTAAATGCGTAAGCATATGTTTTGTCAAGAAAATATCTATTATCGGTGCTTTGATCTCGCTCGCTTTATATTCGAGCAGGAACGAATAACTTGATAGCTAGCTTTAGAATTTGAGAGCGCTGCATAAGGGTAAAATATCAATTTTAGGTACACACTACCAAAATGTCATGTAAATTTCTGTCCAAAATCACATAAAAATGAGTTGAAAGGGATGAGAAAACAAATTCAATCAAACACATCTTTCGTCGAATTGTGTATGTATCAGTTTCAGGAGACATAATTTTACACGAAATCTTTCTTTACGTTCCCCGACATTTTACGAATACGAATTACGTCTCGTGTAAAATTAATAATTTCTTAGTTTTTAAGACAATACCAAAATAGTACCTCTCTGATATTCCCATTTAACAAGTTTTCTTATTCGAGAGATATTTTGCTTGCAATTCTTGGGTATTTTGATTAGGTATTTTAGTTCTTATGAATTTCAAGATCAAAATTAGGTATTCATGTGTTATTTTATCCTGCTCGGGTAGCAAGAGGCAAAGCTGTTTTTTCTCTGGGCTGATTTTTTAGTTTTCTTTTGGAACTCTGATTAGTTCGTATTGCTTCACTATTGGAGACTCTCAGTAAATTGTTTTTTCTTCTTTTCTTCATCTTATTAAGCATTTCAAGCTAACCGTTTTCACAGTTTTCTTATTTCTTGCACTCAACTTAGTGTTCTAAAAACACTTCCACAGTTATTAATAGAGAGCTATCGATGCCAGGTAGCAGTTTTGCATTAGTATGATTGTGTGGCAAGTACAATCATACCCAAAGCCCAGAGAGTCGTGACATTTTGCTCAACGAAAAATTCCTAGCCCGTCCGGAAATCGAAACCAGCCGCCTCAAGCATAGTTACCGGCGTTTACACACTCTAGGTCTATTCTACTCAGTGACTGAGTAGAATTGTATTCCATTCTCGTTTTCTCTCGCAAAAATATTACTCACTTTCCGTGAAAAAGCCGATCAAATAAATGTTCGAGTAGATTCACTTTTTACGAAAATTGAGTAACATTTTCGTATGAGAAAAACAGAACGGAATACAATTCTACTCAGTCAATGAGGAGAATGGAGCTGGAGTTCATGTAGCCTGTACGAGAACACCTAAATATCCTTAAGAAGTATCGATAATCGCTCATATGTGCACATACTCAAATTGTGCGTTAAGACAGATGACCTAAAATTCCCTAGTAGCACAAGTGTTCCAAACCAGTTGAGGTAACACAATCAAGTTGCTGCAACAATTTTTGACCGTTGTGTGCTGCTTGGGTTGGGTTATGGTTTTGAAAGATGATAAACGTTAAAGATGACCGATTTCTTATTCTTATTTTTTACTGAAATTTGGGTAGTTTTTGTTGTTTTGTTTTTAGAATGCTTCAATAAAGACAAGCAATTTTACATCTTATCCATCCGGATAAGTATTCTTAATTCTTTAATTAAGGAGGAACAACTGTTAAAAAGTATAACAGCAAATTTTTTTCTGTATTAAAAGAAATATTATGCAATAAGCACGATGTTTGAGGATACCAGGGATGCCAGATATTTTTTTCAAATGTCTTCAATAAAAATTTGAAATGTCTGAGAATGTCTAAAAAAAGTATTTAAAAGTTTATTATTTGCAAAATTATACTTCTTTCAACGGAAAAATGCAATAAGAGAGTTCTGTCATTTGTGATCTGTATGTGTGATTTTGTAAGCATTTCGGCATCTTTTTCTTGGATTGTATGCAATCTTACACTATTGTTTCATATTTTTAAAGTGACACTTACTTTAGCTTGAAGCATTCGCATAGATGAAATAAAATTTTTGTTTCCCTTCTAACGTTCTTTCCAGTTTTATATTTTAGATCAAAATTTAGCTTACATTTGATAAATTCAACAAACTTTTTTTTTCTTTATTAAAAAATAACGATTGAATAAAAATAAATTACAGAGTAAATTCTTCTTACATAAATTAAAAAGTTGAATTCTAAATTTTTATTTTTATTTCTTTAATGAAAACAAAAACACTACAATGAAACTTGTTGTTATGAAATAAAATGTTTGGGTAAGAAGGATGTTTTTTGTAGTTGAAGACGAGGGGCGGTCAACTTGCGTCTCTTCGATTTATCTATCGTTATTGAAAAGGGAAGCTACCCAATATGGCATAAGGTTGTTTTTCAAAATGTCGTTTGGCATAAGGTCTTTTAGCATAAAGTCATTCGGCATGTTTGATAATCAATGGTCATTTGGCATAAAGACCGTATGCCATTATAACAATTTGGCATAAAACAAAGAAAAAATTGGAAAAATTTCTATCATTTGGAATAAAAACCATTTTGTATAAATATCGGACAATAAAAGCTGCTTTAGGTTCAATTGGCAGTTGACATAACTTGGACATTCAAAATTCATGTGGCATAAAAGTCTGTTGACATAATGGCCATTTGGCATTGATAAACGAACAGTTTGCGAAAGATTATTTGGAGTGAAAATCTGTAAATTAACGTTTCATCCGAAACTCTTGGCACAATTACCGTTTGGCATAAATACTAGAAAATAATCAATTTCAAACCAATTGACCGAGTCTAATCTGCATTATAATCCAAGGGAATATAAGTATGAATAAAAGCCTAAGCCAATGACATTATGCCAAATGATCATTATGTCAAATGACCGCTTGGATTCTGTTTTATTGAGTGTTATGCTAAATGGTCATTATACCAAACAGCGTTATCCCAATTGACCACTAGGCTCGAAATGACCTTATGCCATATGGGCTTTCCACTTAGGGAACGTCCATTAATTACGTTACGCAAAAAATGACTTTTTACAACCCCCCCCCCTTGTCACGTTTTTTGTATGGACCTTTAAATTTTTTTGTATGGATCGTCACGTTTTACCAACCCCCCCTCCCCCCTACTGCGTGACATAATTAATGGACCTTCCCTTATAAAGGTTCATTATATATATTTGTTTAAATATTTTTGTTATATCGTGTATATGTATTCGTGTACGTGTATTCAATGGAGTATTGAGTGTTATGTTGCGTATTATGTATTTTACGCAGTATTTCAGTTTACCCACATTGGATTTATGTAACTGTACCTAATTAGTGAGTTTAATCGTGTTTTAATGCGGAGGTATACCTTTTTTAAAGTTTCTATTTATGGTTTTGTTGATAGATAGAGTTGATTGCTTCTTGGTTTCTCAAATTTGATTTGTATTGTAGTGAAACTTGATTTTTGTTGTGACATTATGGCAATGGACCAACATTATCAACGCTTTGACAGTTATTTTCATTGTGACAATAGCAGTGAAGATTATTGTATTTTTTCTGGTAGATGGATGAATAAAAAAAATGCATTTCTAAACCACATCTCTTACGCATGGTTTTGAACACTACCATTAGTAGGGACTCCATATTACCCTCGAAAAGGGCCTATACGTTGCTTATCTCCGGATCTATTGTGTCTTCAATTTGCCCAACACTTTCGTTTTCTCAAAGACTACTACTTTAAAAATAAACTATGCTATTTAAAAATATTTAAACAAAGCTTCTTACCGTATCTACTATACTGTTCACATCCCCGTACGTTTTAAATTTCGTACCGAATTTCAGAGGAAACCTTGATTTGAAATTTAAGAAACATTTCAAATGTCTGTAAAAGTCTGCAACATAAAGAAAATATCTGCTTATTGTCTGCATCGTTAGAAAAGTCTGCAACTTAAAGGAAAAGTCTGCAAATTCACGGACATGTCTGTAAATATGGCATCTTGGATGATACTAAAACCCATTGAAGCACGGAAATTAAGTCCGACAGTGATGGGCTCTCCTCGCTGTGAGATTTGATCAAGCTTTAATAGCCACTGATTATCCTAATCATGCCATTGTATGAAGGGTCAAAAAGGGGTTGGGTGGATCGAAAGGCAACATCACTTATACGTTTCCGCAGGAATAAAGAATCTGCTTCCAACAACAAGATTGAACAATTGGTCATAAGAACGAGCTCTCTAGCATGAGAATGCCCCAATGAAGTTCCCACTCTCCTAATCCAGAGTGTTTCAATCGGGTGTCCTGCTCCGATTCCCATGAAAGTTTTATTTAATAGAGCATTTCCAACTAGAATAGCAAACCGGTTGGACCCTGTTCTCTCCTATCTGAATGAAATTTTGTCCATATGTTGGTTTTTACCAAAAATTACGTTTTCCATAGAAAAGACCAAAATTATCCTGGACTAAATAAAAAACAAAATTTGGTAACGACTCATCTGATCAAAATGTCGTCTGAAAAAGAAGTTGTAGGTCATTAAGTTTTCTTCACGAAAAAAAACACACTGAAACTAAACAATTGGAAACTAATGCTTAAAAAACATAAAACGTTTATTGGTTATTTGAAACTGGAAAGTAAGAATGATATTTTTGAGTTCCAGGAATTGGTTTTGTTTTGTTTTGTTAAAAATCGGATCGAATTCCTTTTGCGCCTCTTTGTATTCATCCGTGGTAACATAGCAAAATGTCATTTTTGTTTCATGATCAACTTTTCGATAAGTTGTCCAGTGATAAAGTTGTCTACCATGTCGATGAAGCTAGAGACGTAACGGATGGGATGGTATTGACTATGGATTCATTTTCCATATCTACAGGTCTCGTTAATTGCACACCACTGGTAGAAGGCACTTCCTTATCATTCGAAGGTGGTGGTTTTTGTTGGGGACGATAAACTACGGGACGACACTTATTGCAGATCCGCATCGAATTATCCAATGGTATCTTTCAACCTATAGATCTTAATTGATCAATAATACCATCTGTCAAGTTTCTATTCTTTAAACCACACTTCACACACTTGAAAGTATTATCCATGTTTGAAAATAAATTTGCTTGTTTAACTTGAAAAGCTATGAAAAATAAACTAAATTGATGAGGTGAAGAACTCCCAATATATAGCACTTTGTTGACTTTGTACCTGTCTCCATTTCAAATGTATGACAGACTCCATTTGTATTGAAATGTTCCTATAAGAAATTTGTCCCAGGCACGGGGATAAATAAAAATTTACCTGTCTACTATCTTCTCAACGAGAGGCCTAAAAAATTCCGGTATTTTTAATATTTGCTAAAAAAAAGATTTTTTGTGTTTGATTATTTACTTCAGATATCATCAGTTTGTATCGCTCTAAACAAAAACGGGTAAGGCTGACAGCCTCCATGTTTGAGAATGATTTGTTTTTTATTCAATAATCTATCATGTAACATAGTTTTTTTTTGTGGACATCGCGACTAACATTTAAAAATAGCTGAAAATATTGTTCGTGTTTTAAATTTAGTTGTTTTTTTTTAATTTCCTTTTAATAAAATTCGCAATAACTTCAGAACGATTGGGCTTACGAAAAATGTTTTTATGTGCTTTTTTATTTAAAATGAATACGTAGAGTCTATTCTGGTACAGTTATATTAGAAAATACGCAATTTCACAAAATTAAAAAAACCCATAAATAATTAAAAACAAAAATTTATAAAATTAGAGATGTGACTGTCTTAAACTTTTCACAAGATTTTAGGATATAACTTCAAGTTTTTTTCAAAAAAAAAATAAAATAAGAAAACTCGAACCTCTTTGAAAATCAATGTTTTTTTAGCATGAATTTACATTGTTTTAGTTTCAGTGTATTTTTTCATGAAGAACACTTAATGACCTACAACTTCTTGTCAGTCGAAATTTTGATCAGAATAATCGTTTATTCGTTTATATGATTTTTTGAAAAATTAAAATTCATATTTTACATAAGCCCTTATAGAACACTAATCCAGGAAATTTTAGGATTTTTCATGAAAAATGTTATCTTGGGTGGAAACTTACATATCGACAAAATTTCATTAAGACCGGAAAATGTCGAGACAAAATCAATATTTTTTAGCGTTTCTGGCTTGTACATTTTTATGTAAATGAAAAATACTACAAGCATTTGTATTTTTTATACATGATCTTTATTAGTCATGCTAAAATGCAAGTAATGCTGTAAAGCGTTAAAGTGTTGAGGTCTATGCTTCAGGAACGAAAACGTGCTTCAAGATGAAGCACGTTTTCGTTCCTTTTCAGCGACAGCTGCAATTCACCAAAAACGTGATTTGAGATACCCTGAAAAAGTTTGTTATATCTTTTTAAAATTTACAAAACCAACATTTATAATTACCCTTTTCCATGGTCACTATTTGCTGCTTAATTTATAACATCAATGCGCTTCTATTTTTACTGGCCTAATAGTTATTGCACCTGAATTATGTAAACCAGGAAGGTTTACTTGAAAGGGATTTAAAGACAGATATCTGGAAACGACAAAAACTTGTATTACTTTAAAAGACAGAGAAGGCATCGTGATTCGTCGGCCGACCGACCGATAGACCGATCTGATTGGTGGATACGACGGAAAAGCTGCTTGCGAGGATAATCCTTAATATGCTGCCGAAGTAAACGGAAGGTATAAGTGGTCTTTCTAGCAGCCACGTTAGCTTCCGAAAAGGCCAGTCATCGGTGGATGCCATCTTGACTGTCATCAAGGCAGCCGAGACGGCACTCCAGTGTTAGAGGCGGTGCGACCGCTATTGTGCTACTGTTAATGCTCGAACGCAGTGATACACTGAAAGTTAATTTTAGTTTATATTACAAAATCGAATGTAATACTCACTAATTCATTCGTTGTTTTCAGCAACGAAACTGATTTGTTCTTTTTATGAAGGTGCATTCGTATTTAATTGCACGCGCAACTGTCAAAAGCACGAAGCTTTTGTTGACACAGAAAGAACATTCGTACATTGTACGGAAATAATGCAGAGAGCTACGAATATTTGGTCACAAATTAAAAAGAAACGTCTCTCTGGTGGCTGCATGAAGGACTGACAGATCTACTTTATCGACTCAAAATGTAATTGACAAAAACAAGCGCAACCACGTGGAATTGTCCAGCGTTGTTTTTATTGTTTCTGACATGGGGTTCGAACCTGAAGGGGGTTCGAAGTGCTGATTCTAAATCCGTAGTTGATCTCACTAGGCCACGCTGACACGTGAGAACTATTTTGATTAATGAGCATGAAGTTATAGCTCACGACAGCGCTGTGATTTTTATTTTGGGATAGATAATTTATTTCCGCCCATACCAGCAGCAACACCATCATACATGAGTACGGTATAAAAGAGAAACAGCGATTGACTGGTCATCACAAAGTTCATTTCGTGCATTTTACAAAAAGGTGTAATTATAGCATTTCACCAGATTAAAAGCATTATGAATGTTTCATACAATATACGAGACATTTGTTCTATGTACAAAATCCATGTTTACGAAACGCATGAAAGCTACTTTACGAAAATAAATTTTCAGTGTAACGGAAGCGGAACGGCGACGATAGTGAAAGAGCCCAATCTGACTAAACCTGCTTGTCGGATAAAAACTGATTTGATCAAAATTGATTTCAACTGGTCATATTGACGTCATTTGCAACAACTGTCAAACTTGTCGTTTCTGTTCCGTTTCCGTCCACATTGCGTTTGGGCCTTTACCCTTGACGTGAGGAACGTGCTCAATTGCGCCAGTTGGGAGGCCGTTGATGTAGAAGGGGATGTTCGCTCATCACCATCACCAAGAGTGGACAGTAATGTTTGCTAGAATGAAAAATATGAAAAGAAAGTGTTGAAAGTTCCGTCAGTGTACGGTAGGTTGGAAATAGAATAGATGTACTGAAAATAGAGCGAAAGGGCATGGGTAACCAAGGACGTTACCTTTGCCTAACATCCCACTGCAGGGTAGGTCAAGGAACGGACGAATCCACCACCTCAACAGGCAAAAGTAACGTGTTGGTACGCGCTCATGTACCAGTTGGGAGGCCGTTGTTAACTCGCTACAGCGCCTCCGAGTTCCAAGGTCCGAGGTCTACAACACGAAAGCAGGCCAGAAGTGTGTTCAAATCACCTCAGGAGCTCCGCAAGGTTCAATCATGGGCCGGGTGCTTAGGAACACAACGTACGACGGATCGTTGAGACTAATGTTTTGCGGACAACGCAGATGTTGCCAACAATGTTATCTATATGTAACGCTGAATGCTTTAACTGAAAATTGATTCACTGAGTTTTAATATTGATGCCAGCTTTTTTTTCTTGTGATAAAGACTGTTCCGAAAAATATCAATACACTTTCATTCTCAAATAAAAAAAGATCATAGTGTGATTTCTGATTATTTTATTCTAAAACATAGTAAATAACAATGTTTTCTTTCCATTTTCATTTGAATTTGCTGAATTTTTCATAAGGTAGGTGAGTTCTCCTCTAATTTTTCCCTTAACACTGCTCATAAGGAGAGCATCGTTAATAATGGGTACACATTTGAGGTTCTGACTATGACTATGACTAAGACTATGACTTATTTTGACAGCTATTTAGTGTCAATGTGTTGCTTGCCTTGTAAACAAACGAAAAACTTAATTAAAAATTAAAGTTTTACTCTAAGCGGAACAATGCGAGGTCTTGCTGAAGAAAAGCGAAACTCGATTGTGATCAAGTACTGCATTGAAAACGGATTGTCGCGATGAAAATTAGCAAAAGAAGAAGGTGTTCGTGTCTGTGCAGTCCAAAATACGATCAACCGGTTTGTCATGCATAACACATTGAAAGACTTACCCGGCCGTGGTAGAATAACAGGTGCATCAAATCCAAATTTGGACAAACAAATTTGCAAAGTTTTTAAAGAAAAAAAGCAGGTATCCATTAGATATTGCGCAAAAAAGTGTGGAACGACGATTAGAATGGTCCAACGCGAAGAGGAGCAAAATTCCCTGAAGATGTACCGGAAACAAAAATGTCCGAAATGCAGCCAAATTCAGGCGGATTCCATGAAAACTCGGGCTCGGAAGCTGTTTTGAGCAAAAATGACATGTGTACTATCATGGATGACGAGACGTATGTCAAATTGGACTACAGGGCACATTCTGGAGCACAGTATTACTCCGTGAAGCGTAGAACGGATGTCCCAAATTCGGAGAAATCGAAAAAATTGATAAAAGGTGCTGGTTTGGCAAGCAATTTGCCAGTGCGATATGGAATCGAACGCCGAAATGTGCCGGATGGAATGCCTGCAGAACCAAATTCTGCAACTAATCCGTAAACACAAAGGACACTGTTTTGGCCTGATATGGCATCCTGCCAATTTGTGTACTTAGTTTTTTTGAGGTACTTAGCATTTTCGCAACATATCGGACTGATTCTGAAGGATGACGCTTAAAATAAAGGGTGTTTCGATCAAAATTTGGTCGACCAAAACTTGACGCATTTCCTTTCATCGTGCATTCTAACATTTTGCACACTCCTCATTTTAAAGATGTGTGCATTTAGCATCATACCTTTATTTTGATTTTGAGATTGGCACTACAGTTTTCAAAATGCCGTCGAAGGAAGAGAAGCAACGCATCAAAATTTTGCATATGAATGGCGAAAATCCAAACTCATCTCACGGCAAGTTGGCGAATTTGTTGATTGTGGCTAAATCAACTGTAAACAACGTATTAAAAGTGTTCGGTAAACGTTTGTCGACAGCCAGGAAAGCTTAATCGCAGGGAAATCGGAAGCCGGAGGCCACAGCGACGACAAAAAGAGTTGGCCGCTGTTTCGAGCGGAACCCCAACCTCTCGGTTCGAGAGGTCGCAAAAAAGCTGGGAGTGGTGCCTTCAACCGTGGATAGAGCTAAAAAACGAGCTGGACTATCGACTTACAAGAAAGTGGTGACTCCAAATCACGAGGATAAACAAAACACGTCGGCCAAAGCACGATCGTGAAAGTCGTACACGACGATGCTGACGAAGTTTGATTGCGTGTTACAAGACGATGAAACTTACGTCAAGGCAGACTTTAAATAGCTTTATGGACAGGAATTTTATACGGCAACCGGACGGGGAAAGGTGGAAGATATTTGCAAGGACATTCAACTGTCAAAGTTCGCGAAGAAATATCTGGTGTGGCAGGCCATCTGTGACTTGAAGAGCAACGTTTCCATTGCGACCGGAACCGTGAACCAGGAAATTTATCTGAGCGAGTGCCTACAAAAATGTCTTCAGCCTTTCCTGAAGCGACACAATTGTTACATTTTATTTTGGCCAGATTTGGCGTCTTGCCATTACAGAAGAAGGGCCATGGAGCGGTATGCTGCCTACACGTTCAAGCGGTGCCCAAGGACAAGAACCCTTCGAAGAGCTCCACACAATCGAACAATATTGGGCCATCGTCAAGCGGAACCTTAAGAAGACTCAAAATGCTGTTATGACAAACAGTTCAAGGCAAACTGGCGTTCTGCGGCGAATATAATGGACGAGGAGATTATATCAAATCTTACGGCAGGTGTAAAAAGGAAGCTCATTTCTCCTGTATTCTGTATTTACTGCACTTGAAAAAGAAAAAGAATTTGATTAATTAATAAAAGCTTTGATCGACTCACTCACATTCTGTTTGACCAAATTTTGATCGGAACATCCTTTAGTCCCTTAACTTTCTGCCGATTGTAGGGTCAGCGGGACCGGATTTTCGACCTCGTCTCGGCGAATCTACGAAAGAGCACTGTTGTTAATACTTGCCCTTGTTGACAGACCAATTTTCTGATCGAAATACCACTGACGGTGAACCGTTTGTTCAAAATTCTTTTTCTTTGCTCGGAAGAAATACTACGCATTTTCAAAAATTCATGCGAAAAATTGAAAAAAATGCAACATCAGTTTAATTTGGATGTAATCAACAGGACGCAGCCGAAAGTTGGTTGAATACTGTGCGTATTTATAATCATCGGAACAGTCTATAATCGCCTTACCAATATGAATCTAGTTGTATTTCAAACTAAATGAGTTCAAATTTGGAGAGGTTTATAATTTGAAATCGCAGCAAGCATAGAAGGGCAATCAATGACATATTTCTGGAGTACTTTTTCAAACATACGTATCCGATTTTGTAAACAAAAAGAGGAAGTAAGATTCAAACGTTGAATTTTTGAAACCTTTAGCACTTTTATGCAAACTAGGACCACCAACTCAAGGAATAACATTTCCTTAACATGATGGTGATGCTACTCTCCGTAAGGGTGCTGAGAGTATTGAGAAATTTACCTTGAATCTGATTTCCCCCTTTTGTTTACAAAATCCGATACGTCAAAAAGTACTCGAGATTTGCACTAGCCTAACGCTTATTGTCAAAAACATTAACTTCTGGTTTGAACATTTCTTCCTTTGGGTAAATGTTGCTTGTCGTTGTTATTCTGCTGAAATCTCTTGTTTATCATTAGTGATGTGAAAACTTTTGGTTGCAAGCCGCAAATATTGTAATTATAATTCTTAACCTCATTTAACAGGGAGGCATTTTCAGTATTCGTATGTGTTTTCTTTTGTTATGTTAAAATTTCATCGGAGTGTATCTGCTGACATTAGCTTTATATCCCTAAATTATAGTCCTGAGTTGCTAATCCAAGAGACCTTGAAAGATCGTGTCATTGCATGGGAACAACACGGCCACAAGAAGACAGTTGCGGTTGAGGCATGACGACGAGGACGCTGCATCATCAGACAAAAGAGACCAGAATTTTCGAACTTATTCAAACCGAGGATGCCGGGCTGACTGAATGACTGACGGAGTGGCAAGTCTTAGTCCGATCACGCGATGTGTTTGTAGGTTTTTTTTTCTTTATTCCCATTCCAGAGGGTTTACACATTTTCCTTCTTTCGAGCTGGGACTCATTGTACTTTGACGATCAATGCTGACGATGCCGCTGCCAAAGCCAATGTCGACGAGATAGAGTTGTAAAATTTCCTTGAAAAATTTCTCAGAATCGAACGTGAGACTTTTTCATCATTCGGGGTGTCGATTATTATTAGCCAAGTCGCCGGCTGGATGGCTCGAGAGGACGACGAACCAGACAAGGGTAAAAGTTGCCGCGCTCTCTCGCTGTACGTACGCATAGCTCCTCCTGAGTTGTACAATGTGCGTTCTTTTGCGTGAAGCTTCCCATTACATTGTATGCACACACACGGTACAAACTACATACATACACGTATTAAGTACTGTTTAGCATAATGATGCGGTTTTTATAGGTGAACGTAGAATAATTTTTTGATATGTAAATTTGCAGCACTCTTCATCTGGTTGCAGCAAACCCACTTTGATAGTGAGCACGCAGTGTGAGTGGGCAAGGGAATCATTACAGGTTGCATGTTGGTTGCATATGTACGGTGCTTTTTTAACATAGCTTTAAGTACGCACTTCAGAGATACAACCATAAATGAAAAGACAAAACGCCAATACCGTGCATGTCGGTACATCTTTCATTCAAACGAGAAACTGTTAATGAATTAAAATTGGATGCGACTGCAACTGCGCGAACTGAGTTAAGTCACATTCAAGCTGGCCCTAGAAATAAAGTTATTCGACAGACTGGATTAAACTTTCATATGCCTATTGTTTTTGAATTTCAAAAGAAGTTTTGTTTTGTTCCACTATCGTAGTTTATAAAAGCACGACAACCCCAAAAATGTTGGTTTGGGATGACTGAAAATTTAAAGTAAATGAATTACGTTCCTCACCCTACTCCACCGTTTTCTTTTGATCAAGACCTGATTGAAAGCAGTTCTTGCTCTTCATGCTCTTTATGTTAAAGCAATCAAAGAAATCACGCACAAAAAACAGCAATAATATGAATTAAAACATCTTTATGCGCATGTTTATAAGAACCATCGGGATACAATGTTTAACATGCGTGAGCTGCCTGCGCTTGGTCGTATTACAACAGTCATCTACATAAGTAATTACTATTTTCGAGTCGCGTTTGGAACGGGAAACCTGTTTCAACTAGCTTTGTATATATTGTAATATGCATACACTTGATACGATCTAGCCACTTTTGCAAACTCGTTGATAATATTACGCATTGATTGTACGCGGCTGGGGAAGTCATGATGATTTACAGTACCATCTTTTGAGTGCCTGCTGGATGAAGACAATTATTATGATGTGCGTTTTATTGCATGCCATAAAGGCGCACTAAAGTGTCCGATTGAAAGGTTTCTACAAAGTTACTGCGTGGCCCATGCATTTTATTAAACTTTACGCATCAATTACCAAAGTTCTGTACAATGTAGGTTGATCATTGAAAAAAATATTACAACTTTTAATCTGATATCTTAATGGTCATGATGAAAACAATTAAGATTGCCATTGAATGAGCGAAGCTCAAACACGAGTAGGTTTGATAAGCCTCATGAATATTTACTTTCACAAAGATGGAATACATTGTATAGAACTACCACATTCTGGAACATTGGTTAATGTAATTTAAAACCAAAACATTTGCATTAAAAGACGTCACCATCAGGAGATGATTTTAATGAATCGTTCTAGACATGCAGACTTTGTCAGAAAAAGTCACATTGTATTACTTAGTTTTGCAAAAATTGATCTAGACAGTCTTTCGAAAAAGGAAAATATTAGGTAAATTATATCGATTTTAGGGCAGGAAACTATTTAAGGTTGGAAACTATTCTATGGTAGAAACTACAGAAGCACGTATGGAATACCCTCTCCTCGGATATGTAATCTGGTCGCGATGGGTGGGCCTACGCCATCAGCACTGAGATGGCAACCAAAGACATATCCTGATGTGGAGTGGTTTCATATGTTGACTATTTTTATTTAATGTCACATCACATACATATCAATGCCAGATGTACTGATTTTACAAATGTGAAACAAGGAACGTCATGTCTTAGATCCTTGAATACTTGAATGGTCTTGAATGGTTAAGTCTAGTGGGGTTTTTACTCAGTGATATTGATGTGAGATTTCTTCTTGGCTGCAAAAGTTTTCCTATGTTATGATGAGCCGTAGCCACGCTTACATATAAATCTAGCTAGACAGGTATATGTTGATAGACAATGTGTTCAAGATTACCGACTTTCGTAGGGAATCGACTGTTGGATTCACTGAGTAGAAGTTTTGCGAAAACCAGGAACGTGGCGCCAGTCTTATTTTGTTATGTCTCACTTCAAAGAGTCATAATAAAAACACTACACATAATAACATTGGTATACAAACAATACAAACTAAGCGCTTCATTTTCGATAATTATATAATGACAGTTAGAGAATAGGCGGGTTGAAGCTTTAGTTTGCCACCGAATAGTGAATCTTATAGCTGACCACCACTCAACTAATTATTGTTAGGCTGCACGTATATGTAAGACGTGAAGCGATTAAACAACTAAGAGATAAGTTTTAGACAAATCAAAAAGAGCAATGAACTCACAAGCAAACGTAAACTTTTCTTCAACGACTATAGAATTTAACTGAAAAACGCAGAAGACAAGAACTGACGAAGGTGGACAAAGTGATAAGTAAATTGAATATGTTAAGAAGAGGTATGTATGGGTGCTCTGAAAATACAAAGGAACTAGACATCAATTAGCTAAATTATAAACGATTGAAGAAGCTACGAAATGCTCTCTTGAACTTATAAACGTAATACCGACTGACTAATTTAATAACATAAAGAGACGCAACTACCTCTCTTACTCTTCTTAAGTAGACTTCTCTCTTATGAGTCCTATGAAGACCATAAAAATTATATTGTTGGGACTGCTAAGACTTGTATCATTAGACATTACTACTACTGCTAGAATTCAAATATCTCGGTGACATAATGACAACTTATTTTTAATTCAAGAAAACTGCTTCAAAAGACTTTCAGAGCACATAAAAGACACACCAACACTAAACTACATAAGACAGAAGAAATTACGAAATGCCGTATTAAACTGGTAAAAGTAACTCTGACTAACAAAATAATAAAGAGAAAATTGAAGAAACAGCAGAAAGGACTCAAAATTCTTAAACTAACTGACTACATAAGACAGAAGAAATTACGAAATGCCGTATTAAACTGGTAAAAGTAACTCTGACTAACAAAATAATAAAGAGAAAATTGAAGAAACAGCAGAAAGGACTCAAAATTCTTAAACGTGACTAACTTTCAAGCCATTTGCAACAGCGCGCTATGGTACAAGTCGCGAAATTTCGCGACAAAAATCGACAACTCTAAAATCATTAACTTTAGACATATGATATTCTTGGTAGATTTAAACTTTTTTTATGGAGGCATAGAACTACTGCGTCCACTGAGTTGAACTTTTGTGGTAGTGGATTTAATCTTAATAATATGATCTATCTTTTGGTTTGGGTGGCGACTAGGGTAGTCCTTGATATTCATAATAAAAATTCTAACTTCGTATTATTACGATTTAGAGGAACTTTTGCCGTAGATTATTAAGGATAATATATTTAATGAAACTTTGCTTCAGTTATTTAAACTTCTATCTCATCTACATATCGTTTAAAAACAGTTTTCTTAACTCTTTTTATGATGAGACTTAAAAAAACAATTTTTTCCTCTTATTTTTCTATTTAAATTAGAATTTAAAAACATCGTTAAAACGAATTTTAGAGTACATTCTGAAGATGAAAAACGATTTCTAGTTATTGTTAATAAAAAGGTTGAAGTTTAAAAAAAGGTTTTTGTTTTCAAGTTATCTTACCAACTTTTTTCATATATTTGCAAACATGGAATTCGTGAGTGAAAGCAAAAACTACCATCTACAATACCTTTGAAAAATTTGCGCTACAGATCATTGTCACCAACACTCCTGCGCCATCTGTTGAGCAAACTGTCATGGGTGATAAAGCTGAACAAATGAGGGTAGTACGCTAACGTTAAACATAAGGGAATCCACTATGTGCACCATCTGTGGCGATAATTCCAACTAATAAACATTTGAATTGACCGTATAAGGCGTAATTGTTAAAGAATCTGCAAGAGTTATGTCTGTTTGTCTGTGTTGACACAGAATGTATTGTTCACCTATTAATTTTTTGAATCGCTCTCATTTATAGGATTCAAGTTAAAGTTAACACACTGTAGTCTTTTTTGATATCTTGTTTTTAATATTTGTTTAAAGTTTCACTTATGGAATAGCATTTAAAAAACGAGTTCGACTTAAGTGACTAAAAAAAAAATATTGAAAAAAAAAAACAGTGACGAAAACAAGAGCCTACTTCAAAAATCGATATGTTTTCGATAAGTTTCCGTCGAAAGACTCTTCGATGGTATATGTTTTGATATTTTAACGTGCATTGAAACAACCGGATTAATCTGGTGGATTTGTATACGTGATCGCGTTTGATTCAGTTAAAAACATGGAGAACGTAGTAATTTCGAGAGCAATCCCTTTGTGTATCCGAACATTTGTAGTTCATGACGTGCAACACGGTGAATTGCACCGGATTTTCGCTAGGAAGTACAGTATTTGCAAGGCAGCGGTTGGGAAAATTCTACTGAAACAAAAAACGTTCGGATCACTAGTGGATCGCCCAGGCAGAGGCAGGAAGCACAACACGGATACATGAACGGACGCCAAGATCATGCGCGATGTCAAAAAAAAAACCCAAACATATCTGTCCGTGAGATCCAGGAAACCCTTCAGCTATCTGTTTCTGGTCAAACTGTTCGTCGCCGGCTTATAGCACAGGAGATGATTAACAAAGTAGCTCGAAAGCGCCCATTAACAGCAAGGCAAATAATGCCAAACGGCTCAGGTTTGCTATTGAGCATGCTGATAAGCCCGAGGAGTGGAGTGAGTAGCCTCGTGAAAATCGACGAGATAATGACGGCAGATCCCTACATCAACATGCTGTGCGAAAATCTGGAAGTTTCGCTGATCCAGACGAGTCTTGAAGAGAAGTTCGTATTTCAGCAGCATAACGACCCGAAGCATGCCCCCAGAAAACCAAGTCTTTCTTCCGTTTTTTCCGGATTAAACCGCTGGAATGACCCCCACATAGCCCGGACCTCCACCCCATCGAGAATTTGTGTTACCAATAAATTCTACTATTTTGAAACCCTGACGCGCGCCTGGGAAGATCTTGATCCACAGCACCTAAGCAACTTAGTGAAGAGCATGCCAAAGCACCTGCAGCTTGTCCTGAAGGGCAAAGCAGGACACATAAATTATCAAAATTTCTTTAACCTAAATTTATCTTCCCGGGAGCCAAAATGATGTGGACACTTTTTTGTCACTGGTTTTGTTGTTTATTTTTCCAACACGAATAGATTTTTTTTCAAATCAAACTTATTTTAAATTATTATTTCTTAAGTAAAACTTGAAAAAAATATTAAAAATAAGATATCAAAAAAGATTACAGTGTGTTTACTGAAATTTGAACCAAATAAATGGAAAAAATTAAAGAAATGATGGGGTAGTCACTTTATTTTGCCTATAAGTGTATTTTAATTGTTAATGTATTCTTATTTATTTGATTAATTAATTTATTAATTCATTTATCTTGATATATTTACATTCAGCTCTTCACGTTTGAGTATTTACAAATTTAAATATGCTAAAGTGAAAATACAAATGTAAATATATTTAAGAAAATAATTATGTAAACAGATGAATTCGCATTTATTGATGTAAATAAATAAAAGTAAGTAAACAAATGTAAATATATAAATACAGGCAAACAGACATAAAACTTGCAGTTTTTTCAACGATAACGCCTTCAACAGTCGATTCAAATGTTTGTTGTATGCAATGTTAAAGTATCGCCACATATGGTGCACATACTGGATTCCCTTATATGTGACGTTAGCACACTAAGTAAGCACATTCTACCTATAAGCAGAACAGTAAAGCACCAATCTATTATCGACAAATGTGAAGAGCAGTTCTTGTAAAATTATCATCATAGACAACTTTAACAGGTTGCAGCAGAAAATAATGCGAAAATTTGTTCTATTTCTTACAAATCCCATTTCAACTAATTCAAGCAAAAATATCTACATTTTCGAGTGCAGTTATCTTTATAAAATCCTTTTAAACAAATTTATTCAATGTGTCCTCCATTTTTATCAATAACATCCTCGAGCCGACGCCGGAAGCCAGAGCATGCCTTTCGGACGTAGTCCTCCGACATTGACTGCCATGTGCGTGTAATGGTTGACTTCAGAGCTTTCACACTACGGTGTGATGTTTTGCAGGCTCGTGCTTCAACATATACAAATCGAATAATAGAACGGATTAAGATCCTTCGGCCAAAACTTCATGTTATCGTTCAACCATTGTTGGGTTCGATTGGACGTGTGACACGGCGCTCCATCCTGCTGTAGGACAACGTTTTGGTCCTCGGAGAGGTTGGCCTTCACTTAGGGAAGCACTTGGTCCTTTAAAATACCGATATACACTTCGGTATTGATTTTAACTCCAGCATCAATGAAAACAGGCGGCATTTTCAAACCGTTGGACGCCACCAAGCCAAACATCATGACACCAGCCGGATGTTTGGTTTGAAATTTGAATTTCAATTTTTCCGGAACGTTCTCCATTTTCTGCGGTGAAATGAACCGGTCCGTACTGCTGTTGGCCACAGCATCGATGCTGAAAAGCTTTTCGTCGGAGAACAGGATTATCATTTTTTCCTTCTTCAACAAAGAAAGCAATCTCTTGGAACGAGTCACTCGTAGTTCCTTGACCCAGTCCGTAATCAAGTGGCGTTTCACTCTGGCTCTGGAAGATGCATGCAGGTCTTCTTTGGTGATTCTTCGCATGGATTTCTCCGAAATATTGGCTTCCTTTGCAAGTTTTCTTATGGAACCCACCGGGCTGCGAGCAATTTTTGCACGGACCGATTTGATCACGTTCGGCGTGCGTGCAAAGCGAATGAGAACGTACCTCTTAAAAGAAAAAGACGCAGATGTAACTCCAAATATCCAATTTGGTTTAACAGGAATATCATTAATTTGAAAAATCACAAGCAAAAGGCCCACAAAATTTACAAAAAAAAACAACTCTTGTGTCAATCTGCAGAATTATCTGAATATCTGTAATCAGCTTAATTCAGCAATCAATTCCGAATTGGAAGAGTATAATTTCAGAACAGAGAGTGAAATCAAATCATGTCTTAAACAGTTTTTCAAGTATGTCATAACAAAATAAAAGTCAAACAACTTTCCTTCAAAAATGTATCTCGATGACAAAAGCTAATTTTTCATTCTTTCCTGCATCCTCATATGACATTAGAGTTAGTCAGGTACATGTTCAAGACATTATGGCTGGTTTGAAAAAGTTGATGCTGCGAAAGGTGCGGAACCTGATGGAATCCCTCCAGCATTTATGAAAAATCTTGCATTTGAACTAACTTCGCCTTTATTTGGCCTCTTCAATTTGTTACTTGATTCAGGTCAGTTCCCAAAAATTTGGAAAAACTCATACCTAATACCCATATATAAGTCAGGAAATAAATCCGATATTCGCAATTACCGTGGAATTACTATTATGTCAAGTATCCCAAAGTTTTTGAAGCTATCGTTAATAGAAAACTGTTCAGCCAAGTACAAAATGTTATAACAAACTCGCAGCATGGATTTTTCAAGGGACGCTCAACTTCCACAAACTTGTTAGAATTCGTAAACTATTCATTAAACGCAATGGACAACGGCAACCATGTCGAAACGCTGTATAGTAATTTTAGCAAGGCCTTGTACGTATTGATGTTTCTCTGTTGCTCTACGTGTTAGGAAAAATAGGATTTGAGGATAAATTTCTTAAATGGATACAATCGTATTTAATAAATCGGCAACAAGTAGTCAGTTTTAATGGGAAAAAGTCACACCCTGTTCATGTATTATCTGGAGTTTTCCAAGGCTCGCATCTAGGCCCTTTGCTTTTTATTTTGTTTTTCAATGATATTTCTTACATTCTTCAGCATGTCAGAATTCTCATCTATGCAGACAACATGAAACTATTTATGGAAGTAAAGAATGACCAAGATAATGTAACTTATATAAACGAAATATTATTATTTGACATATGGTGCAAAAATAGATTACTAGAAATAAACGTTAAGAATTGTAGCTTAACTACTCTCAGTAGAAAACGAAATCCACCACAAATTACTGTTTCTTTAGGAACTGAAATTGTGGAAAAATGCGAGACAGTCAGAGATTTAGGTGTTATTGCAGATTCTAAGCTTAATTTTATCGACTATTACAACACAATTATTCATAAAGCAACCAATATGCTAGGTTTTATTAAACGTTTTGGTCATAACTTTCATGGCCCATATACGGTCAAAACATTGTACGTTGTATATATCAGGTCTATTCTAGAGTATTGTAGTGTCATATGGTTTCCTTTTATGAAAACACATGAAGAACGATTAGAATCACTACAAAAACAGTTTCTTTTGTATGCTCTCCATAAATTAGGCTGGACAGCATTTCCACTTCCGTCTTACGAAGCACGACCTTTTGACATTCAAACTTTAAAAGAACGAAGAGAATTTGCCATGATCTCTTTTGTTAACGATATTGTATCACATCACATTTCCTCCCCTAACTTATTATGTAGTCTAAATTTCTACACCTCCTCGCGGCATTTGAGGAATCGGAATACCATACGGACAAACTATGCGAAATTTGGACCAATTAAACGAATGATGTCTCTCTATAATCTGTGAAACAATTGACTTGACAATGTCACTTAGTAACCTAAGACAGTATTTTGTTTCTAGGCGATCTTTAAGAAGATAGAACTAAGTGTAAATATGTAGTATACGATTGGTTGACGAAATAAATAAATAAATAAATAAAACTGGAAGTAAGAAGTCTGATTTGATGGTGAAATTTTTCTGTACCTTTTTATATGACCGAATTAGAGCATTTTTTCTATGTTCCGAGAGAAAAAAAAATTGTTTTTGCTCTAACTTTTTTATTTTAAATTTTTCAACAAGTTTATCTCTAGATAATTTTTAAAACTTAAAAAGATAAAAATGTTGACGTATAAATCTTGCCTATGTCTCTTACCGTTAGCGAGTAGTTAAGGATTTTCTTATAAAATTACGCCCTTTTCAAATGTCTTTTATTCTATTTAAAAATATTACCCATCACCAGTTTCCAGACATGATATGCAATAAGAGAAATCCTTTTAAATGCTGTTAAGAAATATTTTTTTCCAACTAGAAAAGCCAAAATTTGAAAAAGGTCTCTTTTGTTTACAAAAAACACAATAACTTTTGTTTGACTTACGATAGAGACAATTTCAGCAAAACCAAAAATTTTAACTTTTATTGTTCAGGAATTGATGGGAAAACAACTTTGCTGAAAAATTTTAAATAAAAAGTTACAGCAAAATAACTGAATTTGATAGGGACACCCTAAGCTTTGTAGGAAAAAATGCTCTTAGTTGGTCATATCAAAAAGTACAGAAAAAATTTCACCATCAAACTTGCTTAAAATTATTTATTTTAATTTTACGAATGTATGCCTTTATTTCTGCAAATGAAAAAGTGAGGTTTTCGATTTATCTGAAAATAAGGACCACCCTAGTTTTCATTCACCCCAAAAGAAGCGCCTTGTTATAAGAAACAACTTTGTGGAAGACGATTTTGCTCCATAACTTCACACTTAGACTGAACATTGGTTGTCGAATGGTTTCGAAATAAACCCTGAGCCTTAGGACGAGACTTATGAATTTACCATTGTTTCGGATGTTCCGGATATTCCATGGATCATGAAATGCACATATCTCGGTAGTGTGGCTTTATACAACAATTATAAAACATATTTGAAATCAGCGGCCCAAAATAACTTTTCTTTGTCAAATCCATTTTTTTATTTTTTGCGCCTTTTGTATGATATGGAATAACTGTGCGACGAAGTGATCGATGCGATACCGCAAAAACGATTTTGACAGATCACTGATTGACAACCCGATAGACAACCACCTGTTGAACCATCCAGAAGAGTAAAGAGACGAATGTGTACGGAAGTCCAAGAAGATTCGAATGTTGCCCCGAAAGTCCCTAGGAGATTGGAAAGGAAAAACAGATGATGAGCTCAAGCAGTTCAATGTTGACTACCAAGTAACTAACAACGCATTTTACTTCTTTTTTTTTTACAAATATCATAACATGTATAAGGTGAGAATGCATGATCAAATTGCTGTATAAATATAGACATGTATGTATATCTGGCATCCCTGCTTATGAGCTTTTGGCTCAACCGATTCATCCATCGGTTATCGTGTCGACTGACGTTGACATTTCGAAGGTATACATCAAACACTACGATTGTCTTTAACGTTAATTATTATTATTTTATGATCGTTTACTATCAAATCAGTATTCTAAAGAGTACTAACAGAAAATAAAATATAGTACACGTGATTAATCAAAATTGTTGTGCCTTGAAACACAAGTATGTTCATCAACAAGTTGTATCAAATTAATGAAATATGGTTATTGTTTCAAATGCTCTGAATTAGAATTGTCACAATTATTGATACCAACATCATCAGCAAGTACGTTTAGTTTAGTAGAATCTCGAACCAGTTTTCAAAAATTTCAATGAACTTTGATCATTAAAACTTGATAAATGACAGAGTGCACCAGAATTACCGATCTTCACAAACTGAATCTCCGACGTTAAAAGTATCAAGATCGGTAAGCAATGTATATAATAGGCACATACTTTCTTTTATTTAGTTTATTTGAATATTTGATATAAACAACTTTTTGCAGTATCATACAGCCTGAACGCATCAAAGTTATTGATGGTCCTAGTAACACTGATAAAAAAATAGTCCCACCAAAATAGTTCGCCATACAAATGATTTCTAATCATAAGGTTTGAATAGCATACTAGACATACAATAGAAAGCATATGAAGTATTGCCTAGCTGTCATCCACTATTTTGAATTTGCAAATCGAAAACAAGCGATTGCGCTCAGCCGATATGCTGTTTTGATAATCCCCGTTGTACATATTCATTCATCACATTTGAACCCATACGGAAACCATCATCCGTCCGATGCTCACTGCCGTAGGTAGCTGACAACAATAGGGGATTATCGAGATCTTTAGCGTTAAATGTAGGGCAATAAAGCTGGCTTCTATCGTTTCCCCTTCGGGACGGAACACGTCGGCTGGTGCGGAGGTTTATGCTCACTTGTCAAATAAGCGTGTAATGTTTCATATAAAAGAACCATCACGTTTTGTTCTGGGATTAGCATACATTGTACGATGTTGGACATAATGGAATCAGAAGGTCGTGTTTGTTTACCTTTTGGGACGGGTCCATTGAAGAGGAAAAAGGCTCAATACCGAAGCTGAAATTTGTCAGATTAGGATCATTCTCTGTGGAGAGTTCCCACACATATTTTCTTGCAAAATTCTAGTGGGATTAATATGTTGAAGTCATCGATGAATGTATATCCGATTTGAGTATTTAAGATCTTGATCGGTGAAATCACAGCATAAACATATAATTATGTGGAGATTGGTTCATGAGCTGTGTGTCCCAGCATTGGTTTTCGTGGTTTATCACTACTTCTACAGCACAGAAGTATTTACATACAATACGTGCAGCTGGTTCGCATTAGGGCTGCCTTGGCGCGGTTATTAAGAGCATAAAGAGATTTCAGTGCGTGATTGAATCAAATTGGACTTAATTTATTCTTCCGCTTTCCAGTTTCTAGTCTTTAGGTCGGCTCGTTGGATAAGCAGTGAGAATAGAGAGTAGATTTTGTTTCTCCTTTGCCACTGGATCAAAAATTCATTTAGACGGACAAGTTCCCCTGTCAAGTGGGCGAAGAAAATTCAATTTTGTATCTGATACAGATAATTGTACGGGTCGGCACGAGTTTGGTAGATCAGGGAAAACAATTTAATTAAGTGAGTTGAGCTTGCCGTTGCCTTATTTGATTATGTGACAAGGGAATTGATTTTTCTTAGATATTATTATTTTCAGCACTTCTCGGTGTGCGGTTTGATCTGGTAATTTTGACGTGCAAAGTGTTGCTGTAAATTCAAAAGATTCAAATGCAGTGTTCTGCTGAGAATCACACTGAGTTGAAACTTCTCCTGCGGCGTGTTTCAAAATGGCGCTCGTTATATCAGTCATACAAAAATATGAGTGCAGGACGGGCATAAGGAAACTGCCATAAGGTAGAAGGATGAAACGGACGACGCAATTTACCTCCAATATGCACCTTCATCGGCACATTTTTTTTTCTTGGTTTCCTTGTGGCTGTTACTTTCATCTTTTGGCTCAACCATATGAGCGCATTCTTCAGAAGGGGCTGTTGCTAGTGGTTCACTGCAAAAACTTTACAGCACCAACAGGGCAAAAAAATGCTTTTTTACCGCAGGAACCGCTTGATGCAATGGACGGCAGCTTTGCAACCTTCATATCCCTATCAAAGCAGACTGACGCGTCTGTATCTCCGTTGGTTACAAGGCTGGCGCAAAAAAAATCATCAACAACACCATCAGCAAACTGTTCAAACCTCCCCAAATCCTCGGTAACTCCATGTTGGTAGCGAAACGAAGCATATGAATAAACATGAGAACCGTGGGCCTGGTCTTCGTGGCTATTCATGGCGTTTTGCCTGGAGTGCATTTACACACTTTTTTGAGATCCCCACGAAACACATAACGGGCGTGGCGATTTGGTTTTTGTTATGTTTCCATAGCGGCATTGGAAAACAGGGAACCACAGTTCAAGTGTAAATTTTCAATAGGTCGAATTTGCAGTTGCGAGTGTTATATAGCTACCTTCATTTATATACTATTTAAGAATTGAAAAAGCGTGTAGAAATCAGTTAGCGAAATAAACAATTGCGTGTGTTTGCCCGTAATGCAAATAGAAGAAACTAATTTGTCATGTTCGAGATCAGTAAAATAATTTTAATCGTCTTGTTCCCCGATCACTGCACATTTAAACTAAATCTTTCGACTGGTTTGGTGAAGGAAGTTCTAATTCGACCTTGCACATGCGCCATTCACAACGTTAGGAGACGTATTCGTAATTCCGCATTCCCATAAATTAATTGGGTTGATATCATGGCAATCTGACAATACGGCTCACAATATGTTTCAAAACAATGTGACATGCAAAACACAGAAAATGTTACGATAACCCAGTGGCTACAGGAAATTTATGTCAATTTATGTCAAAACCATCGCTTTATTTGATTGTAACTATTGATGATAAAGATGATGATGATGATGATGATGGTCCCACCACTTACCCCTGAGCTAGCCGATTTATCAGTTAAATAATTTATTAAAAAAACAATTCAACCATTAATGAAAATAAAATAACAAACTGATTTCATCTACAGATGTAAATTTATTCTAAAAACTGTTCATTTGGTTTACAGCGATATAATTGTGAAAAGCCATTGATGTCAACCACAAATGTTCGCAAGTATTCCC
Source organism: Aedes japonicus (assembly GCA_034211315.2). NCBI lineage: Eukaryota > Metazoa > Arthropoda > Insecta > Diptera > Culicidae > Aedes > Aedes japonicus. The sequence continues at coordinate 237,904 of JASCZW010000070.1, read as the reverse complement.
AGCAATTAGGAAATCCTATACAATTCAAATCACAGAATCCCGTCATTGTCAGGCCCTATTTCTTTTACTTTCAACCACGAAGAGGAATCCGTCGACAAAAAGCCAGACAACTCACTATTATTTCTTGGTATTTTTTCAAGCACCTATGACCAAAAATTTTCATCATAACTTCAAAAAGAAGTCCTTTAAACCTGTTTACTTTTGTTATTTCATTCTTTAAAACTACAACAATATGAAACACATTTCCAACATCATCCAGCGAGAAAAATAGTTTGAAGTTTTGATAAAAATAAAAATAAAGTATAAATGAGAAAAGAGCCAACTCTTTGTAATCCGTTAGAAAAGAACTTTGTCAATGACAATCTTCATTAAAAAAAAAAGGAACAGCTTAACCGTACAAGCAATAGTCCACACAAAATAATTCGTTTTATAAAGTAAAACATCGTCAATTACAATCTTGATAAATGATTTTAAAAAAATCGCTTACTGTCTTGCATACAGGGTGTCTCACAATAGATGTCACTTAAAAAAAAGAATTACAGCAAAACAAATTAACCAAATCATAGCATTTATTTTTCATTGTATCATACAATGTTATCTAAATAAACCATATTTTGTATTTGTATTTGTCTTAGATTCATCGGACTTCGTGGACTACATGAAGTACTTAAATCTAATAAATGTCAACGTTAAAAACGGTTCAGCAAGCGGTGACGAAATCTTGAGGCGGACATGTTGAAATCAAATTCGTCGGATTCTACGTTGAACCGCTGAATCATAGCGACAATGGAACTATTTGTAGCATGATTAGTTGCTTGTAATTCTTCGTGAAGCAACGCTCTCGGTCGAAGGGTTCGGGCAGGAGCATATAGAATGATTCTCGACAGCAACTCAGGAACATCATATTCAGATAAGAGAAGCTTGGCAACGAATACAGATTGTGCGACATTCCTTCGTTTAGCCAGAGTATCCAGCTCTAGCAGGCGACAGCGATCGGCGTAAGCAGACAAGTTTAACGGGTCACTCCATGGAAGATGGCGCAAAGCATATCTTACATATCTGCGTTGAACAGCTTTAAATCGCGCACTCCATACAGCCTGATAGGGGTTTCATACAGGGTTCTAATTTTCTCCAGTTTAGCAAGCAGTAAGTCATGGTTAACTTTATCGAAGGCAGATTTGAGATCGGTATAAACAGCATTGACTTGGAGTTTTTTACATACATTCTCCATGCCAAACGACGTAAAGCTGACAAGATTCGTTTCAACAGAGCGGCCGGGATAAAAGCCGTGTTGATAGGGGCTGATGTAATTCTTGCAGGCAGCAAACAATTTGTCGTTGATCAGCGACTCAAATACTTTTGATTTCACACCAAGTGAAGTAATGCCACAGTAATTTCTTATATCAGTTTTGTCTCCTTTCTTGAAAACTGGAAACATAGTAGTGGAAATTTTGATTGCTGGAGTGATACGTTGAAAAGCAGAGAAAGTGGAGTAGCTAAAATGTCGGAGCATTTTTTCAACACAGCAGAACGAATCACACTAGGTTCAGGTTTAAAAGACGATTTGGTCTTGCGTATCGCCGAAAGAACCACCTGAACGTCGACAGCAAAGACATCCATGTTAATCACATCGCTGGGTACTTCCCACACAGCACTTTCAATATCAACTTGAGATGGTGAATCGCTTGAAAATACACTCGAATAGTGTCTTGCAAAAAGGCTGCATTTCTCCTCGTTAGTACATGCAAGGTTTCTATCGAGAAACACACATGACGGTAGTCCAGTTTCCTTCCTCTTAGAGTTCACGAACGATCAAAATTTCTTCGAATGGCGTCGAAGATTTTCTTGTGTGCGATGTACATAATATTTGTAGGGGCGTTTGTTATAGCGCCGATATTCATTGCTGGCGCAATTAAAATCCAATTTGGTAGAGGCACATCGTCGAATGGCAAAAGCGCGAAGAGCCCTAGCGCGCACTCGTTTCATGTTGCGTAGAAGAGCATTAGTTCTCGGAATTTGGCACTTCGGTACAGCTGCCAAAACACTCTCACGCAGCAAACAGTTGAAGCGGTCAACAGCTGATTCAATATCAAGGTCACTCAAAACATTCCAGTCGGTACGGGATAAGCAGTGTCGAAGCAGTTGAAAATCAGTTTTGCGGAAATTGAGTCGATCGCTTACAGGTTCATCAAAATCAATCAAAATCAATATGAATTCAATTCGAATCTTTGCGCAAACGCTTTGTAAACTCGCAGCTGGCACGCACGATTTCCTGAGGAATTTGGTCCCAAATATCAACCAAATGTTTCTTGAATCGATCTAAAGTAAGCCGTAGTGCTTATATGTTGAAGCATATAACCCCAATTTAAGTAGTCAAGTGGGTTGAGATCAACAACGGCTATTTTATCTCTTGAAATATTGGCACGACTTTTGCCATACAAACGGACATTTTGTTGATTATGACTGTCCTGAAGAAAGAAGAGCTTTTCATCTGAAAATAAAATCTCGCAGTCACCGTGCCGAACCAAAAGATTTCTGCTTCTTTGGACCCTGGCTTGCCTTTGACGCTCCGTCAACCCGTGAACCCGTTGTTTCTTGTACGGCTTGCATTCCAGATCATGTTTTAGGGGCCTGTTCATTGAAGCGGGGGTCATTTGAAATTGCCCAGCAAAAGTTTGATGTTCCCGGGGAAGTAAGGAAGCAGAAACTTTCAAACTTTGTCAAGAAATACATGATTTGGCAAGTGATCTGCTCATGTGACAAATGGAGTGTGCCGTTTGTGACTAGTGGGACTGTAAACGGGGAGATCTACCTCAAGGAGCATCTACAGAAGCGTATACTTCCTGTGTTGATGCAACACGAGGGCCCTACGATCTTCTGGCTGGATCTAGCATCGTACCTCTATCCAAATGTTGTCTTGGAGTGGTACGAAGCCAACGGGGTCACTTTCATACCTAAGGACATGAACCCCTCAACGCACCGAAACTAAGGCCCATCGAAAAATACTGGGCTATTATGAAGCAGACATAACAAAAGCATCCCGACGAGGTCAAATCTGAGGAACCCATGAAGAAAAAGTGGTTTTCCGTTCGGTAGAAGCTGCAGCCAGATGATGTACAGAACCTAGTGAGTCGAGTTAAGCGTAAGGTGCGAGCGTATTGTTATGGTTTTGAAGTTGAGTAAAATTAATTTTCATTAGTTTACTAGCTTACTATCGAAAATGTTGTGTTTGTCACATTCAGGGTCCCTGGAAATCCGCCTTTACAAAAGTATCGTCTTCCATTACGCAGCAGTGTGGTTTTGTTAACTTCTGGTCGTACAACTACCGAGGAACGGCTTTATACGACCGTATTTTGGTTCTCGTCACGGTTTGGAGACTTCTGCACCTTAAACGTACGGAGTACAGCTCAAGGTTTGGTATTCTGCACGAAAGTCTTGCTCACATACAACTTTTTAGCCACACCTCGAACTGAGACGTTCGGTTTCCATTCAAAGCCCCCAACGTTTGTGACCGTTCTCATTGACCTGGCGGATTTTTATCCGGATCTTCTCATCCGATAAACAGTCAGACGTTCTTCGAACCGTTTCCATTACCGTACCAGACACCGTAGAATGCGACCGATCCTTATTCTCAAAGTATTCGTGCAAAACTTTTTCACGCATTTTAGATGATACACCCTCTAAGCTCGTCTTGTAACCGTCACCTTACTCCCTTGGTAAGGTAATCCGAAACAGAAACACTTGGCACACTTTCAGTTTGTTATATGGAATATCTTCCGGAAGCTTTCGAATGGTCTTTTCTGCGTCAGCTTCACGATGCTTCTGGTGCTGCTGATGAAGGCAAGTCTGGCTATTCAGTTAAAGCTTTACCATTTCCTACTTGCCCTGCACTAAAGAAACAATCCGCCTCGTGATTGTGTGATTTCGACCAAGTTCTTGGCGATGAAAATTGCAGCCAACATTTTTCTCCGTCATATCAACCTAAAATCAGAACAGATAGTTTTTAATTCTATATACCTAACTAATTTTTTTTTTCAAATTAGCAATTGGAATTTTTTTTAATTCTTCCGCCATCAATTTTCTAAAATTTAAAAGCATTTTTTAGTTGTTACAAATGAAACTGCTCTTAACAAAACTTTGTTCACTGTACATTCATTCCACTAACCGACAAACAATGAACACAAATTAATATTATTAATAACTTAATAATAAATAAATAAAGAAATGTTTAGGGGGGAATACATCAAAAGTCGACCATGTCCATTCTGAGAACGCTGTGTGCAAAATTCCATTTAAACATTTTTTTTATGACTGTATACTACAAACGTAAACAATGCTGTTGTACTCAATAGGTGTATGTTTAATTAATTAATTAAAATATTCAAAGGAAAATACTTACGATTAAACGTTGTGAGCGAGCTGTGATCTTATATGTAAACCATTCAAAAAGCTCTGAATCCTTGAATATCTTTTTGGAAAGATGCCGTCTTGCTATATTTCAATAATCTGGAGAGCCTGATTATACAAAAAGTTTAGAAACACCCTAGCGCCACGCAATAAAATAATTCTGAAATATTGAGTCAAGCGTCTGGAAGCTCATAATTTTACAACTAACTTTCCTGAAAACAGTAAGTTTATACACGATCTATATCTTTAAGTACGAGCAATACACAAAGCTCACATGTACGCTTTTGCCACGAAGTGGACGAGTTCTGAGCTAATGTTAACACCATCCAAATATATCATTTGAGGTGATGAAAATTTTTGATGCCAAATTTTGAAGAAAGTTTCTAATCGCATAAGGTTAGAAATTACAATATTCGGTGTTTGGTGGTTGGTAATGGTTTCAAATCATTACCAAGTTTTGCTCATTACTACATGTGAAAACACCCTTGCTCACAATTGAAATCTGTGATAGGAAAACACTGTGCCTTTAGTAAATGTTGCCTGCAAAACAGAATTATAAAACATCCTCTTTTAGTTGCGTTATTTTTATTTGTTTAAAATGGCTTAGGGATATTGTTTTTCCTATTGAATTATTACTTGAGAAAATTCGCAATCGATTGATGTTAACATTATGAAAATCTATCGAGCATATATTAGGTGCGCAACTAAGTTCCCGCTGTTTAGCAATAGATGGCGCCAGTAGTAAGTGCTGGTCGAATGTTGTACACCTCAAGCGTCATAAACCAAGCTAAGACAAATGGCAAACAAACCGCTTTGCCAAATCAGTGATTTTGGTTTAGTGTTATATATTTTGGTTGTTTGAATATATGTCTGATTTCGTGCCAAATAATCGTCATTTGCGGGAAGTGTTGATTTTCTTCTTTCATTCGAAGAAAACGGTGGCTGAAGCACATCGAGAGCTCCAACAAGTTTACGGTGATGCTGCTCTGAGTGAAACAACGTGTCGTGATTGGTTTCGTCGCTTCAAAAACGGTGATTTCAGTGTTGATGGTCGTCCGCGTGAAGGAAGGCCAAAAAACTTCGAAGACTCTGAATTGGAGGCATTGCTCGATGAGGATCCGTGTCAAACGCAGGAAGAGCTTGGTTCAGGATTAGGAGTTTCCCGCCAAGCCGTTTCTAAGCGATTGCATGCGTTGTGAATGATTCAAAAGCAAGGAACTTGGGTTCCTTACGATTTGAAACCAAGAGTTGAGCGTCGTTTTTTCGTCTGTGAACAACTGCTCCAGCGGCAAAAAGGAAGAGTTTTCTACATCGCATTGTGACGGGTGACAAAAAATGGATTCATTACAATAACCTAAAACGGAAACATTCATGGGGACTGCCCGGGCATGCTTCAACATTGTCGCCTAGGCCGAATATTCACGCTGCGAAGGTTATGCTGTGTATTTGGTGGGACCAAGTTGGTGTCCAAGTTATGAGCTGTTGAAACCAAACGAAACCATTACCGGGGAACGGTATCGAACTCAATTGATGCGATTGAGCCGAGCACTGCACGAAAAACGGCCACAATACGAGCACTAAAAGACACGAAAAGTGATTCTTCAGCATGACAACGCTCGACCTCACGTTGCGAAACCCGTGAAAACCTACTTGGAAACGCTCAAATGAGAAGTCCTACCCCACCCGCCATATTCTCCTGATATTGCACCGTCCGATTATTACTTATTCCGTTCGATGGCACATGGTCTCACTGGTCAGCAATTCCACTCATATGATGACATCTCAAAATGGCTTGATTCTTGGATAGCATCAAAAGACGAACAGCTCTATCGAAATGGTATTCACGTTCTACCAGAAAGATGGAAAAAAGTCGTAGCTTGTGATGGGCAATACTTTGAATAATTCGTTTGTAACCTTTGTTTTCAAAATAAAGTTCCTTTTTCACCAAAAAACAGCGAGAACTTAGTTGCGCACCTAATAGTAGCGTTTAATTTGTATCGATATTTTACGATACGGTTGCTGCTTTTAGATTTTCATTAGACCCACAATCTTGTTTTTTATGGCAAATCTACAAAAAGACAGACACCTGTTGAACTCAGGGTGTGGGGATGAGGATACAAACTCCTTGACCTACTAAAAATCATCACCGGTTCTACTTCAGGGTGGGGGTTTTTGTACATCACACACCCACTATGTCTAATTACGTAGATCTTTAGTATTTCGAGATGATTCTGGATCCAAACCGAGTTCGGCACGTTTAGTGGTCCGTGTTCCAGATTTGCCGCGATTTCTCTGTCCGACCATTGCTGTACCGACTGAACCTCGCACCACATGGCACTTCCTCCGAGCGAGAAAGGCAGGACAATGGACCGGGGTCGGGGCGTCTGGGGTTTGGCTTTCCCGAAATCATCCCTCTTTGGTGCTTCCTACGTCGTTCGTTTAGCCGTTAAGGGGAGCTTTCCAGGGTGCACCGTGGGAAGGCGAACTACTTTCACACGTGAAGAATTAAGTCAGCAATAGCGATTCAGCGTAGTTCAGCGTGTTCTGCCTTTCGAATGAAATACTTATGGTCAAATTGATGTGGGCAAGAAAGGATATATTATCGGTCAAAATCTTCAATCGAGCGCAACGCGGTCGATTTCAGAAATTTTAGAACGGTGCCCCTGAACAGGAATAGAAAAGTGAGACGTAAGTCCTACGTCAACAAATTGATCATAGGGTAAGAGGATGTAATGTTAGCCTAGTTCCTTCGTTCGGCCTATGTACCAAATAAGTCATTAATTCAGCAAATCATCGACAAAATCATATTGCTATTAGAATGACCGATGTAATCCGAAGCAATTTTGTGTTGAGTAAAGCGAATACAGCTGGCAATGCCTTAATTCATAGAATAAGAAGAAAAAAAATCGTACAAAGACTGAATTTAGTAATAAATCCATCGAATAGGACGAAGTTGCATCCATAAATAGACCCAATTTGGTGCCTGTAGACCGACATTAAATCCATATCCCTTGAAAGTTTCTGTCTTTATAAAATGAGTCGTGTAACTTCTCGTGATACAAACTACCAAATGTCTTATCAAACATATCTTAGCAAGTGTAGAACTAGTTGATTCGCACCTACAGCTTGAAAACTTAAAAAGTTATAATCAAAAATGTAATCGATGGTTGCATAATAGGCTGAGTCAAGGGACACATACCCTATATACTTGGACAAAGTTTCATAAAAATTTGATATTAATGTTAATGTTTTCCAGTTTTGTGTGTTTAATGTCATCTCTTGTTTACTACACAGTTTCGGTTATGACTTGTCTTTAAACGCGGTATATCGACTGTTTTCATCTGCTTAGAAAGAAGTAAATATAAGGCCAAGCTGATTGTTTTTGCGTGCGCTGGCCTCGTAAGTTTTTAAACAAATAGTAACTTTGTTATAATATCACACTCATCAATTCAACCTTTATTTTGACCGAAAATTTTGATCTATATATACACGCCTCTCTATATTTATACATCAGCCTCTCTTTCATTTGTATGGCTGTCCCTTTTTGTTCACGGAAAATTTACCCAATTTCCGTAAAAATTGGAACAACTCATAAATTAAGTAATTTTTCCGTGAGAAAATAAGGGACAGTAATACAAATGAAAGAGAGGCTGATTGGAGCGTGTATATTATATGGGGTTTTCAGAAAATGCCGAAATCAACCACTCTTTCAGAGTTTGAGCGCGGAGAAATTCAGGCCCATCGTGAAAATGGACTGACAATCCGTGAGATTGCAAGCAGAATTAGAAGAAGCAAATCCATGGTGCATAATTTCGTGAACCTGGGAGGGAAATATGCGACCATCAAGAGAAATGGGCGTCCAGTATCGGTTTCAGAATGCGCCAAATGTGAAATTAAGCGATTGGCAATCGATCGTAGGCTTTCTCCGGATGACATCAGGAGGGAATTGAATTTTAAGCTGTGATAATAATACCAAATTTGGTAAAAGTGTGCCCGTTCCTCGCTTATTGCCTCGACATAAGCAAGATTGGAATTTGCAGAAAAGTATCAATTCTGGGAAAAAGAGTGGAAAAATGTGGTGTCCAACGATTAGAAGAAATTCAATTCAGATGGACTGGGTGGATCAACTTTTATTGGCAAGATATAAGACGCGAAAAGCCACAAAGTGAATCGACAAATTTTAGAGGGGGCACTATGATGATCTGGGCAGGTTTTAGTCTTGCTGGAAAAACACCAGTGTATTTCATTTCAACCAGAATGAATCCTGAAAAGTTTATGCAGCTCTTTGACGAAGTTTTGATTCCATTTGCTGAAAATATTAGTGATGACAACATGCTATATCAGCAGGACAACGCCGCTTTCCATTCTTCACGTAACACCAAATAGTTTCTTGCGAATAGTAACATCCCTGTTCTCAAATGACTAGCATGTAGCCCAGATCTCAATCCAATCGAAAATGTTTGGGGCCCTTCCCGAAGAGTTTTTAAACATGGGCGTATGTTTGACACCCTTCTACAACTCCGAACTGCTATTGTTGAAGAATGGAGCAAGCTGGACAATGATGTTCTAAAATTGTACAATTGTGCTTAAGCTAGTTTCCCGTGGAAGAATTTTGATTTATTTTCAATAATTAATTTATAGTTTTCATCACAAATTAATCAAACCAGTTGAGCAGTGTTTTATGAAAATTTTAGATACTACCCAAAACTTAGGTTACAGAAACTATATACGCAACGCAAGCCTTTTAAGTTTTGTTTTTATATTTATTTCACTCAGTATATCAACGCAATGAATGGTTTTTTGACAACCAAAGTCAATGATAACAAATCATGTAATTATTTTCTGTTGAATGTATGTAGATATCATTATCAAAATAACTTATTACAATTCCTTACATACATCAGACAGATCCTCCAAATATCTGGAATTTATCTAGATTGCCGCAAACCAACTTTAACTAATCGAATCATGAGCTTATCAAATTTCGATACTCGTTGGCTTTGCATTCTTGTATCGCTGCAGTGTGAATGAATTGTTATTTCGTTCCATCAGCAAAACGATGAGCCACAGTTATGATCTTAAGCATGGAAGCATTGGAATACCACCAATAAAAAAAAATAATCCTCTAGAACAGAGGACGGAGTCTGACGATGTAAACCGTTATGGGGATGGCTGGATGGATGGATGGATGAATGTTTGAAGAACGTGCATCAGATATTGGAAAAAAAAGTGAACTTGCACACACGTCGTTGGTCGGAGCCGGAGAGGAAAAAATGGCGTCGAAAGTGTACACCTGAGGTCTATAATTTGTGACCATTTATATGGAAATTTTATACGCGAAGTGCATAAAAGTTGGCGAGCGAGTTTTACTAGTTTCCGAGGGCGAGGGTTGATACTATTTTTTCGTACTCATTGATATGCATGAAAGTTTCCAGCCAGAACCGCCATCGCGACCGCTGGAAGGCAGTCGCGGGATTTTTACTTCGTGTTCTCCGTTGTTACGATTTTGTGATCCTCGGGAATGATTCACCGCGAACACAATGCAGGGTAATTCAGCACACATTGTTGCCGATAGGATGTTTGATTCATGCATGCATAATGCGCACACGAACAAATCATGGAGACGCCCGGTGTTGTGATGAATTTTTAACTTGCATTTGTTTTTGCAACGCATTATAGTTGAAACGTGTTAAGTTTGAAGAAACTTATATTGACCCATGTCGAAGCCGAAAGAAATTCTCTTGTAAACGTGGGGATCGACCAAACTCGCGGCAGGCCTTTCATTCTCGCAGCATAATACATTATACATCAATGCACTGAGCCAATCAAAATTCTCCATTTAATTGAAATATTTTTTGCTTGCTTTGGCCGACTTTTCGCCGCAACAGGCCCGCAGACCCAGCTCAAGACCAAATCAACTCCCGAAGAGAGTCAACCCGTGTTCCAAGAGTCTCCTGCCCAGCGTCGGGAGTCGACTTATAATGGACACTTCTCTTCCGCACAAATGCAATTTTCTGCACTCCATGTTTTCCTCCACCGAAGAGCGTGGTGATTACAGTGTGGTGTTTGATCCAGCCAAGGAGGAACCCAAACCGGTCCTCCGACCGGCCGTTCAACAGGATGGCTAACAGCAACGTTTGAAAATTTTGGAAACAAGAAAGCACTTGGTGGGGCGATGAGAACATAAATCGATTTTTCCCAGTGATTGAAGCGAAATAATGATTGTTTCCGCATTTAGTAACGAGTCGGAGAAGTGATTCCGCTGCTCAGGGCCTCAATTTAATTAATTTGAATTGAATTTTGTTATACATTGTGTGAACATTTCTTTTTAATGGGACTTCGTAGGTATACACGAATGGAACGATTTCCAGATTTATGCACAATGAACAAATGTTGCTGAATTTGAAAATGTTATCATTTTGTTCAACCAACTTTGAACAGAAACAAAAATCCATCTTTTTAAGTGAGAGATGATTCCTGTAACTTGTTCAATGCTAGGTTCATCTTTGCAGTTAATGATTTTGTGTTGGCGCGCATAAATATAACCTCTTCTGGGGCTTCAATTACACGCATTAAAAATCATATTCATTTTCAGAGAGACCTTGGGTTGTCTTCTATCAACTCAAGCATAAACCATAACCGGGCATCTGATTCTCGTTTAAAAAACCAGGAAACAGCTGACTGGTTAAAAAACATCGTTTCTACATTGTCAATTCCTGGGAATGAAGATCTCATTGCTCTACAGGGTGTCCGAATTTATGCGTATTTACAAGTTTTATTTGTTCATTTCAAAATGGCCACCTCGAGCTGAGATGCAGGCCTTCAAACGTTTCGGGAAGTTATCCAAGATGGCCGCGAGTTCTTTGACATATATTTGTTCCCAAACCTTTAAAAGAGACGATTTTAGATGTTCTTGTGATTTCTGTGGTGTACTGCAGGCTTTTGACTCCAAGATGGGCCATACCGAATAGTCCATCGGATTAAAATCCCTCGCAACCCTCGGACAAGCGGTTCAGATGAACCATTGCTTTTCTCAACCGGTTTGATTTCATGGTTTCATTCGAGTAGTGATTCGTGCACAGTTTATATGACTGAAGCTTCAAATCGTGCTGAACTATGGCTCCATCGGTAGATTTTGAATTTTTCAGTGATTTCACGAAGTTTTGGATGGAAATAAAAAAAAATCGTTGCCGGATAAATTCTTTTTTTATTGTAAGCTCCGTCGTAAGCTTCTTCAGAAAATTAAATAACCTAGCCTTGTCTCAGATAACATTGCTGACAATGGGAAACCAGAGGAACAGCAGGATGCTTGGGATGGAGTGGGGAAATTATGCAGAAGAAGGTCTCTTTGAAAATTTTAGATAACATTGGAGATTTGGGAAGTGGGTCAAATCCTGACGCACTGTAATTACCAGAACCTAGGGGGATTGCTCATGCAATCAGTGGGGCAGTGCTTCCAAAACAATCCTAGAGGACCCCACAGCAAAAACTTAGGATCAAAGAATACTTCCCAACAACCTTCAGGATCTAGAAACATATTGAGACCTAGACGGAATACCAAAATATCTCCTGCAATCTAATGTTCTACAAGTATTGTTTCTACTGACAAACTATGATTCACAAAAACAAATTCATAGAAAAATACATAAAAAATTTGGGTGATCGTGATACTGCACTCCGTAAATACGATACTTTACAGAACCGTAATAATGTACAACTGTTATGTAAATACTACAAGCACAAATACTACAAATAAAATCAACCAGCAAAATAATATTAATTTTACAAATACCAACAACCCTAACAGCGGTGTAATGAAATCACCGTTAATTAACCATTCAAATTAATTCAAATACATTTACATCGTGCCAAAAGAGTAACGGCTGCCCAATCCAAAAAGTTCACTCAAAGGCAACTGGACGTTGCATTGGTTCAAGAGCCGTGAACGCTTAACCAGGGGGTCACTCATTAAGGAAATCGCTGTAGCTCACATGAATTTCAGTATCAATGTAAGGAATATGTGGTTAGGATGAATACATTAACATTCTAACATTCAACACTTACATATGTGCGCATCGTCCCGTCATTATAGGATACGAAGCGAGTGTGAAAAAATAGTTTATTTGTGAAATAGATAGCCGAAATGGCGGTGGTATACTAATGAGGCAAGTTTTCGACGTCGACAAATTCAAGAAATTGTCTACATTTATCAGTTAGGCCCTAATGAAACATCTTTGTTGATTTCAGTTGTCAGATGTCCAAAAATGTCAAAATCATGTGAACTTTGGTTCATCTATACGTGGTTGACAGCGACGCAGACCCCCTGCACTTAACAGTAGGCTGTTCAGAATACCATTATCGTCTCACAAGCTAAAGCCTGTCCACCTTAAATTCCGAACACAAAAAAATAGCAGCAAAAAAAATTAACATAATCCAACAAAACCGATTATTTCACAATAATAGAGTTACACCGAGTTAAATTTATTTTCATGAAAAATAAAACTCTATTTATTTCAAATCGCTATTTCAGATTTTATTGATAGCTTTACCCATTATATTGCAATATAGTAATGATCAACCAGTTTCAAGCATATGTTTTGGAATAACACTGCCTTTAACCTTCTTGACCAGCTCCAAACGTTTTTCGAAATCGTCATAGGCACGCACGACTGCCATCGGCATTTCGTCCCAAATTTGTTCGATGACGGTTTTGAATTGATTCATATTAGACGCCCTGCGGTAATTTACCTTCGCCAGCATGTATGACCATACGAAATAATCCAAGGGGTTCAGATTTGGTGAACTGGGAGGCCATTCATTCTTATCTAAAAAGTCGGTCAAATTTTCTCGGCACCTGTCCTAAACAATATTTGCAGTATGCGATGGCGCTCCGTCCACCTGAAACACATAGTGATCATCTCCTAACACCTCTTATACAATGGCTTGACATCTTTCTCCTAAACTTCCGTTTTATAATATACGGCATTCACTTTAACGCCATTTTCGATGAAAACCAGTGGTAATTTGCCTCACTTGCAAATTCCACCCCAAACCAGTAATGCAGCACTTTGGAACCGTGGAATATTCCTATGACTCGCTGGAACAGTTCTCGAAGAAAGACCGCCCAAATCTGTCGTTCTGGACATTGTGGGATTGTTGCAAGATAAATAACTTTTCGTCGGAAAAGATAAATTCTTCCCCACCGTGCCGCGACAAAAGCGACAAGCTATATCAGTCGTTTCTACTGAAGGTTCCGAAACTGTGACCTAACGTTTCTAAGAGCTTGGAATCCTAGATCATTTTCAGTACACTTGTAAACGAATAGACATAAATAGAAAGTGTATTGATAGTTCCATATAGGACAACGGCAGGCTTTGAAATTGAAAGAATACAAGTTTGAAAACGAGCGGAGGGCATTTGAACGGTAGTATCCGAAAGGGTTATGCGCGTGATCGGATACTACCGTTCAAATGCCCTCCGCTCGTTTTCAAACTTGTATCTTTCAATTTCAAAGCCTGTCGTTGTCCTACACGGAACTATCAAAACACTTTCTCTTCACTTCTATTCGTTCTAGCAATAAATTACTGTCCTCGCCTAGCGCTTCGCATGGAGATGAGAAATTATCTGCTTCTGCAAACTTCATCAAAGATCGTTACCTCCGCGCATAGGAGAATACAAAAAATAACAATCAAAGTGTAAAAAGAGGTGCTAAATTCACATGCTTAAACATTTTAAATTTCTTTTGCTTGTATGCGTTACCTTTCCATGGAATGGTAAAAAAAACAGTTTTATAAAATTTTACACCGAAAATTGTGAGTATTTTGAAAAACTGCCATATGATTACTTTTTGCCCAAAACGTAAAATCTGATTCGAATTAGGTCGATAAGTTGTTCCGTTCTGGAGTTATCGTCGAAAACAAACCGTGCAATAAGAATTTTGTAAAATAAACCTCAGAGTATTAGTTGCCAGTTTGCACTACTATTCTTCGTTTAATATTTTCGTAATTTACTTTGTGATGTACAAAGATTTACTAGAATTCACAATCATTGGGTAGCTGAGTTTCATGAACAAGTAGAGAGAATCCGATTGCAGTGTGAGATGCTCATTTTTCCATGAGGAATTCAACGATCCATTAACACAGATATATTCATGAAAATTGGTCAGCAGAAAGTACAACTGACAGCTTTGCTGATTTTTGACATTATTGGTTTATTTTATACCTAAATAAGCAGAATTAGTACAAAAAACTGAAGAAATGTGCACATTGTAGACGAAATACGTGTATCTGTCAAGATAAGCAATAAAGGTAGTTCGAATCATATGGAAATTATTAATTTTTCTTCTCATATTTTAGTTACTAAATTAGCAGTCTTGTCAAAAACAAACTGCAGTGTTTCATTGTCTCCAACGACTGGAAGTGAGATGCTTTCATTTTCAGTGTCCTGAATAAAGTCAGCTTGTCTTTGGTTAAAGTCACCATAGCTTTGAATTTTAGGCTCAGGAGGTAATTATGGTACAATTTGCTTAGCGTTACGAAAAACTCAAACTCTTTCAATTTAGTCGCAGAAATGATTTCAGAATTGAAATTGGCTGAAACCTCCACTAGACTTTTTCTGGGACTCATGAAAATTTTGGTCGTCTCTGAATACATTAAAAGTAGGGGAGAACAGTACAAAACACACTGGTGGGGTAGAATGACCCACTCAATAAATATGCTGAAATCTTCAAAGCTGTAGCTTTACTGGAATGAAACTTTATCAATTCTTAAATAACAGCATAACTGATAATTTTGTAGCACAACAAGGCACTAAATACACCAAAATATGATCAAAATTGAAGAAATTGTTCCGACTGTACCTCACATGTAAATAATAGAGTTAATCAAATAAGCTTTTACCACGCGTTAATATCCATGATTTATAATAAATTCACTTCACATATATTGCACACCACAAAACTGCAAGGTAGTATCGAAACTTCAATATAATTCCACGTGTTTTTAGAATGTTTAGACAAAACCTCGCAAAACTAAAACTGGGGCAGAACGCACCGTGGCGTTATGTATACGTCAACACGCTTAGAAGAAAATACCCAGTGAAGCGAATGAGTGTATGAAGCCAACGTTGGGTATAAATAACTTACTTCTGTTAAAATTCTACCCAAAATTAAATAATTTGAACCTAATGGTAGATAAACACAATTATAACCAACGTGCTTCCCACACTTGATTGTTCCTTTGGGTACTTTTTTATAATCGTGTATATATTGAGGAGTTGGCAACATATCACAACGTCTCTATTCTATACCCATAGGCTGCTTGAGTACCAAACAGAGCAAAGAGAACGTGGCGATATGTTTCAACTTTACACCTCTAATGAGTAATTTTAATAGCAGTGTTTTTTACTTTTTAAAAGCGGTGCATGCTATCCCAATAATGTGGTGCATCATATCCCAGTGTTGTGGTGCGTCTTACCCAAATTTTGGGGTGCATATTGAGCAATTCAACAGGCGTTTTACCCCGGTGTCGTTTTGGGATTATATTGGAAAAGGTTTAAAAAATCATGAATAATCATCGTTTTGAATTGAAATATCATTTGATATACAACGAAAACGTCGTAATGCACCATACTCAATGACTTATTCGTAAATTTCAGCTTGAATTCCCAAGTTATTCACGATGTTGCTTAAACGGTGCGTTTCGTAGCATCCTCCCCTACTTCCACAAAATTCTTCACATTCAGGCGTCAGTGCGTGAAATTCCTAGTTCTTCGTGGACATCCAAGACGATTTCGCGCAGAAGATTTCAAGCTAAACAATGCATTAGGTCCTAAGTAACATTGAGAGATTCTCTTCGTCGACTTTCTCTTTCGTTAATAGTTTCTCTATTAAACGATTTGCTTATGTTTTTGACGTATTGGATCGTTAGTTACTCTTGATATTACCGTACTGTATGTTGAAATCACTTGAACATGCTTTAACATGTCTCCTATCACGTCAGGAATTCCACAAGGCACTCATCTTGGACCACTCATCTTTCTTCTTTACTTCAACGACGTGAACGCAGTTCTGGCTGGACCGAGACTTTCTTTTGCGGACGACTTCAAGCTTTACCTCAACATTCGCTCAGAAGCTGACGCGCATTTTCTGCAAAAACAGTTGGACTATTTCGTTGATTGATGCCAAAGGAATCGTATGCTCGTTAATCCTGAAAAATGCTCGATTATTACGTTTTCTCGATTGAAGAATCCCAAAGTCTATAATTATTCCTTCGCTGGAATTCTTTTGGAAAGAGTGGATCAATTTGAGGACTTGGGAGTTATTCTTGACTCCCAATTGACGTACAAGCAACATGTGTCATTCATAGTGAACAAAGCCTCGAAAAATCTAGAATTTATTTTTCGTCTAACTAAAGAGTTCACCGACATTTACTACTTTAAAGCACTCTACTGGACGTTGGTTCGTTCGACAGTATTCCAACTGTTCAACTGTTTTGAGCCCTCACTACCAAAATGGAATCAAGAGAATTGAATCAGTTCAATGGCGATTTATTCGATTTGTACTACGACGGTTGCCGTGGAATGATCCAATTTGTCTGCCAAGCTACGAGAATCGGTGTCGACTAATTAGGCTGGATACTCTAAGTACACGAAGGAATGTTGCGAAGGCTCTTCTTATCTCTGACATTTTGCAGAATCGAGAGGATTGCCGCGAAATCCGAGGACAAATAAATTTCTTCGTGCGACCTAGAGGTTTTTTTTTCCTCTGTTCGGTACATAAACCACTGAGACCAGTTTTTTGATCAATTGTAGTATATCCCGTGTCCTTTGTTTAGTGCATGTCGATTAACCTCATCACTATTGAGAAATGACGAGGTATTCGGTGTTGTTACAGTTGTCATTGTTTGTTTTGTTGGCAATGAATAAAATTTTATTGAAAGTTTCCGCTATTTAAACCCTTTGAGGAGTGAGAGCACTCTTCAAAAGCGCGCCCCTTTATCAGTCAAAATCAGATTCATTGCAAAGAAAACAAACTATGACTCCGATACTGACCATGCATCAGAACCCTAGTCATAACCAATTCAAACTATAGAACATCAAATAGACAATGAGAATTCACATAAATGAAGACTAACCATGTTTTACTTATTCTAAGCTCATCCTCGCACAATTGCAAAACGAGTATTGTCACTTTTCATAAGACATAAAATGTAACAAGGACTAAAATATGTTCCTTTGGCTACAAATAACAAATATGTTCCCTAGTTTGAATTAATTCAGACTGGGGTTCGGTGGTAGATCTGATCTACCAGCATTACGGGTCAACCTAGAGGCTTGCGGAACAATCACCTGCTGCAACCAATACATCACCGCACTAATTACGGACAAAACAGCGCCATTACTGGCCTACAAAGGATTTTTAATCGGGTGGCAAAAGAATTTGATTTCAACATTTCACGTGATTCACTTCGGACTAGAATTTTTAATGTGTTTAGATAAGCTATTAATGTGTTATTTGTATGTTTATTTTTTAATGAGATCAACAATACATCATTGGGGCATAGAAGCCTGTTGATATATAATATTAAATAAATAAATATACAAAAACATAGCCGTAGGAACTCAAAGAGAAAATCGACAAAGAGAGTCTCCCAATGATACTTACTACCTAATGCATTGTTCAGCTTGATTTGTGTTGGCTGGAAGTCCTTTTGCTGATAGCATTGCAAATGCACTTATTTTTGTGGTTCCACGTATACATACTGCAGGTGTTTGTCCGTGAAGGAAGGAAAGATAAGTCACACATACACTCGTAAGACCATCAGTCAGAGCCTACAAACATTCGACGCGCTCATCTGTCAACAACTTGCTTAGCTCTTGAACTTTCGGTAAACAGTGATCAGATTTGAGATGCCGCGAATCGAAAAGAGTGTTAAAATTCAAGTGGTGGACACATGGCTACGCGGGAAGGATGTCTCGATGAACAAAATAACAAACTTTCGGAAATCATCACGACAGCGTAAAATCTATCATCAGCAAGTTCGGGAGCACTACTCGTTCGAGGAGCTGCCTAGAAGAACGAAAGCTAGGTCCAGTTGACCTGAAATTGGATTGGAAAGTAATTAACCTAATCCTTCGGAACAGATCGATTTATTTTCGTGATTCGACCGAAAAGGCTGGCACCTCCATTGGAATGGTGCAAAGAATCAACAAGCGCAACAGCCTGTTTTTCTTGGTTTAGTCATTACTAGCACATCGGTCCCAAGCTCGGCCCCAAGCTTAATAATGCGCCTAATAATCAACTCACACGAACACACTCTCAAATATTCTGTCAAAATAACAGCAAATCAAAACAAAGGCGCAAATATGTTACTATACATGCTGGCTTCAAAGTGTATTTCGGACCAAGGGGTTCTACAACAGTGAACCAATTTTAAATCGCTAGTTGTATATTGATTGTTGACATTAGGAGCAAAGTTGTATTCCATAAATGTTCGATATTGATCCCAATCAGCTCTATGGTAGTTGAAAATAGAACTGATGGAATTAGAAATAATTTCTTGAGATATTTCAAATGTAAAGGGCGAACACGAAATTATTGCGACACCGAAAATGTCATGCCAATTTTCTTATAATGTTTAGAATCAAACCAAAATTTTAGGGTAGTTTTATACATATATTTACTTCAAAAATCAAAAGAAAAGTTAATCGATGGAGCCCTGAGTGTAAAATTGAACGCATTTTCGCTTGATGCCCTCCATCAAAGTCTTTACAGTGTCATCCGGTACCAGTTTCTCAGTTTTTTTCATTTTCTTAACATGTTCTTCTCGTCTTTGACTGTCTTCTTGCTCTTCCGAAGTTCCCGCTTCATCATTGCCCAGTATCTGCTCCACCGGGCGCAGCTCCGGTCAGTTTGGCGGATTCATGTCCTTTGGAACAAAATGGACAGAATTGGCCTCATACCACTCAGGACACTTTTAGAATAGTGGCATGATTCCAAATCTGGCCAAAATAGCGGAGCTTTGTCGTGCTGCTGCAAGAACGGCAAAAGGCGCTTCTCGAGGCACTCAGATTTGTAGATCTCGCCATTTACTGTGTCCTTTGTCACGAAAGGCTCACTCCTCAGTCCGCGAGAGCAGATGGCCTGCCAAATGAGATATTTGGAGGCGAACTTCTACATTTTCTTCTTCTTAAATTTGTCGTCCACATAGAACTTGCTCTTGCCGGTGAAAAACTCCAACCCCGGAATTTGCTTAAAATCGGCTTTTATATACGTTTCGTCGTCCATCACACAGCAGCCATATTTTGTCAGCATCTTCTCGTAGAGCTTCCGTGACCGAGTTTTAGCCGTCGATTGCTGCCGCTCATCGCGGTTTGGGAAGTTCTGTACCTTGTATGTATGTAGTCCAGCTCTCTTCTTTGCATTCTGGACGTAGCTCTGCGACATGCCGATCTTTTTAGCCAAATCACGGCTTGAGACGTTGGGATTTGCTTTAATCATCCGCTTCACCTTTCCCTCCGTCTTTTGTTCTCCGGTCCCGGTTTTCTTCCAGCTCCTTTGCCGTGGTCCAACGTCAACCGCTCCTGGAACCGCTTCAACACTCTGGAGATGGTTGAATGGTGAATGTTCAACATTTTTCCCTACTGCCGGAGCGACAGGTCAGGAAATTTCAGGTGTTTGGAAAGAATTTGTTCTCTCGACTCGCGTTGGTTCACCTCCATTTTCGTTGAGTCGAAAAGCACGACTTCGAGTTTGACGGCATGTAAACAATACACATCAATGAGAAAGTGTGCAAAATTTGGTTGATTTTTACCCAATGGTAAAAGAGTTGTGCCCTGTTGAGTGTGTCGCAATAGTTTCGTGTTCGCCCTTTGACTGGAGGGTGATCGGAGTTTGCTACAAAGTTGACATTAATCAGTTAGGACCAAACCTATAGTTGAGGGATTGCTGATTGAAGAAAAGCAAGTTGTGCTGTTTGGGTATTGAATAGTGCAATAGCCTGCAGAACAATGATCAAATAGTATTACCATTACCATTGCTTTGAGATTTATTCCATGGGCGGGTTTTTGGCATTGAAATCACCAATAACGATGAATTTAGACCTATGACGGGTAAGTATCTGAAGGTCACCCTTGAGCCAGTTCTTTTGCTGGCCAGTTCATTGGAAAGGCAAATACGTAGCTATAAAAGTAAATTGGCTAAATTTTGTTTCAACTAAAACACCCAAAGTTTCAGAAACTTTGTTTTCAAATGAAGAAATAATGTGATGTTTGATTCGCCTAGGACAATGATAGCAACGCCACCACCATCTCTATTGGGGCGATCATTGTTAAAACAGCAATATGCACGTTATGAACTCTTAACAAAATAAATAGCTCATCCTCGTTATCTCTGATGGATCGAGCATTCCAATTCAAAATATTGTATGACTTATAATCCATTACTGAATTTCAATGTCATAACAATATTATTGGCAAATTTAATACCAGTTTGTATAGCATCAAACATGGACTTAGTTTTTAGCATATCGGTTATCATACCGAATCACGATTGCTGTAAAAATTATAATTTAGAAGCGGATATGCTACCTAAATCAAATTCATCAGAAGTCCCTTAGGATTTTTGGTTTTGGTTCCTACTCGCTGTAACGGCAGCATAGGTAAGTCCATTTACATGTTGAACATTGTAAACAACACGGCTAGGTAAGTATGTAGGGTTTGCAGATTGAACCCTGTTGGTGTTCGCAGGTGTCGAAATAGTAATTGCTCCTCGTTGAGCGTTTGAAGTAACAGCTGCGGATGGAAAAACCTGTCCGCTGTTTCTACCGACGGTTTGGTAGGAATTTGTTCTTTGTTGATCGATGTTACCAGCTGCAGAATGGGTAGTAGCTGGTCGGGAACGTGTATTGTATTCACAGGTAACCAATAAGCATTAAATAGAGCCCGTAAGTAGCCATACATATATGCGTCTTAACGACAAGCGATATAATGCATATGGGCATTACAGGGGATGATCAAAAAGGAGAAGACTAGCAGACTTGTCCAGATTCAAAGTGATACAGTTCGGTGAATAATTATCCGATTTTGATGAAACTAGAAGCGTTCGACGGGGAATTTATTCCGCGCTTCCTGTTTACCGCGTTTTGCGGTTTTATTAGCGGTTTAGAAATGGCCGCACGAGCGTAAAGATTCATGTCGTGCAGCTCCCTTCGGACAGTTGATGTAGAAACTGGTTCTTGAAGCGCATTGTTCAAAGCAGCAGTTGCTTTAACAGCACTAATGCGTCTGTCTGCTTTGACTATGCGCCTCAACGAACGTTGCTGCCGGTCATCCATCTTCTGCTTCCGTCCACAGCTACTTTTATCAGGCGATGTTTTCCATGTTTTTATATTCCGACATTATCCGGCAAACTGTGGCCCTGGCAACACCAACCAGTTTGCATGTTTCAGCGATCGAAGCACCGGCTTCTCGAGCACCGACTATACGGCCCCGTTGAAATTCCGTAAGCTCTAATGGCATTTCGAACTGCACACTTCAGCACTTAACCTTGATTTGTCCCATGCGCAAGCACTCAATCCTGTCACCTTTTGTCTTCTTCTATGCAAACATGTACACGGATAAAAAATAATACCCAATTTGAGTTCTATTCCGCCAGGTCGATGGTTCCGTACGACAAATTAATTTTAATTTATTTTTCAATTAATTTTGAGTTATTAATTTTGAGTTATTTTTAGTTTAGGTATTGTTTTGTAAAATCATGAAGTTAGATGTGTCGCAAGCCAGGGTTTGACATCATTCGAAATCTGGCCACTTCCCTGGGGGAACCCGGAATCCGGAACGTCACCAGGTGTGGCCAATGTGAAAGAATACTCTCAGGTTGACTACCAGTGGTATTGGTTTGTAAAATCATGAAGTTTGATATGTCGCAAGCCAGGTTTGATACAGTTCTAACTCTGGCCATTACACTGGTAGGGTACTTCCTTCACGATTCCCGATAATGAATCCGGAACTACGGAAAATAACGAAATGTCCGCTACTCTTCCAAAAACTAGGATAAATTTGTAATCGTATGGAAAAAGTTGCATCTAATTTGGTTAAGGGTACGCAGAGTTACAGATAAATTAAAAAGGAGTTTATCAACATAAGAAGTGTCAGGCAATAGGGTAAAAAACTACATTTTACGGAAATGGCCATATCTCGGTTGTTTATGGGCCGATTCACGATCTTTAACCACTGACAGACTTGTTATGAATTCTAGAGTGAGAAAAATATAATATTTCCGATTTTCAAGTGACATAAAAAATAACGAGGTGCAGAAAATTAGCACATTTGACATAATGAGGTTATGAGGTTAATTATCCGTGCTATCTGCAGTGCCCGGAATTCAACTGATTAATGTCAACTTTCTAGTAAATTCTGGTCACCTTCCAGTTGGAGGGCGGACACGGAGTTGTTGCAACACGTTCAACAGGGCATAGCTTTTTTACCATTGGGTGAGGATCAACCAAGTTTTGCACACTTTCTCATTGATGTGTGTTGTTTACATGCTGTCAGGCTCGAAGTCGTGTTTTTCGATTCAACGAAAATAGAGGTGATTTTGAATAAACATGCTGAAACTAGAATAAAGTCCCCGGAATCGCAGCAAGCGCTGCTCGCGGACGGTTGAGTTTTGCGTGAGCTGTCACGTTTTTTTCTGTTTGTTGAAAATCGATATATGTGAATTTGAGAAATTGTGAATTCGGCTTCGGTAGTTCCAATTTGGTTTCGGAAAGTTTTTCGGCAGTGATTGCTGTTCGGGGTGGTCTATCCCGTCTAGAATTTCAGAAAATCACGGTGTGATAATTTCATAAAATCTACGTTTCGCGTTGTTTTCGAGTTGTCTGGGGGCGTTTTGCTTAGGTGTCGTTTGTTTTTCAACAACGTGAAGAAATTAAAAATTGTGCTACTGTTTCAGCAAGTGGTGCTGCCATGGCTTGTAGTATATTTTCAACAAAACTGGAGTTGTAATTTTCCCTGGCATGGGAGTCATGATGCTCGTAGACTTTGTACGAGTGGATTTCCGGACGATTCCGAATCGGGATGAGGATCAACGAAACGTCATTAAGATAAGTAAACGTTCGTTAAAGTTTAACATTATACTAAATTTACTTGCCCATTCCTTCATGTAAATATTTCTATCGTTGCCATAGATACGCATTGCTGTTATTTTTCTCCTCGATCCGCGGAGTATTTAAAAATATATTCCTCTTGCGAAATATTGATAACCCAGCATTATAGCTTTACGCTTAATCATCTTGTTTTATTTCAAGAATTTGGTTGATACTTTCGTTTCGCTTTCTTCAAAACTTTGTTTTCTTTTTGGTTCAACTGCTTTGGTGACATTGGAGATGACAAGTTTCTCTTAGTCGGAAGACTTCACGCCAGCCGGATTTATTATTCGTATGTTAGAGACACTTGGCTGGAGTCTCATGTTTCCAGGTGGGTAAACAAGTATAAAGAAGTATTCTCTTTGCACAGTGCTTTGTCCGAGAGGTATTTTTTTATTTTTTGGGTTGGAACAAAATAATTAGTTAGACTATGTGACTTTGTTACCCAGCCCACGAAAACGTCCCGACGCGTGCAGGGTACCGTGTTATGAGAACCCGGCATAAATTGTCAACGTCATTTGAAAATCCTTTTATGTAGTGCACAGAAAAGATGGTCGTTGACTATAGGATCCAGTGAGAAATTTTTCGAGGAAAACTACCTAGAGTTATGCCAATATTAACCACCATGTGGCGAGCACGAAAATAGCTCGTAGAGAACTATTTTGTCTGTTAATAATTTATCTGATTTCTATTGTATATTCTACCATTGCTCCTCACATTAGAACCAAAAACTTGTGAAAGGAGATAGGAGCTACCTGCCATGAATTAGAGTCTCATTTCAGCAATAACCTTAATTTTTGTTAATTTTTCAGCATTGCATAATAAAATACTCACATGTTTTATTCGTTTAGTATTCGAAGTAACATATCATTTGTTGAAGCGGATTCGTAGGGATACCATTACATTTGCGTGGAATAATCGAAGTCCGAGAATATATTTGATGGTCGGAACATACTATTTTACTGTACGTCACAAAGGATGTCCTACCATTATATGCTATATATTGTTCAAAATACAGGTATTTGCAGATTTCTGTTCTGTATCTCATCGACATTTTAGATATAGAATATCTGAAATGTCGATGTGCTGCTCCGTTACATGATGTGTAATTTCAGATCATCCATAGAGTTCCTGAGTCTCGAAAAAAAAATATCTCGTGGCTACGATACATTTTCCAAACTTTCAGGTTCATAATGGATACGAAAATCCTTCAACAATTGCAGCAGAACAACAATCTGCAGACATGTGTAGTTGTTATTATCATTTTACATTATAATATTCCTGCAGTAAATTGTATATAGTATTCCATATGAAACTGCATATTGATTTTACATTTATATTATTATCATGCCATTTTTACCATTTCTCGGATTCTTAGGATTTATTTCAATATTATTTTATTATTCTTACCTTGAGCGTAT
The DNA here is from genome assembly GCA_034211315.2 of Aedes japonicus. Classification (NCBI taxonomy): domain Eukaryota; kingdom Metazoa; phylum Arthropoda; class Insecta; order Diptera; family Culicidae; genus Aedes; species Aedes japonicus. Next base: position 212,931 of record JASCZW010000070.1, on the reverse strand, counting down.
GGTACGGTATGTCCACGCATCCTTCATCCTCTGTAGATTCACAAAATGTTTTGGGGTTCAAATATATTCATTTGAATCAAAATCATTTTACAGAATCATCTTTTGCGGTTAATGCAAACGCAGTAGCCTGGCCGCTTTGACGCTTGTATCATGTCTCTGATATGCTGCAAGCATCAATATTGACAAAAAACAATTGGGCGTAATCTAACCAATTGCTTCAGGATGCTTTCTCGTACTGGCTGCGGTTGTATTAGATTAGATTAGATTAGATTAGATTAGATTAGATTAGATGAAAACTTATAAAAAGCAGAAAATAACAAAATAAAGTGCTGAGCAAAAATCCATGGCAACAACCAAAGCCAGACTGCCGGCTTATGCAACGACCGTCTGCCAGCGTTTTGATCGATGACGAAACATATGGGAAAGACGACTTCAGACCGCAATTTTAAAAAGGTGTGAGCATCTCCGAAAAGTCATCCGAGATGGAAAAATTTGGCTTAAAGGTTCTCGTACAGCAGGAAATTAGTTCATCGATGTTCTATAATAAAGGTATGATCAATGCCGAAGTAAACCGTACTGAGTGTTTTTGCTGAAATGGATGCTCCCGTTATACACGCAGCACAAGGTCCCTCCTTTGTTTTGGCCGGATTTGGCGTCAGTCCATTATACCATTACAGTACAATGCAAGAAAGTGGAGTAGATTTCGTTGAGAAGATATGTATCCTCCTAATTGTCTTCGTCAAGCTTCGTCAAATTGGGCGCTATCATCAAGCGGAACTTCAAAAAAAGCGGTAAGGAGTACAAGACCATGGAAAAGCTCAAACAGAACTGGTCTGCAGCTACCAGGGAATGCGCCAAGCCTACTGTCAAAAATGTAATGAGTCGAATCAAATCCAAAGTCAGAAAATTCTGGAAATAAATTTGCTCTTATAGAGTTTTTTCTTTAAACTAAGAGAGCAAAACTTGAATTCAATGACGCAGTTGTTTCTTTTTTGTTGTTTTATTTTATTCCATGCTATGAGAAAAAAATGTGTTGCCAGTTTGTTTCCAATACGGTTCTTAAAACAACGAAGCATTAGTTAAGCAATTGATTTCGTAATGTAATACTAGATTTGATTTTCCGCGAAAGAGATCCAAATCAATTTTTATGTAGTAGATTTTAGACATCTGTCAACTGTTGTGCAACAGAAACATAAACAGGAACAATAAGAGCCCACAATAAGTTTCTTTATTATTGCAATGATGGCCCTCCCATAGCGCAACCGATAAAGGTGGGGTTCAAACCCCGGTTTGGTCTAATATTTTTTCGAAAAGGAAAATTTTTCAGCTCCCGTTGCAAAGGGTATGGGTAAGGGTACGAATCACACAATCCTATTAATGCAAAAAGGTACTGGCATCGAATGTTTTAAAATAAGAACTGTGGAAATGCATTTTGAGTGGACATTTAGCAAATTGTGATTAGCAATAACAAATCATTAAAAAATAAAAACGGAAAAAAGAATATGAGAAAGCTTTGTTCTGATTTCAGTTTTCCGAAAACTTTCTTCCCGGCCTCATAGTCACCAAGCCGAGAATCTTAATGAGAGTGTTTTAAGCGGTAGTACATATAATAAAATCTCACAACGGAATAGAGATCTCAACATTAACTGGGCAGAAATATTGATGAACTTTGCATTGAAAAGTTTTTTTTGGGTTCGAAACCAACAACATAGATTCGCAACCAGGAATCTCCAAACAGACCGTACTTCGCTGACACTGCTCTGCTCTTCTTGTTTTGCATCATAATACCTCTATTTTGTTTTTCACTTTCAGCGCCATATTTAATAACACACCACGGTTTATTTTATCCGTGCACAACATACACGCGCGGGCACATTCATTTATATATTCCGGAGTGTGGTTTGCTCCAAAGCCCATACATTATTGCACCCAAAGCGATCAAGCCAGGTCACGAGGCACGATGTTGACGAAAGGGGGGTATTGGGAGGAAGTGCTGGGATCGAAAATCGCGGGGCCTATGACAGTACCTACCATATAGGAACTTATATTTTTCGACGCCGGTGTTGTTCTTTTCTACAGCAGCGATTTGCGATGGTTGGACCTTTTGTTGAGTTCTGCCATCGCGGTGCCACATCGCCAATAGCCTGTTCACGATTCGAAAACGAAGAAACACGGCTGGCTCGATGGCTGGGCTGGCTGGCTGGTGCGCTGCAGTACACATGTTTATGAATATATTATTGGGCACGAAACGAAACAGAGTGCCGGGAGAGAAAATATGAATTATGAATACACGCGGAACCCGTGCGGACGAAATGAGCAAAACAAATGTCGAAAGCGCGCTGAAAAATATGGAGGACAGGAGATAAAGATAAAAATGCATTGCCCAGCGGTCGGATACGTTCCAAAATGGCATGGAAAAAATTTAGACCCGCAACGTTATGTTTATCGCAAAATTCGAACAATGCTAGCGGGCAAAGGTGTTGAGTTTTGCCAGCAAAAAAATATGAGTGGAGGAATTCAAAATGGCCGCTAAAATATGCCAAATAGATAATCTTAGTATGATAGCAAGAAAGGGTGTTGGGTCCCTCTTGCTGTTCAATGGACACAATCATTGTCATTGTCCACCAGGACTGCAAATGAATATATTTGTTACAAATTGTTCGGAAAATGTGTTTGTCCATGCGAGCTTTCTATAGAGGTCGGTCGTACCGAAAACATCGCTACATTCAAAAGCAGATAAAATAAACAGATACGGGAAAAAATGTCTTTCAATTTGCACGTGATTCAAATCAGCATTGGAACATACACACAAACACATGGAGCACAGTTGTATAGTTGAAAGAGAAAATCATACAAACTCCCTACCAATCCTACCACCCACTTTCAAGCGGATACCGCCTTCGTTGCATTCATCATCAAAAGGCAAATTTGGTGAAGCGGAAAAAGGACAATTCTCGGAACGCCTCTCTGGCTTTACGATTAACACAGTGGCAAGCAGATGCGATACGTTGGATCCGATTCACGTATCTGTCCCAGGCTCAATAGCGTGAGCAGCGATTGGAGAAGGGGGTTGGTCCATTTGTTGGAAAATGCCGATGAAGACTTCTTTTGCATGTCATTTGCGAGTAAGAGGTTTAAGTATGCAGGTGAACTTAGGTTATCTCGGCAGTCTAGGCAGCGTTTACCTTATTTATGAGTATTTACAAAGTGTCGTGCAGCTCTGGCGTTTTTGTTTGTTTATAGGATATGGGACGGGTTTTAAGCAGTACCTGGGACATTTGATGAAGCTGTATGTAATTTATAATTAGAATGGCCTTAATGTAAACGTTAATCCCTCTGCTTACTTCTGATCTATCGGAAAATACATTCAGAAACGAGAATAAGACTCAGAAAATGTCATAGCCATGGAATAAAGTTCCCAATTGCAGGAACTTATTAAAAGCAAGCGTATTGCTTCCCGATCATGCACATGTTTTCTTCAGCTACGCAATCTGCACATAAACTAACAATATTGTATGAGTGCGATTTAGTGCGTGTATTGGGAAGCGAAATAAAATAGGCCAGTTGCCAGTCCACAATTTGCTGCAAACGTCAATTTCCCCAACCCGCTTCTTCGTTTTAACCATTCACTCTCGAAAACAATCAACCAAAACATGTCGATTGCTATGATCACAAACTCGTCTACTAGCAGGTTATGAGACAGACTTACACTTTTAGTTTGTCATTGATATTAAGATTGGTAATATGAATTTCTCATTTCATTTACTTTCACGAAAATGTTAGACAAAGCGATTGTGACGACAAATGGGGTGCTTTGTTTAAAAACAAACAAATGTAGGAGACAGCAGGCTTCACGTTACAATACCAGTATGATATATCCATGATTAACAAAGAAGATAGGAAGCATGGGCTCTCTCAAAATCAACAGTGATGCCATAGCTGTCACTCAACAGCGAAGCATGATTTATCGTTAAGTACTGTTAGACAGCTCCGAAACGTATTTTTTTTCTTTGCAAAATAATCATAAGTATATATTATCTTCAAATGACTGGAAGAAAAATGAAATTAATAGTGATTTCAGATCACCTAAATAAGAAATAAATTCAACTCCATGTTCAACATAATTTTCTGCCAACAAGCCTCCCTAGCAGCACACTTGTTGATAATCAGTTGAATTTACTTGCCGGCGTCGGTGGTGCAGTGGTAAGCGTGACTGCTACTTGGCACCCCAGTGGGTCTGGGTTCAATCCCAGTCGACGTCGGTGGTTTTTCTGAGGCGAAAAAATCTTGGTCACGTCTTTCTTCGGAAGGGAAGTAAAGCCGTTGGTCCCGGTTCATAGTCATGAGTCGTTAGGTAGGGTCCAGGTGGTGGAGTCGTCTCCCTGGCGTCGGTGATTGTCACCATGTGAGGAAATAGGCCGACGTAAAATAAAAAAAATAAAAAAATAAAGTTGAATTTACTTGAACGTAACTCAATTAAGTCTTAATCAAGTAACCGTAACCAATTATTTCGGTTTTGTATTGCTTGGGCTAGATGTAAGACGAAGCTGATGAAGGCATTCTCTCCGGTAAACGTGAACAAATGCAAAATACACAAAGGCAAAATTTGAGCGAACTTCTTCTGATGGTCTTCTAGATGATGTATTTTTTATCTTCAAAATGACAGTAACAAATTGGTAATCAATCATGATTTATATATCAAAGCATTAGTCCGATAGAAAGAGCTTCTGATCGTTTAATTAAAAGTGAAATAGTCTTGAAAATGTAGGAGTTTAAGACCTTATCTCTAACAACTGAATTAAATAGTGATCACTGATTAAGCCATTCTCTACCCTATTTATTTGCTTCTTGTTCCTCTCGATTTGAGAACTCAGATAGCTCAGTCGCTAAGAGCACGCTTTGGCAAGTTGAAGGCGGCGGGTTCGATTCCCAATACGGTCGTAGAGCTTTTGGGTTGCAAATTTTCTTGTCTTGGGCATAGAGAGCAAAGAATGTACAAAGGCATGTATTGGCTGGTGTTTTATTAAACTTTTTAACAAGTTCATTTATTTGTTTCGAGTCTACTTTACAAGTACTTTAGTACTTTTTAGTACTTTTGCCAAGTTTTCGAAAGTTTTAGTAGTTTTGCCAAGCTTAGAAATAAACTTAAGAGGGAAAAACCAAGTGCTTGTGGCCGTTCGAGATTGGTGACAGTAACTATTTTATGGATTGAGAGAAGGAGCGAAAATTTCAATTGTGATCTACAAAACATATATTTATTTTTAAATTCTAGGTGTTTGCTTTCAACTGTACTTTTTTTTTAGACATTATCTAAAAAGAAAGTTAAAACCAAAATACCAAAATCAAAACTTAAACTAGACATACAGTGTTTCGAAAATGGAAATATCTTCAAATCTCCTAAATATTCTAAAGATGCGAAGAAAAGGTATTGATAGGTCCGACAGCAGGCTGTGAAATTAAATAGAAGTAGTTTGAAATGGAGCGTAGGGCTTTTTGTTAAGCAGTATTTTGAAGCAAAGATACACACTTTTGCCACACATCCACATGCGGGGTAGGTCAAGACAGGAACGGATCCAGCACTTTGACTGGCAAAAATGTGCGCGCTTGACCGTGCTCAAATACCGCCAATGACACAGAGCAGTTCTAGCGATGTGAAATATCTGTTTAACAATTCAAAAGGCTACATGTGACATCGATTTCCAATTAGAGGTTTTTGAAAGACACAACTTCTAATATTACCGGTTATGTGTATCTTGTTGTCATTTACTTTAACAACCTCGCACGTTTTTAACAGTCAAGGTGGCGGATCTGTTCCTGTCTTAAGCTACACCGCACGGTGTGCTTAACAAAAAGCCATACGCTCAATTTCAAATTATTTCTATTCAATTTCACAACCTGCCGAGAGCTATCGGACCTATTAATACTTTCCCTTCACATCTGTTGCTTAGCCCAACATGATACAAATGAGCGGTTAAAGAACAATTGTTGTATATTAGGCAAACCATCACGCAAATGAAGTCACCACCCATATCCATCTCTCCAAACCCAGATTTCTTAAACACCTTAAATCTCCTTTGCTCCATTAACGCTGCGAACTTTCGGGTTACTGTTGCCGAAAAATAGGAAAAAAATCGTTGAAAGCGATTTGTCGATCATAAATATCGCCTGCCATATCGGCCACTCTTGCAAGTGAGTCCTCTCTCTCTCATTGCCCAGAATTGAGCAATGAGAAGGGACTCCTACAAAGGTAATGATAAAATAACGCGAAGATAAGGACTTAGAAACTCCTGTATATCCAGGAGAATATACGAAGACTACTTCAGCGACATCTTCAGGTGAATATTTTCTATAGAACTGAGACTATTTGCACACTTAAAAAATAATGCCGAATAATAGAATTGCAACCGAGTTTTTATCTGATGAACGCTCGGTAGTCTGTTCGGTTCAAAATGGAACAACCGAGGTCTTGTTAAATTTTTACTTTCTAACAATCTGTTAAATTTACCGAGAAACTGGGTTAACAAAACTATATCCAATCAGCAATAACCGAACATCAGCTTATTCAAACATTACTGAACGCTGTCATTGTTTCGATTTTTCGTTGTTTTTACGGAATTCGGATCTTTTTGGCTGGAATTTTGGTTGGTATTGGTAGAAATTGATCGTTATCTGTCACATTTTACCGTATTTCTGTAAAATTTAAACGAAATCAATTAAATCGGAATAGCGAATGTTCAGCTGTTGAGGATTCGGTAAAATTATACAGATTTCTGTAAAAACTGAGTGTAATAGTATATATAAGCGATATATTCGGTTTCTTGTTAGTAATCGATTGGTTTGGTAGAAAATTAAACCGAGTTCAGTGTTATTTGTGTGTGTAAACATTCAGTGCTCATCCGGTGTACGATAATGACACTGTATATAGACCGGACAACAATTGTCTTATACAGCCAAAGGACCTGTCAACTTTTGATTCACTTTAAAGGAGCAAATATTGTGATCAAGTATTGTTTCGACAAAAGCCAATTATGAACAAATAAGGGATTTTCTACTTCCACATTCAGTAAATGTAAGTATTTAAAATGTAACTGGATATATTTGCTGTAATTAGTAATGGAAAAAACAAATTATAGTATTTTGTATTTACACTGCACAGCCTATGGCCTTATCTCTTCGCTCCAAACAAGCTTCTAATGAATATCTTCAAACGGAATCAAAACAAACTACCAACATCGAAACCGAATCTTTTTATTAGCCTATTGAGTTGTTTTCTTCAAGTTTGTACCAAAACAAGTGGTGCCAGATCAATTGCTCAAATTGATGACATTTTTCAGGGTTGGCAGATTGTATGATTTTGCGTTGTCCGGTCTATATACGATAGGTACGATAGGTAATAATTTCTAGCGTAAAGTGCAGTGCAGTTTATGCAGCGACTTACACGAAACAAGGAGCTTGATGTTTACGATTGATTCTATATTTGTGCATACCATTTAATTGTGCATACCAAAGCCGGCAGACTCTTCAGTCAATGGCCTATTAGTATAAAACGTTTAAATAGAACCAACTAGGAAAAATGTTGCAGTATATATCGCAGGAGCAACCGTAGAACGTTGATGCTTTGGAATTCCATGAAGCTGCTGCTTCATAAATAAACCAATAACAACCGAGTTTTTGATGTCGGAAAAGCAAACACGTTTGGGAATATATGGTGAAGGGCTGAAATTCTGTGTTATTTAGAAGTGGTACGAAGTCTTGAGGCGAGTTTGAGGATTCAACTGAAGAAGCTTCTCAAAGTTTTCGATCAAGTGTTCGATGCTTCCTAGAAAAACCACCATCTAAGTAGCAGAGAGCTCAAAACCTACTGCTAGAGCCCACACAGAGAGGAAAAATATAGTTTTATTTTACCATATCAATAGTTATTGAAAACCATATAATATAACTGAACTAAAAGAAAATTGCTTGTTAATTAAAAAAAGAATTAAGGTCATATAAGTCATAAAATATTGCTCAAGAATGTCAACTGTAAATCAGTTGACATCAACAATAAAATATTTACTTCAAAATAACACTAATATCAACTTTTCACAACCATAAATTGACGTTTAACGAAGAACTTGCAGGTTAATTTGACTATATTGTATTCTTTGAAGAACTCAATCGGATAGTTATATCAAAATCCATTGTTTTGAAATTGATGTGCATTACAGTGCAATTGATCTTGATGTCCGTAAGTATTTGAACATATAATTTCTAATTTCATAATCATGATGACTCACTTTCTGAAAACGGTTTCAAAATTTAAAACCCCATGGGCAGGCATATTGAGCGAGACGAAGCTTTGCTTCCATCGCCACATTTGGCTTCGCGAGCCTAGTGTTTTCGGGGTATTAATGAGTGGCGATTACTGCAGTTGTTGATTGTCAAAAATAAAATAAAATAAAATAAAATGAAAAAAATCAAATAAATAAAATTGTTTTAACTAACGCAGTATACTCAATTCAATCAAAATTTATGTGTAATCAATACTTAGCAGCAGTTCATCCAAAAATAATTGATAATTGAATTGACTATACGCATGATGGTAAAAACTATACAATTTCTGATTTTATTGAGAATCATATTGACTGAACATATTAATATGGTTGAATTTATCATAAACGTTAGATTGATTTGACTTCACTGTATACTTCGATAGACCCAAATATAAGGTTATCTCTAAATCAATGTAAAAATATAGTTTTTCTGACTTCACTTATCCTTGTCTTTATTATTTATTTTTCTGCGTGCAAGTAGACAAATTGTCTAAGGTATCGGGTCCTAGCTGGTCGCCTCTATTGAGCCCCATGACAGTTGCCTTATTGTAATCTGCAAGTTGTCTCAACGTATGTACAGTTGTCTCTTAGACAAACATCAATATCGTTGACTCAATAGCTATACAAAAGGGGGCTTAAAAAATCCCTGGGGTAAACTCATGTAGCTTAATCTAGAATCTATAAAGCATCCATTAGGACACAGCACTTGTTTCTATGACAGCAAATTGAACACAAAATTATTTAGTTATGGAGAAAGCTACAAGCGTGGAGTATACCTAAAGGAACTTCAACAGGTACTTTATCATAAACCTCCTTGATATCCAAGAATACAAGAACCATTTAGGAACATCCATTAATTATGACACACAAAAAAGTGATTTCTTAGATCCACAAAATGCTGCCCTAAACTTTATGTTGATGGATTTCGATTGATTTAACCCAGTGGCGATCGAAATGTTTAGTGATCACTTCCACATCCTATATGCAGCCCACGATAATGATTTCCTACAAAGTGTGAGGTCTTATCTATTGCCAACTGAAGATGGACCAGCCAAACGAGTTACTTCTCCATTGTTTATAAGAACTTCATTTGTCACGGAAGTAATATATTAAAGAAGAAGTTGTCATTGTACAGTTCTCCGTAGCCTGTACCATGAGAATTAAAATCTCCCATGATCAATCGCAGAGCAAAATGGTCCGAACAAATATCTGAAAATGTTTTTAACCTGGAATTGGAGAAAATTTAACTCTTGGAAGAAGTAACACTTAAAAATTGTTAACGAGCTCGGTTAAACATTTAGCTGAACTCACTCGGCATTTTCATACATAACTGATAACTCGGCAAAAAATCCAACAAGGCTGAGTCTCAGCATCACTTGAAACTGAAATATCGGGTAACTTTATTATTAAACCGATTCTCAGCAACACTAGAAGTTGAACACACACATTGACCAAACTTCAACCGACCAGCTACTTATTATGTCGAAATATCCGTTTAGCAGTGTTGTAAGCATTGGGTTTTTTCATCTGTCAACCGCCATGCGCCATATTGTTTGCATTCGCAAGTAATGAAAGTCGTATATTGTTTGTGGAACGGTGAAAAACGGTGAATAAACGGTGGAAATGGAGCAATTTCTCGATAAAAATGCAGCATGAGGATGTAAAACTGCACGTTATTTTTAGTTATTACAAATTAATTTACTTATCTTTTCCATTTTAGCTTGAAAAATTGAGCATAATATGTTTCTTCTGTCGAGAAGTAGTAGGGGGTTATGTGGAAAAGCTGCAGTGGAATTTTAATAGCAATCAACATTTGATCCGGATAGAGTGTTAGACTACACGGTTCTTAAATGCCGATCAAGGTATAGCCATTTCAAATAACTGAAAAGGCACATTGTTCAGCAACACCCCCATCCACTTCCGCCGGTGTTGGACAGTATAGACAGTTTAGATGGAAATTTAATTCAAGATGTCGCATATTTAAACACAGTTAACCCGAGATCTCGGTTAAAGTCATTTCTATTTGTTTCAAATTTTACCCGACATATCAGTTTGCTCATGCCAGCTAACTTTATGAGTTTTCAGTTTGACCCAAACCGAAATTATCGGTTAACATAAAAAAGCCGAGATAGCAACCGAGGGATCGGCTGTGCGGATCTCGGTTTCACAAAGCCAAGACTCGTCATATAATTCTAAGTGTGTAGCTCTTTTTTATCCCCATTTTTACTAACAAGACGAATAATATTGAAATTTAAAAAAACCGAACATCGATTTAGGAAGCCGTGTTTCACAAAGAGTGAATGCATGACAACCGGTATTGTGAAATGAAAATTTGAAAAATTACATCTTAGGAATAAGACTTTGACAATTCCACTGCAGAACAGTGATGAAATCTCCGACCTCTTTTGGAAAATTATCCATCAGAGGAAATTATTGCTGCAAGGAAGGGATATTTTAAAGAGTGTCCACAGTTAAACTTGCTCCACTTAAAACTTGTCCTCAATAACAAGTCCCTCAACCGATTGTTATGAAATATTTAGGAAATAAAATACAATGGATAATCTTGGTTTAGATATTTATATTTCAATGTATTTCTTTACCAAATCCCAAAGCCCGATCTTTCTTCGTAATACCACGCATAAGATTTGGTACATCACTTGAACCGACATTTTTTTCCGCTTTCAACCATGACTTCAACATTTCCTGTTCTGTAGTGACAACTTTACGATGCTTGCGAAGTTCGTGCTTCATTATAGCCCAATATTTTTCAATTGGCCGCAACTCTGAAGAGTTTGAGGGATTAAGATCCTGCGGCACAAAATTGACACCATTTGTCTTGTACCACTCCAAAACATCCTTGGAGTACTGACAAGAGGCTAGGTCCGGTCAAAACTTTGTAGGACCGTTGTGTGTTTTGAGAAACGGGAGCAGTCGTTTTTTCAGGCATTCATTCATGTATACTTGATTATTTACAGTTGAAGTTGTCACGAAAGGCTTGCTCCATTTACCACACGAACAAATCCCCTGCCAAATTATGAATTTCTTGGGGAACTTTGATACTTGCTGTTTCCTGAGATACTCTGGAACTTCGAACTTGACATTCGCAGTCACATACTGGTTGCCGAGAATGTGTTGTCCGCTTTTACGTATGTTTTATCGTCCATGATGCAGCATTGTGGCTTCGTCAACATTTGTGTGTACAGCTTACGCGAACGTGTTTTAGCTGTCCTACTCTGTTTTTCATTGTAGTTTGGAGTTTTCTGAACTTTGAATGAACGGAGCATGGCTCGTGTCTTGGCTTTTTGCACAAAACTTTTGGTAAAGTACAGCTTTTTCGCGACATCCCGAACGCAACAGTTGGGTTTGCGTTTAAAGGCAGCAACCACTCGCTTGTGATCCTTCACACCTACGGAACACGTTTTATACCACTCACCTTCTTCCGATCGACAGTTAAACGTACCCCGAAACGTTTTATGACATGAGACTGGTGAATTTTACACATCTTTCCGACCCTTCGAAAGAAGTGGCTTGTCGAGTTCCTTCGACTCCATTTTCGAAACTACGACACATTTCACAATGAAACTCACCCAGTGCAAACAATACTCGCTGAGGTCATTTCATTCAAAATTTTGTTGAAATCAACCCAAAGAGCGAAATTTACAGTTTATTGAAAGTGATGCAATGTAACTGTGGACACCCTCTATTGTCCATTGCTTCAGAAAAATAACTACACCATGGGATGCACTGCCAGAACAATGCATTTAAGAGGGTAAGACATTTTTGTGATACTTCGACAATTTCAGCAAATGAAAATAGAACCCACCTCAAGTTGAAGAGACCAATTTTAGACTGCAAATATAAAACCAAACAACTCAAAAGACACTCCGGACGAACCATACGTAAAATTAAGTTCCCGTGAATTAAAGTTCAAAAGACATCATGTAACACTTTTGACGAGTACCTATGAATACATATATTCAACCATTAGTTGATGCATTAAGTTTATTTATTCCTAAAACCATCCTATTTTCAAAGCCCTCGATGCAATTTTCATACTGATTGGTTTCATATGAGCGAATTCTATTGAAATTTACTTAATTTGATCATCCCACTTTCTCAACGGTCCTTCCCAGTGATGGCAAAGGTAACTCCATGAAATTGGTTAAATTTAACGATAACTAAACAGCTGAATTCATGAATATGGTGGATGATAAAATTGTAACAGTTCAACTCTGTCTAAAAGTGCATGGCCCTAACTGGTATATAGAAAGTGTTGTATTCATTGTCCTTTTCAAATGATATTCATGATGTATATCATTTGAATATTCAATTATTACGCTCTCACGCCTTAGGTTTTAAAGCTAGAACAATACATTGTGAACAAAATATATTGAAATAATTAAGCACAACAATTTCGTTTTATTGTGAAAATCAGCTTTTGAAACGAGTTGTTGGCATATTTCGCGCAATCGGTCGAAATGAATATTTTCCTTCCACAGAAAACAGCAACCCCTTTTGTCCCCTCTCCAAGCACGCCACAGTTCAAGTTTGCGGAAATTCAGGCGCACGAAAACGTGGAAAAATAACTTTTGATATTCGAACGGTCCGTTTCTCGTTAACATAGCCAATATGTCCGAAAAGGACACCGAGCATGGGAGAGAGCGAATGCGTTGGCGGGCGGCATCTCTTCGGGTGACGGGGTATAAGCATAATCTGTTGATTTTCACACACAATGGCCTTAATCAAATTGCACGTTTCCATTAGCAACTGCTCTGGGTGACGACAACCACGATTGTGAAGGATTGCGTGGGGTGGTGTCACAGCACGGAACACGGGCGCGTGTCCCCTTTCCGTGTTCCAACGAGGAGACGTTTGTACGAATCGGGCAAGGGTGGGAGGAAATCATGAATGCTGGGAAGCGTTTCTGTGTCATGCTGACTAGTGGCGTCATTTTTTTCGTGTATTCTTCGCGTGCTGGTTTGGTTTCTTTCGAGCGTTTTGTCGTTATCAGTTGCTTCTGATTCAGTTGTCAATGGTATGACTGAACAGTCTAACGAGAGCCACGTGTCACTCGTTTCTCAGTGGGATTCTCTGGATTTTCAATTTGCTTGAATTTCAAATCATTTCAATGAGCTGCTTTTTTCGCCGAGATATGAAGAACCTTTCATTATGAACCTGTTCCTGAAATCGACTGCCCAGGAAAAAGAAAACAAAACTGACCCATTTTGATTGTACGGCTTCCCACTTTGGATGCTTTTTCACCCTTGTGATTCAATTTAATTCAATTAAACAATCATTAACGTTTAGGTTCCAGCACTTACACGGGTACAAGCTCGAGCTGTGTTCGCGAAGGCTTTCGATGGAGTCAAGCTTGAGAACGGTAATTGAACTAGGCAATGAAGTCAAAAAAGGCTAAGAAGCGCGGTCCACTGAATTTAATGGAGGTAAATTTTTATGTTATCAACTTCTTCAAGTAGTTCGAAGTAATTTGTATCAGGTTACCCATAAATATGAACAGTAATTAGATTTTCTGAATGTTGCACTTTTTACGAAGCTGATAATTTCAATTGAATATCTTTACTATATTGATCAATTCAACTGTAAAACCGGGGTTTTATTATGGCACCAAGGGGTGCCAACAGGTTTCAAATTTTAGTCAGGTTTATTAGAGCCTACACAGCTTCTTTACAACGATGTTTAAACCATGTCTTATAAAGTTTCTCTTCCTCCTCCTCAAAGGTTATATTTTGACTTTATGAACTCTTAAAATGCTGTTTTGGAAAGCCGTTTTAGGACTCATTCCTAATTATCTTATTATGGTCTGTTGAAAAAGCAATTTTAAACCATTTTGCCTCCAGTAAATGCATTAAACATTGCCCAGTGAACAAGCGAACGGTACAGTTCGTTCGGTCCGCTTTCCGTTGCTTTGGAAGCTTTTCACGAGTTGATTCAATTCTTCAGTTCAATATTTTTTCGCGATCGCGAGTGAAATCGAGTCCTGGTTTTATTAAGAAGAAAAGGTTGTGTGATAAACAGTGCAGCAACGTAATTAATTGCAATTAGCAATATTACGACGATCGAAAAGCCATATTGCTCCGCATCTATACGGCACGCACACCAGCAGTCCATCGTGTGTAGCGTGCATTAGTTCATCTGATAACCACCACCGACCAGTATCACTAGTGTCATTATCATCATCGTTCATCCCCACGCCTAGCCGGTGCACGCGGCCACTCATCGTAGCTCGGCAGCAGCAGCACATTCGTCGCCCGGCTGCAGTAGATCCGTTATACATATAAGATAAGTTTTTGTTTCCTTCTCTTCTGAATACCAGAAGCGTTATTTTTATAGTGTGTGAGTGTATGGGAGTGATTGAGAGTGTTTGAGAGTGTTTGAGTGTGTGCTTAGCTTTAATTTTTTTTTCTGTGTTTAGTTATAGGTATATAGATTCAGTGGTTGAGCGTCATAAGCTCCCACGAACGAGCCATGGATGATTTATCGCAAGATGAATCATCTATGGCGCAAAATGATGGGGTAGCTCATACAGTTACCCGATCACGTGCATATCCAGACAGTTCAACTGGTCCTTGGGTTGTCTATTTTCAGCCCAAATTGAAACCTCTGAATGTCTATCAAATTTCGAACGATCTGACCAAACGATTCTCGGCCAAGACCGAGATAATTAAAGTCAGGCCGAATAAACTTCGGGTCGTTGTGTCCAACCTCAAGCAAGCTAATGAGATTGCTGTCTCCCAGCTCTTTACTCTAGAATATAGAGTGTATATCCCAGCTCGGGGTATTGAAATTGAAGGTGTGGTCACCGAAACGAGTCTAACCCCTGAGATCCTGCTTAAGCGGGGGGTTGGTCGATTTAAGAACCCCCTGCTTCCCCAGTTCAGATACTGGATGTGCGCCAACTAGGCTCAGTATCGACCAATAAGGGCGAAAAAAGTTCACACCATCAGACTCGTTTCGCGTGACCTTCTCTGGCTCAGCCCTCCTCAATACGTTGAGTTGGGAAAACTTCGGCTACCTGTGCGATTGTTTGTACCTCGGGTCATGATCTGCCAGAAATGCCAGCAGATGGGACATACGACCTCCCATTGCGGCAATAAAGCGCGCTGCTCCAACTGCGGGGAGAAGCATGAGGATGGCGCGTGCGCAGACAGCACACCTAAATGCGCTATTTGTAAAGGAACTCCTCCTCATGCTCTCTCATCGTGCCCGGCGTACAAACAACGCGGGGAAAAATTAGAACGCTCGCTGAAACAGCGTTCAAGGCAATCTTTGCTGAAATGGTGAAAAAGCCTCACCATCACCCGATGCCAATACAAATCCCTTTGCTCCTCTGTCAGATGACGAGTCTGACTTTGATTCGGCTGAAGAGGAACATCGTTCACCTTTCCGGAAGGTGCTTCAAGGAAGCGAAGACGCGTCCGCCCACGGAAAGTTGCTGAAAAGAAGCCCGAGACCAGCTTGCCCAATTCAAGGAAAGGTGGAAAAAGGAAAATCCTAATCCACCTGGTTTTCGTAGTACTAACTACACCCAGGACTTTCCATCTCTCCCGGGGACATCCAAAACCCCTGAAGCCCCAATTTTAAGAACAGAAGCCCCCTCCTCTAGTGGGCTGTTCTCATTTGATGACATTGTCGAAGGTATCTTTAAGTACCTCGAAATTTCTGACCCTCTCAAAAGCATTGTTTTGGCAATGCTTCCCACTGTGAAAACTTTTTTGCAGAAATTAACATTAAAGTGGCCCATCCTTGCAGCTATCATTTCCATCGATGGATAATTTTCCAAATGAGGTCGGGGATTTGATCACTGTTCTACAGTGGAATTGTCGAAGTTTGATTCCTAAATTGGAATCTTTTAAATGTTTAGCTCACACTACCGGTTGTGATGCATTCGCTCTTTGTGAAACATGGCTCTCTTCCGAAATCTATCTTCCGATTCATGATTTCAATATTATTCGTCTTGATCGTGAGGATTCTCGTGGAGGAGGAGTACTTTTGGGGATCAAAAAGTGCTACTCCTTCTATAGAGTGAATTTTACTCCAATTCCAGGTATTGAAGTTGTCGCATGTCAGGCTGTTATTAAAAATAAAAGCCTTTGCATTGCTTCCGTTTATATTCCTCCAAGAGCCTCCATTAACCGAAAACAACTCTCAGATATTTGTTCGGTTCTTCCTGCTCCGCGGTTGGTCATGGGAGATTTTAACTCTCACGGTACAGGCTGGGGAGAACTGTACGATGACAACCGGTCTTCCTTGATATATGACCTCTGTGACAACTTCAATATGACAGTTCTTAACAATGGAGAAGTAACACGTTTGGCTGGTACATCCTCAGTTGGCAGTAGATTAGACCTCACACTTTGTTCGAATACATTATCGTTGGATTGCACATGGAATGTGATTCAAGATCCCCACGGTAGTGATCACTTGCCCATAAAAATTTCGGTTGCCACCGGGTTCAATCCGTCGAAATCTGATAACGTCACGTATGATCTTACCCGTCACATCGATTGGACAAAGTTTAGGACAGCAGTAGATGAAGCCGTAACGACGGTAGAAAGGCTTTCACCGCTGGAAGAGTATAACTTCCTCTCCAACCTGATCTTAGACAGCGCGCTTCAAGCTCAAACTCGACCAGTTCCAGGGACGTCATCTCGCAGGAAACCTCCTTCTCCATGGTGGGATCAGCAATGCACCGAGGTTTACCGTAAAAAGTCCGACGCGTTTAAAGTTTTCCGTAGACGTGGAACACCTGAGCACTTCGAAGTATACACGGCTCTCGAACGCGAACTTAAGAGCCTCATCAAGGCCAAGAAACGCGGTTACTGGCGAACATTCGTGAACGGGCTATCGCGCGAAACGTCGATGAGTACTCTTTGGAACACGGCGCGAAGGTTGCGTAACCGAACTACGAACAACGAGAGCGAAGAGTACTCGGACCAATGGATCCTCAAATTCGCGCGAAAAGTTTGTCCAGATTCTGTGCCGGCACGGATGATTCCTCGCGAAAACACGTATTCGATAGATGAGATTAGCCAACCCTTTTCAATGGTAGAGTTCTCTCTCGCACTCCTTTCGTGTGGCAATACGGCTCCAGGCGCTGATAGGATCAAGTTCAACTTGCTCAAGAACCTCCCAGACGTCACGAAGAGGCGCATGTTGAACTTGTTTAATCAGTTTCTAGAACTCAACATTGTACCGGATGATTGGAGACGGGTGAGAGTTATTGCCATTCAAAAACCTGGTAAGCCCGCGTCCGACCACAACTCCTATCGACCCATCGCGATGTTATCTTGTATTCGAAAGTTGTTGGAGAAAATGATCCTTTTCCGTCTGGACAAATGGGTTGAGACGAACAACCTGCTTTTAGATACTCAATATGGTTTCCGTAGGGGTAAGGGAACGAACGACTGTCTCGCGTTGCTTTCCACAGATATTCAGTTAGCTTTTGCTAAAAAGAGCAAATGGCTTCTGTATTCTTGGACATAAAGGGGCTTTTGATTCAGTATCTGTTGAAGTTCTTTCAGATAAACTCCACGCTTGTGGCTTTTCACCATTAATGAATAATTTTTGTACAATTTGCTGTCAGAGAAACATATGAGCTTTTCTCATGGAACCTCTACAGCTTCACGATTTAGCTACATGGGTCTCCCCCAGGGATCATGTTTAAGCCCCCTTTTGTATAATTTTTATGTCAAAGACATTGACGGTTGTCTAGGTGACAACTGTACGTTGAGACAACTTGCAGATGACGGCGTAGTGTCTGTCACGGGACCCAATGGGGTCGATCTGCAAGGACCCTTACAGGATACCTTAGACAATTTGTCTACTTGGGCTCTAGAGCTAGGTATCGAATTCTCTACGGAGAAAACTGAGTTGGTAGTTTTTTCTAGGAAGCATAACCCAGCACAACCGAAGCTTCAAATTTGGGGTAAGCCGATAGCTCATTCTATGTCATTTAAATATCTTGGGGTCTGGTTCGATTCAAAGTGCACCTGGAGATCCCATATTGAGTATGTGAAGCGAAAGTGCCAGCCAAGGATCAACTTTCTCTGCACAATTACCGGGACCTGGTGGGGAGCTCATCCACAAGATCTTCTAACGTTGTACCGGACAACGATTTTGTCGATTATGGAATACGGTAGTTTTTGTTTTCAGTCAGCGGCTCGGTCGCACTTCATTAAACTGGAACGTATTCAGTATCGGTGTCTTCATATCGCGTTAGGTTGCATGCACTCGACTCACACCATGAGTCTTGAAGTGCTGGCTGGCATGTTGCCACTCTCGGATCGGTTTACAGAATTATCTCTCCGGCTCCTCACCAGGTGTGAAGTTATGAACCCCCAGGTGATCGAAAATTTTGAGAAGCTCCTTGAGTTGAACCCTCAAACCCGCTTCATGACCTTGTACCATTTGTACATAACACAGGATGTCAGCCCTTCGCCGAACATTTCCAATCGTGTTTGCTTCTCCGATTTCGACAATTCGGTTCATTTTGATTTATCCATGAAGCTGGAGCTTCGTGGAATCCCAGAGCATCATCGTCCTATGATTGCTCCGGTGATATTTGCTGCAAAGTTTGGCCAAGTTGATTCCACTAAATCGTTCTTCACTGACGGATCTTTGATAGAGGAGTCAGCAGGCTTTGGTATATTTAATGAAATTTATAGCGCCAACCGTAAACTTCAAGCCCCTTGTTCCGTGTATGTCGCTGAATTAGCGGCAATACATTTTACGCTAGAAATTGTTGCCTCATTACCACCGGATCAGTACTTCATTTTCACGGATAGTCTCAGTTCTATAGAGGCTATTCGCTCCTTGAGACCGGTAAAGCACTCCTCGTATTTTCTCATGAAAATACAGGAGCTTCTAAGTGCTTTATCTTCGCGTTATTTATCATCACCTTTGTATGGGTCCCATCTCATTGTTCAATTCCGGGCAATGAGAAAGCGGACTCGCTTGCAAAGGTGGGCGCTATGGAAGGCGATATTTGTGATCGACAAATCGCCTTCAACGAATTTTTTCCTATTTTTCGTCAACAGTCACTCGTCAGCTGGCAGTATAAATGGAGTAAAGGAGATTTGGGGCGATGGCAACATTCTATCATCCCAAAGGTGTCGAAGAAATCTTGGTTTAGGGGGATGGATGTGGGTCGAGACTTCATTCGTGTCATGTCTCGCCTCATGTCCAATCATTATTCTTTGAACGCTCATTTATACCGGGTTGGGCTGAGCGACAGCAATCTCTGTGAATGTGGACAAAGCTATCAGGACGCAGATCACGTTATTTGGTCTTGTTCTGAGCATCGTGAGGTCAGATCGGGGCTTTATGATTCCCTTCGGGCTCGAGGTAGACAACCCAATGTGCCCATTCGAGATATTTTGGCTGTACGTGATTTGGAGTACATGAAACTCATTTATGTGTTTTTGACTAACATTAGCATTAGATTGTAGTTAGTTTAACATGTATGTTTAGTATAAGTTTTTTTTTTTCTGTGTTCGTGTTTTTTTTTTCTCTTTTAAAAATGTTCGAATAAAAAGAAAACCAAAAGTTGTGTAGTTATAAGTGTTTCAATAATTTAGAATTTAAATTTAATGTGTTATGTAAACCATACTTTAAATTCCCACCCTCTTTCCCATCCGTAATTTGTAATTCCTTTTAACCTCGAGACGGCCGCGAGTAATCGGCTCTATCCTCCTAACTTTAGTTTTAAGATAAATGATGTATAAAAGTATGAAAATTTGGCTCTGTAAAGTTTATTCGATTGAGCCTGTACAAATAAATGATTATTAAAAAAAAAAAAAATGCATTAAACGGCAAATTGGCATTGAGGAAATTCACCAAATGAACAAATAGATTTATTATAGCCATTCCGAAGGAAATTGGATTTTTGGCGACACTGTGATTTCTTCCGATCACCATATTGAAATATATGAAATAATTGAAATGTAGAAAAATATATACACCAAATTTTATATGTAATTCAAATAAACTGTAGATCGTAGACCAGTTTTGGCATTCTTTAAGATAACCTTATATTTTTTTTCCTTGATTATTGAGATTTTCACTCCTGGGCTGGTTCATCTCCCGTAGTAGTCACTCAAATACCTTTTAGGTATTTTCATAACTTGTCCGGGGGTGAGATTTGAACTCGTGACTTTAACATGAGAGGTATGGATGTTAACCACTACACCGGGGTCGCCCCCAAGATAACCTTATTGAATTTCATAAGTTTTCTGGAAATTCATGATTAGTTTATCGAATATATTTCTTTCAATTTTGTTTTTGTTGATGTAAGCTCGCAAAATTTCCACGGCGCATACATTTCCGGATCTTATCGTGCCAATATTCACCATAAAATTAAATGCACATATGATTTGGAGCATCATACGCTATAAAAAAACTCAATTTGTGTTGAGTTAAATGAACCAGAAGTGTAGAGAATCGAACAAAGCAGAATAACAAAAGCCAACCACGATATCACCGAGAAGTTTGACAGCTGTGGCCATTTGGCCCTATGCTGGTTTTAATGGCAGCCAATCGGTTTTATAAAGGTTCTCAAGTGGTCATAACATCTTTCACTAGAACATTTTCAAAATCTTTGTGGTCTTGTAAAGGTTTTATTAGTTTGTTTTCATAACCCTCTATGGAGTGGGCCACTTTGTACACATTTCGGCTTTAAAGATGCATAGATGAGGTGTTGACAAAACAGGTTTGAATGTAGTTTTATCAACAGAGCCGGGAGGAGTGCTATTCGGCTGGAATAAAACTAAAATTGTTACTTGGTTTATGAATTGATCAAAAGGAAAATTTCGTTGATTCAACATTATCATGGAACGACAGGATAACATTATCATGGACTGGGCTTAAAATAGTCATTTCGACTATATGGGATTTATTTACCGATAACGGTAAATTCAGAAGCGAAATTTCTGAATTAAGTGTATGGTATAAATGTTTTAACTTGACTAATTCTACAAGTGGTTCCGTTAGTGTACCATTCGAACGTTCCGATATTACACTCTCCCGCATTACTTGTTCAAGTTAAGGCAATATCTTAAGACAAATATATGAAAATAATCGAAAAAATTTAACGATTTCATCATATATGCAAATTTGCAAAGACAAGTACCTTCAGAAGCACGTGTTGTCCATCATGTGGTCTCAAGGAGCCGAGGCACTATATTGGCCGGATTTGGCATCCTGATACTTCACGCGACCAGACTAGTACAGAGTTGTTTTTGTACCAAAAGACTTCAATCCACCAAAATCGTTGGAACAGTTTGAGAATTGTTGGGCCAATATGATGAAGACCAAACTTCTAAAAACATCTAGAGTATTCGAGAATGAGCTGGCTTTGAAGAACAGTGGGTAGAGGCATCAAAAGAATTCGGCCCCACCATTGCCCGAAACCTCATGATCGGTGTGAAGGGCAAAGCGCAGACATTCGGTCACTCTGAAGAGATCCAATAAACCAATTAAATAGAAATCTTACCATAACTATGTTGATTATTTTCTGAATGTTTGATGAAATTTCAACTAAAAGCGAGTTTTAGTGACGACTTTTGTTTGTCTCATGTTTTAAGAGTTCATTCTTTGGGTATAGGTGTTGTTTGGTATGTTATTTCTGTTTTGTATTTTCAACTTTGAAAAAAAAAGCCGTTAAGAAGTTTGAACTATGTGATATCAACAGTGACTCCGAAAACAAAATGCCACGAGATAAATGGAAAATTTATGAGACATAATAATTTTCGGTTCAACTGGCCAAATAGTGAAAAAGTACCTGGCGAACATGAACACACATTTCAGGAAGCGGAAATTGCATCCACTGGTTTCGGAGCTGCAGGCAATGATGCAGCGGCAGTGGCTGAACAAGGCGGTCAACTCGATTTTCCCGGCGAATCGTGACGTGGTGGTGGTGATGGACGACGAGACCCATCCCACCCTGGATGGAAACGACTGGCAGGGCACCCCGTATTTTACTTCCCTCACGAAGGAAGTGAGCTGGGCGTGAACTTCATTCATCACACACCAAGTTCCCCAAGAAGCCCAAGTAGCACACTACGATCATAATTAGTTATATTAACTTGATTATGACTTAGTAAGTCATATTTATGTTATCGCAACTCAATTGCAACTTGTGTGCTACTAGGGAGGTGCTGCTGTGGCTGACAATCAGCGAGAGGGGGATGTTAAAGCCGCTCTTATTTCGCTTCGGATTGGCCGTGAACGGGAAAATTTATTGTACGAAATGCCTGCCGGAAGTTGCGTCGTTCATCAAGAAATACCATAAGGGCGGAGAAGCGGTGTTTTGGCCGGATCTGGCGATCGTCTGAGGAGATGGAGCGGCTGAATATCGATGTGGTACCCAAGTTGGCGATAATAGAACGTTGGATCAGCATTAGTAAGTAAGTCCTGGATAAAAACGATATCCAGTTTATTTTGAATAAATATCTTGCAAAGTTATACTGGGTTCAGGATGGTCATACCATCTACCAGAGCTGCGGCAATACACACGAGCTGGGAACAGCTTTCATCGTGATGGGTGAGATGCAGAAGCGGGTGATTGGATGGTGGCCGATCAACCCCCGAGTGTGCAGGTTGAGGATCAAGGGCCGGTTCTTCAACATCAGGATCATTAATGTGCATAGCCCTCACATAGGAAGTACCGAGGACGACAAAGATGAATTCTACGCGCAGCTGGAGCGTGAATACGACCGCTACCCAAACCATGATATCTAAATCATCATCGGGGATTTCAACGTTCAGGTTGTCCAGAAGGAGGCGTTTAAAGCGGTGATTGGAAAGTTAAGTGCACAAATGCTGACCATCGAAAACGGCCTTCGACTTATCGACTTCGCCACCTCCAAAAACATGGCCGTTCGTAGTACCTTCTTCCAGCACAGCCTCCCACAGCCGTACACCTGGAGGTCACCGAATCAATCGGAATCACAAATCGACCACGTTTTGATAGATGGCCGGCATTTCTCAAACATCACTGACGTCAGAACCTACCGAGGTGCTAACATCGACTCGGATCACTACCTAGTGATGGTTAAGATGCGCCCAAAACTCTCCGTAGTGAACAACTTTCGGTACCGGCGCCCGCAACAGTACAATCTCGCGTGACTGAAACTATGCGAAATCACTCGAAACTGCGCTGCCGGAAGAGGGCCAGCTCGACGAAACCCCTCTCGAGGACTGTTGGAACACCATAAAAACAGCTATCAGCAGCGTAGCGTAGAACGTCTTAGTTTATGTGGAACGAAGCCGACAGAACAAGTGGTTCGATAAGGAATGTCAGCAGGTGTTGAATGAGAAGAACGCAGTGCGGGCACTTATGCCGCGTCTACGATACAGACAGAAGAGGCGACAGCTGACGCAACTCTTCCGGGAGCAAAAGCGCCGCCAGGAGGAGGAGGAGTGTGGGGAACTAGAACAGCTGCACCGCTCACATGAAACGCGAAAGTTTTACCAGAAACTCAACACATCCCGCAGAGGTTTCGTGCCGCGAGCCGAAATGTTTCGGGATAAGGATGGGAGAATCCTGACGGACGATTGTGAGGTGACCGAAAGGTGGGAGCAGCACTTCGATGAACACCTGAATGGAGTACAGGAAGAGGACCAAGACAGCGATGGATAAGACGTAGTCGATGCAGTAAGTGACGGAAATGTGCTACCCCCGACGATAGGTGAAGTTAAGGATGCCATCAAGCCATCAAGGAAGATCATGAACGAGAACAGCTTTCCGGGGAAGCTGACCCGACTTATCAAGGCTACGATGGATGGAACCCAGTGCTGTGTGAGGATATCGGGTGGATTATCGGGTTCATTCAAATCCCGCAGGGGGCTTTGTCAAGGTGATGGTCTCTCTTGCCTCCTGTTCAACATTGCTCTTGAAGGTGTTATGCGATGAGTAGATATTGTCGGCAAAATATTTGAGGCGGTGGCAAAGCAGTATAACAGACCAGCGAAGGCAAAAGCTGGAAGGATACGGCGAGAATGCCGGGCAACTACCTGCAAAAATGGTGTTCGACGGGAATCCGGTTGGTACAAGACGACGTGGGCACAACAAGTAAGATGGTCAGACCAGGTGGAGCAAGACCTAGGGGGTACAAGGTGCCCAAGGGATTGTAGAAGAGCAGCCAGGAGCAGCAGAATCGGACATTATGGAGGGATATTGTGTATAAGGTTATGTTATAGTACTGTGACGTTATGCGATGTAAATAAATAAATAAATCTTGCAAAGTACAGCACTTGCACCCTTTGCATGATGGAGATTTATTTGGATGAATTTTATGCTGTTTTAACTATTACATGTGATGGTTAGGAAATTATTCTTTGGATTCATCTTTTCGTTACCCAACAGCAGCTTTGAAGGCAATTCTTGGTTGATTATTGCACGTTGGAATGCTTAAGGTCTGTATCCGCAATAATCCGGACATCTCAAAACATGAATAAAACATAAATTTTGCATTATATTTCCGTCTTAGTTGTTTATTTCAGATTCAAGGGATGTGTTTTAACAATTCGTGAGTTCAAAACATAGTTGTTCGGTATTTTCATAAAATTTTCGAACTTTGCGCTTAACTCCGTCCATTAGGGTTTGTACAGACTCTTCAGAAATCGTAGAAGCCGTCTTTGTCCAAATTTGCTGGAAGTGTTTGATGTCGTTGATTCCTTGCTTCTTTCCAGAAAGCTACCGCTTCACCAGAGCCCAATATCTCTCGATTGGTCGTAGCTCTGGGCACTTTGGCGGGTTTTAGGTTTTTGGTACAATGTTCACTTTATTTGCTTGGTACCACTCCATCACAGTTTTTGCATAGTGGCATGATGACAAATCGGGCCAGAACAAAGGTTTTTCTTTGTGACTTTTAATGAAGGGTAGCAATCGCTTCTGCAGACACTCTTTATGATAGATCTCCTTGTTGATTGTGCCTGTAGTGACGAAATATTTACTCTTTTTGCCACAAGGTATTTTTTGGGAAATTTCGATATCTTCTTCATTCTGAAATGCTCAACTGTAGCATTTCTGGCCATAGCAGAATAAAAAGCCAGCCCTGGAAGCTGCTTAAAATCCTCCAGGACATAAGTTTCATCGTCCATAACAACGCAAATATTCGTCAAATATTCGTCAAATATTCGCTTCGTCAAATATTCGCAGTACAAACGTCGAGCCCGTGATTTTGCTTTCAAGTTCTGTTTGTCGTTGCGATTTGGAACTAACCCTCTAGGATTTGGAACTGTTTTTACTTTATACGACTTAAGTCCCAAACGTTGTTTTCATTTTTGAAAAAAAACAAGGCGACATCCCAATTTTACGAGCCACCGTTCGAATGGAGAGATTTGGGTTTTTCGTTAATATCCTTTTCACCTTTCGGTCCATGACAGGATCAACGCGTCCAATGTTTTTGTCACTTCTCGGTTTCCTCTCCACCGTCACACGATCCGAAAATGATTTGAGCACATCGTAAATGTTTTTGCAAGGTCCCGTATTGACAAGTCAGGATTTGCCGTACGCCCGTACAAAATTCGATCGCGCACTTGTTTTTCTTTCGTCGCCATCTTGAATACTAAACATGGAATGTAAACATGAATCATAGTCTTTTTCATCATAGACTCTCAGCTATACCACAGTGAAATTTTTCATTCCTACGTGCATTATTTGAAAAGTTACAATGATTTGAAGGTGTCCGGATTAATGTGGATACAGACCTTATCTTCCTGTATTCAGTTTTTGAAGCAGTTTGGCC
Source organism: Aedes japonicus (assembly GCA_034211315.2). Taxonomy (NCBI): domain Eukaryota; kingdom Metazoa; phylum Arthropoda; class Insecta; order Diptera; family Culicidae; genus Aedes; species Aedes japonicus. The sequence continues at coordinate 186,851 of JASCZW010000070.1, read as the reverse complement.
TTTACTTTTGACAAAGGTCAGTCCTGGGACATTCTGATTAGTGGTGCTTCCACCCACTTTATGTAACATGGAGGTTCAAAGTTGTTGAAAAAATGATTACTGGAAAATCATGAGTGTTTTGGAAGACAGTTCAGAACGATCAGAAGAAGTGCAAAATAAGAAAGTTCGGTTTCCACAAATTCTTTTTCCTCGAAAGTCCCTCGTTTATGTCATTTGAATGCATACTTGTATATTTTTATCAAAATGATTTGCCCTACTAAAACTATAATTGCAACATGAATAGGAAAAGAAATGCTTTGAGACCTTGGTTGAGGCTCCCTTTCTAAAAAATGGTCATACCAACGCGAGTCCGATATGGCTTGTTCGAAATCTATGAATTTAGCAAAGAGCAAACCCAGAAATAACATATGACTCCAGTTTTATTCAATACTAAAAAATATATTAAATTCTTTCGTCGTATTTACATAAGTCAGGCATTAATTCTTCTATTCCGTTAGCACTTTGCCACATATTAATCAAAACTGTCACATTAAATCATACTGATTTATGCTTCGACTTTCAAACCCCACTTGCAAACGACTGTGGATTGAATAAAAATGTTGAAGCAAAAATTGCTTTAACCTAAAAATTTCTCCACCTTCCGAATGCATCCCATCATCCATCTATCCATCCGTAGCTCGCCCAGCAGCCTAATTGTTTCCCTCCACATTTTTACCGCTTTTCCGGTTGGCACGCACAGCCATCATATTTTTACGTGAGTTGATTTTTTTTTTGTATGGACTCGCTCGCCTTCTTACTTATTCGCTCTTCATGTTTCCGCCTTACTGATAAGAACAATGGCAACAAGAATGGAAAGGATTTTCCACCCAGCTTGAGAAAGGAAATGTTGAGAGTCTAGCGAGACATGACGAGTGAACGACACAATTGTGTTCGTGGAATTGTAGATTTTCATGGATTCCCTTCCGCCTCCCGACTTTCCATCCCACCCAGTTGTACGTGCAAAACACTTGCTTTCCATTCCCGCTCGACAATGCCCGAATGGGTGTGGCATTGCTTTCTTTGCCTTGCATTCTTTTCGCACCGCGACGGTTCCGCTTTCGGGCCTCTGCGTTTGCGCCCTGAAACCACATCAAACACAACAAAGTGTCGGCGGAGGTAATTTTCACTCGAAAACGACGCTGATGACGACGACGACGACGACGATGGTGGCAATGGTGTTTGACGCTGATTGCGATCGCTGCTAGAGCGGTTTCTCGAGCACCGAGGTGTAAGATTAAAGATTAATGCGACTGTCTGCTGATTGATATATTGCAGGCCATTGCTTAAATTATGCACATACGATTCATCTGAAAAACAAACATTCGGTTGGAAATAGGACGCGTGGAGGGTTCAACTGTGGTATCTAACAAAAGGCAATTAGAAAAGCAGCTACTGGGTGGTGCAACAGATGATAATGATTCAATTTATTGAAGTTTTGCTGGAGCTTTTTTTAAGCAAAAACAGTGACCACACGTAATTCGCCCATTAACGACTGTGAGGCACTTAAGGCCGGTGATAATTGGGTGTTATTCAATTGATGTTTAATTTGCTAATGATTTGAGAATTTAGGTAAATCGTTTCATAGTGAACGCTGAAGATTGTTTCGTATTCGGGACGTCACTTCCGAATCGTCGAATCTAAATAATTGCTTTTCAAACATTTTAACGCATAATGGGACGTTTTAATGACCCGACTGGGTGGATTTAAAAACTTTGGAATCAGCTGATTAATATTTTGCATACATGTATGTGTCTTAGAAAATGACATAATAAACGATAGAAGAAAAAGAAGTACAGTATGTAAGGAAAGTTTATCCACCCCACTGCCAATTCGCAATTTTTCTGTTATTCAATTAGAAAGTAAGTTGTTTCTATGAATGTTTTTATATGATTTACTCAATTGTAAGTGCATTCAGGATGCCATCAAATTCACATGATATTATTCATTTTTCGAAAAACTATGATGTGATCAATAAAACGAAGAGAAAAATGCCCAAAAAAAAATTTATCCACTTTAAAACTAAATAATAACATAACATTGTTCAACATTTTGTGTGACAACCCTTCGCTTCAATAACATCTTGGTATGTATATCCGCGGCATTGATTCAACAAGCTTAGCAGTCGTTTCTGGTGTGATTTTGTCCCATTCCGAGGCAATTACTTCATTACTTGTCGTAATTGCTGAATACATTTTGGATGTTGTTCTTGAACCTTAATTTGCAAAATAGATCACAGATGACCTTTTGGGTAAAGGACAGGTAACTGTGCTGGTCACTTCAAAACATCGATTTTTCATTCGTGGAACAATTGTGATACCAGTTTTGACGTTTACTTTCGGTCCCCATCCTGCTGGAATGTGTATCTTCGGCCCATTTTCAGTTTTTGGACGATTGCTGGAAGTTTTCGTTTCAATATGACCAGATAATCTTCCTTTACCACTGTTCCGTCAGTGAACTCGAGCTTTCCAACACCAGACAATGTTATCGAGCACCAAATCAAGACGCTATCTGCATAGACGATGGAAAATCCGACTGAGTTATTTGACAATTAATGATGTTGCAAGAATCCCCATGCGCTGAACGCTGAAGGGTTTGCAGTGCCGCAAGGGCTCAGTAGGAATTCTTTGTCAAGACCCGAAGCTAAGAGTCAGTTTCATTGTGGTTGTATCACACTAATTAGCCAAGCAGCACATCGAATTTTAGATTTCATTTTAGGTTCTCTATTCTTTATTTTATTTGATAACATCTTCAACACAAAAGTCGCACAGACTGGACTCCTAATCCTAAATTTTAAAAACTGCTTTGCTGAAATTGCTAAAATCGAAACAGACACACACTTCATTGAAACGTCTACATCATAAATCCAGTGGGTTGTTCAGGCCGTAATTTGTTCGATGGCTGTGGATCCATAGTAGGTGCCGATTTCGGAGCTGACGGGTAGGTACGAGAAGGCTGATACAGTTGATGTTGTACTTAAACACGTCGAAAATGAACAACCTTTGCATCATCACTCGACGACTGTGATTGTAAATCGAGGAGTGCGCATCGATGTTCATATGGCGGTTGGTTCACTGGGTCGTTCCATGGCAGGTCGCGTAGAGCATACCTTATGAGGCGCTTCTGGACTCTCTCAATACGAGCGATATGGACGGGATGAAGCGGAGCCTAAACCTGCACTCCATGTTTAAGTACACTGGTTCGAAGGTGGGTTGTCGTCGTGTACGGAACGGAAGAACTCGGCGAATAGATTCGCAGCTGTGTCCGACGAGTAAAAGTTATGAGACTTGTAGGAAACATCCAAGGGAACTCTAGCAGATCTATTTCTCGCGCGCGCGTGTGTGTGTGTGTGTGTGTGTGCAATCTAACACCCACCGGCCGAAAGTGGTATTATTGAAAAAATCTGTTTGTAATAGTTATTTTTTTTATGTGACCAATGCAAGCAGCTCTAATCCGGGAGTTAGAAAGTACTAGCCCTATTGCAGAACCAGGAACCCATTTCAGAATGTCTGAAGAATCACGCCAATTCCGAGGTTACTTGCACACGCAATAAGCCCCGCATGTAAACATGACCGTTTTCATGTGGATAACGGTAGAGTTAACACACTTCCAGGTTCAAAAGTAATCAAACATGGCGCGTATATATTGTATATAAATGTTATAACTGGTTAGGTCTCACCATAAATAGCTGTTCTGCTATAAGACTCACTCTTCTGGGATTGCGTTGTTCCCTTTGCTATAGACTCGCCATCTTTGTTTTTTGAATTTTCTCCCCTTGTTAGGAGTGTTTTGTTTGGGTGTTCTCTTTTGTTTCTTTTCGTTTTCGTAGTATTACCTAACATAATTTGAAAAAATTATCCGAGTAGTCCCACCATGAATAAATTATTCTATTGGTGCTATTTGAGTTCCAATAATAGAAATGTGGTTGTTTTATGTGCCCAACGACATTGCTTCATGTTATGGTTCATGGAGAAATGGCAAGATTTTGTTTGTTTGTTTGTTTTTTCCCCTGCTCTTTTAGTCTTCTACTCCTGACTCTGACTCTTCTTGGCTACCAATTATTTTATAAATATCCTCCACCTGTTTTTTTAAATTATCTTTATCTTTCGCCAATCTACTCCTTTCCTCTTCTTTTATATTTGGTAGCGAGTTTTTGTCTTCCTTAATTGAATCGTTTCATGTTTTGCAGGTTTACCTTTTTTTTATTGTTACACCTAATTTTTTCTGCTATTTTTAGTGGGTGGCCATCGAGTCTTCTCTGTATTTGTCCCCAATAGCCTATACTCATTACTCGAACTTTTTTGACTGCAGTCTTACTATCTAATAATCTTGATACTGTTAATCTTCCTTGTGGTCCCTCCCTACTATATTTTAACATTGGCAGCCCTAAGTTTGCACCTTTAAACTGAAGAAATGATCCATTAAAAATTGAAATTCATTCCATAAAAAACGTATTCATGACCCATAAAACTCTGGTCAATATCCATAATAAAATGGATATGATCCATAAAATTTATCAATGTGATCCGTAATTTATATAAAATTTAGCAATAAAATCTCAAAAAAGTACCGTTATATATCTAGGGTATAATCAATAGAATTGTACGGACTACCCATAAACATATACCAAATGTTCCATAAAAGGTTCAATATCATTCCTTAAAGTTGTAAAATTGATCCTTAGAATGTAACTTTTGTGAACATAAATATATACACATGATCAATAAATTATTGATCCAATCGTCAATGATCCATGATAGTTTTGAAAAATTAACCACAAGCTTCTAAATATGGCCCATAGGAAATAAACTTTGGGCATTTAAAATAAGATGTAGGATCCATAAATTGTGCCAAAATTATTACAATGTTGGGTTTAAATTTTTTTAAATTTTGGCTACGGGGAAATCGATCCTTGACTGCGCTACTACTCAGATCTATTAATATGTCCGTTTCTTTAGCTATACGGCTCAAATATTGCTATTAAAGAAGGATTGCTTTTTAGAAGATTTTCAATTTTTCAGAGAGCTGATTTACTTTCGCGATTTCACGTTCTTTTACGACCGCAACTGCGACACATGTTTCCCAAAAAATTTGTTAAAGAGAACTCGTGCATGTAAAGAACTAGGGAAGATTTTCCTATATTAATCTCATCACTTTGCAATTCATCCTACTTGAAATTAAATAATGAACAGGTTACAGAATTAGTTAGTAATGTTTGTTGTTGTTATTAAAAGTAAACAAACATTTTTAGAAAACGAAACCGATCCTTCAACTGCCCAATTGTTTGATTCATCGTAGGATGAATAAAGGAACAATTAGATTAATATGGGGACAGTTACTCTACATATCAAATTTAAGGCTTGATCAAACTATTATTTAAGATTTTTTTTATAAAATTATGCCGGGCAAACGCTTGCCGTCCAACTCGCTATCGCTCGTCGGACCTAACTACAAAAAACATCCTCCGTTTGCATTATACCGGGCAAATGCTTGAATCAGTCGTTAACTTAAAGACGATATCGGAAACATCGACCGCTTTCTACTTCCTTAGTTCTTCAATCCTCAACTGCTCAGCAAGCAACATTGATATTTCTAGCACTTGGAGTACAGCATAACAGATCGTGGCTACTATGTCACATTGTACATTGTGTGTCTAACTGAGGAACTGTTTGATTTTTTTTTTTTCTGAAAACCAATGTTTGTAAAAATTGTAGTTGAGAAAATTTTCTATAAGAATAATTTGCTACGGATCATTTATATGAGCTTATATATTAATATTCATTGTTTTATGGATCATAGACAATTTATTTATGGAACATTTTCAATAATTTATGAATCATGTGCACGTACATTAGTGCACAAATGTTACATTCTGTGGATGAATTTTATAACTTTAAGAAATGATATTGAACCTTTTATGGAACATTCGGTATATGTTTATGGGTAATCCATACAATTTTATTGATCATACCCTAGATATATAACGGTACATTTTTGACATTTTATTGCTAAATTTTGTATAAATTATGGATCACATTGATAAATTTTATGGATCATATCCATTTTATTATGGATATTGACCAGAGTTTTATGGGTCATGAATGCGTTTTTTGTGGAACGATTTTAAGTTTTTAATGTATCATTTATTAGTTTTTATATGCAAAAGTATGTTTGCCTTTAACATTTCTTTTAGGATTTGCATTTCATATCTAGTTATTGACCTTCTATTTTTTTAGGCTGCTGCTTTAAGGCCGTAAGTCAAAGCAGGAGATATTACTGATTTATACATTAATTTTGTTAGGCTCGATGGCGGTTTATATCTCTTTATAAATTCTTTCATTACTTTTCTACTCTTAACTGCTATTTTACATCTATTCCTGTTCCTAGGTATTTTATATTGATTACCATATCATACTCCTCTTTATCTATCATTACTGATTTTGGGATGCTTCTGTTTGACATTGGTTCTCTTATCATAACTTTGCTTTTTTTTTATTGTTTATCTGTAGTCCTATTTTTTCTGATTCTGTTTTAAGTATCCTAACTATAATTTCTACCACCTTTAGCGTTGGTGCTTTGCCTAAAATATCATCTGCACTAATATTACCAGTAGATTATCATTACGTTCTTCCAACAAATTTACTCTTGGATATTTTGTTTTCACTTCTCTTAACACATCTTGAATTAGACGCATTAGTTGGCAAGTATCCCAAAAACTCTTCATCAAATCGCCAGATTAAATTCGGTAGATTGCAGTCTCCGAAGCGAAAGGTTAAAGTCAAACACAGGAGAGGCCTGGTTGAATACTCGCTGTAATCCACCGATGGCACCGTTCATGCTGTAGTTAGTACGCAACGTTAACATTTATTTGATCCAGGATTGCGAAGCAGTCTATTCTGCCCTGTAAAGAACCTGCAATAAAAAGCGTTCGCGAGGTTTCTCTTCTGGAACGAAGGAGCTCCAGATCGATCAGCTGGCAATGTTCCTTAGATTTAAGATAAGTAATGGTGGAACGACCGGAAGTGCAACCGTGAAGTCAGGATTCATTGCCCCTATATTTTGGTAGTCAATTGTAAGGTCTTGACCATGGCGTTTCACAGCTGGGCCATTTCTTTTCTTATCGTCGCAACGTCCGGTCTCGATCGTCTCGGAGTCCTGTTTGTAGAGATAGAACGAGGTTGTCTAGTTGGAAATGGACTGGAAACAAAAAATCGATTCAGTGAACGCGTTTTCCGAAAAAGCAGTGTACTTGTCTGAAGTAGAGGTCCGGAAGTCCCCGTCTCCGATCTCAAACGCGGGATGGCTGCTGATCGCTGGTAGGTGGGACTCGACTGCGTTGAGTGGACTAGAAGCTTCCTTAAAGCTTGCGGCAATTGTGCGTCCCGGTGTCCAGTTTGCAAATTTTTGATCGTAGGGGCCTAATGGAGGTCGATTGCCTGTGATACGAGTTCGGAAGATTCCAGCTCCTAGCTCAAAGTCAGGCACGGGACGATTGTTTGTCGCAGGAGGGGCTCGACTGCAATGAGAGGGATTGGGGTGGCAGGTGTGCGTCCCGGTGGAGAGCAAAATCGTTGAGTATCAACAGTTTCACACTGGAAAAAGTAGCGGGTCACAGCAACGGTCCTTTCGGAACGGTCTCTTATGAGCTCGATAGAGCAGGCACTAGGACACGGAGGATAATTGACCGGAGAATTGTCGAAAACAAATGCACACTTGCCTGAACGAAGATGTTGGGAGACCCGCCACCAAGCTCAACCGCAGGGTCAGAACGACTTTGTTGGCAGAAAACGGGTAACGCAACTGGGCCGAAGGGCTTGGGTTCTCCGTTCTGGGATGACGGATGGCGATGAATCTACGAGGAGTCCATTGATGGCGTACCCATGTCCGAAGTTGGTGATAAAAAACTTGTTGACTGATTTGTTTGGTTAACATCCATACCTCTCACGCCAAAGTCACGAGTTCAAATCTGACCGTCAAATCACAAAAAACACCCAAAAGATGTTCATGTGACTACGACGGGAGATGAACCAGCCTGATGCTGAAAATCGCGATAATCATGAGTTAGGGAGCTATCAGTTGAGAGTGTTAAAGCTGACTTTTTGATCACTGTGCACAGGAGCAAATGGCATACCAAACCGAGACCTATGACCGGTTCGGCTTATTGAGGAGAACGTCATAAAAGTTCCTCGACCGTATTTTCCAAAAGACTTTCTGTGAATCCATCCTTTTTGAGCGCTTTCTGCTTCTCGTAGTTTCTGATATTGTTACGCTTTTTCATATTCTGCACAGCTCCGACGCTAATGTCCATTTTTTTTTTTGCTATTTCACGACTGGAACACGGTTTATGCGAGTAAAAAAGGGGCCCCACGGCCAGCTCCTTTTTCTTGTCCGATGCTCCTTTTTTGCGTACAGATTGCTGTAAATCTTCAAGAGAACACGTTTCTCCAACCTTCTTAACAATCTTGAACACTGAGCATGAGCATATTGATCACCCGTGGTTTGCTACTTCGTTATTGATCGAGACCAGCTGAAATTGCACAGAGAACCAACAGAATGTCACCTGGGAGTAGTGAATCATTCTCAATGTGCAATTCCTGGTGGTCTCAGTTTTTGGATCAATACCGACGCTGGTCACGCCCGTGTAGATCAATTAGGGAAGGGAAGGAATGTTGGTTGGATACTTGTTGCTGCAAGAGGCCGTATATACTACTGCACCCCCACAAGTATCTCAGGGAAAGAGTTTGTTAGAGGGAAAGGGTTTGTTCGTAGGTCCATCTTGGTAAATGGTGATTATAAGTCCGTTTTTTAATTGTTTAGTCGTTTTCGATTTACTCTCCTATCAGCCGGCTGACTAGAGATGTGGAATGAACTTATTTAGGTTTGAATGCTGATTTAAACCAACAGTAACGATGCTATTGAGGACACGCGTGTGGTTTGTTTCAATGTAAAACACATATATTAGTTCACTTTGTTTGCGCTGTCTGTGTAATGCACGCTGCATGCAAGCAGAAAACAATTATATGATCCAAAGAAAACAATTTTTTTGTTATAAGTTATATTGTAACTCTATCTCCTCTTGCATTCGAATCCGGAACTACACTTTACTTCATTACTCTGAAACACAATTGATGATCGCACGCGGAGCTTTGAAGCGCATTGTATACACCAGAGCACGCGCGCTTAAGCAAATCAGATATCAACGAAAACTACGGCTAGGATTACCTTCCGCGGAAGCTACCATTTGAACCATATTTTTATTCTTGTGAGTCTTACCGCGTCTTACCACTTTTTGTATGTCTTAAGCAAGCATCACACCAGCGATGCCACTGGCAATAATAAATGTACAATCAACCCCGCCGCCAGGAAACTCGGCCGAACTGGAGCAGAGTCGGAGCGTCCGCGGGCAAGTCGTACGACAGATTTGGCAAACCGTCTCACAAACCCGTCGCACAACCTGTCCACAGACGCCCCGACCCCACGTCAACCCCTCAAACCACGCCTCATGTATATGTTTTGAAAACACTTTTGTAGTATACCAACCGGTCAAGACATTTTTTTGCAATCTTAACAATCTTGAACACTGCAGATTAAGTGTACTTCACGCTTTTTGCCAATTCTCGAGGTAGTCTTATGATTTAACCATTTTGCTCATTAAAAGCAAACAGCGTGCTATTAATCTTCCTCATTTCTACTGCCATACACTTTTTTTGCTGGTGGTCCATCGTCTTCCGTGGCAATGCCAATTCTCGAGATGACAATTTTTTGGAAAACCATTTGTGCAGAATGAATCTGTGAGTTGATAAGCTGAACCGATGGGTCGGTTCGAAATTTCTCACTTCTTACGATTTTGCAGAAGTGTTGCCAAAGTAAACAATGTTTTTTACACACCCAGTGGAAATTCACAATTTTTCGTGGAGTTTTAACCCTAAACTTTTTTTTACTTTAAAGGGTGTTCCACATCACATTGCATCACGAAAAAAAAAAGCTTGTAGAAAATTACCCTCTGTGTATTTTTTCTTCAAATTTTGGGTGGAAGTAGTTTAGAGTGTTTTTGGCGTCACCCGACGTGAAGTCACCCAAAAAATGGCGTCACCCGAAAATCTACGTCACGAATTAATTTAGCACAAGCACCTGAAAAATCGTCAATTCTCTCAACGGGACAACGAAAAACAACTCGGAATCGTACAGTCAACGGTGAGTCGTGTCATTCAACGTTACTACGAAACTTTAAGCATCGAACGGAAGGAGAAGTGCAGTCAGAATGGATGTTCTATAAGTGATCACGATCGCAAGCGTGTCGTGGAATCATTTAAGTGGAATCTCAATGCTTTGATCAGGGATGTGGCCAAAAAGCTGAATCTGTCCAAGTCTTTCGTTCAGAGAGCCAAGAACCAGGAGGGACTGCATACGTACAAGTGCAGAAGGCTCTAAATCTTGACAAACGGCAAAGTACGGTGGGAATATCACGGGCCCGGACACTGTTCACCCAGATGCTGACGAAGCCTCATTGTTTAGTCATGGAAGATGAGACTTAAGTCAAGGCGGACTTCTGGCATCTTCTGGGGCTACTGTTCTTCACCGCCCAGCACAAATTTTATGTTTCGGAGAAAATAAGGAAGCAGAAACTTTCGAAGTTTGCCAAGAAATACATGGTTTGGCCAGTGAACTGCTCATGTGCCAAACGGAGTACGCCGATCGTGACTACCAGGATTGTGAACGGGTTGATATACCTCAAAGAGTGTCTATTAGCCTGGGACACGGACATATGAAAGAAAAAAATATTCGCTCTCCAATGATTTTTGGAAGCCTTTTGGGTCCCATAATAATTGTGCAAAATTTCAGCTCGATCGGTGAAACTATATTTTTGCTCTCGAGGTTTTTATTTTACATAGGATTTTATATGGGAAAACTTACTTTTACATTGAATAATCTGGCGAGGTGACCCGTTGCCATCTAAAAATAAGCGAACCAAATTTTCTTCTTGGAAATATTCCAAAGAAACTTTTCTTTGAAGACTGCAAAGCGATCCGACGATTGTGGAAAAAGTTATTGAGCTAAAACTGATTACAATCCAAACGAACGGCTCACTGAACTGTTTTTCCTAACAACACTGCCACCTGCAGCATGGCCTGTAGCCTGCTGCTGTTGGCGCGAAGCAACCACGTTGTTGTGAGGCGTTCACTCGGCATGGAGGAATATTTCCAAGAAGAAAATTTGGTTCACTTATTTTTAGATGGCAACGGGTCACCTTGCCAGATATAGTTTCACCGATCGAGCTGAAATTTTGCACAGTTATTATGGGACCCAAAAGGCTTCCAAAAATTATTAGGGAACTAGAATTTGAATTTTGACCCAGCTTAGTGTCTATAGAAGCGTCTGCTTCCTCGGTAGAAACAACACGAAGGCCCTACGATCTTCTGGCCGGATCTAGCTTCGAGCCACTATTCAAATGTTATCCTGGAGTGGTACAAAGCCAACGAGGTCACTTCGTACCCAAATACATTAGCCCCCCTAACGCACCGGAACTAAAACCCATCGAAAAATACTGGGCTATTATGAAACAGGCACTACGGAAGTATCCTGAGGAGGTCAAATCTGAAGGAACAAGAAAAAAAGTGGGGTTATGTGTTAGTGCGAGCGTACGGTTATGATATTGAAGTTGAATGAAATACATTTGCTAAAAGCTCACTAATGGGTTATGTTTTATTGTCTGGAAGTTTTAAAAAGAAAGTAATTTTTCTACAGCGTTTTTTTCCGTTATGCAATTTGATGTGACACAATTATCTTCCATTGGGAATACAAGGTAATTTTTAACAACTCACCAGAATTGCTCTGGAACAATTTAAACCAACAGTAAGGATGCTGTTAAGCATGAGCATGTCGAACACCCGATGGCTGGTGGAGGACAAAAGCAATTGAATATTGAGAGAAGTTTGTTAGAACCCCAAGTTGACAAGTCGAGTAGTAAAGGCAAGTTTTTTTTTCTGAATATTATCAAAAGAACAGAGCTATATAGGCTGCAGCAAAAAGGGCTGAAGAATAAGCTTGCATCTTGTCGGCCACTGATAAATAAGCGCAACAAAATCAAACGTCCGGAATTTGCCCAAACCCACGTAGACAAACCGACTTCCTTTTGAAAAACCCGAATTAATCCATCGATGGGGAGACTGGATCCTTTTTACATTTCACCAGATATTTAATATACTCAGTCTATAAAATGAATTATTAGACAATCCTACCCATCAATTTTGATTATAGACATGGATTCAAGATGCTAAATAAGTAAATGTTCCTTGAAAATTGTGCATTAATAGTTAATGGAGACTTTATGTAATTTTTTAATCTACTCGTTGCAGTTCAAAACCGGACACTTTCCACTAACGCCAATGGATCCTGCTCTAATTCCATAGAATCGCATAGTGTGGCATCTAGACCGCTGTATGGCGCAGCTGATGTGTCATACAACGCAGCAGATCAACACAATAGAATTTAAGCGGTATCGATTGGTGCGAGTGGTCTTGTCCGGTTTTGAACTGCAACGAGTATATTTTCATATTTTATACTACCGGAACAATCACTGCGGAAGTCTGTCGATCTGAGTGTCGGCAGAACAGGTGTTGCTATCTTTATATCAGAAACATAGTACCTCTCCACAATTTTGGCCGGATTTAGCATCTGCGCATTACGCCAAAATAATTCTCAATTTACTTACGGACAAGTGTATGGATTTCGTTGAGAAAGGCATCAATTCACCAAATTGCGCTCAGCTTCAGCTCATTGAGCGCTATTGGGCAATTGAGAAGAGGATCTTCAAAAAGACTGGAAAAGCAGCTTAGAATATGCCGTAGTTCCAACAAATTTGGGCGTCTAAAAAATGTGAAAAAAATTCGCAAATTCGTGAACGAATAATAATAATTTCATCCGGTCCTAACAATTGTTTGAATAAAACATCATTTTTTCATATGATCTGGAAGAAAAATATGTAGGTAACTTATTTTCGACACAGTCCTTATTATTAACGGGTTCTCCAGTACTTGGGCATGCGGACTTAATGACAAATATGTAGGATATCAGCTGCTCCTTCATAGGAAACTTCCAAAAAGCCTAGCTGTCTATCAGGTATCAATCAGCGAAGGTCAATTAGATGCTCGTCAGAGAAATCGACCCAAGGTCGCCCTTATTGGCCCAGGATGGCGTAATCGAAATGCAACATTCAAACAATCGTAAATTACATACCTTTTCCCCCAGCAGATCGAGATCAGAATGGCACGGCATGTTTTCGGGTCAACCGGTGCGGTGTCTGGGATTATTACTTTGTTGTCTTGTTGCTGCTGTTGTTATTACTACCTGCACAGATGAAATGACATCACGAACAACGGAATCCCACCCAGGCGGGGATATCCGCCGAGGCATTCGTTCTCCGTTCTCAGCCAGGAGTGCTGCATAGACGATGGTTTCAAGCGAAACGGGCTTGGGCTAGGAAACAGTGACGCCATCAGCAACCAGCAACCAGCCACCAGCACAACAGTAGTGCAGTACGTGGCCATGTGCTGGTGCGTGGGGTAGGAGAAAGAAGGTGAAATCAGATGATAATCGTGGTTATATAATTATTATAATGATGCGTCTACAAATTCGACCTGAACCGAAGTCGGAAGTAATTTGAGGAGAAACTGATCATTATTTGTGCTTTGTTTTGTGTGGATGTTCTTTTGGGTGGAAATTTTGGCTGCAAACAAGGATAATGCTGCCGGAGAGAATAGCAGAGGACACGGTGCATGGAATGTGTGACTTGAACCTTAAGCGAAGGCAATATGAATAATAAAAAAATCATGATTGGTCTGTTATTCATAGATTTGCTCCAGAACATAGAACAGTTGTTCTTATGCTTCACAGAATCGCCGCCACAAGAAAAACCCACATTCTCGTACTGCATTCTAACAACAGAAAAAAAAACTTCCTTTTAAATTGCTGCAACTGACACTGACAATACACCAAACAGCATCTCCGAACAGCCCGTAAGGAGTCCCTATCAATCAACCTTGACTAGTATCGAAACTTGGCACCCAACGATCAAGCGTATCACCGACTCCGTAATAGTCAAATGTGATGGCTAGTATCAAGCCAATGACCATATCTCCTAACACCGACAAGACCTATGCAAGCTATAAGTGAAAACCGAAACTTCTCCGCGAATATCAAAGAGCTAACCGACGAGCGCGAGATTCATGGCATTTGTCCTATGTGTCACGGTGGCGGTATTCTTTCTGCAGACTTTTATGCACAATGCAACTTTGTGAACACCGCGCGCAAAAAATCCACCGCATCCTTCACTTAGCCGAGCAGTGGAGAGGAAAAAAACGACGCTGTTCACGCTCATCAGCATCCTTGCATTCTGTGATGATGTGCATCATTCATACGTTGGAAGATACTCACAACCGTACGTTCATGAAGCGGCAAATCAAGGCACGTTGGACTCGTGTGGATAAAATTGCGCTTTTTCTGATCATTTCGACGATGTTGCATGTACATCATCAGCTCTAGTTCTCCCGGTCGGTGCAGTCATTCAAATCAAAGCACTGTGGAACTGCGTGTGCGTTAATGTCCAATGTAATTTCTACGGGACCCTTTGGTGAAATAGCTTGAATATTCGCATCTAAAGCAAATATATTTTTGGAAATTCGAAAGAACCACATTCAATTTTTTTACCCAAAAACAAGTAAACGTCCCACTGTGTGAACTGCAGCTAGCACGATTTCATCATCTCAAGCGAAAAAATCGATTCCCTAAACCGACGATAATACCAGACCAGACGAGCCATGAGTCTAGGATGCATTCAAAGGCGCGAAATACGTGCTTCCCAATCATCGACAAAAGTGCATGCATTCTACACATAGTGTCAGTTCGAATCGCCAGCCTTCGCAGATCGAAAGGAGAAAAAACCACGCAAACAAAATAGTGCAATGAGGCTCGTTTGGTCCATGGGGAGCATCAACCACAATAGTGGGATAATCGGCTTCAAAGAAGGGGTACCTATGTCAGAAAACCATCAACTGAGACCGGCCATGGTGCGCGGAACAAAGCTCTTGCAGATATATGTAGCTCAGTGCATGGAGCTTTTTGAGGGTATTTGCGAGAATAGTGTCAAACACGAGTAACACACAGTGGTTCCATCCTCAGTGGCTATTCGAATTTTGTCGTATCAGGCATGAAGTTTTGCTAAGTTGGATAAACTGTAAGGTTCGACTTAGTCTTCATGTCTACAATGAATTCCATCACGTGTAATATTAGTGTTTATTAGGTAGTAGCTGACCCCGGTGCAAGCGTTGCTACGTCTGCAACTAAATGAATGAACAACGGTTATTTTTGTGGAAAGAATTTTTTTGTTTGACTCAGAAGGGGTTCAAGCTTCTATCAGAACATTCTTCTCACCCGAGGAATACACAGTTTGTGTTTTAGTTATCCGGATAATTATCATGTTTGGTTGAAATTTGTGTTTGGAATCTCCATAGAAACATTTCTTGCATTCAGAAAACCCCGCACGCCAATTTTGGTTCCATTTGCTTAATTAGTTCCCGAGTAATGCAGAAATTTGTGTTTGATATGTATTGAAGCCCCTCCTACTCCCTTCCAGAAGGCGAAGGAGTCCAAACCACCTTAAGAACATTTATCTTCTTCAGAAACCTCCACATGCCAAATTTGGTTCCATTTGCTTTATTAGTACTAGAGTTATGCAGAGATTTGTGTTCCATTTCTGAGAGACCCCCCCCCCCTCCTCCTCAAATGGCGGAAGAATCTTAAATTAGAAATCTCCATAGAAACATTTCTCTCCTTCGAAAACTTCCAGATGCCAAATTTGGTTCCATTTCCCCGATAAGTTCTCGAGTCATGCAAGGATTTGCGTTTAATTGGTATGGGATCCCCTCCTTTCAGAAAGGGGAGGGGTCTCAAATCTACATAGAACCATTTTTTGTCTTAAGAAACCACGACATATTAAATTTGGTTCCATTCGCTTGATTAGTTCTCTAGTCATGCAAAATATTGTATTTCATTTGTATCGGATGAGGAGGGGATGGCAAATCAACATAGAACCATTTTTTGTCTTTAAAAACCACCACATGCTAAATTTTGTTTCGTTTGCTTGATTAGTTCCCGAGTTATGCAGAATATTGTGTTTTATTTGTATGGGAGCCCCCCCCCCCCCCCCTTTGAGGACGGGAAGGGTTCTGAAACCATCATAGAAACCTTTCTTGCCTTAAAAAACTCACACATGCTTAGTTTGGTTTCTTTTGCTTAATTAGTTCTCGAGTTATGTAGAAATTAGCATTTCATTTGTATGGGAGCGCCCCTTTTCAGAGAAGGAAGGGGTCTTTAACTATTATAAGAACCTTCTCTGGCCCCAAAAATCCCTGCATACAAAGTTTTACGCCAATCGGTTCAGTAGTTTTCGAGTCTATAAGACACACAGACAGAAATCAATTTATGTATATATATATATATATATATATATATATATATAATATATATATACATATATATATATATGTATATATATATATATATATATATATATATATATATATATATATATATAAATATATATATATATATATATATATATGTATATATATATATATATATATATATATATATATATATATATATATATATATATATATATATATATATATATATATATATATATATATATATATATATATATATATATATATATATATATATATATATATATATATATATATATATATATATATATAGATAGAACTTGTATATGAAACCATCGATTTATAAATTTGTATTTAAGTTCAATTTATCTTACTTCAATTAATCAGGCCAGTAAGTTCCGTTGTCATACGATCGAGCATATTGGAAATCTGTTCGATTGATCATCTTGGCGGTGCGTAGCAGCTGCAGAAGAAAACTCCATTCACTTTTACAGCCGCAAAGCGTTTGCTTATAGTAGACAGAACCGGGCACTTGCCCGTCGTCCATAATGCCGCCATATTGGACCTGTCCGCAACCCAGTTGCCGTTGCCGGCTAGGATGTGATATGGGTCGGAAATTATGGCGATATCCGATGCCGACTCGCGAACTGTCTGACACAGCAGTTGCTGGGTGGCCTCATAATGGTTAAGGTTTAGTTGAGTTAGCTGCATTATGGTTGGCTCGTTGGAATACCTTAGCGGCCGGGTACAGTGCTTATTATCCGGTTTCCCGGCGCACATCAAGCATTTAGGGAGACCTTTGCAATCCCGCGCCTTGTGGCTTGTGCTGCCACACCTTCTGCACTTGTTTGCTCCTATCTGGGCCTTTGCAGTCTCAGGACATGAGCCCACTCTCTAGGCATCTGAAACATGCCTTCAGCGGCTGGTGTATAGACCATCCCACCTTCACCTTCACCACTTGCCGCTACCCTCATGGTTGCCACCTGGGTCCCGAGTGGATCCTTCCGTATGTCTGCGGGGCAACTTCGACCTTGCAGTGTTCCTTTAGTGCAGTGGAGATCTCGTCTACCTCGGTGATCTCATCCAGGTTCTTGCACTGGATCGTCACCTGTCAGACGAAGGCGCGTACCTCCACACCTTCACCTAAGGCCTGTCTTGTCAAGTATGCTGTTGCCTTTTTCAGCTCCAGAAGCATCTCGCCGGTGCGGGTACGGCATATACTCCGCCCATCGGCGCCTAGGCTCACCAGTTTAGCGTCCCCGCTAAACTGGTGAGGGTTGACACGACCCTTAATGGGGAACCGTGTTTAGAGCATGATCAGCGTAAGTCAAATATAGGGTCATCTGAGCCTACTCCCGCCCGACTGGTGAGGTCGGGCGGTGGAGAATAGAACGTACTGGAGGCCTGCCAAGGTTTTAATGGGACGGAGACAACCTGTGCCGCTAGAATCTCGCCATTTCCTGCTCGGTGTCACCCGGCAGTACTAATGGAGACGACACAGGAGCTAGCCCGAATGCAGCAGAATTACTCGTTATCCTTTTCGCAGCCAGTTACCATAAGTGGGGTTTTACTGGCTTCCACCCCAATGCGCCATATGACGCTCCCTCTGTAGCTCGTTTACTCTCACGGAACTCCCTGGTGAAGCCTGCATTCGTAAGTTGATCAAATCAGGATGCAAACGCTGGGCTGGACATGTTGCGAGAATGCCGGAAAACTATCCTGCAAAATTGGTGTTCGATTGAAACCCGGTTGGTACAAGACGATGAGGGGCAAGATGGTTAGACTAAGTGGAGCAAGATTTAGAGAGTACGAGGTGCTCTTGAGACTGGAGCGACGCAGCCATAAAGGAGAGATATTCTGTTCCAGGTAATTTTAGAAATGGGTTTATGCCAATTTTTTGACACTCTCCGAAATCAGCGCGAAAATTTTATTTTAATTCGTGTTTTTCTGAAAGAACAAAATAATTTTCGAGTACTTTTTCGAAAAAAAATCTCATATACAGGGTGCGGCAGAAAATAATGCGAAAATATGTTCTATTTCTTTCAAATCCCATTTTCAACTAATTCAAGCAATAATATCAACATTTTCGAGTGCAGTTATCTTTATAAAGTCCTTTTAAACAAATTTAATCAATGTGTCCTCCATTTTTATTGATAACATCCTCAAGCCGTCGCCGGAAGCCAGAGCATGCCTTTCGGACGTAGTCCTCCGAAATTGACTGCCATGTGCGTGTTATGGTTGACTTTAGGGTTTCCACACTAGGGTGTGATGTTTTGCAGGCTCATTCTTTAGCATATACCCAAATCGAATAATCCAACGGATTAAGATCTGGACTGCTAGGGGGCCACAAATCCTTCGGCCAAAACTTCATGTTATCGTTCAACCATTGTTGGGTTCGATTGGACGTGTGACACGGCGCTCCATCCTGCTGTAGGACAACGTTTTGGTCCTCGAAGAAGTTGGCCTTCACCCAGGCCTTCCCAAGTAACATTTTAGTTTTATCATGGTTTTATAGCACTCTACAAGTCTAAATCATAGCCTTTAGAACCTTGATAAAACCATAACTGTTACTTGGGTTGGTCCTTTAAAATACCGATATACACTTCGGTATTGATTTTATCTCTAGCATTTTCAAACCGTTGGACGCCACCAAGCCAAACATCATGACACCAACCCGATGTTTGGTTTGAAATTTGAATTTCACTTTTTCCGGAACGTTCTCCATTTTTACGGTGAAATGAGCCGGTCCTTTTCGTCAGATAACAGGATTATCATTTTTTCCTTCTTCAACAAAGAAAGCAATCTCTTGGAACGAGTCACTCGTAGTTCCTTGACCTGGTCCGTAATCATGAGGCGTTTCACTATGGCTCTGGAAGATGCATGCAGGTCTTCTTTGATGATTCTCCGCATAGATTTCTCCGAAATATTGGCTTCGTTTGCAAGTTTTCTTATGGAGCGCACCGGGTTGCGAGCAATTTTTGCACGGACCGATTTGATCATGTTTGGCGTGCGTGCAAAGCGCGGACGTCCGCTTCCCGGTTTCCGCTGCTTAGGACCATCCTGCAGGGACTTTTTTAGGCGGTAAACTGATGCCAAATGGCACCCTACCACCTTGGCAATCTCTTTCGACTTCTTCTGGGCGAGCAACAAGCTGGTGTTCACTTCTTTCGCGAACATGTTGACGAATTTGCAATAAAATAAATATAATGTTTGGGCAGCACTTGAAAGTAAACATAAACAAATACACTTTTGACGGAAATCAGTCACTAGCTACACGAATTAACCCAATACTCAGGTTTTAACATTTTCGCATTATTTTCTGCCGCACCCTGTATTTTAAGATATCAATTATGGAGCATATTGGCGAGCTTCTTACACTTACTTCCAGACAAGGTTGCGGCTTATCATTTTTGACTTATCCATATTCATTTGCCGATAGCTCTTCTCAGAAGCTCAATTTCAAAATATGATGTATGATGAACTTATGGTGCATGAGTAGACCTACAACTTTGTCTAACAGTACATAGCTCTATCTCTTATATCTGAGGAATAAGAGCGTATATTCGCAGTGATCTTCGCGATGATATTCGCGGTGAAGATCACGCGAGGATCATCGTGAAGATCACTGTGAATATACGCTCTCATGTCGAAGATATAGGAGTTAGAGCAATGTACTGTTGGACAAAGTCTTAGGTCTACTCATGCACTACAAGTTCATCATACTCATATTTTGAAATCGACCCTCTGAAAGGAGATATTGGCAAATGAATATGCCTGAGTCAAAAATGATAAGCCGCAACCCTGCTTCCAGATAGCGAGCATACTTCGTTAAAATGGGGCTAGTAGTTGAACTACTTAAAAATGTATGAAAATTTTAGAATTAAATCTACTATTCTGGAGCATGTTCCTTCCTTCTTTGAATTCTCTTGTACTTTTGGAAGGATACATTTGTTTTTAAAAAATTTCATCATTTTAAAAAATTTCATCAATTAACAACTTTCTCTGCCAAATGTGCGTAATATAATCAGAACATCTCTTCAATAGAAACCCCATACCGAACTTTTACCACAGTGCGGTTTCATTGTACAAAACGGCCAGATTGATGGAAGACTGACGATGCAAGTCTCGGGATATACTTTCCACGATGCCCGCGCATTTTTTTTGTGTGCCTCCGTGTTTTGTTGCTATTTGGTGGATGCTGCTGCTGTACTCGATGCTAGTTGCACTGCTCAGAGAGCATACACTGCAATATGAGACCTCCGCCAACAAACCAACCAACAAGCCCAACGAAAGCGAATGGTCGGAATTGGACATTCACAAAAGCGAATGCAACATCGGTTTGACGGTACACATTGGATGGCCCAGGGACGCACTCGTGTGACCGTCACCGTCGTTCTTGTTGTTGTTGTTGTTGTTGTCGGTTTGAATGCACTATTTCACGGGGATATACGGCGGGCATTGTTTGTTTGTTGTCTGATTCCCTTTAATGAATGTCGTTCGGAAATAGTTGACGGTATATACATATTTGCAGATTGCAGGCCTGATGCAGGTTCGTTCGGTGGGCTTTTTTTCCGGCCCATCCGATCCGGTGCATGAACCTTTCAATTTGCTGCGAGGAGTTTTCATTTAGAACTTGTTTTAGCGAGCTTGATAGAAGGGCAATTCAGTTGAGCGCATTCATTCGGATGAAGCCATTCCCAGGAGGGACGAAGGGACTACCGATGGAATGGATTGCAGCAATTGATAAATGGGGAATGGATTTGTGCAGTGTTTTCTAAATTGCAATGCAATGTTCAACACTTGTTTTCAACGATCAACGAAAGACATCAATTTAGTGGTACGGTCGAACGATCTAGGAAGATGAGCCGAGCAGAAGAGGTGCAGTTCACGGTTCATACGTTTTGGGCTTTGATAAACGGAGAGATGTGTGGTTTGTTATTGATTGCTAGCGAATTCTCAAACAAGTTCTCAAACAGGATTGATAAACGAGCATCAATTTTGAGCAATGCTTTTTTTCGAAATTAGATTCCATCACGTGTGGAAATTCAAGTAAACGAGCTTGTGTCAAAAAATGGATCAAGCTGCAGTATTGTAATGCACCCTTCATATGGAATTCAACATTCAAAGAGCCATCCAACTCGAAACAATAAACCACTTAATATTACTTGAAGAGCATTTGGTAAAGTGTGTGGAAGATGCTTCCGGTTGGCTCTCGATTTTTTCTCGCTTCATTTTCAAGATCCGTAGCATTCCATTTGTTCCATTTTCCCCCGCTTCACGTAATGGATAGGAGCGTCGTCTGTTCGAAGGTGAGCAGCAAAGATCTTGCCTTTCCCATTGCTGTCTACACTCGTCGTTGTTTCGGGGGAAAAGGGTAACAGGTGCCGTGAGTGAAAAGAGAATCGAACTCAGTTGCAGTCCTCGACTGATTTTTTTTTTGTTTTTTATTCTGATCTCTCGTCAGCGTCAGACTATTTCCAGGATTTCTAACATCAGACTGGATTGCTACACTCATGCATCCGAAAGCGGACTCCATCACGCAATTTGAAACATTTTGGAAAGCTGATTTTCATACAAAATTATACGTCTTCCTTTCCTGTCTGCATTTTAAGTCTGACATTCGTGCAGCTAATGATTTCAGTTTGGTCCTGATTACAAAAAAAAAAGAATGAATCCAAAACTGTTCTGGGATTGAGGATGCAAGGATTATAGCTTCATGCTAGCAGATTATTCGTCCTAATCATGCAAACTTTGCACCATCAGCACAGGTTTCGAACAAGTTTGTTTTTTTGTTTTGTTATTGGTTGCTCCAGTTGAACGATCTCTGTTGAAAGGAAAACAGCAATGAGTTGAAAAAAAAGCATCGGCAAAATACTTCAGAATGCAGTTTGTTCGTTTGCATCAAAGGGGCATTGGTGTTCGCAGCCTAACAAAGTTATTAATGCGGAATACTTGAGATTCCGTCGATTTTGCGGCTGAAGAAATGGCTAACCGCTGTGCTCGTACTCGCCCGAGGCAGGGACGCCGTGTCATCCTTTGGGGACACAATTCGTCAACTTGGAGATTCCCCTCGCTTTGCGGAACATTTCAAAAACAAAGACCCGGTGGAAACAAGGAAGCGAAAAATTCTTTCTGAGACACAAAACAAAAGGTGAATGCAAAAGTATGTATCGGCTCATGTTTGTTAACTTTCTGCGAGAAGGTTTGTGGTAGGGTTACCAGATGAAATTTTCGAACGAGGAAGCATCAACAGGTTGTTAAATGGTTGTTTAATATTGGTTATTTATTAGATGGGAGGTATGGTATGCTGATGATAGGTCAGCATTTTATTAGTTTGCGCAGGGTAGCTTTAAGAACCATTTCAATAAAATTAATTCATTAGTTGTTCAGCAGTGTAACAGTGCAGTTGATTTGTAAAAAACTACAAGGTACAGTCCCATTGGGTTGTTCGAAATGTTGACGTGGGCTACAATTGTAAGCCATTTCATCTGTACAATGTTATGTTCTTTGAAATAATATACTTTTATAACGATATCATATGAATCATGTCATCAAAGGATTTTTTTTTCGGTGTTAGCGATTAAAGGGTGTCCACGATGAAATTGCTCTAACTTTTTAACCGTTGGGTAGAATTTAATGAAAATTTGGGTGGATTTAGTTCATAGTGAATTATTTACATCCTGCAAGTTTTAAAGTCCTGTGATCAAAACTCGCGGAAATGGAGTCGAAAGAACAGCTCGTGCGTGATAAAATCTTGCGCATTCATCACGAGAACAAGGATCTCTCGCATCGTTCCATCGCTAAAACCTTGGGAATCGCGAATTCCACGGTGTCGCGAGTGATTAAGCGGTTCGAGGAACGGTTGATCACCGATCGGAAGCCCAGAAGTGAAGGAAAAAGTATTCCGTACAACACCAAAAATCACAACCGCGTAGTTGGGGCCTTCAACCGAAATCCGAACGCCTCCGTTCGGGATGTGGCTAAGAAGCTGCACCTAAGCCGAAGTTTTGTCCAAAAGGCCAAAACTAAGGCTGGGCTTCGAACGTTCAAGGTACAAAAGGCCCCTAATCGCGACGAGAAGCAGAACAAGTCCGCCAAAACCCGTGCCAGGAAGTTGTACCTCAACATGCTGACGAAAGTTGAATGCTGCATCATGGACGACGAAACATATGTGAAGGCCGACTTAAAACAGATCCCCGGCAACCTGTTTTTCACGGCCAAGGATAAGTTCAGCGTTCCGGAGCATGTCCGCACTCAGAAGATGTCCAAATTTGCGAAGAAATTCCTGGTTTGGCAAGCCATCTGCACGTGCGGGAAGCGGAGTGCACCTTTCGTGACCCAGGACACGATGAACGGACAGGTGTACATAAAAGAGTGCCTCCAGAAGCCCACAACGTCCCAAAAATCTTCTGGCCGGATTTGGCGTCATGCCACTACTCCAAGGACGTGCTGAAGTGGTATGCGGACAATAAGGTCAATTTCGTGCCAAAAATGTTCAACCCTCCCAACACTCCGGAGCTCCACCCCATCGAGAAGTACTGGGCGATTATGAAGCAGCACCTTCTTAAACGACCTAAAGTAGTGAAGACAGTCGAGGAACTGAAGAAAGTATGGGTTTACATGCAAAAAACGGTTGATTCACAGGTTGTGCAGAATCTTACGGCCGGGGTTAAGGCCAAGGTGCGGGCTTTTGCGTATGGACTGTAAATAAAATACGAGTAAAATGGTAAAATGAAGTTTAATAGTTATTTCTCAATCCTTGAAAATTTGATGGCAATCGGATGAAAACTCGAATTTAGCGAATCAATTTTGTGTGTGGCAATTTCATCGTGGACACCCTTTATTAGTCTATTTTCCGTTTATTTGAAATGAAATTGGTTTCAGGTTCCCGTGACATTATTGTTGTCTTAAGATCCGAAGAATCATAAAAATTGACTCTTTTAAAACTGTGGTTTCTCTGAAAAAGGCCTTTTTGGTTTTTGGTGGCTTTTTTAGTTTTTGTTTTTTTGTGGTTCTGAACCAAGAGCGGCGTTGATGTTGGAAAAGAATACTGTGATATTGAGTGTCCAAATCAGAACGAAAGTATCTTAATCTTGCCGCATCATCGGTTCATGTAAAATAATGTATTCAACACACCACTGTTTAAAATGGACAAAATAATGTTCTGGAATTGGAAAACTAGGAAAATTACGATTAAAGACTGGACTCGGAAAAAATGAGACACACAAAAATGATCACCAAAAATTAAATCGGATACTTCTCAAATTTTCAGGGATTAAATAACTATATATTAGCTATGATTTGGCATTATTTATTTATTGAATTTACTCCCCCAAGCTGAATGCTCGTACGTTTCTCTTAACACTGTTCATGAGATCTTGGGCGAGGCTTTGTCCATCTTCCATACTCCTCTTCAAAGCTTCATCGGTTTTGAATTGTTTTTCCGCTTTTCTTCAACTTTTTCTTCATTATCGCCCAAAACTTTTCGATCGTACGAAGTTCTGGTGTATTCGGCACTTTGTTACAATCCATTACAGGCTTGGCGTAATGGCACAAAGCAAGATCCGGCCAGAACAGTGTGGGACCACGGTGAGAGCGGAGAAAGGGCAGCAAGCGCTTCTGAAAGCATTCGTTTCCATAAATCTGCCCGTTTATGGTGCCGGTTGTAACGAACGCCTTGTTGTACCGTCCGCACTCACAGATCGCCTGCCACAACAGGTACTTCTTCGCGAATTTGTGCATCTTTCCGGAACCTCCATGCGGAACATAGCGACAAAAAACTCGAGACCGGGGATTTGTTTGGTGTCCGCCTTGATATATGTCTCGTCGTCCATGACGAGACAGCCTGGCTTGACTCACGGTACAGTTTCCGTGCACGCAATTTGGCCACCGTGTTTTGCTTGTAAGTCCGGTTTGGCGCCTTCCTGACCTTAAAAACACGTAGCCCAGCCCGCTTAATGGTCTGCTGGACGAACCACTTCCACGAATTGACCTTTTTGGCCACGTCTCGGGTGGAAATATTCGGGTTATTCTTAAAGTACTGCCTTATCTTCCGCGCCTTCTCTGGGTATTCCGTTTTCGGTTCTCGGCCGCTTCCAGTGCGCCGCTCGATGGTCTTCGTCTCCTGGAACATCTTCACAACGCGGGACACGGTGTAATGGTGGATTCTGGCCAGGACCAGGATTATCGATCACCGCGCCCAAGATTTGCTGGCGTAGCTCTTCTTGTTTCGAATGCATCTTGAAAACTACTTGACAGAACGCGAATTTTGCACACATAAACATAACACTTTAAACTAGGTATTACTCAAAATTTCATTAATTTTTACCCATGCGATAAAAAGTTACATCCAAAACAATGTGTCGCATTTTTTCCGAGTCCAATCTTTAACACTTCAGAGCGTTTCCAGACGAAATGACCTGGAAATGTGGAAAATTATTTTCGATATTTTTTTATTTGAATGAAACTTTGCATAAGCGTTTGGCTTAAGAGACTGAGCATTTTACGCGCTAACATAGATTTTTGTGACTCAAGAGTCAGTTTTAAAAAGGGCATAAGCATTTTGAATAGTACTTCAATCAATAAGTTGTAACTCGATAACCTTTAGTTGTACAAAAAAAATGTCTAAGAACAAGTTGTGGCCCTATATGTGAAGGTTGGAAAAAAATTAACACTGAGAAAAAAAAATCGGAAAAAAACGACAATTAACATAGAAATTGAAATATCCCAAGAAATAGATTTTTTGATTTTTTAATATTTTGACTGTGAAAACTTGAAGTTATTATGCAAATTTTAAAGAGATTTTCAGGATGTCAGAGGAAAAAGTTTCTAGAGCATCAACTTTCGGGGCATTTCCCAAAATTTTAATACTGGCGGGAATAAACGTATTCTTTTTTTTTACTTATTTATTTTCCGTCGGCCTATTTCCTCACATGGTGACAATCACCGACGCCAGGTAGACGATTCCACCACCTGGACGCTACCTAATGACTCATGACTATGAACCGAGACCAACGGCTTTACTTCCCTTCCGAAGGTAGACGTGACCAAGATTTTTTCGCCTCAGAAAAACCATCGACGTCGACTGGGATTGAACCCAGACCCACTGGGGTGCCAGTAGCAGTCACGCTTACCACTACACCACCGACGCCGGCATAAACGTATTCTGATGATATAACCTGATTTCTGAATATTTACAAAAAATTAATCTTCTAATGATGACCTTCGTTAGAGCATTCGTTCTCGAGATATTTGCGATTTAATTTTATCATTCTCGAATAATTTTCGAAAATACGACCTTTTCATAAGTTTTTCTAGATTCTCCAACAAGAGCTGGTTTTTGGAAATGTATAATAAATTTTACGCTACTCTCTCTTTAACCGCAAGATAATTGGATGCAAGCCTTTGTAAATTCAAATCAAAATACCTATAACATAGATAACTAGTTATAGTTAACAAGTATAACTAAAGGACATGAACACCCAATAACAACTGCAAAAGAGTTATATGATTGGGTCAATCAGGAAAATAATGATTGTTTAACGAAAATGTCATTTAGTTATGCATCCTATGAAGATTGTAAACAGGGAGTAAATCTTTCAGCAATATCTTGCAGCAAACTAAAATGATTACTGGTACACAAAAATATCACTCTTTTGTTCCGTGCTCAGATCATTAGATAGAGGCAAAATTGTTTTCAAATGATGAAACATCAAGCCTTCATAGTATATTTAAACATGTAAAATAAAAGGGAACTAATCTAAATGTAGAAACAATATATGCACTCTAGTATGCGCATAATAAATTGGAAATATAAGTTAACTAAAATATAAGAAAAGTTTCTTCAATCATTTTCCTCTATTTCTCATGCTGTTTATAGAATCGTCTTGCTGGCTAAGAGTGAGTTGTGGGCAACTAAAAGCATATTTAGAAAAATATAATTTGTGATGCTGGAGAACCACGAATATTTTATGAAAAGGCCATAGTTTTCGCTGGAAATATACTGCAACATCGAGAAACACGTTTATTTTGGCAAATAGATTTTAAAAATGTTTTAAAAGTTGACCTTAGAGACACTTTTTTCACTTCAGATCTCTCCACCCTGAAGTTTTCTCCAAAACTGACGTTAGAGCTTCAAGTTTTTACGCACAATGTATAAAGTATACAATAAGAAGTAAATAGGCATATGTTAACCGAAAATTTTAAATATACTGTTTGAAACATTTTACCACAAATCTTTTGAACCGTCATCCAATCGTCTTGCTGTCAGAAGAAGAGTTGTAGGAAAGTTAACAAACATTTCAAGAAACGTTTTGTGGTTACTTGAAAAACCCAAATAATTTATGAGAACATCGTATTTTCGAATATTATTCGAATATGGTAAAATAAAAGCGCAAATATCTCGAGAACTAATGCTTTTACGAAAATCATCATGAGGAGTTGGAAATTTTAAAATACTTCAAAATACGTTTATTCCTGCAGATATTAAAATTTTGAGAAATACACCTAAAGTTGATGTTCTACAAACTTTTTTTCCTGAAATTTCTCCATTCTGGAATCTCTGTTAAAATTTGCGCTAAATATTAAAAAATTGTTTAGTGAGATATTTAATGTAAATTTTTGTTTTTTTCACAATTTTTTTTCAGTGTATATTTTTTCAACTTTCAAGCACATAGGCACTTACAACTTGTTTTTAGACAGTTTAGTCAAAAATAACCAGTTGTTTTCGAGCTACAAATTATTAATTGAAGTGCTATTCAAAATGCATGCGTCCTTTTTAAAACTTGTTCTTGAGTCCACACATTTTTTGCATCAGTGGAAAAAACTTACTTTCGTGGGTAAGACGTATATACAAATTTTCAATTAAATCGAAAACACTCGAAGTTGGTCGTTAGATCATTTCGGCTGGAAACGCCGCACTTCTCTGATCACTTTTTCTGAAACATAAAAAACTAAAACACTTCTTTTAACTATCACTAGTAAACGCGAGCTAATCTCGCTTATCTATTTAATTCCACTACAAAAAGCTTACCTTTTGACAGATAGGCTTATTTAATCTGCGACTGACAGACTTCTTCAGTGTCGAGTGCTGGACTGGAAGAGAACATTACTACTACTACTAAAATGTGTTTTTATTACCATTTTTAATTATTACATTATAATATTTCATTTCAAGTGGTTAGCCAGGAGGGGCTCTACATCTTCAGAAAATATTTTGTTGTTGATCTGTGTTCATTTCATTGGTGTTGTTTGCACTCCCTCGAGAGAGTGTGTTTAATTTGAAAATTTTGATAACCTACCTAACTACAATAACTTAAATCTAGTTTATCAGATGTCATATGATTGGATGTGGTGACCTCAGACAGGATTCTCTGAACCTTTCCAAATATATCATTTTTTCTCTCGCCGAGAGTCAGTAAACTAGCCATCCGGTGGATCTTAAAGATTCTGGTTCTTGGAGGGCAGTTCAGAATCATCCGAAAGATTTTACAGACTGTTCCAGAAAGTATAAGCACACTTTAAAAATAACAAAGAAGTCATGATGTAGAAGGAGATGTTCGCTCATCACCATGAGGCACCAAGAGTGAACATTAATGTTTTTTGGCTAGAATGAAAGATGTGAAGAAACAGTGAAAGGTCCGTCAGAGTGCGGCAGGTAGGAAAATTTAATGGATGTTTTTTGAAAATTGAGCGAAAGGGCATGTATCCAATGGTACTCGAACCATGGACGTCAATCTTTGCCTAACATCCCACTGCGGGGTAGGTTGTAGTAACGGAACAAGTCCGCCACTTCAACAGGCAAAAATTGACGCATGGAAAGACGCTCATGTACCACTGTGGCTTGTATAGTTATTCTAGCGATCTATTGTGTGCACTCTGTTTATTGATGCGCACATGGGAGAGGAACTCTCTCCTTTTTTGGGTTTGTTTTGATTCGCACCGACTGACGATCACTAACGTTTCTTCTCGTCGTCTCCAACGTAGAGACCTCGGAGAGAAAACACCGTACATCATAATCGTTACTCGCACGGAGAATAAATGACATAACAATTAATGTATGTAAACCCAAAAATGGTGGTAACCATTAATTATACTGGTGGGGACCAGTATCGCATCGCTTCACGGTGTTTTCTCTCCGAGGTCTCTACGTTGGAGACGACGAGAAGAAACGTTAGTGATCGTCAGTCGGTGCGAATCAAAACAAACCTAAAAAAGGAGAGAGTTCCTCTCCCATGTGCGCATCAATAAACAGAGTGCACACAATAGATCGCTAGAATAACTATACAGGCCACAGTGGTACATGAGCGTCTTTCCATGCGTCAATTTTTGCCTGTTGAAGTGGCGGACTTGTTCCGTTACTACAACCTACCCCACAGTGGGATGTTAGGCAAAGATTGACGTCCAAGGTTGCGGCCTATCATTTTTGACTTATCCATATTCATTTGCCGATAGCTCTTCTCAGAAGCTCAATTTCAAAATATAATGTATCATGAACTTATGGTGCTTAAGTAAACCTACAACTTGGTCTAACAATACATAGCTCTATCTCTTATATCTGAGGAATAAGAGCGTATATTCGCAGTGATCTTCGCGATGAAATTCGCGGTGAAGATCACGCGATTATCATCGTGAAGATCACTGTGAATATACGCTCTCATGTCGAAGATATAGGAGTTAGAGCAATGTACTGTTAGACAAAGTTGTAGGTCTACTCATGCACTACAAGTTCATCATACATCATATTATCAAATCGACCCTCTGAAAGGAGATATTGGCAAATGAATATGCCTGAGTCAAAAATGATAAGCCGCAACCCTGTTGACGTCCATGGTTCGAGTACCATTGGATACATGCCCTTTTGCTCAATTTTCAAAAAACATCCATTAAATTTTCCTAACTGCCGCACTCTGACGGACCTTTCACTTTCTCTTCACATCTTTCATTCTAGCCAAAAAACATTAATGTTCACTCTTGGTGCCTCATGGTGATGAGCGAACATCTCCTTCTACATCATAATCGTTACTCCTCGCACGGAGAATAAATGACATAACAATTAATGTATAAAGAAGTCATGTTTTTTATAGTTTTAATAAATTTTTTTGGCAAATTATCTGAAACTAGAAATTAGAAGAAAAATTAGTATTAGTATAGTTACAGGTATTCCACTAAACAGCTCAAACCCTTTAGGATTCAAATTATCTGAGTGTTCATCGTCTCCGTTGTGATGTAACGACTAGGTGTTTTACCACACTCGCATATTTCCTGTCAAACCATAACCTTCTTACCGAATTTTTCGGTAAAAAATTGCCTTCTCCGATTCGGGGATGTCTTTGTCTTCGCTTACAGTATAGAATTGTGGTCCGGGAAAATTTTTGTAATCTTAAGGAGAGTCCGCTCACAGTGCACCATTTGTGCACGAAACTTTTCCGTTGTTCCGGAGTAAGACCGCGCATTTTGATAGGTAACACAAAACTGAGCACTTTTTTGATACTATGTCATTCAAAAATGGGCTAACAAAAGGACGCAGCCAAAATATGTTGAAATATTTCATTATTTTCAAAGTGACCGTTAAGGTAAGGTGTGCCTATACTTTCTGGAACAGTCGTTATTCTGAACTACCTGCATTTTCTGATGGTGGAAATTGACGGAACTCTCCCAGACAGGCAAACCGTACTCGACCACGGGAAGAATGATTTGTTTATGGACCGCAAGCTTGTTCTTGGTCGATAGGGTGGACTTTCTGTTGATCTGTGGATACAGAGATCTTAACAAACTACAACATTTATTTGATGTTTTATGTAGATGTGATCGGCACAACAACCTGCTATCAAGGATGAGACCAAGGTAGACTACTTCACCAGACCAATCGATCGGTGTGTTACAGATGTGGACTTTGACATCTCCTGGCGGAACGCGTCGAGATCATTTGGAGTGTGGAAACAGAATCGTCTGGGTTTTAGCTGCATTGATACAGATCTTCCAGTTGTTGAAGTAATCAGAAGACAGAACATCGAGACCCTCCTGAAGTTTTACAGTCGGAGCACGTATCACTCGACCCTTGTAGATGATGGAAGTGTCGTCCGCACACATCGACAAAATACCACCACCCGGCAGAGGCGGAACATAGGACGTGAAGATGTTGAATCGGATAGGGATAGGAGGCTACCCTGGGGAACACCAGCATCAATGATAAACGTTTCACAATAGGAGTTGTTCAGGAATATACAATATTCAAGCTCAATAAACATTATAAATTAATATGAATATGGTCATCCAAACTATCCTTGAGATAAGAACATAAGGCCTACAGTTGTGACAAAAGTTTTCTGTGTTATGGCTAATATGTGTATTGATACATATTCATTGATCATCTTGGAAGACAACAGATATTTTGAGATAATCTTCGGAATGTCTAGGTTATTCGAAATATCTTGAGCATGAGCATGATTGACCGCTCGAGGTTGCTACTTTGTAGTTGCCAGATCAGCTGTTATTTCACAGAGAACCAACAGATGATGCTTGGGACTAACATACATCTACTAGGTTATCCGAACCATCTTGGAGTTCAAAACTCAAAATCTACAGCTGTAACTGAAGCTTTCTAGACTAAGCAAAGTAACAATATGTATTTGACATACAAATAAAAAGATACATTTAATTTATCTAATGCACATAGAGGGCTAAATTTGGCCAAAATCAATGGGATATTTCATGTAAATTTAACTTAGATTACGGCTGAATCTAATCTGTTGTAAGGATGATCGCAAACATTTTTATATGGCGCATGAGAGATTGCTAGCAATTTTGTTGTTTTGGCTTGAAGTTCAACGTCCGAAAATTTTGCACGCATGTTAAAACTCATTTTTTTCTGTGTAGTTTAAGTTGCAGTTATAGTTAAAGTCAAATACAACAATGTCATGGTATGACATATTTTGATGTTCAGCTTCTAAAATGAGCTATCCGCTAATGCAGTGGAAAATTGACGGCATCAACCCAAGTCATAAATATCAGTTATAAATAGTTGACCCTCAAGAAGAACTGATTATCATATCGTAACTTTCTAAAGTAGATACAGCTACTGTCACAACGGCGGATCTTAAGTTCTGAGCACCAGGGCGGTTGCTTCGGCATAGAATATTCCAAAACTATCTCACCCTTGCGGTAAACTGGCTGGCAACCCTAAGGTTACACCTTTATACTTAAGAAATAATAAAAAAAAATGAAATCCGTTCCATAAAAATCGTATATATAATCCATAAGGCCCTTATGAAAATCCATAAAAAAAATTGAAATGATCCCTAAAATGCAGCAATGTGATCTATGCTTCATATAATGTTTATTAATTTTAAAAATAACCCATTAGTAAGCTTTTGACATACACTGATAGGCAAAATAAAGTACCCACCTCATCGTTTTTTAAATTTCTCTCATTTACTTGGTTCAAATTAAAGTAAACACACTGTATTTTTGTATTATCTTATTTTTTATATTTTTTTTAAATTTCACTTATGGAATACTGCAAAAAAAGGAGTTTTACTTAAAGAAAATAAAATCAATTTGTGTTGCAAAAAAAACAGTGACAAAATAAAGTGCCCACTTCATTTAGGCTACAGAAAACATAAATTAAAGTAAAATAAAAGCATTTCAATAATTGATGTGTCCTCCTTTGGCCTTAAGGACCTCCTGCAGGCGCTTCGACATGCTCTCGACCAGGTTCTTTAGGTGCTGTGGATCTAGCTCTTCCCAGGCGCGCTCCAGGGCTTCAAAATAGTTATTTTTATTGGTAACACCAGTTTTGTCAACCCTGGCATCGAGAATCACCCACAAATTCTCGATGGGATTGAGGTCCGGGCTTTGTGGAGGCCATTCCATCGGTTTGATCCGACAAGACCGGAAGAAAGACTTGGTCTTCTTGGCAGTATGCTTCGGGTCGTTGTCCTGCTGGAATACGAACTTCTCTTCAAGGCCCGTCTGGATCAGCGAAACCTTCAGATTTTCTCACAGGATGTTGATGTAAGAATCTGTCCGGTGCGATTCACCGTTTTGCACATCACGAACGACCAATTTTCGGATACACAGGGGAATTGCTTTCGAAAGCACTGCGTTCTCCATTTTTTTCAATTGATTCAAATGCGATCACGTATACAAATGCACCAGGTAGAGCCGTTTGCTTCAAAACATGTCAAAATATCAAAACATAAACAATCGAGGGGTCTTCCAATGGAAACTTATCGAAAACATCGATTTTTGAACTTTATTTTGTCACTGTTTTTTTTCTACACAAATTGATTTTTTTTCTTTAAGTAAAACTCCTTTTTTTCAGTATTCCAGAAGTGAAACTTAAAAAGAATATAAAAAATAAAACAAGAAAAGAAAAACTACACCGTGTTTACTTTAATTTGAACCAAGTAAATGAGAGAAATTGAAAAAACTATGAGGTGGGCACTTCATTTTGCCTATCAGTGTAATTATTTCCTTCAAATTTAATACAATAACCGCACGCTTGAACCTTAAGTTTAACTCTACTCATTAGGTTCTGTACAACATCTGGCTGTAGCTTCTTCTGTACGGAGATTCACTTTTTCTTCATGTAAAGGGCGAACACGGAATTACTGCGACACCGAAAATGTCATGCCAATTTCTTATAATGTTTAGAATCAAACCAAAATTTTAGGGTAGTTTTATACATATATTTACTTCAAAAATCAAAAGAAAAGTTAATCGATGGAGCCTTGAGTGTAAAATTGAACGCATTTTCGCTTGATGCCCTTCATCAAAGACTTTACAGTGTCATCCGGTATCAGTTTCTCAGTTTTTTTTTCCATTTTCTTAACATGTCCTTCTCGTCTTTGACTGTCTTCTTGCTCTTCCGAAGTTCCCGCTTCATCATTGCCCAGTACTGCTCCACCGGGCGCAGCTCCGGACAGTGTGGCGGATTCATGTCTTTTGGAACAAAATGGACAGAATTGGCCTCATACCACTCCAGGACACTTTTAGAATAGTGGCATGATGCCAAATCTGGCCAAAACAGCGGAGCTTCGTCGTGCTGCTGCAAGAACGGCAAAAGGCGCTTCTCGAGGCACTCAGATTTGTAGATCTCGCCATTTACTGTGCCCTTTGTCACGAAAGGCTCACTCCTCAGCCCGCAAGAGAGACCATCTGCTCTTGCCAAATGAGATATTTGGAGGCGAACTTTGACATTTTCTTCTTCTTAACTTGTCGTCCACATAGAACTTGCTCTTGCCGGTGAAAAACTCCAACCCCGGAATTTGCATAAAATCGGCTTTTATATACGTTTCGTCGTCCATCACACAGCAGCCATATTTTGTCAGCATCTTCTCGTAGGACTTCCGTGCCCGAGTTTTAGCCGTCGATTGTTGCCGCTTGTCGCGGCTTGGGAAGTTCTGTACCTTGTATGTATGTAGTCCAGCTCTCTTCTTTGCATTCTGGACGTAGCTCTGCGACATGCCGATCTTTTTAGCCAAATCACGGCTTGAGACGTTGGGATTTGCTTTAATCATCCGCTTCACCTTTCCCTCCGTCGTTTTGTTCTCCGGTCCCGGTTTTTTTCTAGCTCCTTTGCCGTGGTCCAACGTCAACCGCTCCTGAAACCGCTTCAACACTCTGGAGACGGTTGAATGGTGAATGTTCAACGTTTTTCCTAACTGCCGGTGCGACAGGTCAGGAAATTCCAGGTGTTTGGAAAGAATTTGTTCTCTCGACTCGCGTTATTTCACCTCCATTTTCGTTGAATCGAAAAACACGACTTCGAGTTTGACAGCATGTAAACAATACACATCAATGAGAAAGTGTGCAAAATTTGGTTGATTTGTACCCAATGGTAAAAAAGTTATGCCCTGTTGAATGTGTCGCAATAATTTCGCGTTCGCCCTTTATCCCTAAGATTTGACCTCCTTGGGATGCTTTCGTACTGCCTGTTTTATAATAGCCCAGTATGTTTCGATGCGTTGAGGAGGTTCATGTGCTTGGGTACGAAAGGTACGTCTTCGTACTACTCTAGGACAACATTTGAGTAGTGGCACGAAGCTAGATCCGCCCAGGTGATCGTTGGGCCCTCGTGTTGCTTCAACAGAGGAAGCAGACGCTTCTGTACACACTCGTTGAGGTCTTGACTCGTTGAAAACTTTGAAAGTATCTGCTTCCTTACTTCGTCCGAAACATCAAACTTGCAATGGACGGTGTTAAACAGTAGCTCCGGAAGCTGCCCGAAGTCCGCCTCGACGTACATAAGTCTCATAATCCATGATGAGACAATGAGCTTTCGTCAGCATCTGGGTGTACAGTTTTCGGGTCCGTGACTTTCCCACCGTATTTTGCCGTTCGTCATAATTTGGAGCCTTCTGCATTTTGTACGTATGCAGTTCCTCTCGCTCCTTGACTCTCAGAACGAAAGACTTTGACAGATTCAACTTTTTGACCACATCCCTGACCGCAGCATTGGGATTCCGCTTAAACGCTTTCTCGACACGTTTGTGATCCTGATCACCAATAGAACATCCATTTTGACCGCATTTCTCCTTCCGGTTCGTCCGGAACTAAAATTCAGTGACATCTTAGTTAAAGCTGGAAGGAACTCTCTGTATAAAAACATTGCGTAAAGTAGCCAGGAAGGCCGAAGGGGGCTTCGATTATGTTTTCCTCTTAAGTGTTCGATTGTAACTCTGGCAATTATTGATCGATTTCAATTCTTTAAGCACTGTTCGATTCAGAAACTTTGGGTAGTTTGTCAGACCCTTAAGGGGTAAAAATAATTGAAGCCCTCCTTCCCCATTGCCCTCCCTTGCTACTATACGACTTTTTTTTTATAAAGAGTGTTGCCTTCCAGCTTTAACTAAGAGGCCACTGAATGTCAGCTCCTTGATTTAAAATAAACTATGAAATTTAGTAATGTAAAACCCAAGGTTAAACCTGAAAAGGTACCCGGGTACAATGTCGAATACATAAAAGTTAAATAAAACATCAGTTTTCTTTAAATGATTTGAAAGAAAAATAGGGTATGTGTCCCTTGACTCAGCCTATTATGCAACCATCGATTACATTTTTTATTATAACTCATATAGTTTTTAAGCTCCAGGCGAAATTCAGCTATTAAAACACTTGCAAAGATAAGTTTGATAAGACATTTGGCAGAATGTATCACGAAAAGTTACACAACTCTTTTTATAAAGTCAGAAACATTCGAGGGAGATGGATTTAATGGCGGTCTGTTGGCGCCAATTTGGGTCTATTCATGGATGCAACTTCGTCCCATTCGATGGATTTATTACTAAATTCAGTCTTTGTTCGGTTATTTTTTCTAGTTTTATGAATAATGGCATTGCTAGCTGTATTTGATTTACTTAATACAACACTCCACAAAACAAACTCCACTCCAAACACTTAAGTGATGTTTATGTATGATTTATTAGCCATTCAATAATGAAAACATTATAATTCACTATACAATGATTTTGTTCCTTCGGTTTGTGTTAAGATGAGGCACTTGAATATAAAAAATCGCAAATTCATGCATTTTCACTTGAAATTTTACCAATAACAACGTTCTTACTACGTTATTGATACAACAGGCCATAGTTGAGAACAAACAAAAAAATATGTCCCCAACATTGGGTCTACGATTTTCTTGTAAGCTATGTTAGCTATGTGAACAGTCAGTTTGTAACGTGTAACTATTTTCTGCACATCCAGACTGCATTGCTTGCTTTATCGACTCAATAATGCCAAATTTAGATCACTTGAAGATCGTGTAGATCATCTGTTCAGCTTAACCGGTGAAATCATGAAGTTTTGGGGTTTGCAAGAAATCAAAAATAACGCGAAAGTGAACAACTATAAGTTGATTGATATTGCCTCAATTGCTTTGGATATCATCGGTCATCCTAATAACAACGTGATTTTGTTGATAATGGCCAAATTAATGACTCATTTGGTACATAGGCCAAATGAAAGAGCTAAGCATACATTACATCCCCTTACCCTATGTGGATAATCTATTGTCGATACAGTTCTTAAAATACGATACCACAGGGTTGATAATTTTATTGTTTAACATACTGCATGAATGCAAGAGAGTCGATTAATCGGGTTGGATAGAAGGCAGTACATGCATCGGGTATCAACTTATGAAAATTGAAATCAAAAAAGGTTTAACATATCTCTTGAGGCAATGAACATAAAACGGCATTATTCCAAATAATGCTCTTTACCTTGTCAGCAACGATATGCTTCTGAAAAGGTTAAAATTGATAGCAAATTCTAATATCAGGTTTTCATTGATCACTGAATATGTAATTGATTAGGCAAAAACAGTCAAAATGACAAAACAAAAATACTCAAATAAATACTCGTAAGATATCACAACATCAACTAGTTTTATTTTCATTGGGTTCATAGTAATAAATTCTGTGATGATTGAATTGATTGAAAATAATTCAAATTCTGTAATTATAAATATATCAAATTCATTCGCTGATAACTGAAAGAATAGTTTTATGAAAAAGCATAACTTCATTACCCAACAAATACGAATAATATTCATAGTGTAGCAATCAAATGGTAATGTTTTTTTTCCTAAATCGTATTTTAAAAATGATAGGCGATCTGGGAAATCTGTGCCCCAGGAAAGCTATTATTTTAAAATACTATTTAAAAAAACATTACTAATTAAAATGCTAAACTATGAATATCCGGTGTAACAGAACTTGAATTTCATTTGATACCAATTTGTTATTTAACTTTGCTAGGGTAAGCACAGTGACTTCAGTTATCGACTGAGTAAGTCTTCATTATTTGAAAAGTGCGCCCGATCGTGAAATGAATTTGACGGATGGCGGTTTGCACTCGACTCGACGTTGATCTCGGAATTCAGCGCTTATCTAGTATCTTTACAAATTATGTCTTATCTGATGCTGTGCATTGTGTTAACGTTTTACCTGCGCTATTCGTTTATAAATAGATGCAGGCTTTCAGTAGTTCCCATACCGGGTATGACCTTTGCTGCTAGGCACGATTCTTAGCGCTATGTGTGCTGAGGGAGCAGCACTATGCAGTGCTAGTGGAGTCCAATTCCACAGAAATGAGCACAAAAAATCAATCAGATATGACATAACATGACATTGTGAACCGATCGAGTCATACTGAGAAGTTGAACCGGATCTTCTGTTAGTTTTGCAAGAATTGATTGTTCAGCTCATTTTCCGAAGAACATATCTCCCGCAAAGTTTTATCGTGCAAAATATGCAAAGCTAGCATATTCGCTACTATATAACTAATATTACAGCAATTAAAATGCTCACAGTACTCATCGAGCCGAACGGCGGAAGCAACAAACAAAGGTTCTGAAACCTTTACAATTCTACCCCAACTGAAACGGTTCAGCACACTAAAGCGTCGTTCGCGGGTTAACAAGCAATTTTTCATATCGCGCTGGAAAAAAAATGAAAAATGAGACCCACTGCACAAATAATAGTAATCACACATTTATTTGGTCAGCGTAATTAATACTATTCGAGCAAAAGCAAAAGTGATTACCGTTGGGGTCCTCCTATGGTCCAGTTTTTAAAGAGGATGAAAAAAAAAGAATTTATGCAACCATTAGCATTAAATTGAAGTTTCGATTTCATTCTGCTCCCTTCCTCTACCCCGGCTAGGTTAGATGCTGTCCAGTTATTATTTTTATGCGGC
Organism: Aedes japonicus; assembly: GCA_034211315.2. NCBI lineage: Eukaryota > Metazoa > Arthropoda > Insecta > Diptera > Culicidae > Aedes > Aedes japonicus. The sequence goes on along the minus strand of JASCZW010000070.1, from coordinate 147,648 downwards.
CATCTTCCCAGCAATCGAAAGGGAAGATGTTTACTTTTTGTGTTGGGCGAAACGATTCATCTTTTGGACGTGTTTGTGTCTCCCCTTCTTCGAAGAACGATCCAGGTAAGAACAAGAAGAGAATAATTTGCCAACTTCATGATTTCTGTTTCGCTTCTTATTTTGGGGGGATTCGCATTCATCACCTCACTCATACATTGAATGAACCGACACGCTCGGACATTGTGTGTGCGAAAAGTTTATGTTGCAAGCTTTACAGTATCTGCATATGTATGGGTTTAGAAGCATACTACTGGGCCCGTTGGACTGGGAGCAAATGTGTATTGTGGGTATGTATTGAATTCGATCGGTACTGGACGCGCCATCTTTAAGGTAGTAGTTGAACTAGATCGATAAAGAAGTGTGCTTTGCCTGGTTACGAGCTCTATGGCGTTGAAGAAATATGATTTTATTTAATTAATAAATGAACTTATTAGCTAATTGAGAGGTTGTTTTTTTTTATTAAGAATGCAAAAGGAATCCAGGAAAATTTACCTATTCTCTGAAATTTAAGCATCGTCCTTCTATTTATTAGTATACTAGCTGATCCCGGAGCGAGCGTTGCTACGCATGCAACTAAATGAATGAACATGACATAGAACTGACGCTTTTTTTCATGAGTTTTTTTTTTGAGTAATAAGGAGTTCAAACTTCTATCAGAACATTTTTCTTACCCAGACAATAGACAGTTTGTGGCTTAGTTACCTGGATAATTCTCAGGATTGGTTGAAATTTGTGTTTGAATTCACCATAGAAACATTTCTTGGATTCAAAACACCCCGCATACCGTTTTTGATTCCATTTGCTTGATTAGTTCGCAAGCTATGCAGAAATTTGTGTTTCATTTGTATGTGGACCGGAAGGGGGAAGCGGTCTCAAACAATCATAAGAACCTTCCCCAGCCCCAAAAATACCTGCATACATATTTTCACTCCGATCGGTCAGACAGACAGTCAGACAGAAATCCATTTTAATATAAATAAAAACCCTGTTTCCAATAACCCCCACATGCCAAATGTGGTTTCATTTACATGAATAGTTCTCGAGTTATGCAGAAAATTGCGTTTCATTTGTATGAGAGCCCCCCTCCCCCTTTCAGAGGGCAAAGGGGTCTCAAACCACCATAGAAATATGTCTGACCTTCAAAAAAATCCACATGTAAAATTTGATTCCATTTGCTTTATTAGTTCTCGAGCTATGCAGAAATTTGTGTGTCATTTGTTTGAGAGCCCGGCCCTTCAGAAGGCGGAAGAGTCTCAATGACCATAAAAACATTTCTCTCCTTTAAAAACCTCCATATGCCAAATTTGGTTCCATTTGCTTGATTAGTTCTCGAGTTATGCAGGAATTTGTTTTTCATTTGCATGGGATCCCACCCTTTCTAGAAGCGGGATGGCTCTCGAACTATCATAAGATGCTTTCCCGGACCCAAAAACCACTGAATACAAATTTGCAAAGCAGAAGGTATAGTTCTCATGTTTGGTTGAAATTTGTTTCATTTGTATGAGAGCCCCCCTTTATAGAGGGAGGAGGGGCTTTGAACCACCATAAAAACATTTCATCCCTTAACAAACTCGTCCATTCCAAATTTTGTTCCATTTGCTTGATTATTTCTCGAGTTATGCAGAAATTTGGGTTCCATTTGTTTGAGAGCACCCTCTCCCCCCTTCGTCATCATATGACGGATGAGTCTCAAATCACCATAGAAACATTTTCCTCCTTCAAAAACTTCCACATGCGAAATTTGGTTCCATTTCTCTTATTAGTTCTCGAGTTATGCAAGGATTTGCGTTTCATTTGAATAGGTTCCCCCCCTTTCAGATAGGGGAGGGGTCTCAAATCAACAAAGAACAATTTTTTGTCTTCAAAAACCACCACATACTAAATTTGGTTCCATTTGCTTGATTAGTTCTCGATTCATGCAGAATAGTGTATTTCATTTGTATCGGACCGCCCCCCCCCCCCTTGAGGATGGGAAGGGGTCTCAAACCAACATAGAAACAAGTTTTGTCTTAAAAAACCACCACATACTGAATTTCGTTCCGTTTGCTTGATTAGTTCCCGAGTTATGCAGAATATTGTGTTTATTTGTATGGGAGTCCCCCCTTTTATGACGGGGAGGGTTCTCAAGCTACCAAAGAGACCTTTTTTGCCTTTAAAAACTCACACATGCTCAATTTGGTTTCTTTTGCTTGATTAGTTCTCGAGTTGTATAGAAATTTGTGTTTCATTTGTATGGGAGCCCCCCTTTCCAGTAAAGGGAGGGGTCTCAAACCATCATAAGATTGTTCTCCGGTCCCAAAAAACTCTGCATACAAAATTTCACGCCAATCTGTCCTTCCGCTCGCGAGTTAAATCGTGACAAAGGAAACCCCAACTCATTTTTATTATATAGATTAACAGCATCTGGAACACATATGACGCTCTAGTTTATTTAGATTTATTTCCTACTTGCTCCTCTATCTGTTAAACTCTTCAACATTATCTAGAACTTATCGCAAGGATGTGTAAATATGGTTAAAAACCTTCATTTAAATTCGTTCTATTTATGCTTCGTGTGAGAAAAAAGTTCTATAATTGACAAAACAAGCTCAGCTACATTTTTGCGTATTTTCGTTTGAAAAAAAAATGGAATGACTCAAATTAAAGCTAAATAATCAAGTCATCGGAAGCATATAATCTATGGAGTGTTTTGATGGAAGAACATATACATTTTGATGTTTAAAAACTGATTGCCGAGAATAGCCAACATTGTCGAAGCCGACATTTCCTCTTATATGTGCTTGAATGTACAAATAATGTACACCGTGTCCAATATATTCTCATACAAAATAAAACTCTATTTATTTCAAATCGGTAATCCAGATTTTGTTGATATTTATATATTTATATATAATATATTGCAATATAATACTGATCAACTACAGCATATATTTTGGAATAACACCGCCTTTAACCTTCTTGACCAGCTCCAGACGTTTTACGAAACCGTCACAGGCGGCACACACGAATTCCATCGGCATTGCGTCCCAAATTCGTTTGATTACTGTTTTGAATTGGTTCATATTAAAAGCCCTGTGGTCATTTACCTTCGCCAGCATGTATGACTATACGAAATAATCCAAGGTATTCAGATCTGGTCAACTGGAAGGTCATTCATTCTTGTTCAAAAAGTCGGTCAAATTTTCTCGGCAACAGCCCTGAACAAGATATGCAGTATGCGATGGCACTCCGTCCTGCTGAAACACATAGTGATCATCTCCAAACACCTCTTGTACATATGGCTTGACAACTTTCTCCAAAACTTCCGTTTTATAATATAAGGCATTCACTTAAACGCCTTTTCCGATGAAAACCAGCGGTAATTTGCCTCGCTTGCAAATTCCTCCCCAAACCATCACTGACGCAGCACTTTGGAACCGTGGAATATTCCTATCACTCTCTGGAAAAGTTCTCGAAGAAAGACCGCTCAAATCTGTCGTTCTGGACATTGTGGGATTGTTGCAAGGTGCATAACTTTTCGTCGGAAGAGATAAATTCTTCCCCGCCGTGCCGCGACACGAGCAGACTTACTCTTTCGAGTCGTTTCTGCTTGGAGGGTCCGAAACTGTGAACCTTACGTTTCTTGAAAGCTTGGAATCCGAGGTCATTTTGCAGTATATTGTGCATTGACGATCTCGAAACATTCAGATCTGCAGCCATTTTACGTACAGAGCGCTGTGATTTTCGTCTAATCCGTTCCCTGACCATTTTAAAAATTCGTGCAGTCCGCACCGTAGGAGTACGACCGAATCTCTTCAGGTCATCCAACGAGCAGGTATCACGGTACCTTCGGATGGTTCGGTACACAAAATCCCGCTTTCCTCCAAGGTTTTTCAAATTTCTGAAAATAGCGCCCGAAACTTCTTCATCGCTGGTAAAAGATAAACACCGAATGAAAACAATCGAACATAACCTAAGAGCCCAGCAAACACAGAATCGTATATGATAGCGGATATAAGTATAAACCGGAGGCGCTATACGTACATGCGTCCATTTGACTGCATGAAAAGTGTACGTATATCGCCTCCACTTTGCACTCTTATTCGCTATCATATACGATCCTGTGTTTGCTGGGAGCGTTTGTATAAACATAGTACGACACCAATGCAAGGAAAAAGTGTATGAGAATATATTGGACACGGTGTATAAAGGCATTTGACTTGTGCTGTGGTTAAGTCATAACAACAGACTTTTTTGGTTACTCCTCTTTAAAAATAATTTTATTGGTAAACTCTTCCTTAAAAATAACTTCAAAAATAAACATATTTCACATTACTTCACTTCTTTTAAAACACTTTTACGAGCGTATTAGTACAAGACTAGGACTTGTCGCTGGAATAGTAGCTGTCATTTCCTGGAATGTGGGTCTTCGAGAGCGGAAAGTAACTTTCGTCGACCATCACAAACGACGTCCCGCGGTAGTTCTTTGTCATCCACCGGCACTGCGATTTCACGCTATCTGCTGGTCCGTGTACTAGGGGGACCGAGTCTTCTTCCAACGGATGATGTCCACCATCTTTTGGGTTCGGTGAATCAAGGTATGGGAGCAGTGATATTTTCGGCCGGCGTCACGCAAAATCGTCTCATCCTTGTTGTCGAATAGCTTTTTGGACGCTTTCTTCTTCGCCATTATCTTCGCTAGACGGCCGCTACCGACCATTCGCTCCATGCTCAGGGATGTCAGGACCCGGTTAACTGTACTCACGGGCACGTTTCCATCTCAAAAGTGGTCTACCGTAAACTATTTTTGACGATGACCATGGGTTTCGTAAAACCGTACAGCACGCTCGCGGAGTGCTTGCAGTTTCGACGCCATCTTCGATTGAACTGACTGCACCCGAGCGAAAAAAAACATGCAACTCATTTCTAGGAAGTCCAGAGAGCTAGACTCTTACGCACTTTATTTTAATAACAGAAAGGTATTAAAATCATTCTCATTTCTTAATGAACACCCGTTAAATAACAGTTGCATTAAAATGAATGGACTTTTTATTCGGATGGTGATAAAACATGCATGTAGGCATATTTTTGAGTTCTTTCTTCGCTTCATTTATCAATTCCTCCTCAGTTTTTGTGACAAAATTGTTGGAGTAGATCTAACGCTTCATGTTCGCCCAGAAATTCTCGATGGAACGCAGCTGGAGGACGTTGGGTGGATTCGCTAACTTGGGTACCACATCGATATTCAGCCACTCCATCTCCTCCAACGATTGCTTCGAGTAGTGGGTCGACGCCACATCCGGCCAAAAACCGCGTCTTCGCCCTTAAAGTATTTCTTGATGAACGATGCAACTTCCGGCAGGCATTTCGTACTATAAATTTCCCGGTTCACGGCCAGTCCGGAGCGAAAGAAGAGCGGCTTTGATATCCTCTTTTCGCTGATTGTCAGCCATAGCAGTACCTTCTGGGGAACTTGGTGTGTGAAATGAACTTCATCTCGGAGCTCACTTCCTTCGAGGTGGAAGTAAAATACGAAGTGCCTGCCAGTCGTTGCCATCTAGGGTGAGATAGGTCTCGCCGCCCATCACCAACGCCACGTTGCGATTCGCCGTGAAAATCGAGTTGACCATTTTATTCAGCCGTTGCCGCTGCGTCATTGGTTGCAGCTCTGAAGCCAGTGGACGCGACTTCCGCTTCCTGACATGTATGTTCATGTTTGCCAGGTACATTTTCACTGTTTGGCCGGTTGAACCGACCTCCACTTGTAGTCACTTTTCCCTCGGTCTTCCTCTTCAGCATCCCTTGGAGCTTCTTGTCGCTCAGGGTCGTCGGCCGTCAGAACCGTTTCATCGATGATCTGATGGTTGTCTAATAGTGCCAAGATGTTGTATATGCCGGAACGGGTGTATCCGGCGTCCCAGTGCCGCACGATGTCCGTTTTGACGCGGCGGTGCCGTTCTTTGAATACGCACTTCTGAACGGGTTGCTTCACTGTCAAATTTTGTGTCTATGGGCTACAATGATTGAAGTTGCGGTAGTTTAGTCAGTGCGGGTGAACGTAAACCCGACAATCGGCAATTTTGTCCATATTTTTAATGCAAACGTTACTGCAAAATCCATAAAGTTCATAATACTGATAAGTTCACATTAACATCACCTTCTGAGAAACACAAATGAAGTTTATGTGACAAATGAAAAGTATGTGTGCCTCACATAGTGCTGATGTACACTTACGAAGTATGTATGGTTACAAATATATATCGGTTGATTATATTGCAAAAATCTATGGACCTACATATTGCCATCATCCTTTTTCATGTTTCTTCCAGTCATTTGAGCATGATCTATGCTTATGATTATATTGTCCATAATCTAGCACTATGCAATGAAACAATATGTTTCGGAGCTGTCCAATAGTACTTAACCCATTTCCGTCCGCTGTTGCGTATACGCAACAGTGGTTTTGAAAAATTCGTGTATCCATGTACGTTGAATACGATCAAAACAAATTAGTTTGTTTGAAAGGTATATCCTTAGGCTATCTTACTGACTGTGTTCACACACACCAATAGAAAAAAAAACTCACAAATTGCATTGTATGAATTGGTACATGTCTTATGGACACAATTTCAATGATAAACTAGAAGTTACTGGTTATATTTTGTGTCGTTTCACAATGGGAATATGTTCACAAAAGGCCAAATATTATTTGTAGCTAGTTAACCATCCATTAAGGTGTGGCTGAGTGTGTACCTTTTGAGCTTAAAATGTATGTTGCATTCTATTTGTCGAGCAATGCGCCAGTGTTGCGTATACGCAACATGCTGTCACGGTGTTCCTAAGCGTCAAAAAAAACCTCTAAAAATGCTAAATTTCATTAATGACTTATATTTTGATACGATATCGTCGAAAAATCTTCCGATGTTTTGTGGAAAACGGCAAAAATGGGTTAACGATAAATAATCAGAGGACTGAAGCAGGCGTTAGTTCTTGAAGCCTGCTACTTTTGGTGTGGCGCTAGTGACGATTTGAACATTTTAACGGTTCACAGAGGATTATAATTCCTTATGATATTTCTTCTATCGACCTATTAGTATCAGTAATGTAGATACAACATTATTATACCTGGCTGATAAATAATGATAAAATACTAGCATTGTGATAATCACTGCACTAATTACAACACGGAAGACTTTACTCTCGAATCAAATTTACGAAAATTAAGCCAACTTCCACCGCGTATATTGTGTTTGCTGCTTACAGCCTTCAAGAAAACCGAGATGTCAAATTAGCACCACACGCAGCACCAAATTTTCGGCTTCACGATTGTGGTTGGTGCATGACAGCCGCTTCAGTCCTGTGTAAATAATGCTTCGCTGTTGGGCGGTAGCTATGGCACCACTGCAGTTTTTAGGAGAGCCATGTTACCTCTCTTCTTGTTAACCATGGCTATAGCGCACCGGTATTGTAACGTGAAGCCTGCTATCCCTTACATTTGTTTGTTTTAAAACGAAGCATCGTCACAGTCAAAGCTTTGGCTAACATTTTCGTGAGTGTAAATGAAATCAATGACAAACTAAAAGTTTGATCGTGTACGTCTTTCTTGTAACCTGCTAGTAGACGAGTTAGTGATCATAGCAATGGACATGTTTTGGTTGATTGATTTCGAGAGCGGATGAGTAAAACGAAGGAGCGGGTTGAGGAATTAACGTTTGCAGCATATCTTGAACTGGAGTATTTCGTATTGCTTTCCCACACATGCACGGATACGCACTCATACAATTTTGTTAGTTTATGTACTAAGTACGGATTGCGGAGCTGAAGAAAACATTTACATGATCGGAAAGCAATCCGCATGCTTTTAACAAGTCCTTGCAATTGGGAACTTTATTCCATGGCTTGGAAATTTTCTGAGTCTAATGCTCATTTCTGAAGGTAAGTTCCGATAGATAAGAAGTAAGCAGAGGGATTAACGTCTAAATATTGGCACTTCTAATTATAGATTACATGCCGCTTCATAAAATGTCCCAAGTACTGCATAAACTGCTTGAAACTTGTCCCTTTCCTACGTGTTGATTTGTTTTTGTTAAATTTTTAAGACGTGTCTTCATTTAAACAATGTGTCCATTATAGTTTAAGGCTTGAAAAATTTAACGCCAGCTGTGAGTGACGATTGTAAATTTCGGTTGTCAAATTTTTCGAACGCTATTTTTTTTTAAATAAATGATGTCCAATTTCAACTGCTTAACAAATATTCAACATTTATTGAGCTGTGTGGAATCAATACCGAACATTTGTGTAAAACAGTTCAGTACAGAATATTTGTGGAATACAGTTATTTATGCCCTTTCCCTAGTAGCACACTTGTTGCAAATCAGTTGTTGAAACTGCTTTAAATCACTTTTTCGTCATACCGTTGGTGCAACAACATGGCTTAAGTACTCAAATATTTTTATATCCGGAGCAAGAGTTGGTTCAGAACGAAAATGTAAGCTGAAATTGGATTCAATTACCAAAGAATACGATTTTCTGCTCTAGATCTGGGTAAAAAATGTTCACAATTGACAATGTAAAAAAAAACATTATCCTGCCATAAGTTGCCTTGCATAAACCGTTATAGGAACAGTTATTTTTGTTAGATATCAATCTCATACAATTAGAAGAAAGTTCTCATCTGTAGACATACAATAACATAACATACCATCTGATTCATTCCAGGTACACCTAAGCCGACTGACAGACTGACTGATCCATTGCAATATCCCCCGGAGGGCGCCAACTGTGCTCCGTCGTTCCGTCACATTGCAGCAGCCACAATGCAACGGATTTGTAATCAATCTTTGCCATCATGAAGGCTACGGAGCTCACGATTGGTGCCTAGGTTCCGAGCTAAGTACCATGTCATGCAGCAATCCTAATCGAACGAAGGCCATATTCTTCCCTGGCCTCTCGTTCCGTTCTCCGTTTGCCTGTTCTGTTGCAGGTTTTCGAAAACAACGGCGAATCGAAATTTATCAAGCACACTGACGCCGAAGACGGTGATGGTCTCTGGTGGTGTCTCTGCCCCAGACGACTCGGAGAAAATCCCTCCCCCGATTGAAGAACCACACGCGAATATTTTGCCCGTCTCTTTTGCACTCAGCACCATCCATCGTGGCCGCGCCGTGGTTCAGAAGGGTGCCCCAGAGATCAAGATGGAAAATCAGTGAAATCAGCCAAGCTGCACCGACACCCGTGTGACGTGATGGACAGACGGCGTGAAGGAAAAAGATACCGATGGTGGATGACCTTCAAATCGGACATTCAGACAGTTCAAGAGAAGCTGTCTGGTTTGGGATTTTTCCTCCGAATGATTTGTATGTTTTTTTTTTTGCATTTTTTTCAGACCATTTATCTGAGAGGTTGAATTGCAGGTACGTGTTCTGGGAACAATGGGTTGTAAATTTTCAGTCCTGTTGACAATCATAAATTAAAACCTGGGTGAAAATTGTTCGCAGCCCATGGTATATTGAATATTTTTGCGAAATATTTTCTCATTTCCACCTAATTCCCGAAAATGCCAAAGGCTACGAATGATAAATTCTCCGTTCCCATATGCTCGAATAAATCACCCGACCTTGCCGCTCGAGCCAAAGCTCTAAGTATCTAAGCAGCATAAAGTCAAACATAGCATTATGATGCGTGGCATAAAATGCAACTCGTACAGTTGGAAAGGTAATTTTTCATATTTGACAGATTGCAAGCTCCAGACAGACCCGGCACATAAATTTCCCATCCGAGAAGATCGCGAGCAGAAAGTCGTGTCCGTTCCGGTCGATCCACATTTAGCCAGCAGTCCGAACACATCTCAAGCTCATGTTATCAAAAATGCATTTTCTCGTGGATATTTTGGCACATTTATCTTTCTTCGTTTGGCCCCATGCACGCACTGCTGCCAGGATCTTGAGGTTGTCTACACGCGGCTGACCACGGCCAATTTGATTACCGGGTGATCCGGTTCAGCACTGCAGGAGGAAGAGAGAAAAAATAAACTCCCAAGAAATAAGGGTGAAGGATGAAAGTCAAAGCGCAATGCATCTTTCAAGCACCACTAGCCAGTACCATGCGGTCTGAAAACATATCATTAGCAAGTTCTTGAAAATCTGGTCTGAGTTGTGTCGGTTGGACGAAAAGTTGAAGCTTCACACTATACTTGGGAAAGTATATTGTTTTGAAGATTTTGCTGTGTTGTTTGTAGACTGGGGTGTGTTTTTGAGGTTTTGTTCACGTTATAAAGCATAAGTGTTAGATATTGAAAACGGGAATCAAGGGTTAAATTTTATCAATTTCACTTCAACACTTGATGTGATGTATGAATGCAAACGCAAGCGCCCTTTTGCCATGAACATGACGATTTGTATTTTGAGCATGCACAACCTCCTGCAATGCAATGTCTACTGATTCAAACCCATTAAATCTCAAAATAATCTCGAAGTACATTTTTTTGCTAAAGTTACGTAAATCGTTGACATATGATCCTGAAGTATGATAAGCTCGTTCAATCCTTTGGAATAAATAAAACGTAAGTTTGACAAAATGTTTCCGATTTTTATTAATCATATATGTTAAACTTGTTCACTGCATAGTTAAAGGATAAATTCTTTCTGAAGTATTAATGGAAAAATCCATTTTATATCTAAATACACTGACTGAAACATTTGTTTTGTTCTTCCAAATATCTGATGGAAATTTTAACTGAATTTGAATTGGATTTTAACTGAATTTGAATTGGATTTGGATTGGATTTGGATTGGATTTGGATTGGATTTGGATTGGATTTGGATTGGATTTGGATTGGATTTGGATTGGATTTGGATTGGATTTGGATTGATTTGGATTGGATTTGGATTGGATTTGGATTGGATTTGGATTGGATTTGGATTGGATTTGGATTGATTTGGATTGGATTTGGATTGGATTTGGATTGGATTTGGATTGGATTTGGATTGATTTGGATTGATTGGATTGGATTTGGATTGGATTTGGATTGGATTTGGATTGGATTTGGATTGGATTTGGATTGGATTTGATTGATTGGATTGGATTTGGATTGGATTTGGATTGGATTTGGATTGGATTTGGATTGGATTTGGATTGATTCGGATTGATTGGATTGATTTGGATTGGATTTGGATTGGATTTGGATTGGATTTGGATTGGATTTGGATTGGATTTGGATTGGATTGGATTGATTGGATTGGATTTGGATTGGATTTGGATTGGATTGGATTGGATTTGGATTGGATTTGATTGGATTTGATTGGATTTGGATTGGATTTGGATTGGATTTGGATTGATTGGATTGGATTTGGATTGGATTTGGATTGATTTGGATTGGATTTGGATTGGATTTGGATTGGATTGGATTGATTGGATTGATTTGGATTGGATTTGGATTGGATTGGATTGGATTTGGATTGGATTTGGATTGGATTGGATTGGATTTGGATTGGATTTGGATTGGATTTGGATTGGATTTGGATTGGATTTGGATTGGATTTGGATTGGATTTGATTGATTTGGATTGGATTTGGATTGGATTTGGATTGGATTTGGATTGGATTTGGATTGGATTTGGATTGGATTTGGATTGGTTGGATTGATTTGGATTGATTTGGATTGGATTTGATTGATTTGGATTGGATTGGATTGGATTTGGATTGGATTTGGATTGGATTTGATTGGATTTGGATTGGATTTGGATTGGATTTGGATTGGATTTGGATTGATTTGGATTGATTTGGATTGGATTTGGATTGGATTTGGATTGATTTGGATTGGATTTGGATTGGATTTGGATTGGATTTGGATTGGATTTGGATTGGTTTGATTGGATTTGGATTTGGATTGGATTTGGATTGGATTTGGATTGGATTTGGATTGGATTTGGATTGGATTTGGATTGGATTTGGATTGTATTTGTTCAATTGAATGAATAAAGCATGTGGTCGGATGCTGCCTTCCAAACATGCCTATGCTCAATTTCAACTACTTCTACTCAGTTTCACAACCTGCCGTTTTCTTACTTTCTTACTTACTTACTTACTGATTTACTTACTTACTTAATTACTTACTTACTTACTTACTTATTTACTTACTTACTTTCTTACTTACTTACTTACTTACTTACTTACTTACTTACTTACTTACTTACTTACTTACTTACTTACTTACTTACTTACTTACTTACTTACTTACTTACTTACTTACTTACTTACTTACTTACTCACTTACTTACTTACTTACTTACTTACTTACTTACTTACTTACTTACTTACTTACCTACTTACTCTACTCAATACTATCTCTTCACGTCTTTGATTCTAGCAGAAATTGCTGTCCTCTCCTTGTGTCGCATGTTGATGTGAAGGATATTTCCATGTCAAACAAATCAATTTAGTCGTTTTAAATTTTATAATTTATATTAGAAATATTAATTTATTTAGTCTGAAAACCAAGCAAATTGAAAATAATTCATCAAATAAAATTTAAAAATATTGTTTAATGTATAAAGCTCTAATTTTTAAATTATTACTATTAAGACTTTAATTTTGTAATAACAAAATATTATTGAAAGAATTATTGCTACTTATTAAGGAGAGATAACTAAATATAACAATAACATTTTTGAATTATAATGTTCAAAATAAATTATTAATTTATTATATGCTCTGATATTTGCCTATTGATATGTGAACCAAATTAACTTTATAATCATAAAACTTATGATTTTTATGATTATATAAACTTACAATTTTACAGTTTAAAAATTCAAATTTTAATGGGACTTTATTAAATTTATTTTTATATATGGAAATAATGAACTATTTTATATTATATAACGTTCCACTTAATTTATAAAATTTGTAGAAAATTGATTAAAGTTTTAATAAAAATCATATTCAAAACCCATAAATTTAAAGATTTAAAGCACTCATAACTTTTTATGCATTATTATCTCATTTTGGTAGATTACTTTATATTTATTGCATATTACAGGTTAATATCTATGTGAATTCATTAATTCAAAATTAAGTTTTCATTTCAATTTATTCGAAGTGTTACATTTAAAAAACAAATTTGAAGTGGGTGAAAATATATAGCAAAGGTAAAAGTTTTACTAGCGAATAATGCTCTTTTTCTGTGTAAATACAATTTTAAATTCAGTTATAAACTTATTTAAATTTTAATCGAAAAAACAGTACAGGCTTAACTTTTTCGTAGTTAAATACGATTAGATCCTGAATGAGATGCTCTATTATTGGAAATAAATACATAAAAACTTAAAAATTATTATATATGTTCTCATGACTCAGGAAAAATAATGGTGTTTTATAATCTTATATAGTCTTATTGAAGGAATTAAAGAAATCTGAGGAATTAAAGAAATGAGAATGCACATTGAATCTCGCAATAATTTGTATAATTTTTAAATTCCCGTAACCAAAATATTAATGTCACATAGAATGCCAATTGAATGTGTAGTTTTTGTTTAAGAAGACAGGAATTGTCATAGATTTATTCCAATGATTTTTTTTTTTAATAAAGAAACTAACATACTACTCACTGACAATATTCATCAAATAGCAACTGTCTTTCACGGTGCTATATTGAAGCATCCGATGCTTCCCAAGAGCTGGGGTCATTGCCGTTGGTCTCGGTTCGTATTATTCTGTTGCTGATTTTTTTACGGTTGGCTCGCAGGTCCGGACACCAACCCCCTAAACTTTTCGGAGGACCATAGTGCACAGTTGAGCTTAGAGTCCTTTCCTGGCACTCGGACGTCGATCAGTCGCCCCTAACATGGGGGGCAGACGCTGTTGTGAGCCGCTCCTCGTGGAGAACAGACGCTCAGGTTTACAGAAGCAAACCCCGCCTTCCCTGTCAGCCTTCGACCAAAGTTCCAACCGGGGTTGGTTTCCCGATCTTCCCTAAGGTTGCTCGCAGCCCAGCCAGCACCGCGGGGAGGTAGGATAGGAGTTACTGAACAAGAAGCTAAGGACCACTAAATAGGGTCTATTTTAAACCTTCAGGTAAGTGAAGTACCAGTGGTACGCATTGTTCAGTCATTTACAAACCTGCACCATGCACCAAATACACCATGTACAAAACGGTAATAAGACCGGTGGTCCTCTATGGACACGAAACATGGACCATGCTCGAGGAGGAACTGCAAGCACTCGGAGTTTTCGAGCGACGCGTGCTAAGGACGATCTTCGGCGGTGTGCAGGAGAACGGTGTGTGGCGGCGAAGGATGAACCACGAGCTCGCTGCACTCTACGGCGAACCCAGCATCCAGAAGGTTGCCAAAGCTGGAAGGATACGGTGGGCAGAGCATGTTACAAGAATGCTGGACAACAACCCTGCAAAGTTGGTGTTCGCTACTGATCCGGTGGGCACAAGAACGCGTGGAGCGCAGAGAGCACGATGGGCGGACCAGGTGGAGCGTGATCTGGCGAGCATTGGGCGTGACCGAGGTTGGAGAGCGGCAGACGCAAACCGAGTATTGTGGCGTACTATTGTTGATTATGTCTTATCCTAAATGTGATGTTGAACAAATAAATGTATGATTGTATGTATGTATGCTTCCCAAGAGATTGCAAAAAAAGAATGCTTCCGTTATAAAAGCATCACAAGGTTCCTTCTTTGTTTTGTACCGATTTGCGTCAGCCCATTACTCTAAAACCATAGTACAATTGATGCGACAAAATGGTGCAGACTTCGTTGAGAAAGACATCAATCCTCCCAATTGTCCACAACTTCGTCCAATTGAACGCTATCTCGACTCTCGCACAACTTCAAGAATAATGGTAAGGAGTGTGAAACCATGGAAGAGTTAAAACCGAATTGGTCTGCGGCTTCCAGAAAAAGCGATCAAACCACTGTCCAATACTTCACGAACGAAGTCAAATCCAAAATAAGAAAATTCTTGAAATAAAGTTGCTCTCATTCATTTGCAAATTTCATCACGGTAAAAACGATGTAGAAAATTACCCATTGGGAAGAAGTGGTTTACAGTGTTTTTCGTTGTTTTATTTTTATCGCTGTCAGTTTTTCGAATATTGGAAAAAAAATGCGTCACCCGAAAAGCAACGTCGCGAACTGATTTTGCGCAAGCACCTTAAAAATCAGCAACTCCTCATTTGGACATAGCAAAAAGAAACAACTCGGAATCGTGCGGTCAACGGTGAGTCATGGGAATAACGAAAATCTGAGCGTCTAATGGAAGGAGAAATACGGTCAGAGTGGTAGTTCTATTTGTGATCAGGATCACAAGCGTGACGTGAAAGTGTTTAAGCGGAATCCCAATGCTTCGGTCAGGGATGTGGCTAAAAAATTGGATCAGTCCGAGTCTTTCGTTCAGAGAGCTAAGGACCACGAGGGGCTGCATACGTCCAAGTGACGAACGGCAAATACAATGGAAAAGTCATGGGCCCGGAAACTGTACACCCAGCTGCTGACGAAGCCTCATTGTCTTATCATGGATGATTCGCCAACGAGCACAAGTTTGATGTTTCGCAGAAAGTAAGAAAGCAGAAACTTTAAAAGTTTGCCAAGAGATACATGATTTGGCAAGCGATCTGCTTATATGGAATGCACCGTCCGTGACTACCGGGAATGTAAACGGTGAGATCTACCTCATGAAGTGTCTACAGAAGCGTCTGCTTCCTCTGTTGAAGCAACCCGAGGGCCCTACGATATTCTGGTTTGATCTAGCTCCGTGCCACTTTTCAAATGGTTTCCTGGTGTGGTACGAAGCCAACAGGGTCACTTTCGTACCAAAGGACAGGACATACCCTTCCCTCTCATCCCCCCCAAGCACCAGAACTAAGGTCCATCGAAAAATACTGGGCTATTATGGAAGGCAAAACGGAAGCATCCCAAGGCGGTCAAATCTGAGGAAGACATGAAGAACAAGTGGTGTTCCGCTGAAGAAGCTGCAGTCAGGAGTTTTAAAGAACCTAACAAGTGGAATTAAGCGTAAGGTGCGAGCGTGCGGTTATGGTATTGAAATTAAAAGAAATAAATATGCCAAAAGCTAACTAAAGGGTGTCCACAGTCAAATTGCATCACTTTCAATAAGCTGTAACATTCCGCCCTTTGGGTTGATTTCAACGAAATTTTGGGTGAAACGACCTTAGCATGTATTGTTTACACTGCGCGAGTTTCATTGTGGAATGTGTCGTAGTTTCGAAAATGGTGTCAAAAGAACAGCAATTGCACGAGATCATTTTGCACACGCACCTCGACAACCTACTTCTTTCGCACCGAGCCATCGAAAAGATGTTGAAAATTCACTAGTCTACAGTGTCTAGTATCATAAAACGTTTCGGGGAACGTTTAACTATCAATCGGAAGAAGGTGGATGGTAGAAAAAGAGTTCCGTACTGTGTGAAGGATCACCAGCAAGTGGTTGCGGCCTTTAAACGCAAACTCAACTGTTCCGTTCGGGATGTTGCGAAAAAGCTGCACTTGACCAAAAGTTTCGTGCAGAAAGCCAAGAAACGAGCCGGGCTCCGTTCATTCAAAGCTCAGAAAGCTCCAAACCACAATGAAAAACAGAATAGGACAGCTAAAACACGTGCGCGTAAGCTATACACACAAATGTTGACGAAACCACACTGATGCATAATGAACGATGAAATACACATAAAAGCGGACTTCAAACAAATTCCCGGCAACCAGTATGTGACTGTGACAGACAAGTTCGATGTCTCTCAAAGAACAGCAAGTGTCAAAGTTCCTCAAAAAAATTCATGATTTGGCAGGGGATTTATTCGTGTGGTAAACGGAGCAAGCCTTTCGTGAAAACTTCAACTGTAAATGGTCAAGTATACATGAATGAATGCCTGAAAAAAACGACTGCTTCCGTTTCTCAAAACACACAACGTTCCTACAATTTGTTGGCCAGACCTAGCCTCTTGTCACTACTCCAAGGGTGATCTGGAGTGGTACAAGACAAATGGTGGCAATTTCGTGCTGAAGGATCTTAATCCCCCAAACTCTCCAGAATTGCGGCCACTTGAAAAAATATTGAGCTACTAGCTGATCCCGGTGCGAGCGTTGCTACGCCTGCAACTAAATGAATGAACATTACATAGAACTGACACTTTTTTTAATGAGTTTTTTTTTGAGTTATAAGGAATTCAAACTTCTATCAGAACATTCTTCTTACCCAGACAATACACAGTTCGTGGCTTAGTTACCTGGATAATTCTCAGGATTGGTTGAAATTTGTGTTTGAATTCACCATTGAAACATTTCTTGCATTCAACAACCCCGCATACCAATTTTGATTCCATTTGCTTGATTAGTTCTCAAGCTATGCAGAAATTTCTGTTTCATTTGTATGTGAGCCGGAAGGGGGAAGCGGTCTCAAACAATCATAAGAACCTTCCCCGGCCCAAAAAATACCTGCATACATATTTTTACTCCGATTGGTCAGACAGAAATCCATTTTAATATAAATAAAAATCCTGTTTCCAATAACCCCCACATGCAAAATGTGGTTTCATTTACTTGAATAGTTCTCGAGTTATGCAGAAAATTGCGTTTCATTTATATAAGAGCCCCCCCCCCTTTCAGAGGGCAAAGGGGTCTCAAACCACCATAGAAATATGTCTGACCTTCCAAAAATAATCCACATGCCAAATTTGATTCCATTTGCTTTATTAGTTCTCGAGTTATGCAGAAATTTGCGATTCATTTCTATGGGACCCCCCTCATTAAGAGGGCAGAGTGATCTTAAACTACCATAGGAATATGTCTCTCCTTCAAAAAATTCCCCATACCAAATTTGATTCCATTTGCTTTATTAGTTCTCGAGTTATGCAGAAATTTGTATTTAATTTGTTTGAGAGCCCCCTCCCCCCCCCCCCCTCACCATTCAAAAGGCGAAAGAGTCACAATGACCATAAAAACATTTCTCTCCTTCAAAAACCTCCATATGCCAAATTTGGTTCCATTTGCTGGATTAATTCTCGAGTTATGCAAAAATTTGTGTTTCATTTATATGGGAGATCCCTCCCTCCACTTTTAGAAAGCGGAGGGGTCTCAAATCATCATAGAAGCATTTCTCTCCTTCAAAAACCTCCATATACCAAATTTGGTTCCATTTTCTTGATTTGTTCTCGAGTTATGCATATATTTGTGTTTCATTTGTATGGGAGCCCCCCTCCCTTCAGAAAAGGGAGGGGTCTCAAATTAGCATTGAAACAGTATTCATCTACAAAAACCTCCACATGCCAGATTTGGTTCAATTTGCTTGATTAGTTCTCGAGTTATACAGAATATTGTATTTCATTTGTATAGGAGCCCCCCTTTCAGGGTGAAGAGGAATCTGAAACCATCATAGAAACCTTTCTTGCCTTTAAAACCTCACACATGCTAAATTTGGTTTCTTTTGCTTGGGGTCTCAAACCACCGTAGATACATTTCTTGCCTACAAAACCTCCACATGCCACATTTGGTTGCATTTGTTTGATTAGTTCTTGATTTATGCAGAAAATAGTTTTTCATTTGCATGGGAGCCCCCCTTTCTAAAGGCGGGAGGGGTGTCGCACTATAATAAGATCCTTTCCCAGACCCAAAAACCCCTGCAAACAAATTTGCATAGCGGTAGGGATAGTTCTCATGTTTGGTTTAAATTTGTGTTTCGTATGTATGGTAGCCCCCCTTTTCAGAGTGAGGAGAGGTCTTAAATTACCACAAAAACATTTCTT
This sequence comes from Aedes japonicus, assembly GCA_034211315.2. Classification (NCBI taxonomy): domain Eukaryota; kingdom Metazoa; phylum Arthropoda; class Insecta; order Diptera; family Culicidae; genus Aedes; species Aedes japonicus. The sequence continues at coordinate 128,866 of JASCZW010000070.1, read as the reverse complement.
GCCTTCAAAATCGCACCCATACCAATTTTGGTTCCATTTGCTTGATTAGTTCTCGAGTTATGCAGGAATTTGTTTTTCATTTGCATGGGATTCCACCCTTTCTAGAAGCGGGAGGGCTCTCGAACTATCATAAGATGCTTTCCCTAACCCAAAAACCACTGAATACAAATTTGCAAAGCAGTAGGTATAGTTCTCATGTTTGGTTGAAATTTGTTTCATTTGTATGAGAGTCCCCCTATTTAGAGGGAGAAGGGGCTTTGAACCACCATAAAAACATTTCATGCCTTAAAAAACTCGTCCATTCCAAATTTGGTTTCATTTGCTTGATTATTTCTTGAGTTATGCAGAAATTTGGGTTCCATTTGTTTGAGAGCACCCCCTTCCCCCCTTCCTCCTCATATGACGGAATAGTCTCAAATCACCATAAAAACATTTCCCTCCTTCAAAAACTTCCACATGCGAAATTTGGTTCCATTTCTCTTATTAGTTCTCGAGTTATGCAAGGATTTGCGTTTCATTTAAATAGGTTCTCCCCCTTTCAGAAAGGGGAGGGGTCTCAAATCAACATAGAACAATTTTTTGTCTTCAAAAACCACCACATACTAAATTTGGTTCCATTTGCTTGATTAGTTCTCGAGTCATGCAGAATAGTGTATTTCATTTGTATCGGAGCCCCCCCCCCCCCTCTTTAGGATGGGAAGGGGTCTCAAACCAACATAGAAACATTTTTTGTCTTAAAAAACCACCACATTCTAAATTTCGTTTCGTTTGCTTGATTAGTTCCTGAGTTATGCAGAATATTGTGTTTTATTTGTATGGAAGCCCCCCCCTTTTATGACAGGGAGGGTTCTCAAGCTACCATAAAAACCTTTTCTGCTTTCAAAAACTCACACATGCTAAATTTCTTTTGCTTGATTAGTTCCCGAGTTGTGTAGAAATTTGTGTTTCATTTGTATGGGAGCCCCTCTTTCCAGTAGAGGGAGGGGTCTCAAACTATCATAAGATTATTCTCCAGCCCCAAAAATCTCTGTATACAAAATTTGACGCCAATCGGTCCTTCCGCTCGCAAGTTAAATCGTGACAAAGGAACCCCAACTCATTTTTATTTATATAGATAATCAAGCACGAACTTCGTAAAAGCATCCCAAAATTGTCATTACAGAACAGGAAATGTTGAAGTCAAGGTTGAAAGCGGAACAAAAAATGTCGGCTTAAGCGTTGTACAAAATCTTATGCGTAGTATTAAAGAGAAAGTTTGGGCTTTGGATTTGGTAATGAAAAAGTCGTTTTGGTCGTTTTAAAGGTTAAAAGATCAAAATAGATAGCAAACATTTATTCCTGTGACATCAAATTAAAAACTGATCCAGCTATCAGTGAGAGCAAATTGAATAGTCAATTTGCTGTATATTTTTTCCCGTTGAAAGGAAAATGAGTATTCCACTTGATGATCTGTCAACACAATGAAAACAAATCTACTTTTCTCAAATAAAAATACACTCAAGATTACAGCAAGATGAAAACTAAATATGTTACCAAATTTCAAAATTGTCAAGTGAAATCTAATTTTGATTTCAATTTGATGTTGATATCAAAATAAGTTTTCGAATTGCTATCTTTATGATGTTAGACTTTACGCGGGGTAATACAGTTGTTTTGAACTTTTTGTTGTTATTTTTTAATATCATGTCATGAGAAAAAATGTGTTGTTTGTTTTCGATACAGTCCTTAGTACATTTGAAATAATGTTCGCTTTCGTCCGGGTTGAAAATTTGGCTGAGATATTGGTGGAAAATGATGGATTCAAAATGTTAAACGTACGTATTAACGATTAAAGAATTGTTAGAAAGTTTCTCTCCAATGATATTCAGAAACCTGCTGTTGTATCGCTTGATAAAATTGACGATGTTTTCACGGCTGCCTTTGCACTTCTCATCGTTGTACAACTTTCCATACAGTTTTGCTGCCTGAAAATGTAGAGAGCTTCGTTACGTTAATATGTAGCCCTTTTGAAGGTTTCCTGTTTGTCTTCAAATTATGAATTATTATGAGAACATGTTCATCGCATAAATTTGAAAAAAAATTATCCACCCAAAGTTGACGCTGTTTGATCTGTATAACGATGTTCACCTTGTATTCAGTCGACACTTAGATTTTTTTACAGACATCTGTAAAGTTTTACCGAATTCTCGACAGCTGAACATTCGATAATCCGATTTTACAAATTTCGGTGAAGTTTTACAGATGTCTGTAAAAATTTACCGGATTACGGTAAATTTGTTGCCTTATTTCGGTCATAGGCGCTTGTAGACCTCTGTCGAGATCTAAAGGGCGATACGGTCAAAATTTGGTCAATATCAACTTTACGTATTTCTTTCAATTTTGCATTTAAGAAACCTGAACACCCCTCATTTTGAAGGTGTGTGTGTGTAGAATGTTGCTTCTATTTTGATTTTGGAATTCACTCTTCAGTTGTCAAAATGCCGTCCAAGCAAGAAGAGCAGCGTATCAAAATTTTGCTCGCGCATCGCGAAAATCCGAGCTACTCGCACGCAAAGTTGGCAAAATCGCCAAAAGTTGCCAAATCAACCGTTACAAATGTAATTAAAGTGTTTGGGGAACGTTTGTCGATAGCCAGGAAGTCTGGGGGAAATCGAAAACCGGAAGCCGCTGAGACGACAAAGAGAGTTGCCGGTAGTTTCAAGCGAAACCCTAACCTATCTCTGCGAGATGCCGCAAATAAGCTGGGTGTATCGTCTTCAACCGTGCATCGAGCCAAAAAACGAGCCGGATTATCGACTTACAAGAAGGTAGTGACTCCAAATCGCGATGATAAACAAAATACGACGGCCAAAGCGCGATCCCGGAGGCTGTACACGACGATGCTGACGAAGTTTGACTGCGTGGTAATGGACGACGAAACCTACGTCAAAGCCGACTACAAGCAGCTTCCGAGACAGGAGTTTTATACGGCAAAAGGAAGGGGAAAGGTAGCAGATATTTTCAAGCACACGAAACTGTCAAAGTTCGCAAAGAAATATCTGGTTTGGCAAGCCATCTGTACCTGTGGCTTGAAAAGCAGCATTTTCATGGCTTCCGGGACTTTCAACCAAGAAATTTACGTGAAAGAGTGTTTGAATAAACGTCTGCTGCCTTTCCTGAAGAAACACGGTTGTTCCGTACTGTTTTGGCCGGATTTGGCATCTTGCCATTACGGTAAAAAGGCCATGGAGTGGTACGCCGCCAACAACGTGCAGGTGGTTCCCAAGGACAAGAACACTCCCAACACGCCAGAGCTCCGGCCAATTGAGAAATACTACTATTGTCAAGCGGAACCTAAAGAAGACCAAAAAAACTGCTAAGGACGAGCAGCAGTTCAAGGCAAACTGGCTTTCTGCGGCGAAGAAGGTGGACAAGGTGGCTGTACAAAATCTGATGGCAGGGGTCAAGCGTAAGGCCCGGCAATTCGGATTTGGAAAAGCGGAAGCCTAACTGAATATTTTTCCTGAATTTTATACTAATTGAACTTGAAAAAGAAATTTAATTTGATTTTTTAAATAAACGATTTCACCGATTTACACGCGTTTTCCCTTGACCAAATTTTGACCGTATCACCCTTTAGCACATTTTATGCTTATATAGCAAACGCCAAAACAATTCTGTTCCTCTTTCCTTTCACTGCAACTGTTACACCATTTTTTAGAATTTGATTGTCCGAAAACAACACAACGAAACACGACCAGTGTCAAGAAGAAATTACACAGATGGACATAACCTACACTTAGATATTTACACACTACCACACTAAAGAATGTACCGCACAAACAAAATTCATTATCAAAAATCGATTTTTTATCCGATTATCACCAAATTTTCAGGGAGTAAAAAGAAACAATGAAAATTAATTAGAAAATGAGAAGAAAGATTAGTGTTTTCCATTTAATACAAACTGATTTTATTGCCTATCTTGACATACACGCGCAATTCGTCTACAATGTGCAGACTTCTTCAGTGTCGTGTACTAAAACACGGGTCGACTATTAGTACACGACACTGAAGAAGTCTGCACATTGTAGGCAAAATACGCGTATTTGTCAAGATAAGCAATAAAGGCAGTTGATATTCAATGGAAAATACTAATCTTTCTTCTCATTTTCTAGTAACAGGTATTCCAATAAACAGCTCACACTTTGCAGGATTCAAATATAAAGGATATTTTGAATATAATTTTAACGATCTTTGATTGCATTTTGGTTTTTTTTGTGGGTCGATTATCCTAAAGATTCCCGATTACCTAGAATGTTTTTTTCATTCGATTAGTCGGATAGTCGATTTTGACCTCTTTTTGTAGAGCATGATAAATTTAAAACAAATAGTAATATGGCCATGCATACTGTGTAGCAATAATTTTATTGTATACATGACAATGAATAAAACGTCTGATTTTATCAACAACAATTATAAACATTGTTTCTACCAAATAATTTCTATCAAATAATGGGAACATACAGTACCAAGCGCTCTGTAAAGTATTGAAAATTTAATTCAGTCGTTATTAAGCCAATCAAATTTTGAACCAATCTTTATATATCTTTTAAAAAAAAACCTCATGAGGTCAACTTTAACATAACATCAAAATCAATGCGATTCGTTGCTTCCACAGACTACAGATACAACATGCATTTTGATGCATCACATGTTTTTCATGATGTTTTTTCAACCCTCCATCTCCGCCTCAGAACCTTCTCTCGTTTGGCTAAAAGTTCACAATGGACACGCATCTTCATTATATACAATGCATCATTTTGTGGCGTGGGAGCGGTCTTGTTGGCAGGAAGGAACATGCGAGTTCAACCAGCAACCAACGTTCGCGCCATTTTGAGCATGCAATATTGGAAACAGGAGACGGCAAAGACAAATTTATGCACTGCCATTCGTCTGTTAAAAGCTGGATTTTTATTGCTATTCATTCCACCGGTCTGTTTCCTTCTTCTCTTGTACAGGCATTTGGTTGATTTATATACCGATTGCCAGGAGTATCCCGTCTGATTCAAGTCAGCCCTGGGAATAGCACTGCAATCGAAAGAAGACTTTTCGACCTGACCCGACGGAGCCAGAAATGTGAAGAATGAAGTCAAATGGAATTGGAGCCAGATCTCTTAGGCACCACAACCATACCTCGCGTAGTATCAAACCGGACCTCCGTCATGACGAAGCGAACTCAGATGCCACTTCAACCCAACCAATGCATCGATGTCGTTCGCTAAGTTTGAAATGCATGCCGCATACCCTCGCCAGAACGTTGAGGCAAGGCTGAATTTATGTATTTTTAATTCCCAACTGCTATGCATCTTTCAAGCATGCACCGGTTTTGCGCTCAGCGTTGCCCGCTGCAGAGCACGTAAGAGTCCCAACAAGAGGAAAATGAAGCTTCCAAGAACGAGAAATACACAAAATTTATATATTCCGCAAGTCCAGTTCAATTTTTCAAACCTCCATCCGTTTTCGCATCAGGAAGAAGACACTGACCAATCGGTCCGGCTCTTTTGCGGTGGTGAATATTCACATTTGAACTGTGTACCTCTAACATATATTGTCGTTACAGTTGAAATCCGGCACAACTGACTTTCGCAAACTGATTTCACATTAGGTCTTAACTCGAATATAGACCAAAAATAGTTTGCTGTCAATCTTCCATGGTGGTTAATTCCAGATTCCAGCTTAAACCATATTACATATTTCATATCTTGAGCAAAGCACCCTCTCTTGGCTTCGCGTGTGCACCGAGGAAATTGTGTTGGTCATTTTTATTTTTGAAATACTCAATAACTCTGCCAGCTTGTTTTGACATCCTTTATGTGGAGAGTTTTTCAAGCACGCATCAGAAACAAGCTAAACAGGCCTCCATGTATTTCCGGATACATATTTTGCAATCAGAGATTCATAAACAACGCACAAGCAGTCCTTGGATTTATGTGAACAGAATACACAATCCCCTGTGGAAAATAAAATCCGTGCCAAACGGTGTGCCCCACTCAAAGAACCCACAACGTTCCAAGTTTGCGTCTCATCGTTAGACAGCCATTCAAGCACTTCTTAAAATTGCTTGATTGCAACCCATCACAAGAAACCCGGCCAGCGAGGACGTTCCCATTTGGCCAAGGAACTGTGCTTGTGGTAAAATATGCATAAACATATTCATGATGCATTAGAGCTGCGGCTTTATCTTGCATGAGGGATTTCCTTGCAAAAACGTATGTTCCACTACATCGTCCGGGTATTCCGTCCTCCTCGCTTTTGCTGCCTGTCAGACAGTATCAGTCTTCTAAAAGATGCATATCAAATGGCCTGGTCAGAAAATATTTCACTCTTTCTACACATGGGATCCTGGAGTTTGGACTGTAGCTGGCTAACTGGCCAGCCGGTGGTATGATGACGGCAGAACGGTCGAGTTGAATATCATGTGATTGGTATGGAGATCAATGACTAATATATTTAATGTGAAATGCACCAGTGTGGATTTTTCAAGTCAAAGTGATTGGTATTTTATGACATAAACTGCAACCAGTTTTCTGGCTTTAAGACATTTCCACGACTGTCATTATCCGGAATGCCATTTCCCCGATTTCCATTGCTTCAAATGACATCCGTTTTGTGACGCAGATATGTCATCGGTCAATATTTATGTAACGCTTCACACTACCAAAATTTCATGTAAATTTCTGTCTCCTGAGACCGACACATGCAAGCGTCCTTTAGCACATAAGAGTGAGTTGAAAGAGATGAGAAAATAGATTCATTCAATCACATCTTTCGTCGAATTGCGTATGTGTAATTGCCAGGAGTTATAATTTTGAACGAAATCTTTCATTACGTTCCCAGACTTTTTACAAACATGAATTATGTCTCGTTTAGATTTCATCATTTTTTAAGTTTGTTGGATTGAACGCTAGAGTGGTATTATTCAAAACCCTTACCCTCAACCTGGCTATTTTATTCAGTTTATCTCTTAATAGCAACGGAGTAATTTAACAAGCACCTGAGCATAGATCAACGCTAGCACTGTGATACCTCAATATCATCTTCTATTCGATTTTCAAACTGCCGTATTCTAAGAAAACTATCAATAATTTCTTTTAACACATCACCCAGTGGACAAGAACTGATGAAAACTAAGTAAAAAATCTGTAACTTTTGTTACTTTTGAGCGCGGCTTGTGAACAAGGCCATTTCCGCGTAGAAATTGTCTGGGGAATCAAATGGAACTGGTTTCAATCACCGCACGGATATGGTTGTTGAGCTATAGAGCTGATTTTACCCCACTTCCACTTATATTCTTGAATAATTCATAGACATCTATGCACGGAGAGGCTCAAGATCAACAAAATAGTGCTCGTCACATGTAAAATTTCCTGGAGAATTAAATAAAGGTTGTTTCAACCACCGCACGGCTATGTAAACGAAAATATGGCTGGTTTTACCCCACTTCCCCAGTATTCTTGAATAATTTATAGACATCTTCGATCAAAGTGGCTCAAGAACAACCAAATAAGACTTAACCTTTGTAAAATTTCCTAAAGAATCGAATAGAAGTTACTTCATTTATGGCTTGGCTCTGTGAATGAAGATATGGCTGATTTCACCCCACTTCCCCTTATATTATTGAATAATTCATAGATATCTTTGCTCGGAGTCGTTGTTCAGAAAATTTATATTAGGTTAAGTCTTATTTGGTTGATCTTGAGCCACTCCGAGCAAAGATATCTATAAACTATACAAAAATATAAGGAAAATTGCGTTAAAACCACTTCTTCGTTCACAGATCCGTGTGGTAGTTGAAAAAGCTTTGATTTAATTTTTCAGGAAATTTCACATGGGATTAGCACTATTTTGTGGATCATGAGCCTTTCCGTTCAAAGATATCTATAAATTTCTATAAATTATTTAAAAATAAAAGGGTAGTGTGGTAGTGTGGTAAAATCAGCCTCATCTTCGATCGCAGAGCCGTGCGGTAGTTGAAACAACCTCTATTCGATTCTCCAGGAAATTTACATTGGACTAGTTCTATTTTGTTGATCTTGAGCGACTTCGAGCAGAGATATCTATAAACTATTCAATAATATAAGGGGAAGTGGTTTAAAATCAGCCATATCTTTGTTCACAGAGCCGTGTGGTAGACGAAATAACTTCTATTCGATTCTTCAGAAAATTTTACATAGTTTGAGTCTTATTTGGTTGATTTTGAGTCACTGAGAGCAAATATATCTATTCACTACTCAAGAATACAAGGGAAAGTGGGGTAATACCAGTCCTATCTTCGTTCACAGAGCCGTGCGGTGGTTGAAACAACCTCTATTCGATTCTCCAGGAAATTTCACATGGGACGAGCACTATTTTGTTGATCTTTAGCCTCTCCGTGCATAGATGTCTATAAATTATTCAGGAATATAAGTGGAAGTGGGGTAAAGTCAGCTCTATAACTCAACAACCATATCCATGCTGTGATTGAAACCAGTTCCATCCGATTCCTCAGACAATTTCCAAGCAAAAATGGCCTTGTTCACTGGCCGCGCTTAAAAGCGACAAAAGTTACAGATTTTTTCATTAGTTTTCATCAGTTCTTGCCCACTGTGCATCTCTTCAGTAAAGGTTGTACTCGATAAAAATGGCACACATATATTAACTCACCAAAGTTCAAAAGATTTCCGGATTTTTTTGAAATTTTCAGAGAATGAAAAGCTACTAATCTGATATAATTTACAAAATTTGTTTTAATCAACTTCTTCACTCATCCCGAATGCCTAGACTTTCCTTTTCACTCGACCCATTAGATTTTGTACAACCGATTTCCCCAATCGGTTGATGTTTTGCAAAATGAAGCAAAATTTCAGCATCACGCGAGCACACATAACTAATCAAGCAAATGGAACCAAATTTGACATGTGGAGGTTTTTAACGGAAGGATGTGTTTCGATAGTCTGTCTGTCTGTCTGTCTGTCTGTCTGTCTGTCTGTCTGTCTGTCTGTCTGTCTGTCTGTCTGTCTGTCTGTCTGTCTGTCTGTCTGTCTGTCTGTCTGTCTGTCTGTCTGTCTGTCTGTCTGTCTGTCTGTCTGTCTGTCTGTCTGTCTGTCTGTCTGTCTGTCTGTCTGTCTGTCTGTCTGTCTGTCTGTCTGTCTGTCTGTCTGTCTGTCTGTCTGTCTGTCTGTCTGTCTGTCTGTCTGTCTGTCTGTCTGTCTGTCTGTCTGTCTGTCTGTCTGTCTGTCTGTCTGTCTGTCTGTCTGTCTGTCTGTCTGTCTGTCTGTCTGTCTGTCTGTCTGTCTGTCTGTCTGTCTGTCTGTCTGTCTGTCTGTCTGTCTGTCTGTCTGTCTGTCTGTCTGTCTGTCTGTCTGTCTGTCTGTCTGTCTGTCTGTCTGTCTGTCTGTCTGTCTGTCTGTCTGTCTGTCTGTCTGTCTGTCTGTCTGTCTGTCTGTCTGTCTGTCTGTCTGTCTGTCTGTCTGTCTGTCTGTCTGTCTGTCTGTCTGTCTGTCTGTCTGTCTGTCTGTCTGTCTGTCTGTCTGTCTGTCTGTCTGTCTGTCTGTCTGTCTGTCTGTCTGTCTGTCTGTCTGTCTGTCTGTCTGTCTGTCTGTCTGTCTGTCTGTCTGTCTGTCTGTCTGTCTGTCTGTCTGTCTGTCTGTCTGTCTGTCTGTCTGTCTGTCTGTCTGTCTGTCTGTCTGTCTGTCTGTCTGTCTGTCTGTCTGTCTGTCTGTCTGTCTGTCTGTCTGTCTGTCTGTCTGTCTGTCTGTCTGTCTGTCTGTCTGTCTGTCTGTCTGTCTGTCTGTCTGTCTGTCTGTCTGTCTGTCTGTCTGTCTGTCTGTCTGTCTGTCTGTCTGTCTGTCTGTCTGTCTGTCTGTCTGTCTGTCTGTCTGTCTGTCTGTCTGTCTGTCTGTCTGTCTGTCTGTCTCTGTCTGTCTGTCTGTCTGTCTGTCTGTCTGTCTGTCTGTCTGTCTGTCTGTCTGTCTGTCTGTCTGTCTGTCTGTCTGTCTGTCTGTCTGTCTGTCTGTCTGTCTGTCTGTCTGTCTGTCTGTCTGTCTGTCTGTCTGTCTGTCTGTCTGTCTGTCTGTCTGTCTGTCTGTCTGTCTGTCTGTCTGTCTGTCTGTCTGTCTGTCTGTCTGTCTGTCTGTCTGTCTGTCTGTCTGTCTGTCTGTCTGTCTGTCTGTCTGTCTGTCTGTCTGTCTGTCTGTCTGTCTGTCTGTCTGTCTGTCTGTCTGTCTGTCTGTCTGTCTGTCTGTCTGTCTGTCTGTCTGTCTGTCTGTCTGTCTGTCTGTCTGTCTGTCTGTCTGTCTGTCTGTCTGTCTGTCTGTCTGTCTGTCTGTCTGTCTGTCTGTCTGTCTGTCTGTCTGTCTGTCTGTCTGTCTGTCTGTCTGTCTGTCTGTCTGTCTGTCTGTCTGTCTGTCTGTCTGTCTGTCTGTCTGTCTGTCTGTCTGTCTGTCTGTCTGTCTGTCTGTCTGTCTGTCTGTCTGTCTGTCTGTCTGTCTGTCTGTCTGTCTGTCTGTCTGTCTGTCTGTCTGTCTGTCTGTCTGTCTGTCTGTCTGTCTGTCTGTCTGTCTGTCTGTCTGTCTGTCTGTCTGTCTGTCTGTCTGTCTGTCTGTCTGTCTGTCTGTCTGTCTGTCTGTCTGTCTGTCTGTCTGTCTGTCTGTCTGTCTGTCTGTCTGTCTGTCTGTCTGTCTGTCTGTCTGTCTGTCTGTCTGTCTGTCTGTCTGTCTGTCTGTCTGTCTGTCTGTCTGTCTGTCTGTCTGTCTGTCTGTCTGTCTGTCTGTCTGTCTGTCTGTCTGTCTGTCTGTCTGTCTGTCTGTCTGTCTGTCTGTCTGTCTGTCTGTCTGTCTGTCTGTCTGTCTGTCTGTCTGTCTGTCTGTCTGTCTGTCTGTCTGTCTGTCTGTCTGTCTGTCTGTCTGTCTGTCTGTCTGTCTGTCTGTCTGTCTGTCTGTCTGTCTGTCTGTCTGTCTGTCTGTCTGTCTGTCTGTCTGTCTGTCTGTCTGTCTGTCTGTCTCTTTTTTTAACAAGGTTTCTTAAGAAATCCTTATGGACTGACCTTACACAGAGGCCTGCACTTGGTCTTCGTGCGCTGTGTTAGAGTATAGTTAGGGTCGACCTTTGAGAAAAGGCCGACTTCTGATCCCACTAAAACCCGTTTCCTTGTTACACTATCGGAAACCCCCTTCCCCACGGGACTGCCCTATGGTATTACTTCGTGGGAGCCTTGGCCATTTGGCTACAATCGAGCCATTTAACTCCTACTCCTTGCCACAACCATTTTGCCTTACTTGATTGAACCACTTAGCTCACACCTTCAACGTCGTCGTATTCAGTAGTCTCCGACATCGAATCTACCCTTCTTCGACGGAGGATTTCCCGCCTGAGGATTCCAAAAGCGAACGACGGTGAGCCATTTAGCTCCCACATACTGACGCAAGCGACTCGAGTAATCTCGACTGCGAAACTACCATACAACATCACCCGAGATCGACAACCTGCTACCACTCAACTACTCGCTTTGTTTACTCTCCCGCCATTTTCACTGTATGAAGACATGATTGGCGTAATGGCTCCGTTCATCGCATTCCAAAAAGTTTCGTCAAGACACATTCTATAGTCGACGTTAACTGGGCTGGTGGCAAGCGTCTGGCTTCGCAATGGTCCAAATCGTGGGCAGTCAAAGACCACGTGCTCCGGTGTCTCTTGGACATCTGCGTACTCCGGACAAAAACGGTGACGCAGACAGAAACTGCGTAAAGTAGAAATTTACTTCTCCGTGCTCCCTTTTCATCCAGATCGACAAATCCGGTATGAGCAGGCGCGTCCATCGACCGTTCACCCCAATGTGCCATTCTCACCAGCTTTTGAACTCCACTTACATTTCTCCGCTGATAACATTCACTGTCCTGCGCGAGAGTGATGCCAATCGGGATCATTCTGGCAACGACGCAAACTGTTTCTAATGAAATAGTTCGGTACGCACTCACGACTCACATGGTCATGAGCCTGAACGTATTGTTCAACTTTGCTCGGTTTCGCTTGGCTTCCAGCGCTACAACCAAGGCTGGACCTCCGTATCTTAGTATCGATGATGATACACTAGCCTCGTAGACTAGATCTCGTAGATCAGCACCCGTTTCTGGAAGTAACTGTTCAGAATTCTGTACAGGTAATCAAGGACCCTCATTCTGTGCAGCGACTCGGCAAAAGTCTCCCCGTTACAACAGCGCAATCTCGATTGCCTCTCCGCTCCTGTTTGGACGCCTTTACGGCTGTCTCGTCTACTGTCCGAATAGCATCCACTGTAGACTTCCCTTTCCGGAAACCGAATTGCATCCTCGATATCCCGTGCTCCTGTAGGCGGCGCTGCAGGAGTTTACCGAGTGTATCCAACAGGCATATTGGCCTATACGATGCTGAATTCCCCGAAGGCTTTCCTGGCTTTGGCAGCAACACTAGTTTCTGTAGTTTCCACCTGTCCGGGAAATGGCCTTCGTCTAGACATTTCTATAGCACATCCTCGAATATGCCCGGAAATGCCTGAATGGCCACTTTCAGCGCCACGTTAGGGATTCCATCTGGTCCGGATGCCTTGTTTATCTTAAGCTCTTCCGCCACTGCCACGAGCTCTTCGTTTGAGACTTGCATGCATTCAACGTTACTTCTTATTTCCTCGCTGTACTTTGAACGTGGACACGTCGTTGTCTCGTGCGTTGGGAAGAGTCCATCTACGATAACCTCAAGTTTTGCTGGACATAGCTCTGAAGCCATTGATACGCGTCACCCTAGGGGTTAACATCAGCGGCTCAGCACAGCTCCTTGTAGCAGTTCATCTTGCTCAGTCTTATCTCTCGTTTTAATTCGGTCCTGGCCACTCGGAACACCACCCTATGTACCTCTCTGTCTGCTGCGGTTTTAGCTCTCTGGACACGTCTTCTGGCTCTGAGACAACTAGCACGAAGGATGCTGAGTTGCTCATTCCACCAGTAAGCTGGGCGCCGCTTGCTCCTCGCCTCCAGTTTTCTCAGCATGGTTACGTCGCATGCCCTTACTAACATATTCGTCAGCTGGATCGCGTTTCGGATCGAGAGTTCGTTGCCGAATCGAAGCGCCTCAACAAAGACCTTCGTCTCCCACTTCCGCTAGCAACTATTTGTCCTTCGTATTGCGACAGGATTTCGCTGGCCGATGCTGTACCGGATCGCCAGATGGTCGCTGTGGGTATACTTCTCACACACTCTCCAGTTCATATTTGTCATCAGCGACGGACTGCAGAAGGTTACATCGAAGACGGATTCCCGACCGTCCCTGCGAAATGTGCTGGCGGTGTCAATAGTGTAACTTTCAGTTTTGCCAAGGCTTCTAGCAGGCTGCACCCTCTAGCGTCGGTACATCTGCTACCCCACTCCACAGTCCAAGCATTGAAGTCTCCTCCGATGACGACCGCTCTTCTTCCGATGAGCTTTTCAGCGAGTGCATCCAGCATCTGGTGGAACTGCTCCATGGTCCACCTTGGGGGTGCATAGCAGCTGCATACAAAGATCCCGTTGATTTTGGCGATCACGAACCCTTCGCATGAACTGGACACTACTTCCTGGATGGGGAATCTGCCCATCACTTATACGGCAGCCATCGCTGCTCTATTTGCGACCCAGTTTCCATTATCGGGAGGAACTCGATTCGGTTATGCAATGATTGCGACCTCACACTTTGCTTCTGTTGTTGACTGCCACAACAGTAGCTGTGCTATGTTGCAATGATTGAGGTTTATTTGGGTTACCTCTTATAGGTAATAGAGGGCACCTGTAGCCACTCGTCATGTGGTCGTTTCCGTCTTCCTTTTTACAAAGCAAACATCTCGATTAGTGGTTGCACGGTTTTCTGCACAGATCAGATCTTTCTGGACCTTTGCAGTTCCTCGCCTGGTAACCAAAACCCATGCACTTAAAGCATCTCTCCAATTCCTTTGGAACTCGAGGGACGACTCTCAGTGAGCACACCGGCTACCCAAATTTTACTCGACACGCTTGTTGGCTGTATCACCGCCGTATGTGTGCCACCGTACGCTTTCCTCAACCGGATCGTCATTGGTGCATCTCCAAGATCGCAGTGTCCCTTCAGCTCGTTCTCTGTTGTGATCTCGTCAAGATCCTGGCACTCGATCACAGTCTCCTGTGAGATGGGCTTTAATTATCACCAAGAGACTTTTCAACGAGCGTCTTGAAGTCTGTGCTCTTTTTGGCAGGATCCTTCTTCAGCTCGAAAAGCATCTCGCCTTTCTGGGTGCGCCTGGTTTTCACCACCTTCTTCCCTAGTTCCTTTAACTCCGGATCTGCTTTCACTTTTCTGAGAAGTTCAGCGTTAGTCATTCCACTTTTTACCTCCACAATTGGACCGTCACCTTAACTTCGCTCCCGACGAGGCCTAGGCATCTGCTTCTTCTTCTTTCCCAACGTTTTCACTTGCTGCTCATATTTCTTCCTCTTAACTTTCTGGTTGGAAATATTTATCCATCAATAAGGGCAGGCAATTTGTGTCGATAAATCCAATTCTCGATCTGTAGGCCTTCTTCGAGCTCTTTTTATCATAACAGAACATCGGAGGTCTTGGTCAAAATAAGAAATTTGCGCCAAATCCCATATCCTGAAACAAGACTCTAAGTGAACCATACGTTGCCCATTTTCTGGTACAGTAAATAAGGAAAGGTATATCATTGCCTTGTTTGGTCGATTTGTCTGATGTGTGCCAGTAAGCAACCATGAAGCAAACCAAGCTAATTGACCGTATCATTTACCCCATCTCTTAATTTGGGCTCATTTCTGCAATCGCAATACATGTACACAAATTGGTTTGCATCGTTTCCCCGTCCCATCACCTACAAATCGTTCTATTGTATTGATATTGAGTTGTAATTTTCCGTCACTGCTAAAGGGTCGGAACAATCGACAAACGGCAGTCGTTGCCTGGAAGCTTGGCCACTTAATTTTTCCGAGATTTAATTTAATTAAGCATATTATATGCAATAAAAGACATATTACGATCATTATGCAATTAGGTTTCTGCACACAACGTAATGCGTCGACGGAACGCGTGCTGTAGTCACACAGCTGGTGGCAACAAGGGTGATCTGGGAGGGAGTTCCTAACTTATTCTCGATTGAAGCTTTCATTCATGTAGACACGATGTGGGTGCAAAATTGCAGATGAAAATGGTACCTACTTTACTACCTGTGTATATCGTAATTCGTACTGATGATGATTATGGAAACCACTTACCGGCTTCTTCATAGCATAAGCGTTGTACTCCGTTTATTGAGCATTGTGCAAAAATGGATCATGATATATGCGAATCCATATTTTAGTTACACAATGTTCCTCCAACCATGTACAGAAATGCAACTATGTTATTAGAAATATACTGAAATATAACACATTACTATCGCAAATTTCCTAATTATTTGATATCCACGACTAATTACTATGAAAGTGCCATTGCCGAAAAAGGATTCATTTAAGTTCAATCATGAAAGTCAACAAAAAAAAATATTCCATCACTCATAACAAAAATCATCATATCTCTTAGCGGTAAAATCAAGTATAATACCAATTAAAAAAACACGCTTGCCGACGGCTGGATATTGCCGAGGAAAAAAAAACTGAATCGATAAATGCCCCTTCAGAACGAGCCTCCATTATTTCCATAAAATTCACATCACTCACAGAGCTATTTAGCGCTAATCTAAATTAATTAATTTAAAGCCGTTTTGTTTTGTTACACTTCATGTGGAGAGACAGTTGCGGTAAGAGAAAATTCAAAGTCAATGAGTACACACAACACGAAAGGGAGAAGGGATGCGGCAAACATAGAATGGACAGATAGTTGTCTTGTTTTTTTTTTTTCATTTTTCTCGCCTACTCCGTTAGGTTAATGGTTTTTTGGCATGAATATCGTTGTTATCGTGAGATTCTGTTTGGGATAACGCTGTTGTTTTCAACACCCAGCACCAATCACGCTCAAACGTGTGAGGGAACTGTGTTAATGTTGCCTTTCTTTTAGTTTATCAGTTTATTGTCAAATTGTATAAAATTGAAACCATCGAGAATGATAGTTAACTATGATGCATCCGGTACATGGTAGGCAGAGATAAGTCATACATTTTACAACCGCTGAATTTTACACAAACAAAACTCTCGTCGGTGCTCAAACATGATGCGGCAGAAAAAACTGATTGAAAAAAGTAGGAAATATTTTTTTTTTAGAGATGTGTTAGATCGTCCAAACTGTCCTGGAGTTCAGAACTTAATATCTATAGTTGTAACAGTAGCTTTACGCACACTACAAAGTAATGGTATGTATTGAATCATCTATATAAATAAAAATGAGTCCAGATAGTCCAGATAAATAGAAATGAGGCCAGATTTTTGATTTGTTGGATTCGTCTTGGACACCGGAAGGTTCTTATGATGGTTTAAAACCCCTTCCTTCTCTGGAAAGAGGGGCTCCCATACAAGTGAAGCAAAATTTTTTGTATAACTCGAGAACTGATCAAGCAAAGGAACCCAAATTTAGTATGCGGAAGTTTTTGGAGGCAAGCATTGTTTCATTGGCATTCAGAGACCCCTCCCCTCTCTAGAATGGGAGGCTCTCGTACAAATGAAACAGAAGTTTCTGCATATCTCAAGAACTAATCAAGCAAATGGAACCAAATTTGGCATGCGGGGTTTTCTGGAGGAGAAACATGTTTTTATGGTGGTTTGTGACCCCTCCCATATCCTAAAAGGGGTTCTGTCATACAAATGAAACTGTAATTTCTTCATAACTCTAGATCTAATAAAGCAAATGGAACCAAATTTGGCATGCGGGGATTTTTGAGGCAATAAATGTTTCTACGATAGTTCAAGACCCCTCCTCTCTCTCTGTTAGGTTGGGGGGCGGTGCTCCCATATAAATGAAACAAAAGCGTCTACATAACTCGATAGCCAATCAAGTAAATGCAGCCAAATTTGGCAGGTAGAGGAGATAAATGTTTCTATGGAAGTTTGAGACTCCTCCGCCATCTGGAAGGGGCGGGATGGGGGTTTCCATACAAATGAAACACAAATTTCTGAATAACTCGAGAACTTATCAAGCAAATGGAACCAAATTTGGCATGTGGGGGGTTTTGAAGGCAATCATTGTATGGTGGTTTGAGAAACCACCCCCTCTGGAAGTGAAGGCTCCCATACAAATGAAACACAAATTTCTACCAAAAATGAGAATTATCCAGGATACTTAAACACAAAACGTGTATTTCTCGGGTAAGAAGCATGTTTTGATAGAAGTTTGAACCCCTGTTTATTCAAGAAAAAAACTAATTCCGAAAAAAACCATAAAAGTGCCAGTTACATTAAATTTTCCTTCATTTAGTTGCAAGCGTAGCTGGGTTCAGCTAGTATACAACAAATGTTCTGGAAGACCTACAAAGGGTTATGTTACAAAAAAGTTCAAATCAGTGGACGCAGTGGTTTAACGCCCCAACAAAAAACAAAATATGATATATGATGGTGCTGTGGGTGAAGATCATGATTGATTATATAGTTGGTTTTGACCCGCACCAATGGTTTACACCATAACTCGTTCCCAAGTAAAAGAATGAGATATCATGGAGCTGCGGGTTGGCTTTTTATCATGACCTATATTATTAGTTTACCATATGCGTCGTATAACCTTGGTGTTGGTTTAGTTATCGGACATAGCACGTTATCTATTGTTCTGGTTAGTTGACTATATCTATTATTAGTATTTATCATTTTAACCATTTCTAGACACATCAAACCCACTGGGAACTGTCAAACTCGAGGAAAATAAACAAAACAAACGCAAGCGTCGTCGCAGCAATACCTGATGTAATTTTTCGTTGGTAGATTGTAACGTCTTGACAAATAATTAGGTACAGAAATTCATTTACACTGTATCTTAGTGCTGAGATCAATTGAAAGGTACATTAAATCAATTATCCAAGATTTACGGTGTAATTAAGAAAAAAAAGGGCTTTTCGAGTAAGCCTGTCACTCATCGGTGCAGGTAGCATCGTCATGCTCTTTGGATCAGCGAATGTTTGTGAAACTACCTAACCATTTTTATCAGATGCCACGCAACTACAAATGGAACATCCACTGCGGAAATTGGACCGATCAGCAGCTGATCCAGGTAAAGTACGCAGTGGATCACGGGATTTCCATGAATCGTGTTGCTAAGGCGTTGGCAGACCATGTTACGGGAAAGGTGGTGAAGTCGAAACTGGGATCACGAAAAACGGTTTTCACGCCGCAACACGAAGTGGAACTTTTGCAGCAACTGCTTGATCTGGAAAGTCGTTTTTACGGCATTAGAAAGAAAGATGTCCGTGAGCTGGTTTTCGAGCTGGATGAAAAAAAATAAGATTGCCCATCCGTTCAACAAAAATGGTGCGAATTACGGTTCGAATCAAACCCACATAAAAAGTCTTGTGAAAATTTCCCTGATTGATAATAAATGACTTCTGGCAATATTGGGCTTATTGCACATGTTTCAAACCTGGAGATTGTAGAGACTCAGGAATCTGTTCCATATAAAAGGCTGTTCATATACTACGTGCTAATCAAGAATAATGCAAGAATCAGAAAAAAAGATTACTCGTACAGATAAAAACAGATTTCACACAAAATTATGGCACATGGGTATGTTTAAATCTGAAACCTTCTAAAATATGTCCCTGTGGTATATGGATGACCCCTTGTGAAATGGCCAATAGAGATGGTTGATAAATCATCACAAGAGATCAAAAATACCTACATGTTCAAAATCAAGTTTCGTTTGCAGAAATCTTCAAAACTATTTTAATAAAAATGAATTCCGGCCTTACCCCATTGGGTGACGGTCTTACCCGCACTGATTGATAAACTTCAATATTTACCATCCCTTTGCTCCTCTGTCAGATGACGAGTCTGACTTTGATTCGGCTGAAGAGGGAACATCGTTCACCTTTCCGGAAGGTGCTTCAAGGAAGCGAAGACGCGTCCGCCCACGGAAAGTTGCTGAAAAGAAGCCCGAGACCAGCTTGCCCAATTCAAGGAAAGGTGGAAAAAAGGAAAATCCTAATCCACCTGGTTTTCGTAGTACTAACTACACCCAGGACTTTCCATCTCTCCCGGGGACATCCAAAACCCCTGAAGCCCCAATTTTAAGAACAAAAGCCCCCTCCTCTAGTGGGCTGTTCTCATTTGATGACATTGCCGAAGGTATCTTTAAGTACCTCGAAATTTCTGACCCTCTCAAAAGCATTGTTATGGCAATGCTTCCCACTGTGAAAACTTTTTGCAGAAATTAACATTAAAGTGGCCCATCCATGCAGCTATCATTTCCTTCGATGGATAATTTTCCAAATGAGGTCAGGGATTTGATCACTGTTCTACAGTGGAATTGTCGAAGTTTGATTCCTAAATTGGAATCTTTTAAATTTTTAGCTCACACTACCGGTTGTGATGCATTCGCTCTTTGTGAAACATGGCTCTCTTCCGAAATCTATCTTCCGATTCATGATTTCAATATTATTCGTCTTGATCGTGAGGATTCGCGTGGAGGAGGAGTACTTTTGGGGATCAAAAAGTGCTACTCCTTCTATAGAGTGAATTTTCCTCCAATTCCAGGTATTGAAGTTGTCGCATGTCAGGCTGTTATTAAAAATAAAAGCCTTTGCATTGCTTCCGTTTATATTCCTCCAAGAGCCTCCATTAACCGAAAACAACTCTCAGATGTTTGTTCGGTTCTTCCTGCTCCGCGGTTGGTCATGGGAGATTTTAACTCTCACGGTACAGGCTGGGGAGAACTGTACGATGACAACCGGTCTTCCTTGATATATGACCTCTGTGACAACTTCAATATGACAGTTCTTAACAATGGAGAAGTAACACGTTTGGCTGGTACATCCTCAGTTGGCAGTAGATTAGACCTCACACTTTGTTCGAATACATTATCGTTGGATTGCACATGGAATGTGATTCAAGATCCCACGGTAGTGATCACTTGCCCATAAAAATTTCGGTTGCCACCGGGTTCAATCCGTCGAAATCTGATAACGTCACGTATGATCTTACCCGTCACATCGATTGGACAAAGTTTAGGACAGCAGTAGATGAAGCCGTAACGACGGTAGAAAGGCTTTCACCGCTGGAAGAATATAACTTCCTCTCCAACCTGATCTTAGACAGCGCGCTTCAAGCTCAAACTCGACCAGTTCCAGGGACGTCATCTCGCAGGAAACCTCCTTCTCCATGGTGGGATCAGCAATGCACCGAGGTTTACCGTAAAAAGTCCGACGCGTTTAAAGTTTTCCGTAGACGTGGAACACCTGAGCACTTCGAAGTATACACGGCTCTCGAACGTGAACTTAAGAGCCTCATCAAGGCCAAGAAACGCGGTTACTGGCGAACATTCGTGAACGGGCTATCGCGCGAAACGTCGATGAGTACTCTTTGGAACACGGCGCGAAGGTTGCGTAACCGAACTACGAACAACGAGAGCGAAGAGTACTCGGACCAATGGATCCTCAAATTCGCGCGAAAAGTTTGTCCAGATTCTGTGCCGGCACGGATGATTCCTCGCGAAAACACGTATTCGATAGATGAGATTAGCCAACCCTTTTCAATGGTAGAGTTCTCTCTCGCACTCCTTTCGTGTGGCAATACGGCTCCAGGCGCTGATAGGATCAAGTTCAACTTGCTCAAGAACCTCCCAGACGTCGCGAAGAGGCGCATGTTGAACTTGTTTAATCAGTTTCTAGAACTCAACATTGTACCGGATGATTGGAGACGGGTGAGAGTTATTGCCATTCAAAAACCTGGTAAGCCCGCGTCCGACCACAACTCCTATCGACCCATCGCGATGTTATCTTGTATTCGAAAGTTGTTGGAGAAAATGATCCTTTTCCGTCTGGACAAATGGGTTGAGACGAACAACCTGCTTTCAGATACTCAATATGGTTTCCGTAGGGGTAAGGGAACGAACGACTGTCTCGCGTTGCTTTCCACAGATATTCAGTTAGCTTTTGCTAAAAAGAGCAAATGGCTTCTGTATTCTTGGACATAAAGGGGCTTTTGATTCAGTATCTGTTGAAGTTCTTTCAGATAAACTCCACGCTTGTGGCTTTTCACCATTAATGAATAATTTTTGTACAATTTGCTGTCAGAGAAACATATGAGCTTTTCTCATGGAACCTCTACAGCTTCACGATTTAGCTACATGGGTCTCCCCAGGGATCATGTTTAAGCCCCCTTTTGTATAATTTTTATGTCAAAGACATTGACGGTTGTCTAGGTGACAACTGTACGTTGAGACAACTTGCAGATGACGGCGTAGTGTCTGTCACGGGACCCAATGGGGTCGATCTGCAAGGACCCTTACAGGATACCTTGGACAATTTGTCTACTTGGGCTCTAGAGCTAGGTATCGAATTCTCTACGGAGAAAACTGAGTTGGTAGTTTTTTCTAGGAAGCATAACCCAGCACAACCGAAGCTTCAAATTTGGGGTAAGCCGATAGCTCATTCTATGTCATTTAAATATCTTGGGGTCTGGTTCGATTCAAAGTGCACCTGGAGATCCCATATTGAGTATGTGAAGCGAAAGTGCCAGCCAAGGATCAACTTTCTCTGCACAATTACCGGAACCTGGTGGGGAGCTCATCCACAAGATCTTCTAACGTTGTACCGGACAACGATTTTGTCGATTATGGAATACGGTAGTTTTTGTTTTCAGTCAGCGGCTCGGTCGCACTTCATTAAACTGGAACGTATTCAGTATCGGTGTCTTCGTATCGCGTTAGGTTGCATGCACTCGACTCACACCATGAGTCTTGAAGTGCTGGCTGGCATGTTGCCACTCTCCGGATCGGTTTACAGAATTATCTCTCCGGCTCCTCACCAGGTGTGAAGTTATGAACCCCAGGTGATCGAAAATTTTGAGAAGCTCCTTGAGTTGAACCCTCAAACCCGCTTCATGACCTTGTACCATTTGTACATAACACAGGATGTCAGCCCTTCGCCGAACATTTCCAATCGTGTTTGCTTCTCCGATTTCGACAATTCGGTTCATTTTGATTTATCCATGAAGCTGGAGCTTCGTGGAATCCCAGAGCATCATCGTCCTATGATTGCTCCGGTGATATTTGCTGCAAAGTTTGGCCAAGTTGATTCCACTAAATCGTTCTTCACTGACGGATCTTTGATAGAGGAGTCAGCAGGCTTTGGTATATTTAATGAAATTTATAGCGCCAACCGTAAACTTCAAGCCCCTTGTTCCGTGTATGTCGCTGAATTAGCGGCAATACATTTTACGCTAGAAATTGTTGCCTCTTTACCACCGGATCAGTACTTCATTTTCACGGATAGTCTCAGTTCTATAGAGGCTATTCGCTCCTTGAGGCCGGTAAAGCACTCCTCGTATTTTCTCATGAAAATACAGGAGCTTCTAAGTGCTTTATCTTCGCGTTATTTTATCATCACCTTTGTATGGGTCCCATCTCATTGTTCAATTCCGGGCAATGAGAAAGCGGACTCGCTTGCAAAGGTGGGCGCTATGGAAGGCGATATTTGTGATCGACAAATCGCCTTCAACGATTTTTTCCTATTTTTCGTCAACAGTCACTCGTCAGCTGGCAGTATAAATGGAGTAAAGGAGATTTGGGGCGATGGCAACATTCTATCATCCCAAAGGTGTCGAAGAAATCTTGGTTTAGGGGGATGGATGTGGGTCGAGACTTCATTCGTGTCATGTCTCGCCTCATGTCCAATCATTATTCTTTGAACGCTCATTTATACCGGGTTGGGCTGAGCGACAGCAATCTCTGTGAATGTGGACAAAGCTATCAGGACGCAGATCACGTTATTTGGTCTTGTTCTGAGCATCGTGAGGTCAGATCGGGGCTTTATGATTCCCTTCGGGCTCGAGGTAGACAACCCAATGTGCCCATTCGAGATATTTTGGCTGTACGTGATTTGGAGTACATGAAACTCATTTATGTGTTTTTGACTAACATTAGCATTAGATTGTAGTTAGTTTAACATGTATGTTTAGTATAAGTTTTTTTTTTTCTGTGTTCGTGTGTTTTTTTTTTCTCTTTCAAAAATGTTCGAATAAAAAGAAAACCAAAAGTTGTGTAGTTATAAGTGTTTCAATAATTTAGAATTTAAATTTGATGTGTTATGTAAACCATACTTTAAATTCCCACCCTCTTTCCCATCCGTAATTTGTAATTCCTATTAACCTCGAGACGGCCGCGAGTAATCGGCTCTATCCTCCTAACTTTAGTTTTAAGATAAATGATGTATAAAAGTATGAAAATTTGGCTCTGTAAAGTTTATTCGATTGAGCCTGTACAAATAAATGATTGTTAAAAAAAATAAATATTTACCATGTTTGTTTTGCGTATGTTGTTTGACCGTCAACACATATTTTGAAACTTCCAACGCACATATCGTATAAAGTAATACTCCATCATAGATTATGCTAGGGGTACCTGTCATTTGAACTATTACATTAATTTTAAAAAATCGCAATGCTTAAGGTGACGGGGTTACCCCTTCCTCCCCTAGGCCCGTTTGGTCTTGTTTTTTGTAATATTCAGGAGCTCATGTTTCGTAGTATTAAGTGTGCTAAGCTGTGTTGTTAAGCTGTGTGTTAAGCTGTGCAGTTCGGGAAAAGATTGCACATCAAAGTTGTACATTCAAACACGACTTCATATATACATATATTTGTTTTCAATATCATGCTTGTTCCTCATCTACTACAACCACCACAGTCACTATCTGTCAAGGGGTTTTTCATAAACCTCGTAGACTTTTCTGGGGGAAGGGAGGGCTCTGACAAAGACGTTCCATACCAAATTTCAAAATAAAAATGTATGGAGCAAAATGTAAGTGGTGGAGGGGTGGTCTGCAATTTTCAAAAATGAGTCCTCGTGGTTGATGAACAGGCCCCAAGTGGTTATCTATATGACTTCAACGCAAAAAGTGCTTCGACAAAAAACTATGGGCACGGTCGTAAAAAATCCGGACCAGACCCACAGGTGGATCGCGAAACACTTTGGAATCGACAATTCGACCGTGTATCGTGTGGTCAAATTGTTCGAGGAGACCTAGCCGACTCAGCGGCGAGCTGACAGCGGAAGAAAAGCGAAGACAACTGACCCCGTGAACGCAAGGAAGGTGAGTGTTTAAGACTTGTTCGTGACCAAATCCGGACAGATTAAATTTTGAATAAAACAAATCTGCTGTTAGTTCAATCCAAGATGCATTTTTTATTCCTTTAATTGTACATTATTTGACATCTTTAAACTAATAACAGTTACTTAATTAGGCTGCATGAAGAAACTACGAACTTTTGAGTTTACTTCAGCCAAGATTTTCGAAATTTGTCTATAGTTGTAACTTGTTGTTTATATTGAGAGTGTTCTATTATGGCGAGAGCCCAATACCGCTCGATAGGTCGCAACTCCAGGCAGGTAGGTGTATTCGCCTCTATCGGCAGAACATGGACTCAATTCACTTTATACCATTCCAAAATATCTTTGACCTCGTGACAAGATGCCAAATCAGACCAGAATAGTGAGGGAGCGTCCTGGCTGCGTAGAAATGGTAACAATCACTTCTTTAGAACTGCTTCACGGTATATTTCCTTGTTAAGCGTTCCGGTAGTTATAAAGTTTTGGCTTGCTCGACCACAGCTGCATATTGCCTGCCAAACTAAATATGCTTTGGCAACTGGCCTTTTTCTTCGTCCTGAAATGCTCCTCCACGCAATTCCGTTGCATAGCAGCATAATTTTCCGGAAACATTCCGAAAAGCTGGTTTCAAGTCTTCCAGCGCATCAGTTTCATCGTCCATTATCAAGCCGGAAAACTTCGTCAAGCGATACAACTTGCGAGCCCGGGTTTTAGGTGTCACATTCTGTTTATCATTGTGGTTTGGTACAGTTTTCACCTTGAACGACTTTATGCCGGTGCTTAGAAGTATGCATGAAGGTGCATGGGGACATTTTTATTTTTCTGGCCACAGTACGTTCAAAAAATCTGGTCTCTTCTGTAATATTTGCTTCACCTTCGCGTCCTTCTGGTGGTTCCTGAGATCCGTTTTTGTTCCGCTCCTGATGTGAAAAACTGATTTAACACAATGAACAGGTCGGTCTGCGAAATATTTCAAGCGTTGATGAACTATTTCCAGAGATAAACGTATTAAGGGGTGTCCAGATTTTGTCACGAACAAGCCCTACATCAAGCGCAATCGCAACCAATCGATTCCGGACGTTGCCAAGAAGGTCAATTCTTCCGCCTCGTTCGTCCAGCAGACAATAAAGTGGGCCGAACCGATAAACAAAATAAAGTGGCCAAATCGCGCACCAGGAAATTCTTTACCGCGAATAGTTGGTGCAGCAAAAATGCATCGTAATAGACGACAAGACGTACATTAAAACGGACGCCAAGGAGGTCCCCGCCCTGGACTTTTTCATCGTCAACTCCCGCCTGGATGTTCCGGAGAAATTCTGGAAGAAGAAGATCGACATTTTTTTGTAGGAAGCCATACATAACGACCGGTACCATCGAAGGCCAACTATATTAAGAAGAATGCCTCCAGAAGCACCTGCTGTGAGTAAAATCTCTATATAGACAAAAAAAAATCTTCCGAAACTGGTTGATTTTAATCAAAAGCATCACAAAAATGATAAAATCCTGTTCCGGTCTGACCTTGCATCATGCATTATGCGAAAAATTTCATTTGGTAGGTCCATTAACTATGTCACGCAGTAAGGGGGGAGGGGGGGTTTGGGATAACGAGACAATCCATACAAAACAATTTGATGGTCCATACAAAAAACGTGATAAGTGAGGGGGGGGGGGTTTATAAAAAGTCACTTTTTGAGTGACATAATTAATGGTCGTATCCTTTCTTGGTTGAACTCCCGATACATAGAATTTGTTAAAAAAATAAGGACAATCCCCCAAATGTTCCACAAGCTCGACCAATCGAATCATTTTGGTTAATTCTGTCTCAGCGTGTGTATGAAAATTGATTGCAAACTACCAGAGCAGAAAATTAAAGTCTAGGATTATAAGATGTTCCAAAAAGGTAGATTACAATGTCTTCCAAGCCACGATGCGAGGATTTAAGGGAATTTTAAGGAAAATTAAAGGAAAAGTGACCACCGGCTTCCCAACTACTTTTGACTCAACCGTTATACCATGTTTTTAGATTTATTGAACTTTTGGAGGCGCAACATGGATAAACTTTGTGATCCTTTGAAATGTACAGCACAATTTGCCATTAGACTCAATGCGATTAATTTGCTGATAACTCTTGCAGAAACTGATTGTGAAAATATTTTGTATAATGAAAGTGATGTGCTTGATCGATTCCATAAATTTGTCTCACTATCTATGCATAGCTCTGATCTCAACACCAAAGGCGTGACAGTGAAATAACCGAATATTTAAATGGTATTCACTATTGAATATCTGTTGAATAGTACTCCTGTTAGAAAAAGTGAGAGAATTGTCCAAGAGCAGCAATTTTATTGTGCAATATTCAGGAATTCAGCTTTTGACTCAAGCTATTGCAATATAAATCATTTGAGGCGTAACGACTAACGATTGCATTTAAAAAAAAA